>CM066037.1:3592695-4792695 GCA_033557465.1 Ichthyophis bannanicus
CGAAGTCGGTACCAACCCCGAGCATGGCGGAGATACAGGAAAGTCAATCTGGGTCGTATCGATCGGCCCCGAAGGTACCGAGGCCAGCAGATGACGATCCCAGGTGAAGAGTGGAACACTCGACACCGGTGCCGATGCCGGGTTATCGGTACCGCTCGAAGCGGATACCACCCCCAAGCATGGCTCAGGTATGTTCTGTGAGGGGTGAGCCCCAGGAACAACCTGAAACCCCGTAAATGCTTTGGAGCCCGAAGACTCCCGCCGGGGTTTTATTGCCAATGAGGTCTTGAGGACAAGGCCGGAGCCGTCGTCATGCTGGGCATGAGACTTACCCTTCAAGAATTGGCTAGTCTTAAAAGACTGTTTGTGGGTTACCTGATCCTGGAGAGAAGAAAAAAACGGTGTCCTCACCTCAGGAGGAAAAACGGCATCGAGGGAAACTCGAAAAAGGGAAGGTCTTCTCCCAATAATATAGCCTGAGGTATCAGGGGAAAAAGGGTCAGGACCCAAACAGGTTAGACACCAAGCATTGGAGTCTAAAAAAAAACCTAAGTTTCCACAGTGAAGGCACTTCTTAGGGGAAGAAGGCTCCATGTTGGAAAAGGCCTGGTAGGCCTCAAAAAGTTAAAACAAAAAACTGAGGAGAAAAAATTTCTCTAAGTTTGAAAAAGAAAAGAATAAAGCACCGGCGGTACCGGTATCGGCGGGAAAGACAGCTGCGACCACAAGAAAACAAGAAAATAAGGATCTTAAAGAAAAAAGTTTCTGCGGTGACAGGAGGACGTCCTGTTGGCTCCGCGGAAAAACGAAAACTGAGGAGAGGCAGTGGGAAAGGCGGGAAGTCAGCACGCAGGCGCGAGGGATGCTCCCAAAAGCTTTCTGATTGGATGCTGGGGAGCATTCCCGTGCAGGCTCCGTCGGTACCGACGTACCCATATGTAAAGACTCATTCCTGCTTGTTGCTGGAGATAAGGCTAAAGCTCTTTTACAGTCCAAAGTATGAAGATTCCTTTCTGCATTTGATGCATGAGGTCTTGGAAGGAACACAGGCAGGTAGACCGCTTGGTTCAGATGAAAAAGCGAGACCACCTTTGGCATAAAGTGTGGATGAGTCCTAAGGACTACCTTGTCATGATGGAACCTTGTATAAGGTGGATGAGCTACTAGCGCTTGCAACTCACTAATGCGGCGTGCCGATGTGATTGCAATGAGAAAGATAACCTTTCAAGAAAGGAATTTCAAGAAGGTAGTAGCTAAAGGTTCAAAAGGTGGCTTCATGAGCTGCCCAAGAACCAGGTTTAAGTCCCATGCCACCGGTGGTGGTCTAATGGGAGGCTTAGTTAAAAGAAGACCTCTCATAAATCTTGCTATAAGAGGATGAGAGGAAATAGGTTGTCCATTTAGAGGCTTAAAGGAAGCTGCAATAACACTCAAATGGACTCTTACTGAATTAGTCTTAAGACCTGCATTGGATTTATTTATTTATTTACATTCTCTTATATACCGCGCTATTCTGCTTCAGTGCGGTTTACATTGAACAAACTGAAATTACATTGAACAGGGCAATATAACTTGGAGATAACTATTTTACAGGGAACATGGGCTATGGAGGGTTAAGTGGCTTGCCCAAGACCACAAGGAGCACCTGTGGGACTTAGAAACCCCAGTCCTTCCGGCCCAAGGTTGCTGTCCTCTAGTGGGATTTGAACCCCCGACCTTCCGGCCTGAAGTACCTCGTCCCAACCACTAGGCCACTCCAAAAATGATTCCAGAGGTGTCACAAGGGGGTTAAGAGCCTTTTGCGAACACCATATGGTAAACCTTTTCCACTTGAAAGCATAAGAGCGTCTTGTGGAAGGTTTCCTGGAAGCAAGAAGAATATCTTTCACTTGCTGAGGGATATTAAGATCATGGAGATCTAGGCCTTCAGCAACCAAGCCCTGAGATGCAGAGACTGGGGATTGGGATGCCATAACATTCTGTCCTCCTGGGATAGGAGATCTGGAGCAGACCCTAAATCCAGGGAGGGAGCTTGAGAGAGATGTAGAAGCAGAGGGTACCACACTTGCCGTGGCCAATGTGGAGCTATGAGAATCATATGGCCTCTGTCTCTCTGAAGCTTGAACAGGGTTTTGGGAATTAGGGGAATGGGTGGAAAGGCATACAGATAGTCTTGACCCCAGTAAAGGAGGAAAGCATCCCTGGCCTGAGCCTTCTGAGCCAGAATTCTGGAACAGAACCGGGGAAGTTTGGCATTCCACGGACTTGCAAAGAGGTCTATGACCGGGATTCCCCAAAGTTGAAAAATCCTGGCCACCTGGTCTGCATGCAGAGACCACTCGTGTGGAAGCAGAACTCGACTGAGTCTGTCTGCCCAAGAGTTTTGAATGCCTGGAAGATACACTACCAGAAGATGAATCTGATGCTCTCTGGCAAGGGCCCATAGTCACAAAGCTTCATTGCAAAGCGACAGAGAGCCTGTTCCCCCCTGCTTGTTCACATAAAACATGGCTACTTGATTGTCCATATGAATGAGGACTGTCTTGTAGCTCAGCTGGGTGTGGAACACTCGCAGAGCAAGAAAGATTGCTCTTAGCTCCAAGAGATTGATATTTAGATAACTCTCCTGTGGAGACCAGGTGCCCTGGGTGGAGGGGTCTTGCAGATGAGCTCCCCAACCCACTGGAGAAGCATCTGTTGTGAGAGTTGCTTGGGGTAAGGGTTGCTGAAAAGGGGACCCCAGCAACAGGTTTTGAGTGGACTTCCACCACTGGAGGGACAAAATGAGGCGACTTGTGTTTGCTATTTTGTCTGACAGGCACCCTGATGCCTGGGTCCACTGGGTGGATAAAGTCCACTGAGCTGCCCTCATGTGGAGGCGAGCAAAGGGAACCACATGCACGGTGGATGCCATGTGGCCTAGTAGTTTTAACATTTCTCGAGCAGTTAGATGAGGCTTTAGCACTGCTTGAGAAGCTAACTGCACCAAGCGAAAGCAACGGACCTGGGGGAGATAGGCCCTTGCCTTTGTGGTATCCAGGAAAGCTCCTATGAACTCTAAAGACTGAGTGGGAGTCAGACTGGATTTTGGGATGTTTATTACCAGCCCTAAATACTGAAGGATACGCATTGTGCAGGATAGAGAAGTCCTGGCCTCTGACTCTGTTGGGGCTCGAATGAGCCAGTCGTCTAAGTAAGGGAAGACGAATACCCTAGAGTGCGGAGAAATGCTGCTACCACAGCCATGCATTTCATGAACACCCTTGGTGCTGAGGCCAGGCCAAAAGGAAGCACCCTGTATTGGTAGTGCTTTCCCTGAAAAAGGAACCGAAGGAACCTTCTGTGAGTTGGATGGATGAGAACATGGGTGTACGCATCCTTGAGATCTAGAGAACAAAGCCAATCCTGACTCTGAAGGTATGGCAGCAGAGATCCGAGAGAAATCATTTTGAATTTCTCCTTGACAAGGAATTTGTTCAATTCTCTGAGGTCTAAGATAGGTCTGAAACCCCCTGTTTTCTTTGGAATAAGAAAATAAGGGGAATAGAACCCTGTACCTTGTTGCTGAAGGGGTACTTCTTCTATTGCCCCTTGGGAAAGAAGGATAGCGACCTCCTGACCTAACAGGTTGATGAGAGAGGTCGGAGAATTGAACTGCCTTACTATTGTGCGAGGGGGCATGCTTGAAAAATGAAGCTTGTACCCCTCCTTTATGATGGAGTGTGTCCAATGTTCTGCTGTTATTTGCCCCCATCTGGGGGCAAAATGACATAACCTTCCTGGAATGGTGGAAGGCTCTGGTCCCTCCAGAACCAGGAAGGCTAAGTTCTCTAGATGAGAGTCAAAGGCCCTGTGGAGGCTGAGCCTGCTGGGCCGGTTTAGGCCTAGCAGCCTTTACTTTCTTCTGTTTGGGTGGTTGCTGACCTTTCCTGGCAAGCTGACCTGCAGAATGTCCCTGCTTAACATAAGCAGGATACATTTTTTTCTTTTTAGAAAAGAATGGTTTCTTGAACAATTTTCTTCTAGCAGGATCAGCAGTGGACTTGGATAATCTATCCAAGGTGGAATTTTCAGCATACATTTCATTGGCTGTTTCCTGCCAATCTTTACCAAACAGGTTCTCACCAGTACAAGGGATATTTCCCAATTTGTCTTTTACCCAGAGCTCTAAATCAGAGGCCTGGAGCCAAGCAATTCTACGTGCACCTCTGGCCATAGCCGAGGTTCTGCTTATGCACTCAAAGCAGCCAAAGGCTGCACGGTTGGAAAATTTTGAATCATCTTGGGCATGTTTGACCAAAGTGAGAAAAACCTGTCTTTTATCCTCAGGAAGAAAAGGACTTAAAGCCTCTAAATCATCTGTGACCTCCTTCAGGAACATTCCCATATAGAGACTATAGGAAATGATCCTGGCAGATAGCATGGAAGCTTGGAAGACCCGACGTCCAAAAGCATCCAGGGTTCTGCAATCACGTCCTGGATGATTAGAGGCATGTCCTTTTGCACTCTTGATCCTTCTCATAGCTGACTCCACTACAATAGAGTGGTGAGGATGCTGAGTCTTATGGAATCCAGGACAAGGAGGGACTTGATACATGGTATCCAGTCTATGAGAATGAGGAGAGGTGGTAAGAGGTGTTTCCCACATCCTTAACATGAGATCAGATAGAATCTCATGAATGGGCAAGGTAGCTACCTCCTTAGGAGTTTTAGGATATTGTAGAATTTCCAACTCCTTGGCCCTTGGCTCTGTTTCAGGGGCCACAGTAATGGACAGGCCCCGAGCCACCTCCCTGATAAAATCTTGGAAGGAAATATCCTCTGGAGGAGACATCCTGCATTTAGGGGAGGAGGGCTACTCTGGGAGAAGCATCGCTGCATTGACAGAGCTGTCAGAATCCTCAGATTCTTCTAAGGACTCGAAGTATCGTCTGTCCGGATGCTCTTGAAGAGCCCGATACCCGTACCGACCAAAGTCGGTACCGGGAGTAACCGGTACCGGGGTATCGGTACCGGAGGTCATCGGATGACTGGGTACCGGCAAAGCAGACACCGATACCGAGGCCGGTGTCGGTACCAGTGGAATTGTCTGTCGCGGTTCCGAGGGCTTCGATGCCGCAAGAAAAGCTGCCAGACTGCGTTCCATAGCCAGAACTCTCTGGTCTATCGACGCTGCCAATGCCTGGATGTCGGTACCGGAGGAGACCGCCGGTACCCCAGAGCATGGCACCAATAGTTCTGCCGAGGTCGAGGCCTCGAGAACATCCTGGAACCCCGATAATGTTTTGGAAGCCGAAGCCTCCCGCCGGGGTAATTTTGCTGGTGCAGAATCCTTGAGGGCAACGCCAGAGGCATCTCGGTGCTTAGAAGGAGATCTACCCTTCGAGGACCGGCTGGATTTATGTTTAGTTACCTGAGATCCACGGGAGGAAGCAGCAGCCCTGGAAGACGTCGATGCCACTGAAGCTGCATCAGAGGGAAACAGGGTACTGAGCTTAACAGCTCGGTTCTGCCGACCTCTTTTAGACATCATGGCGCAGGACATACAATCCGTGATGGAGTAGTCAGGACCTAAACATTTTAAACACCATTCATGGGTGTCGGTGACGGAAATGGTACCGCCACACTTGGTGCACTTTTTGAAACCTGAGGCAGGCTTTTCCATGGTAAGGAAAGGTTTTTAGGTTTAAGGCCCAAAAAGGCGCGTGCACCTGAAGAAAAAGAAAAAAGAGAATATTTTTTTTTTTACAGAAATAAGAAAAGAAAAAACTGGCGGTACTGGTAGAGCATCGAGGAAGGCAGACGCGACCACAAAAAATAAAGAAATAAAAAAGAATTCTTCTGCGATGACAGGAACAGGACCTGCTGGCTCTGCGGAAAAAAAAGAACTGGAGAGAGGCAGTTGGGAAAGGCGGGAAGGCAGCACGCAGGCGCTGTGGGATGCTCCCAAAAGCTTTCTGACTGGACGCTGGGGAGCGTTCCCGTGCAGGTTCCGTCGGTACCGACGATACCCATATGTGATGACTACATTCCTGCTTGTTCCTGGAGATATGCTGTTACCACAGTCATGCATTTCGTGAACACTCTTGGAGCTGAGGCCAGGCCAAAGGGAAGCACCCTGTATTGGTAGTGCTTTCCTTGAAAAAGGAACCGAAGGAACTTTGTGAGTTGGATGGATGAGAACATGGGTGTACGCATCCTTGAGATCTAGAGAACAAAGCCAATCCTGACTCTGAAGGTATGGCAGCAGAGTCCCTAGAGAAATCATCTTGAATTTCTCTTTGAACAGGAATTTGTTCAATTCTCTGAGGTCCAAGATAGGTCTGTATCACCCTGTTTTCTTTGGGATAAGGAAATAGGGGGAGTAAAACCCTGTTCCCTGTTGCTGAATGGGTACTTCTTCTATTGCCCCTTGGGCAAGAAGTATGGTGACCTTTTGATCTAACAGGTTGATGAGAGAGGTCTGAGAATTGAACTGTTTTACTACTGTGGGAGGGGGCATGCTCAAGAAATGAAGCTTGTACCCCTCTTTTATGATGGAGAGTGTCCAATGCTCTGCTGTTATCTGCCCCCATCTTGGGGCAAAGTGACATAACCTTCCTGGAATGGTGGAAGGCTCTGGTCCATTTAGAGCCAGGAAGGCCACGTTCTCTAGATGCAAGTCAAAGGCCTTGTGGAGGCTGAGACTGCTGAGGCGGTTGAGGCTTAGCAGTCTTTGCTTTTCTTTGCTTGGATGGTTGCTGACCCTTCCGGACAGATTGACCTGCAGAGCGCCCCTGCTGGGAATAAGCAGGATAAAACCTTTTCTTTTTGGAAAAGAATGGTTTTTTGAAAGATTTCTTTCTTGCAGGATCAGCTGTGCCCTTGGATAACACAGGTCTGCGACTAAAAAGCTGTTTGATTATTATTTTCATTTAATTTCCATGTATTTTGGTGTGCTGAAAACAAATACAATATTGAAAAAACTCCTAGACGTCATGATTTGCCACAACATGCAAAATTGTCTTCAAATTTATCCAATTTTTTCAAATTACTATTAATTAATTCACATAAGTGCATTTAAGATATAAAATGCCAAAAAAACCTTAAAGGGGTTGTCCGAGTTATGTAAAAAAAAGGTATAGCACTGTAAATCTGATGGTCAGCAATATATACATAAGCTAAGCAAGTTTTAAGTCCGTGCTTCTAATGGTAGAAGGGGTTCATCTTTCCTGAAGAATCCAGTGGGAGGGAGACACAGGGCAGATAGCAGCAGCTCCGGTCAGTGCAGAGGGGCGTGGCCAGCACTGTGACGTCTCGTGTACAGACACAGAGCTGCTCTCTCCTGCATGCCACACTTGTGCACGAATCATCATCAAGTTCTTGGTTCTAGGCTGTTCACACTTTTTCATCGCAATTTGTGTTAGCTCGTCATTCTTCAACCGTTATGTTATGGCTCCGCGAAAGTGTATTAATTCGCCAGACAGTTTCTGTTTCATCTGTGGTGAATATACAGTGTTGAAGCAACAGCAGAATATTACAGACTTTGTGAAAAAAGTATACTTTGCATACTTTGGACTAAAAATTGGAGATCAAGATAAAGTCTGGGCGCCTCATAAAGTGTGCAAACGGTGTGTTGAGGACCTCCGAAACTGGTTCAAGGATAAGAAAAAATCTTTCCGTTATGGGATTCCTATGGTATGGCGAGAGCAAAAGAACCATAGTGACGACTGTTACTTTTGTTCATGCGATGTGAAAGGGTTTAATTCCAAATGGAAGCATTCCATTTCATACCCCAATCTTCACTCAGCAATTCATCCCATCCCCCATGGCACAGATATACCAGTACATAAGAACATAAGATATGCCATACTGGGTCAGACCAAGGTCCATCAAGCCCAGTATTCTGTTTCTAACAGTGGCCAATCTAGGTCATATGTACCTAGCAGTTTCCCCAAGGGACACAGGTTCCACAATGCATGTATTGGTTCAAGCATTGATATCCTGGGTCCCTTCTTAATAATGGTTTATGGACCTTTCCTCCAGGAACTTGTCCAAACCTTTTTTAAACCCAGCTACATTAACAGCCTTTACTACATCCTCTGGTAACAAATTCCAGAGTTTGATTACACGTTGAGTGAAAAAATATTTTCTTTTATTAGTCTTAAATAGTTTACCCTGTAGCTTCATTGCATGTCCCCTAGTCTTTCTATATTCTGATAAGGTAAACAATCGATCTATGTTTCCCCGTTCCACTCCGTTCATTAATTTATAGACTTCTATCATGTCTCCCCTCAGCCATCTCTTTTCCAGGTTAAAGAGCCCTAACCTTTTTAGCCTTTCTTCATAGGAGTATCCTTCCATCCCCTTTACCATTTTGGTGGCTCTTCTCTGAACCTTTTCTAAAATCGCTATATCCTTTTTAAGATACGGCGACCAGAATTGCACACAATATTCAAGGTGCGGTCTCACCATGGAACGATATAGAGGCATTATAATATCTTTTGTTTTATTTTCCATTCCTTTCCTTATCATACCTAGCATTCTATTTGCTCTCTTGGCCGCCGCTGCACACTGGGCCGAGGGTTTTAACATGGTATCCACAATGACGCCTAAATCTTTTTCCTGGGTGGTGGTTCCTAATGTGGAACCTTGCATCGTGTAACCATAATTTGGGTTGTTCTTCCCTAGGTGCATAACCTTGCACTTGTCCACGTTAAATTTCATCTGCCATTTTGATGCCCAGTCTTCCAATTTATCAAGATCCTCTTGCAATTTTCCACAATCCTCTTGGGTTTTAACAACTTGAAATAGTTTTGTGTCATCTGCAAATTTGATAACCTCACTCGTTATTCCACTTTCCAGGTCATTTATGAATATGTCAAAAAGCAGCGGACCCAGCACAGATCCCTGGGGTACACCACTATTCACCTTTCTCCATTGGGAAAATTGGCCATTTAGCCCTACCCTCTGCTTTCTATCTTTTAACCAGTTCCTGATCCACAATAGTACACTGCCTCCTAATCCCATGACTCTTTAGTTCTGCCAAAAGTCTCTGATGAGGGACCTTGTCAAAGGCTTTCTGAAAGTCCAGATACACAATATCAACCGACTCACCTTTGTCCACCTGATTATTCACTCCTTCAAAAAAACATAACAGATTAGTAAGACAAGATCTTCCTTGTCTAAAGCCATGTTGGCTGTCTCCCATTAGGTCATGACTATCTACATGCTGAGTAATTTTATTCTTTATGATGGTTTCTACCATTTTTCCCGGTACTGATGTCAGGCTCACCGGTCTGTAGTTTCCTGGATCACCCCTGGAACCTTTTTTAAAAATTGGTGTTACATTGGCGATCCTCCAATCTTCAGGTATTAGAGATGATTTTAATGATAGTTCACAGATTACTAATAGCAGGTCTGCAATCTCGTATTTCAGTTCTTTCAACACCCTTGGATGTATACCATCCGGTCCAGGTGATTTGCTACTCTTCAGTTTATCTAATAGTTGTAATACATCTTCCCGATGTATCGATATTTCCTTCAATTCTTCCGCACCTTTAAATACCACTTCAGTCATGGGTAACATCCCTTCATCCTACCCACTTGATGAGCACCAATATGGATTTAGGCCTCGCCATGGAGTCGAAACACTCTTAACAGTCTTAACTGATGTACTACTGAGAGGGATTGATAATCATAAACAAGCATTTATACTCTTATTTATCGATATTTCGGCAGCATTTGATAGTGTTCATCACACTATAATGCTTAATAACCTGAAACAAATAGAAATAAATGCCACTGTACACAAATGGTTCACCTCATATTTAAATAATAGAACGCAAAATGTAAGAATAGGCAACCAAACATCAACCATATATAAACAAGAAATTGGACTCCCACAAGGCTCCGCGCTATCAGCCCTCCTGTTCAATACTTACATAAAACCGGTCTGTAATATTTTTAAAAAATTCGGAGTATACTATCATCTATATGCAGATGATATTATGATGTACATCCCATTCACAATCCCTAACATACCAATAAAACTACTATCAGATTGTTTTGATGAAATCACAACTTGGCTAAAAGCTCAAAACCTCCACATTAATCATTCAAAAACAGAAGTACTAATTCTAACAAAAAAACAATCATATATCCCTCCATCCCACATAACAATACAAAATCATGACATTAAAATAAAAAACGAAATAAGATACCTAGGTGTTATTCTAGATACACATCTAACGATGAATACTCACATCAGAAACACCATAAAGAAAATTTATTTTAAGCTCAAAATCCTTAAACAACTACGTCCTTTAGTACACCTACAAGACTTCATAAATATAATTCAGGCTACAATAACACCGCACTTTGATTTTGCCAACCTAATTCTTTTAGGAATAACAAAACAAAATATTAAAAGAATCCAATTAGCACAAAACGCAGCAGCTAGAATTATAATGAAAGCACACTCATTTCAGCACATAACACCAATATTAGCTTCCCTACACTGGTTGCCAATTCAAAGCAGGATAATATATAAAACCACAATAACTACATTTAAAGCCTTAAATGACATGGCTCCAATCCCACTAAGCAACCTAATTAGCATGGAATCTCAAAAAACTACGCAAAGAAAAGGACACTCAAACTAAAGACTCCTAAAGATTTCATAAAAGCAAATAAATTAACTAACAGAGCTTTTTCACATGCAGCCCACTGTTCCCTCTAAGCTGTGCGCGTGTGCGCGCGCACACACCTCGCCGAGTGAGCGCACATACTTTACAACAGAGCGCACAAAAATTATGGTTCTGATTCTGATAGAAAACAACACAGACGTCTTAAAATTTAAAAGTTGTTGTGTATTTATGGTTTTCACAAGTTCTACAATATTTTCTAGTGCAATCAATGTGGTGTACATACTGTATTCTGACGTGTAGTCAAATTTTAAAGTATATAACTCCGAGTGTCGTTATGTGGCGCACAAAAATTTAACCTTCCTTCAAAAGCTGCACAGCTGATATTTTATGCGCACACAGCCTACAGAAAATTAGAGGGAACATTGATGCAGCCCCTTCCATTTGGAATTCCCTCCCAGAGGACCTACGATCTATAACCGAGATTATGGAATTCCGCAAAAAACTAAAAACCCATCTATTCTCCATGCACTATGGCAACATAGATAACCCCTCGATCTATTCAGATAAAGGATAAAAAACACCTGACTGAGCAATACTAAACCCAACAACATAACAGACAATACACTGACCTAAAAACACTATGATTCATCCCTTAAGTGCCCACAACTTGTAATTGTATATAGTTTATTGTACATAGTTTACAAGCCAGTTTTGTGCTGTCATGTATTAGCTCATGCCGTTATCCATTATATTGTTTATTGTTACAAGATGTTCGATGTAAAACAAGCTTTTGCTTTGTGGATTGTTTTATTGTAAACCGCAACTGAACTCTGGAAGATGCGGGATATAAATGATTGTAAAATAAAATAAATAAATAAATAAATAAATAAATAAAATCTTCCTCAGTAAAGACTGAAGCAAAGAATTAATTCAGTCTCTCCGCTATCGCCTTGTCGCCTCTTTGTGCTCCTTTAACCCCTTTATCATCTAATGGACCAACTGACTCTCTCAGAGTTTTTTTGCTACAAATGTACTTGAAAAGGTCTTTACTTCGCGTTTTTGCTTCCGCAGCAAGCTTCTTCTCAAATTCTCCCTTTGCCTGCCTTATCAATGCCTTGCATTTGACTTGCCAGTGCTTGTGCTGTTTCCAGGTTTCGTCGTTTGGCTCTTTTTTCCATTTCCTGAAAGATGCTTTTTTGGCAACAACAGCCTCTCTGACCTCACCTTTAAACCATGCTGGCAGTTTTTGGACTTCCTTCCACTTTTCTTAAAGCGTGGAATACAGCTGGTCTGGGCTTCCAAGATAGTATTTTTCAACAACAGTCAAGCCTGATGTACGTCTTTAACCTTTGCAACTGCTCCTTTTAGTTTTTTCTTAACTGTTTTCCTCATTTTATCATAGTCTCCCTTTCGAAAGTTAAAAGGTAGTACTGTGGATTTCCTTACTATCCCCTCCTCCACTAATTAAATCAAAGGCGATCATGCTATGATCACTATTGCCAAGTGGCCCCAACAACCTTATCTCTTGCACTAGATCTGGTGTTCCAGTAAGGACTAGGTCTAATATGGCTTCCCCTCTGGTCGGTTCATGAACCAGCTGCTCCAAGAAGCAGTCATTTATTTCATCTAGGAACTTTATCTCCCTAGCATGTCCTGACGTGACACTGACCCAGTCGATACCGGGGTAGTTGAAATCACCCATTATTATTACTGCGCTGTAACTTTTGTTAGCTTCCTTGATTTCTTTGAGCATTTCATCATCCATTTGGTCATTCTGGCCAGGTGCTCGATAGTACACCCCCCCACTGCCATTGCCTTCCCCCTTTTACATGGAATTTCAATCCATATAGATTCTACAGCAGATTTTGTTTCCTGCAAAACTTTAATCCTTTCTGACTCAATGCCCTCTCTAACATAGAGAGCAACCCCTCCACCAATTTGATCAGCTCTATCATTACGATATAGTTTTGTACCCAGGTATCACAGTGTCCCACTGGTTGTCCTCCTTCCACCATGTCTCTGATATTCCAATCATATCTAACCTTTCATTTAGTGCTATATATTCTAACTCTCCCATCTTATTTTTTAGACTTCTAGCATTTGCATACAAGCATTTTAGAGAATGTATTTTATTCATATTTATTTGGCTATTGTTAGACATGGGTCATTTAGGATCTTTAAGCTCTGTCTGCTCCATACTTGAGGGCATTTGGGCTACTTTACTCTTTTGTGGAACCTCTCTGCTTTTGGTAGTATCCTTCAAAGATACATTCTTCCGAACCATCCGCTCTTGGGCGACTGTCGGCTTTCCCCTAATATCTAGTTTAAAAGCTGCTCTATCTCCTTTTTAAAGGTTAATGCTAGCAGCCTGGTTCCATCCCAGTACCCAAGCCCCCTGCTACCTTGGAAGAGATACCTAGCTCTGATGAAGGTGAAGTCATACCTGAACCAGATGAAGAATCAAGTTCGGACTTTGAAGAGGATACAAGACCAAAATTGTTTTCTCAGGAGGAGATGAATGATTTGGTAAGAGACTTGAATCTTCCCAAAGATGCCGCTGAGTTACTCGGATCAAGGCTGAAAAGCAGGAATTTATTGTTGCCAGGAGTGTCATCTTCATGGTTCAGACATCGTGAAAAAGAGTTTGTTCCTTACTTCGCCCAGGAAGACAAGTTGGTTTATTGCATCGATGTCGAAGGTCTGATGGGTCAATTTAAAATCCAATATGATTCAGAGCAATGGCGTCTTTTTATAGATTCTTCAAAAAGAAGTCTCAAAGCAGTTTTACTCCACAACGGTTTTTACGCTTCCATACCTGTAGGTCATTCCGTATACTTGAAGGAATCCTACGAGAACTTGGAATTGGTTCTTCGTAAACTTAAATATGAAGACCATGGTTGGCAAGTGTGTGGGGACTTGAAGGTCTTGTGCATGCTGCTCGGGCAACAAGCTGGGTATACCAAATATCCTTGTTTTCTGTGTCTATGGGACAGTCGAGACCGACAAAATCACTGGACCAAGAAGAGTTGGCAGCCGAGGGTGCTAACAGTCGGTGAAAAAAATGTCCTCCGAGAAACTTTGGTACCTTCCCATAAAGTTCTTGTACCACCTCTCCACATAAAATTGGGATTGATGAAGCAATTCGTAAAATCACGTCCAAGAGATGGAAAATGCTTCAAATACTTGGTCACCAAGTTTCCAGGCCTGTCGGAGGCAAAATTGAAGGAAGGTGTGTTCGTCGGACCAGACATTAGAAGGCTTATAGTTGATCAAGAGTTTGTCAATACCATGACGGATCCTCAAAAAGAAGGGTGGATTGCATTTAAAGAAGTCGTACAGAAATATTTAGGCAATAAAGATCCTCACTACAAAAAGATTGTCGGACAAATTCTTAAAGCATTTCAAGCTTTAGGTTGCCTGATGAGTTTGAAAGTGCATTTCCTCCAGTCCCACCTTGACTAATTTCCTGAAAATTTGGGAGCTGTGAGTGAGGAACAAGGTGAACGATTCCACCAAGACATTAAAGAGATGGAAAGGAGATACCAGGGAAAATGGAGCATTACAATGATGGCAGACTACTTGTTGGATGCTTCAGAGAGACATTCCAGATGCTACTCACAAGCGTAAATGCACCAAGAGGAGCCTCACAAGGAAGAAGAATCTAGTTTAGTGTGTGTAGGTGAGCTCATTTCAGTTCAAAAAAGGATTTTCATGAAAATATTGTAATAAATGGAAATAGACTTATAAAATTAAAGTTTTATTTTGAGGTATTGCCTTATTTAACATAGTTACCTAAATTGTCAGGAAACATGATGTCCTATGACAAAATGGAGGTCATTTTCGGATTCAGCGCACCAAAAAACAAAGATTACATGGAATAACCAAAACAGCTCTTGAAAAAAAATTTTTTGCAGACCTGTGTAATCTGTCCAAGGTGGAGTTGTCAGTATCCAACTCATTGGCCTTTCCTGCCAATCTTTGCCAAACAGGTTCTCACCAGTACAAGGAATATTGCCCAATTTGTCTTGTACCCAGAGCTCCAAATCAGATGCCTGGAGCCAGGCAATTCTAAGTGCACCTATGGCAATGGCAGAGGTTCTGCTTATGGACTCAAAACAGTCAAAAGCTGCACGGTTGACAAATTTGGAAACATCCTGGACATGTTTGACCAATGTGAGAAAATCCTGTCTTCTATCCTCAGGAAGAAGAGGACTCAAAACCTCTAAATCTCCTGTGATTTCCTTCAGGAACATTCCCATATATAAAATATAGGAACTGATCCTGGCAGAAAGCATGGAAGGTACAACGTCCAAAAGCATCCAAAGTTCTGCATTCATGTCCTGGGGGATTAGAGGCATGCCTCTTTGCACTCCTGATCCTTCTCATAGCTGACTCCACCACAATGGAATGGTGAGGGAGCTGAGTTTTCTGGAAACCAGGACAAGGAGGGGACTCAATACATAGTGTCAAGTCTACGAGAATGAGGAGAGGTGGTGAGAGGGGTCTCCCACATTCTGAGCATGAGATCATGCAAGATCTCATGGATGGGCAAAGTAACTGCCTCCTTAGGAGCTTTGGGATACTGCAAAATTTCCAGCTCCTTTGCTCTGGGCTCTGTTTCAGGAGCCACAGTAATGGAGAGACCCCAAGCCACCTCCCTGATAAAATCCTGGAAGGAGATATCCTCTGGAGGAGACATCCTGCGTTAAGGGGAGGAGGGCTCCTCTGGAAGAAGTGCTCCAGTATCGACAGAACTATCGGAATCCTCAGATTCCTCTGAGGACTCTAAGTACCTTCTGTCCGGATGCTCTTGTAGAGCCCGATACCCGTACCGACCGAAGTCGGTACCGGGGGGAATCGGTACCGGTGTATTGGTACCAGAGGGCATTGGGTGACTGGGTGCTGGTAATGTGGACACCAATGTCGATGCTATCGGTATCGGCACTGATACCGGTGCCGGAGTCGGTGCCAGTACCGGCTGGACTGTCTGACGCGGTTCCGAGGGGGTCGATGCCGCAAGAAGAGCCGCCAGACTGCGTTCAATAGCCACGAACCTCTGGTCTATCAACGCTGCCGATGCCTGGATGTCAGTACCGGAGAAGACAGCCGGTACCCCAGAGCATGGCACTGGTAGTTCTGCCGAGGTCGAGGCCTCAAGAATGTCCTGGAGCCCCGATAATGCTTTGGAAGCCGAAGCCTCTCGCTGGGGCAATTTTGCCGGTGCAGAATCCTCAAGGGCAACGCCAGAGGCATCTCGGTGCTTAGAGGGAGATCTACCCTTAGAGGACCGGCTGGACTTATGTTCAGTTCCCTGAGATCCACGGGAGGAAGAGGAAGCCCTGGAAGTCGTCGAAGCCACCGAAGCTGCATCAGAGGGAAACAGGGTACTGAGCTTAGCAGCTCGGTTCTGCCGACCTCTTTTAGACATCATGGCACAGGACATACAATCCGTGATGGAGTGGTCAGGACCTAAACATTTCAGACACCATTCATGGGTGTCGGTGACTGAGATGGTACCGCCACACTTGGTGCACTTTTTGAAACCTGAAGCAGGTTTCTCCATTGTAGGCAAACGTTTTGGGCCTAAGGCCCAAAAAGGCGCGTGCACCTGGGGAAAAATAAGAAAAGTACTACTTTTTTTTTTTTTAAACAGAAATAAAGAAAGGGTCGAGGAAGGCAGACGCGACCACAAAAAAGAAAGTAAAAGGAAGAATTTTCTGCGTTGACAGGAATGACGACCTGCTGGCTCCACGGAAAATGAAGAACTGGAGAGAGGCAGTTGGGAAAGGCGGAAAGGCAGCAAGCAGGCACTGTGGGATGCTCTCAAAAGCTTCCTAATTGGACGATGGGGAGTGTTCCTGCGCAGGCTCCGTCGGTACCAACGATACCCATATGTGAAGACTACATTCCTGCTTGTTCCTGGAGATAGAAATATTTCCGCATATCACTCCTGAATCTATCCCCTTTCACCCTCATCCCATGTCCCCTTGTAGCAGTACTTGCTTTGAATCGAAAGAGGCTCTCCCCCTGTGCATTTATGCCACGGAGGTATTTAAACGTCTCAATCATATCACCTCTATCCTGCCTTCCCTCTAATGTGTACATATTAAGATCCTTAAGTCTGTCCACATATGCTTTACAATGAAGACCACTAACCATTTTAGCAGCCACCCTCTGTACTGACTCCATCCTGTTTATATCCTTTTGAAGGTGCGGTCTCCAAAATTGCACACAATACTCCAAATGAGGCCGCACCAAAGACTTATACAGAGGCACTATCATCTCCTTTTTTCTGCTAGCCATTCCTCTCCGTATGCACCCAAGCATCCTTCTAGCTTTTGCTGTCGCCTTTTCTACCTGTTTAGCCACTTTAAGATCATCAGACACAACCACGCCTAGGTTCCGCTCTCCAGTCCTTTGGCACCACTCCCGACTCCAACGAGGCACTGAAAAGGTCAGTCAGTGGAGCTGCTAGAATGTCCCCAAGTTCCCTCAGTATTCTAGGGTGCATCCTATCCGGTCCCATCGCTTTGTCTACTTTAAGTTTAGCTAGTTTCTCACGAACAGAGTCTTCTGAAAATTGTTCAAGACGCCCCTCGCTTCTGTTCCTGTTTGTGGGTGTTTTCTGAGGTCCTGTTCCTGGTTCTTCATCTGTGAACACAGAACAGAAGTATTTGTTAAGCAATTCTGCTTTATCTTCATCATCTTCTACATATTCCTCCCCTTCACCCTTGAGTCTGAATACCATTTTTGCCCTTCCTCTTCTCATTAACATCTGAAAAAATGTCTTATCTCCCCATTTTATTGCATTGGCTATTTCCTCCTCTTTTTGAATCTTTGCTTTCCTGACTACTTTGCTAGCTTCTCTAAGTTTTTCCAAATATAGTTGCCTGTCTTCCTCTCTCTTTGATATCTTGTATTTCATGAAGGCCTCCCTCTTTTTCTTCACTTTTTCAGCTACTTCTTTCGAAGCCATAGTGGTCTCCTTTTCCTTTTACCTTTATTTACCATTTTAACAAAAAGGTTGGTTGCCCTTAAAATATCCCCTTTCAGTTTTGCCCACTGTTTTTCTACACCCCCCAGCTGTTCCCATCCTGCTAACGACTCCCTGAGGTATTGGACCATCTTGGCAAAGTTAGTTTTCCTAAAGTCTAAGACCCTCACTTTTGGATGGATTCTAACAGCCCTAGTCCTAATACTGAACCACACCATTTGGTGATCACTGGATGCAAAATGATCTCCCACTATAACATCAGAAACACTTTCACCATTGGTAAGCACTAAGTCCAATATGGCCCCTTCACGTGTGGGGTCTGTTACCAATTGCCTGAATAGTTCTCCCTGTAGAGAATCCAGGATCTCCTTACTTCTAGATGATACTGCAGCAGGAATGTGCCAAGCAACATCTGGCATACTGAAATCCCCTATCAGTAGCACTTCCCCTTTCCTAGCAATACTGCATATTTATTTTATTTATTTATTTAATGTCTCTTTTATACCGCGCTATTTAACATCAGTGCGGTTTACATACAACCTTAGCTTATACAGTGCAGGCTAACCCGCACTGTATTTACAATGAAACAGGTGCTAAAACTTGGATAACACTGGGGGAACTATTTACAGGTAGGAATCACATCAGGTGGGAAAAGTAACTTTTAAGAGGTGGGATATATACAGGGTGCGCATAGTCGAGGATGTCTTCAATTAACTCTGTCCACTTCTTCCTCTTGTGAGGGAGGTCTGTATATCATGCCAATGCAATGATATGTAAAATGACTTGGTATGATATTACCCATACCATATTACATACTGTTCATTGTAAACCGCACTTGATACTTGGGAAAGAGCGGTATAGAAATAATTGTTAAATAAAATAAATAAATGCAAATAGATTTCTCTTTCCCTCTTTCTAGTTTAACCCACAGTGCCTCCTCTCTCTCTTTTAAGCTCTGTAATTCCAAAGCTTTAATATTATTTTTTTACATATAGTGCCACTCCTCCTCCCCTTCTTCCTACCCTGTCCTTTCTGAATAAAGTATAGCCTGGTATAGTTACACCCCAGTCATGGTTTTCTGTGAACCATGTTTCTGTAACTGCCACTAAAATCCAAGTCAGACACTCCCATCAAAGCTTCAACATCAGGGATCTTATTTCTCATGCTACATGCATTTATACACACTGCTTTCCATGTGTTACCCGTTTTACCCATTTCCATAAAGGTATTTAATGTTTCACTTACTTGGGGGCTGTCTTCACCCATCCCCAACGAATCAAAAGGCAGTTCTGTCAGGGTAGAGAACACCAATTCAGATCTCAAGTCAGAACCAGAGCCCGCCGCAGAGGCCGCACATGCTTCACCACCTGAAGTAAACATACCACATCCAGAGGGATAGCTAGGGGCATCCCCTGGACCTGCCCCTGGTAGCACGCCAGGACAGCCACCTGCACTTTCGATGAGCCAAGAGCCAGTCCCTTGTCAAGCCCTGGCTGGATGAAGGCAAGGACCCCGGACAAGGGAGCCGCTGTCAGTCTGATAGTATGGTCCACGCACTAATTCTCAAAAATGCACCACACACGCACATAAATAAGCAATATCAAATGCTTTTGTGCCCACAAGAGAGTGGCTATCACCTGTGGCGAATAGCCATGCTTTCTCAACCAAGCCCTTTCAAGAGCCAAGCCATAAAACAAGAATTGATCCACTTGCGGCATTAGTATCGGCCCCTGCATCAACAGGTTGGGCGTTGCTGTCAACCTCCACCAGCAACCATGTGAAATCCACATACCATAGCCGTCACGGCCAGTCTGGGGCAATGAGAATCACCAGCCATTCATGTCTCTCGATGTGCTGCAACAATCGGCCGATCAGTGCCCATGGCAGGAAGACATACAGAAGCATGTGTCTCGGCCAAGCTGCGATAATGCATCCAGTCATTCCGACATTCGCTCCTGCCGTTGGCTGAAGAACCGTGACGCCTTTGCATTCTCGAAAGTTGCCATGAGATTCATGATGAGCTGGCCCCACTTCTGGGCTACCCTTTCAAAGATGTCTGGATAGAGGGCCCAGTCGCCCGGGTCCAAGTGATGTCGACTCAGAAAGTTTGTCTGCACGTTCTCTCAGCCGGCCACATGCGCTGCTGAGAGGGCCACCAGATTCGCCTCCACCCACAGCAGGATCAGGGTGATTTCATCCTGCAGGGTCATGCTACCCTGCCAATTCAGGAACGTCACATTCGCTGCGTTGTCTGAACACCCGAATCACCTTCCCCTGAAGCATTGGGCAGGAAGAAGAAACGCAGAACCAAAACCACCACTCTCATCTCCAAGCGGTTGATGGGCCAAACTTTCTGTTCACCTATCCAATGCCCCTGCATGACCTGGCTGCAGTAGTGTACCCCCCAGCCGGACAAGCTGGCGTCCATGGTCAGAAAGATCAACTCAGGCGACTACAATGGCATCCCGGTCAGCAAGTTATCCTTCACTAGCCACCATTGCAGAGCCACTCTGGTGAACAGGGGCACACCAGCTTCTGAGATAGCAGGTGCCACTGTGGAGACCACCTCCCCAGCAAGGCCCTCCGGCAAGGGTTGCATATGTGTTCTTGCCCAGGATACCAATTCCAGTGTGGCTGCCATCGGCCCCAAGAGTTGCAGGTAGAGCCATGCCAAGGGAGCCGCCAGTAGAAGAAAGTGGTGGACCTCAGTCCGTATCTTCTGCACCCAGTCGAGGGGCAGAGAGATGCGACCCGTGTCCATCTGAAATCAAGCCCCTAGATGGATGAGATCCTGGGAAGGTTCCAGGTAGCTCTTGGCAAAGTTGATCACCCAACCTAGTCGCTGTAGAAGCTCGATCACTCGCTGAGTAGTTCATTGGCTCTCTATGTACGACTTCGCTCGTATCAAACCAATCATCGAGGTAGGGGTGCACCAAGACCTTCTCCCTACGCAACGCAGCTGCCATGACCACCATCACCTTGGTGAAGGTCCAGGGCACTGTAGTGAGGCTGAAAGATAAGGCCTGAAACTGGAAGTGACTCATGGGTACCTCGAACCAAAGAAAGCACTGATGCCCTGGCCATAATATGAAAATACGCCTCCGTGAGATCCAGGGCCGACAATGGCAAATAGGGGTGACCTACATGGACCGGTGGGTGCACCCCTAAATAAAGGCATGGGGAGGGGTAACCTGCATGGAGTTGCAGGTGCACCTACTCTTGCCGCCTTGCTGGGCAGACTAGATGGACCATACTGGTCTTTATCTGTCATCATATACTATGTTACTATGACAAACTTGCCTGCAATGATAACAGAGTGCAGAGTTTCCATTCAGAAATGAGGGAATTGCAGACTCCTGTTCACATGCTTTAGGTCCAGGATCGATCTGTAGGTTCTCTCCTTTTTGGGAACCACAAAGTATCGACCCCTTCCCTGACTGTTCTGTGGGTATGGGCGCCACTGGGGCGTCTCATGGACTGCTCCGGCCCTTCTTTGATGACCTACAAGGTGAGGGCACAAAGGCTTCAGCCAACAGACATGCAAACTCCAATGTGTACCCCTCTTGGATCACCTCTGGTACCCAACTCTAGTACCCGGTGATCGGGGCCAAAAATCTCTTAGCTGGCCTCTCGCCGGCACCGCACTCTTAGCTTGCTTTGGCTTATCTTCCGGAAGCTCACCAGCCCTTGGAGTCACTCAGCTCCTTGACCAACTTCTCTAGAGCATCCCCAAAGAGCCGTTTCCCCTTGAAGGGAAGGGGACTCAGGTGCATTTTAGAAAGGACATTGGCCGCTCAGTTTCACAGCCACAAAAGCCGTCTTGCTGCAATCACCGAGGCCATACTGTTAACTGTGGTCCAGATCAAATCATAAAAAGCATCCACCAGGAAGGCTGCGCCTAACTCCAGGCGAGTCGCCTCCGAGGATCTCTCAAATAGAGTGCCCTTCAGACTCTGGCAGCACTTGAGTCCAGCAGAAGTACGCCCGGGAGATGTAAGCCCCGCAAACGGATGCCTGGACTATCATAGCATTAATGTAAAAATGCCTGCTTGAGCAATGTTTCCATCTTCTTGTCCAGAGGATCCTTTAAGGCTGCCCCCCCTTCCACGGGGATGGTGGTTATCTCAGTCACCGCGGAAATGGCCGCATCCACTTTCGGAGACCACAACCGCTCCTTGTTCCAGCAAAGGATAAAGCCTAGCCCTGACTTGGCTCCCCCATAGCCCTGCCTCTGGTGTTTCCCATTCTGTGTCAACCATCTGTTGAATCACTTTATGAACCGGAAAGACTGATTGCGAACTCTTGCAGTACTGCATGAGTGGGTCCTCCAATGACTCCTCACCGGAAGCAGCATTGTGCACTATATTTAAAGCCACCAGGGAATGGGTCATAAGTGCCACTAGCTTTTCCCTGCGAAACACTTGTACCAAAAGAGGATCCTTTGCCTCCAGAAGCGCCCCCTCCTCAAATATCTCCGAGGTCCCTTCCAAGGGATCCTCTGAAGCATCAAAGAGACCTACTGCTGGGACATCCCAGGGCTCCAAATCCAGATCAGAGCGCTTCGCAGCAGGCTCCCGAGACTGCTCCTCTCCAGGTTGCGCCCCCACCAGCTTGAACTCTAGGAATGCAACGGTATCAGCTTAGCAATTAGAGCAGCAGATTGAGAACCATGGTTCAAATCCTGCTTCTCCCACTTCAAACAAGTCACTTTACCCTCCACTGCCCTCTGGGACTGGGACTTACCAAATGAACCTAAATGTAAATTGCCTTAAGACTAGATTTGAAAACAAATGAGTAATAAATCTAAAACCCAAATCTAAACCCAGCTCAAAGCATTTGAGAGTCATTATGTGCCCTCTACCCCCAGAAGCCCTTGCGCTCTCTCCTCCAGTCCCTTATGCTCCCTCCCACCATTCTTTTAAGCATATCCCAGTGGCATCTGTGCTCTCTTACCCTCCACGTGCTCTAACTGTAGAAAGATGGCATCCTCAGTGGTGTAATAGCACAGCAGAGTCACCATGAACGGCACGCCCCATGGAATAATAGTCTGTTGCTTTCGTCGCTCCAGTTGCGATTTGGGAAGGCTCTGCAAGGAACAGAACAAAATCACATTTTAAACAAATACGCATGCAGAGAAAATGAGAACTTCTGGCAATGCACCCTGCAGCACCCCTTGCCGTTTCAGCACTCAGTCTGTGCAGCTCGGCAGGAGCATGGCCACCTTTCAATGGCAAGGAATGATCCTGAAGCTAGGACCTGCTCAAAAGATGATGCATTATCCTCTCCAGTGAAGGGCAAGAATATATAGAGGCTGATAAGGATAAAACAGAATTGTTTAGCATGTCTTTTTGTTCTGTGTTCACAGATGAAGGATCAGGAGTGGGACCACAAAAAGCAAACACAAATAGGAATGAAGCAGGGTGCCTCAGGGTCACATTTAACATATTCATTAAAAATCTGATCAAATTTAAAGATTCAAAGTAATTAAAATACAAGCAGACTGTGAGGAAGTACAGAAGCGGCTGCTGAAATGGCAGATGAAATGTAATGTGAATAAGTACAAAGTGATGCATGCAAGAAAAATAATCATAAGGTACATGATGCTGGGTTCCATATTACTTTAAAATGCACACCTTTCTATTGGATTAAGTTACAGCAGCTAGGGGTGCCGTCTGCCAACAATGAGCCGCCTGACTGAAGACCAAACACAGTGGACAAATGCAAAGTTATGCACCTAGGAAAGAACCACCCAAATTATGATTACATGACGCAAGGTTCCACATTAGGAACCACCACCCAGGAAAAAGATTTAGGCATCATCGTGGATAACATGTTAAAACCCTCTGCCCAGCGTGCAGCGGCGGCCAAGAGAGCAAATAGAATGCTAGGTATCATAAGGAAAGGAATGGAGAATAAAGCAAAGGATATTATAATGCCTCTGTATCATTCCATAGTGCGAATGCACCTTGAATATTGTATGCAATTCTGGTCGCCGTATCTTAAAAAGGATATAGCATTATTAGAAAAGGTACAGAGAAGAGCCACCAAAATGGTAAAGGGGATGGAAGGATACCCCTATGAAGAGAGTCTAAAAAGGTTGGGGCTCTTCAACCTGGAAAAGAGACGGCTGAGGGGAGATATAATACAGGTCTATAAATTAATGGAGTGGAACGGGTAAACGAAGATTGATTGTTTACGTCATCAGTATATAGAAAGACTAGGGGACATGTAATGAAGCTACAGGGTAACCTATTTAAGACTAATAAGAGAAAGTATTTTTTCACTCAACGTGTGATCAAACTCTGGAATTTGTTACCGGAGGATGTAGTAAAAGTTGTTAGTGTAGCTGGGTTTAAAAAAGGTTTGGACAAGTTCCTGGAGGAAAGGTCCATAAACCATTATTAAAGGGAACCGGGAAATCTACTGCTTGCTCCAATACAAGCATTGTGGAACCTTGTCTTTTGGGGAAACTGCTAGGTACTTATGACCTAGAATGACCACTGTTGAAAACAGGATACTAGGCTTGATGGACCTTGGTCTGATCCAGTATGGCATATCTTATGTTCTTATGTAGTTTACTAAAAACCATCCTGTTTCATGAATACCTTGGACCAGAAACAGGCATCCATCACTGACAACTCTTCCAGACCTTCTGACCTATCCCCAGAACTACCTACTAAGAGACTCATGTCAATTGTCCAAGTCATTACTTTCTGTTCAGATCATCAATGTTGGCCCCGCTGGTGACAGCCCCCCTCTCTGTGAATTGATTACTGTCCCACCCCCCCTTTCTTTGTTAAACCACTTTGACCTGGTGAAAAGCAGGATATAAATGGAGTGGAGGAGTGGCCTAGTGGTTGGGGCAAGGTACTTCAGGCCGGAAGGTCGGGGGTTCAAATCCCACTAGAGGACAGCAACCTTGGGCTGGAAGGACTGGGGTTTCTAGTCCCACAGGTGCTCCTTGTGGTCTTGGGCAAGCCACTTAACCCTCCATAGCCCATGTTCCCTGTAAAATAGTTATCTCCAAGTTATAATGCCCTGTTCAATGTAATTTCAGTTTGTTCAATGTAAACCGCACTGATGCAGAATAGCGCGGTATATAAGAGAATGTAAATAAATAAATAAATACAGTTAAATAAATACAGTAAAATAAATAAATACAGTTAAATAAATACGGCAACTATCCAGAGGGTCGCCATGAGTCGACACCGACTCAACAGCACTTAACAACAATAATACATTTTTGACTAGCTTTAAAGAGCTAGCGCCCTGCCCCCCAGGGTCAGGACAGGGATCCATACTACTCATTACCATTTGGTAAAAGGACCTTTGAGTCAGTGTGTACAATGCATTGAAAGCCTCAGTCTGCAGCAGCGGTCAAAAAGCAAATAGATTATTAGGAATTATTTGAAAGGGAATGGAGATTAAAACTAAGAATGTTATAAAGCTTCTGTATCACTCCATGGTGTAAACACCTCTGGAATATGGTGCATACTTCTGGCTGCCCTATTTCACATGTGATAGAAAAACTAGAACAGGTTCAGCTAAGGGTGAAAAACTGATAAAGGGGATTTCACACTTCTGCAATGAAAGGCTAAATAGCTTAAGCTGTTCCATCCCTGCGATGAGAGGTTAACAGAACAAAGAACTGCCATACTGGGTCAGACCAAAAGGTCCACCAAGCCCAGGATCCTATTTCCAAAAGTGGCCAATCCAGATCACAAGTTCCTAGCAAGATCCCAAAAGGTAGAAAGATTCTACATTGCTTACCCTGGGATAAGCAGTGGATTTTCCCCAGTCCACTTTAATGACGGTTTATGGACTTTTCTTCCAGGTACTTGTCCAAATCTTTTTTAAAGCCAGCCACTCTAACAGCTTTTACCACGTTCTCTGGCAAGGAGTTACAAAGCTTAATTATGTGTCAAGTGAAAAAATATCCTCTTGTTTTATAGGTACTACTTAGTAACTTCATGCATGTCCCCTAATCTTTGTACTTTTGAAAGAGCAAACAATTCATTTACATTTACATGTTCCACTCCATTCAGGATTTTAGATACTTCTGTCATAGCTCCCTCTTCTCCAAATTGAAGAGCCCTGACCTATTTCACCTTTCCTCATAGGAGAGTTGTCCATCCCTTTTATCATTTGTTTATGTACTGTCTAATTCTGTTATATCTTTTTTGCACACAGTAATCAAAGGTGAGGTCGCACAATGGAGTGATACAGACGCATTAGGATATCTTTTGTTTTATTCTCTATTCCTTTGCTAATACTTCCTAACATTTGCTTCACTTTTTTGGCTGATACCGAACACAGAGCTGAAGATTAACATATTGTCCATGACGCCACCTAGATCTTCTTCCTGGGTAGTGTCTCCTAACGTGGAACCCAGCATTGTGTAACTATTAATTTGAGTTATTCTTCCCTAAGTGCATCACATTGCCCTTGTCCATGTTAAATTTCATCTGCCATTTTGGATGCTTAGTTTCCAGTCTTGCAAGGTTCTCCTGCAATTTCTCACCATCCACATGATTTAACAACCTTGAATAATTTGGTATCATCTGCAAATCTGATGACCTCACTTATTACCATTTCCAAATCATTTATAAATATATTAAAAATGACTGATCATAGTACACATTCCTGGGGTACGCCACTCTTCACCTTCCTCTACTGAAAAGTTGGCCATTTAACCCTACTCTGTTTTCTTTTAACCAGTCTCAAAATAAAATAGGACATTGCCTCCTATCCCATGGCTTTTTAATTTTCTCTGGAGCCATTCATGCAGTGTATCAGCTGGTTCATCTTTAGCCATAGTTTTATTCACATCTTCAAAGAAACATAGTAGGATTGAAGAGGCAAGACTTCCCGAGGCTATTCCATGTTGACTTTGTCCCATTAAACCATGTTTCGTTATAATAGTTTCTAACATTTTACCTAGCACCAATGTCAGACTCACTGGTCTGTATTTTCCATCATCCCTAGGACTCTTTAAAAATTGGCATTAAGTTAGCCACCCACCAATGTTTAGGTGACATTGACAATTTTAACAATAGCTACAAATTACTAATTATAGATCTGCAGTTTCATTTTTTGAGCTCTTTCAGTATTCTAGGGTATACACCATTGGGTCCAAATGATTTTAGCTTGTCGATTTGGCCTATTATATCTTCCAGGTTAACCAAATTTCTTTCAATATCTCTGAATCATGACCATTAAATACTATGTCTGGCACAGGTAGTTTTCTTACATCTTTCTCAGTAAAGACTGAAGCAAAGGATCCAAGATGGCATCTCAACAGGACCTGGTGCGAGCTTCTTTGGACTTGTTTTCCCTACTGCCCTATTAATTTTATTTATTTATTTATTTAACAAGCTTTTATATGCCGCCCCTTCCAGAGATCAAGGGCGGTTTACACAGAACATCACAGCAAACTTTACATTAAACTTTGAAACCATGTACAATTAACCTTTATGTCGATGCCTATGCCGAAACGGAAGGCTAAGGGCAAGGGAGGATTACCTCTGGGGCAGCGCACCATGGAGACCTATGCGGCGGCGAAGGATTTGGGCATCCCGTTGGCCGCAGCGGAGGACAGCCTCGGTCTGGGCAGCGATGTTTTGCTGAGCCCTGCTGGCCACTCTACTTCTCCTGCACCCGGTGCGGTGGTTGCTACTGCAGCGTCAGTAGGTGGAGATCTTCTCTCTTCTGGGAATATGGAGGTGGCCATTGTTTTGGCGTCTCCTGATTAATCACTGCTACCGGTTCCACGGGTGGGTACAACAGATCGAGGGAGTTCCGTTCCCTCTGTTTCCAGTCCTGACTCCCAGTTGGTCTTTCCTCCTCTTCGGCGTCCACAAGAAGTGACGTTGGACTCAATTTGGTCTGCCCTCCAGTCGGTGCACCAAGTGTGTGCTGTGGCATTTCAGGCTCTGACTCCGCTCCCCAATCGTTTGGAGAGTGTGGAGAAAAGACTGGACGACCAGCAAGGATTGATGAGGGTGCTTGATCAGAAAGTTCAACGGGTACAAGATCAGCAGGCGGCATTTTCCCAGGATAAATTGGTGTTTCAACGTAAGATTGAAAATTTGGAGAATGCATCCAGGTCTTTGAACCTGAGGATTTTGAATTTTCCTTGTTTGTCTGGCTCTCCGGCTAGGACTCTTTCATAGGTTCCTGAAGGAAGTTTTTGGTTATCACAATGCTGGCTTCCCTCCTTTGCAGAAGATCTATTTACCATCTGGAGTCACCAGGGACTCTTCTGCTTCAGTTCCTGCTCCTCAAGCTGATGTTTCTTTGGATTCTCTTGATTTGGGGAACTTGCCTGCATTATTGGAACAGTTATCTGAAACAGTAGGGTCTAGAGTGACATTATTAGTTTCTTTAATTTTTCATCAAGACAGAAATGCGCTGTTACATTTGTTTCTTAAGAAAACAGATATTGCCTTTATGGGGGGTAAGATTCAGATCGTCCCAGATGTATCCCATTGGACATAAGTCCATATGAAGAGGTTTTTGGAACTGTGCACTGAAGTGGTTGCACTAGGTGCGAAGTTCCAACTTAGATTTCCATATAAAATATATACTTCATTATAAAAATTCTGTATATCATTTATTTGAGCCTTCTCAATTACGCTTCTTTCTGGATGCTAAGACGTTGTAGGGCTGATTGGGGTTGAGTTGATTTGGGGTTTTTCACTGAGGCCTTTTGTTATATTATATGCTTTGCCGTTCTGTTTTGCTCTTTTTTATATTTCTTATTTTTCCCACTCCTCTGGATTGTGATTCTTGGATCCTCTAAAATTGTGGACTATTTGCATTTGGTCTTTGCTCCCCGTCGGAGGTTTGTTTTTCCTCTTTTATCTACGTAATTTTCTTAGTAATATTTTGTTGACTGAATGTTTGTTTTTCTTATTTCCAAGTTTGGCTTGGTTTATGTTTGTAAAAATTTGATAAATAGAAAATTAAAAAAAAAAAAAAGACTGAAGCAAAGAATTCATTTAGTCTCTCCACTTATGGCCTTGTCCTCCCTAAATTCCCCTTTTACCCCATGATCATCTAGTGGTCCAATTAATCCCTCACAGGATTTTGCTTCAAATGAAAGGGACAAAACAGAAGACCAAGGACAAGAAATCTAGCTTGTAACTCAAGAAAAATATCCTGAAGGAAATGGAAGAACAAAACTAAGACAACAACTGCAAGACGAAATTTAAACGTACTTGTTTATTTCCTTTCCTTCAGTCTTGCCAGAGAAGTCGCTTCTTTCACTGTTACATTGGCAAAATTCACCCCTTCCTTTCTGAACACACTACTAAGGCCCTTATCCATTCTCTAGTCACCTCTTGTCTAGACTAATGAAGCATCCTCTTTGCTGGTCTTCCTTGGAATCATCTCTCCCCACTTCAATCTGTTCAAAGCTCAGCTGTACAGCTAATCTTCCAGCAGTGTCGCTATGCTCATGTCACCCTTCTTTTCAAGGCACTTCAGAGGGGCTCCCTATCTGTTTCTGCGTCCAGTTCAAACTTCTACTACTGACCTATAAGTGCCTTCATTCGACTGCTCCTCATTACCTTTCCTCTCTCCCCACACCCCTCAGAAACTCTGCTCTTCTGGCAGATCACTTCTATCTGTGCCCTTCTCTTCCACTGCCAACTCCAGATTTTGATCTTTCCACCTCGTTGTTCCTTATGCCTGAAGCAAACTACCTGAGTCAGAAAACATTGGAGGAAGATGGCCTAAAATAAGTATACCCTAGAGGAGAGAAGGGACACGATACAGATATGCAAATAAATACTTAACAAACCTATCTCAAAGAAGGGGAAGCTGTAGAACTAGAGGACATGAAATGAAGCTGCAAGGAGGTAAACTTAAAAGCAATGTCAGGAAATACTTTTTCCACAGAAAGGATGCCTGGAATGCCTTCCCAATGGAGGTGGTAGCAGCAATAATAGAATTCAAAACATGTTAAATAGTGTGGTATACATGTTAAACAAAACATGTTAAATAGTGCGGTATACAAACAATGTTAAATAAATAAATAAATAAATTCAAAACAGCATGGGATAGACAAGAAAATAGGATTAAAACAAAGTTAACTAATTTTTACACTTCAATAAATAGGGGGGGAGGGGGGGGGAAGTAACCTGCAAGGAGCAACGAGTACAACCCTAAACAAAAAGGGATAGACGGGGGGGGGGGGGGGGGGAACCTGCACAAAACAGATATAAAAATAGCCACCTTATTGGGCAGACTAGATGAACAATGCTGGTCTTTATCTGCTACTGGTGCTAAAGGCTGCCTCCTCCTGCACCTGAACATCTAACCAATAGTGGCACGCAAAAATCTGCAAGGAGGACCAAGTAGCCACTCTACAAATATCCTAACGGCAGCACAGACTATGCTCCATCCAGGACGAAGCCCAAGTTCTCACTGAATGAACTCGCAGACCCAGCAGAACCGGATAGCCCTTTAGCAAACAGGTGGACAAAATAGTCTCCTTCACCCAACAGGCAATGGAAGCCTTTGGCACCGCTTCTCCTTTTCTAGAGCAAACAGCACAAAACATATGATCCAACGTGTGGAAACACTGTCCTGTTCAGATGTGTCTGTAAATCCAGATGAACACCCAGAAGATACAAAGACTGAGAATCTGCCTGATTCTCTGAAACATGGAACAATTGGAGTGTAACTTCCTGGTTAATATGAAAGTTAAAAATCACGAACAGACTGAACAGTGAGAGAACCATATTATCTGAAGAGACCACCTGAAAGGCTCACAACACAGCAGAGCCTGCACTCCCAAGATTTGTCTAGCTGAACACTATCTTCAAGGTCAAGTCCTTCGAAGTTCAAAAGGCACCAAAGTCAACAACACAATATTGAGATCCCAAGAAAGGCATTACTGGTCTTTCAAAAAGCACACATCCAGTTGGGAAGCAAATGATGAATGAACAACATTAGAGGTGGGATAAAGAAAGTTGTACACTTTCCCAGAGCTGGTCAACAAAGTACTGTGTATCTTAGGTAGATATTCAAGGGGGGACTCAATGCCTACTAATCCACAGGTATTCTGGCTTTTTAATATTGAGCTTCAACCTAAATCTTCAACCACTAAGAGGATATTGCCGTCACTCATTCATCTTATTTATTTATTTAGACAGTTTTGTATACCGCCTTATCCTTCAATCAAAGCGGTCACAACACAATTGGGGGATACATTTAACACGCGGGGATATGAGACACATACACTAATACTTACAGGGAACATGGGCTATGGAGGGTTAAGTGGCTTGCCCAAGACCACAAGGAGCATCTGTGGGACTAGAAACCCCAGTCCTTCCGGCCCAAGGTTGCTGTCCTCTAGTGGGATTTGAACCCCCAACCTTCCGGCCTGAAGTACCTTGCCCCAACCACTAGGCTATTCCTCTTAGTCACAGTTATGCTATGATCCGTACCCACTTCCAACCCCAGCTGTATATTGTCTACATAAAACCACCACATTACTCCATAATGATGAATAACTGCAGCCAAAGGGCTTAAATAAATATTAGATTTACTATCTGTGGTTTAATACTTTCTGCACCTCTGTTTTCGGGAGGCAGGCACACTACTACCTTGAGGTGAAGTAGCCTCTTGAGAGCTTCTCTAATTGCTCTTGCCTTTTCAGGCACTCAACAAGGAGACTCCATAAAAGAGGTTCCACCAGCTCAAGAGCAAACTCCTTGCCTCCCAGCAGAGGTGGTATGAGCCCGTGCCACCCTGCTTGTTGAGGTAGTACATTGCCACCCGATTGTCCATCTGGACTTGAACCACCATCCCGTCAGATGGTCCTGGAAGACCCGCAGAGCATGGTATACTGCCCTGAGTTCCAGTAGGTTGATCTGCAAGGCACTCTCCTCAGGAGACCATGAACCCTGCGACAGCAGGTGATCATAATGGACTCCCCAGCCAAACTTGGACGCATACATCGTGACGATGTACTGCACTGGCGGAGCCCATAAAGGCAGTCTGGTTCTGTGGAGGGGGCCACCAGGCAAGGGATGTCGCCAGGGCCGGCGTGACCTGGATCCTGCCCTCCAGGTGGCCAGAAGCCTGTGTCCACTGGATGCTGAGCATCTACTGGGCCTGCCACATGTGGAGGCGAGCAAAAGGGCATGACATGGATCATAGATGCCATGTGCCCCAACAGGCAGGGCATCTGTCTGCTGTCAACATTGAGCAGCCCTGCACATCCTGTGCCAGGGCCAAAAGGTGCAGCACATGGTCCTGCAGGAGGAAGGCCTGTGCCTGGGTGGAGTTCAGCAGGGTGCCGATGAACTCCAAGGGCTGGGTTGGCAACAGGTGAGACTCTGGGAAGCTGACCGCAAACCCTAGGCACTGGAACAGTCCTATGGTGCAGTGAGCTGCGCTGTGCACCTCCTCTGGTGAGCTGCCTCTGATGAGCCAGTCATCCAGGCAGAGGAAAAAGAAAACCCCCAGGAGACGGAGGCGGGCGGCCACGACCTCCAGGCATTTGGTGAACACCCAAGGAGCCGAGGCCAGTCCGAAGGGAAGCACCCTGTATTGGTAGTGTTGGTCCCCGACCACAAACCGGAGGTACCGACAGTGCCTTGGATGTATCAGGATGTGGGTGTATGCATCGTTGAGATGCAAGAGGCATAGCCAATCTCCCTGAAGGAGGTAAGGCAGCAAGGTTCCAAGGGATACCATTTTGAACTTTTCTTTGACCAGGAAGCAGTTGAAGTCCTGCAGGTCCAGAATGGGCCTGAAACCCCCAGTTTTCTTGGGGACAAGTAGTGGGAATAGGATCCCTGGCCCTGGAAGGGCTGGGGAACAAGCTCTACTGCGCTATCCTCTAGTAGGGCCTTGAGTTACCTCTGCAGGAGCTCCCTGTGCAAGGGGTCCATGGGTTTTTCTCCTAGGAAGTAGGGAGGAGGCAGTTGGAAGAAGTGGAGGAGGTACCCATCATAAAGAATAAAATTACTCAGCATGTAGATAGTCACGACCTAATGGGAGACAGCCAACATGGCTTTAGACAAGGAAGATCTTGTCTTACTAATCTGTTATGTTTTTTTGAAGGAGTGAATAAACAGGTGGACAAAGGTGAGTTGGTTGATATTGTGTATCTGGACTTTCAGAAAGCCTTTGACAAGGTCCCTCATCAGAGACTTTTGGCAAAACTAAAGTGTCATGGGATAGGAGGCAGTGTACTATTGTGGATCAGGAACTGGTTAAAAGATAGAAAGCAGAGGGTAGGGCTAAATGGCCAATTTTCCCAATGGAGAAAGGTGAATAGTGGTGTACCCCAGGGATCTGTGCTGGGTCCGCTGCTTTTTGACATATTCATAAATGACCTGGAAAGTGGAATAACGAGTGAGGTTATCAAATTTGCAGATGACACAAAACTATTTAAAGTTGTCACAACCCAAGAGGATTGTGAAAAATTGCAAGAGGATCTTGATAAATTGGAAGACTGGGCATCAAAATGGCAGATGAAATTTAATGTGGACAAGTGCAAGGTTATGCACCTAGGGAAGAACAACCCAAACTATGGTTACACGATGCAAGGTTCCACATTAGGAACCACCACCCAGGAAAAAGATTTAGGCGTCATTGTGGATACCATGTTAAAACCCTCGGCCCAGTGTGCAGCGGCAGCCAAGAGAGCAAATAGAATGCTAGGTATGATAAGGAAAGGAATGGAAAATAAAACAAAAGATATTATAATGCCTCTATATCGTTCCATGGTGAGACCGCACCTTGAATATTGTGTGCAATTCTGGTCGCCGTATCTTAAAAAGGATATAGCGATTTTAGAAAAGGTTCAGAGAAGAGCCACCAAAATGGTAAAGGGGATGGAAGGATACTCCTATGAGGAAAGGCTAAAAAGGTTAGGGCTCTTTAACCTGGAAAAGAGACGGCTGAGGGGAGATATGATAGAAGTCTATAAATTAATGAACGGAGTGGAACGGGTAAACGTAGATCGATTGTTTACGTTATCAGAATATAGAAAGACTAGGGGACATGCAATGAAGCTACAGGGTAAACTATTTAAGACTAATAAAAGAAAATATTTTTTCACTCAACGTGTAATCAAACTCTGGAATTTGTTACCGGAGGATGTAGTAAAGGCTGTTAGTGTAGCTGGGTTTAAAAAAGGTTTGGACAAGTTCCTGGAGGAAAGGTCCATAAACCATTATTAAGAAGTGACCGAAGATATCAATGCTTGACCCAGTACAAGCACTGTGGAACTTGTGTCTCTTGGGGAAACTGCTAGGTATATATGACCTAGATTGGCCACTGTTGGAAACAGAATACTGGGCTTGATGGACCTTGGTCTGACCCAGTATGGCATATCTTATGTTCTTACCCCTCCCTGACCACCAGCAGCACCCAGACATCTGTGGTGATGTCCGGCCATAGGTGTGCAAAGTGGACCAGCTGTCCTCCCATGAACCTTGGGCCTATTAAGTACTGGGGGAGGGAGGCTATGCTGAAGGAGTCAAAAGCCCCCCCCCCAAGGTGCGCATGTGGTGCTGTTTGGGGCTTTTGGCTTATGGGAGCAGTGCCCTGTGTCTTAGACTGCTGCCCCTGACGGGAAGCCTCATAGGCTGGAAATTTGGGGTAACTCCCATAAGTCGCCTTGGTCTTCGGGTGGAAGGGCCAGCAGTCTTCCTGAACAGCCGAGTTCTGTCAAGAATTCTTTCTCCAACTCAATGGCCTTCTCCATCATGGGCTTGCCGAAGAGGTTCTCTCCCCGGCAAGGGATGACGGAACAACATGTTCTGAACCCATTGCTCCAGGTCAGAGGACTCTAGCCAGGCAAGGCGTCAGGCACTGATGCTCACTGCGGCTACATGAGCCACCAACTTGAAGCTGTCGAAAGCAGCCAGAATTTGAAACTTGAAGCACTCCTTGACCAAGGAAACCAGGGTCCTGAAGCACTCAAGAGGTTCACCCGACAGTCCAGCTGAGAACTCGGCAAGCTTCTTCGCCAGGTCCCTCAGGTACATGCCCATGTACAGCTGGTATGCCTGGAGCCCTGGAAACACTTCCTGCCAAATGCATCCATGGTGAGGGCCTCCCTGCTGGGGGGCACCAAGGAGTGCATCTTCTGGCTTGTTATGTGATGCATGGCCGACTCCACCACCATGGAGCTGTGAAGCAGTTGTGCCTTTTGGAAGCCCGGGCTCCGGCCAACTCGATACTGAGAATCGAGTTGATGGTTCACAATTGGCACAGTCACCGGCATCTCCTACATCTGGAACAGGAGCCATTCCAGGATGGGAGGTATGGGCACTGTCAGCGACACCTTCGGGAGAGCCTTGTACTGGAGGATCTCAAGATCTTCGGTGCAGGGCTCATCCTCAAGTACTGCCACGAAGGTGAGGGCCTGGGACATCTCCCTCACGAACTCCAGGAAGGCAAGATTCTCCAGAGGAGATCACTGATGATGGTGTGGCAGGGATGGGTCAGAGGGGATGTCCCGGTGAAGGATGATGTTGGGGAACTCATCTGTCTCACAAGCCAATGCGGAGTCAGAGGAATCGTCGAGCGCTGGGTGCTCTCTGGACAGACTTAGCATCAACAAATCCTGCCGTCGGTACCCCACCACAGCGGCACCCAATGAGTCGTGTCTCGAATCGGACACCAACAGAGGCGGCGCCGATCAAGCCAACTTCTCAAGGATAGGTTGATGTCGCTGAGGATGGTCCCATGGCTGGCACCGATGATCCAGAGTTCCAGTCATCGGGCCCCGCTATGCCTCGAGGAAAGCAGAGAAGCTATGTTCCAGAGCTGCCATTCCTGGCCTCAATGCCAGTTGGCTCTGCAGCAGCTGACTCAGGTCTCAAGATTGTCGAGACCAGAGCCACGTTCCTCATAAGGAAATCATCAATGGTGATAGTATTGGGGGATTTGACCCAATCCCCCGATGCTATGGGAGTCTCCTCCCATCAGGTGGCTTGGAGGGCTGCTCCTGGCCGTTGCATCAAGGACTTTGTGTCCTGGAGCCGGAGGTCTTACCTTCCAGTCCATGGTCGGATCTCACCATTGGCTTTGACGACATCCTGGACCTATGGGGAAGGTCCTCGGAGGACGATCCCTGGTCCAAGGCTCCGTGACCTCAGGGCTCTGACCGAGCCCGGGTGTGAGATGTTGAGTCACCGGACACCAGTGTCAAGGGCAAGGATTCCACCCCCGATGCTGATACCGAGGCAGACTTGCCAAACAGCTTCCCCTGCCACCTATCACGCTCCTTGCAGGTCTTTGCCAACATAAGTTGGCAGAGTGGGCAACTAGACACATCATGGTCCGCCCCAAGGCACTTAATGCAGGTATTGTGGTGGTCCATGTGGGACACAGTGTGGTTGCACTTGCCACATTGCTTGAAACCGCTGACCAAGGCCATAGCAGGAAAAACAACCCCTGCGAGATCAAACTCACATCTTAGTCAGCTAGGCCACAAGCAAAGACCCGCGTGCTGAAAAAAAAGAAAAAGTAAAAAACGTATTCCCAAGAAGGAAAAACATGATGCCGAGGTGGTGGACTCTGGCTGTGGGAAGGTGATCAGAACTGATCCTGGAAAAGCACGAAATAAAACTGAAGAACTAGGTGAGAAAAATCGACTTTAAGCGGGGGGCACAGACAGAACGTCTGCAGGGCTCTACAGAAAAAGAAGACTGATGTAAGATGGCACCCTTTGGTGGGAAGGTGATTGCGCATGTGCAGTTTAACTCCCAAAGGCTGTCTTTGAAAATTGGGGAGTGGATTCGTGCAGACTGTCGGCGCCGTCACCCATATGTGAGGACTGACTTCCTGCTTGTTCCCAGAGAAAGACTACATGGCCTAGCTAGTCTGCTCTAATGAATAATTTTGCAACAATAATCAGGGATCTTTTTCTTCTTTAGGTATAACTGATCCCTGCCGTCTTCATTGGGAGTGCAAAGTCTCCACATTTTAAAACCAAATTAAAACTGCTCAACCAGAGGTTTAGCCAAAAGATGTGAAAATTTCTTATAGAATTGCAGTGTATACCTATCCAGACCAGGGGATTTTCCACTTTTGAGCAACTGAATGGCTACCAAAACTTCCTCCTCTTGTTAGTTCTGCCTTCACAACCTCTCTTTCTAGTCCAGGTCAGAGAAACAGAAATCTGCTGTAAGTATTTCTCAACTTCTCCAGTGCTTCCTAAAAGTGTAGTTACTCACCTGTAACAGGTGTTCTCCAGGGACAGCAGGAATCAGTCCTCACATATGGGTGACATCGGCACCAACAGAGCCCTCGCGGAAGCATCCACCCAGGTTTCAAAGAAAGCCTTTGGGAGATGCCACCACGAGTGCATGGCCCTCTTCCCGCCCAAGGGTTCCACATCCTGCTCAGTCAAATGACATAGCTAAAAGACGGCAAAAATAAAAGATGGTAAAGGAGCAACTCCAAAGGGAGGAGGGAGGGTTGTGAGGACTCATTCCTGCTGTCCCTGGAGAACACCCGTTACAGGTGAGTAACTACGCTTTCTCCAGGAACAAGCAGGAAGTCAGTTCTCACATCTGGGACTCCCCAGCTACAGGCTACCGAAAGCCCAGAGAAAAATAGGGGCTCCCTCATTGGGAGCCGCAAGCAGCAGCAATTTAGTCTGTGTACACAGGCTACAGTAGGACCCCTGTGTCCGATGAAACCAGCACTCCAGTAGCCTGAACACAGAAGAGCTGGAGGATAGGCGTTACCTAAACCCCAAAAAGGTTACGGAGCACAGCCTGGCCGAAGGCACTATCCCGTCAGGACTCTCTTTCCAGGCAGTAATGGGCTGCGGAGGTATGGACTGAAGACCAGGTGGCAGCCCGGCAGATGTCCATCATCAAGACAGAGCGCAAGTTTCCCCACTGAGGCCGCCATGGCCCTGACACGGTGCGCAGCGACACAGCCTTCCAGCGGGAGCCTCGGCTGCTCATAAGAGAGGGCGATACTGTCCGCCACCCATGTGGACAGCATACGCTTGGTCACCACCTCCCCCAGCCTACTGGAGTCAGAGGAGATGAAAAGCAAAGAAGCTTTGCGGTGGCCCTGATTGCGTTGGATATAGAAGGACAAAGCTCTCTTAAAGTCCAAGGTGTAAAGGACCATCTCCGCCTGTCTGGAGTGAAGTCTTGGAAAGAAGGTGGGGAGCACAACTTCCTGGTTGAGATGGAAGGGCGACATTACCTTCGGCATGAATTTGGGGTGTGTGTTGAGCACCACCCTGTTCTTATAGAACCTGGTATAGAGCGCCTCTGCCAAAAGGTCCTGAAGCTTGCTGACTCTACGAGTGGAGGTAAGCACGACCAGGAAAACCACCTTCCAAGAGAGGAAGCGGAGGTGGCAGGTAGCCAGAGGTTCGAAGGGTGGGCAAGTGAGCTGCCCCAACACCACATTGAGGTCCCATTCGGTTGCCAGAGGGCAAACCGGGGGTTCGATAAGAGCAGACCCCGAAGGAAACAGGTCACCAATGGCTGGGCCGAGAGGGGCTTACCATCCACCGGATGGTGGTGTGCCGCCAGGGCACTAAGGCAACTCAGATGGAGTTAGACTTGAGCCCAGACTGGGAGAGGTGAACATGTACTGCAACACCAGAGCCACCAGGCAAGAGAAAGGGTCAGCCCTGTGTCTGGTGCACCAAACTGAGAGCCAACATCTTTTTAGGGCATAAGCCTTCCTAGTAGAGGCCTTGTGAGAGGCCAGCAGAACCACCTCAACCGAGAGGTTGAAAGGGGCCAGAGTCACCCTCTCAGCAACCACTGGGTCAGCAACAGGGACTCCAGGTTGAGGTGCAGAAGAGAGCCCTCCTGAGATAGGAGTCCTGGGGCGGTCCCCAAGGGGATGGGGGTCTCCACCATCAAATGTAGAAGCAGCGGGAACCACTGTTGCCTGGGCCACCGAGGAGCTATCAGGATGAGCGAGGCTCTGTTGTGGAGGAGTCCTGAACAAGGTCTTGGTGATCAGCAGCGAGGGAGGGAAGGTGCACCTGAGGCCTTCCGACCATGAGACCAGGAACACGTCCACTGCAGCCCTGGAGAGGTGGGCCTGTCTAGAGCAGAAGCGGGGCAACTGAAAGTTGTCCAGGCTGGCGAACAGGTCCATCACTGGCGGAAAAGCCGGACTGGCTACCCTGGGGTCCAGCTGCCACTCGTGCAGCTGGAGAACTCTGTGAGCCTGTCAGCCAGCAGGATGTCCTGGCCTGGCAGGTATACTGCCTGCAGGATACCCTGTTGGACTGCATATGAGCAGAGGACCAGTGCCTCCCGATAAAGGGTACAAGACCCCGTGCCTCCCTGTTTGTTCACGTAGAACTTCGTCACCTGGTTGTCCGTCTGGACAAGCACCAGCTGGTGATGCAGGTGGTGACAGAAGACCCTCAGGGCTAGGTGTATGGCCTGGAGGTCCAGGAGGTTTATCTGCTAGGTGCTCTCGTCTGGTGACCAGCTGCCCTGGGTGAGGAGATCCTTGCAGTGGGCTCCCCAGCTGAGCAGGTAGGTGTCCATGGTGAGGACCCCTGAGGAGGTTGGGGCCTGAAAAGGCATGCCCACCTCGAGATGCTGGGGCCATTGCCACCAATCCAGGGAGTCCACCAATTGGCGTGGGACAGAAAATCTGTCTCGGAGGCAGCCCGTGGCCTGAGACCACTGGTCCCGGAGACACCACTGTGCCACCCTCATCTGGAGGCAAGCGTCTGGGGTGACATGGACCGTGGAGGCCATGTGTCTGAGGAGGCGCAGAGCAGGGACTGAGGGATGGTACTGTACGTCCAGAGCCAGAGTCCTGAGACGATCGGCACGGTCCCTGAGCAGGAAAGCCTTCGACTGGAGAGCGTTGATCTTTGCCCCAATGAACTCCAGACACTGCGTCGGGAGGAGGTGAGACTTGGGGTAGTTTATGACAAAGCCCAAGTGTTGCAGAACCTGTATGGTGCATGCGGTGGCCATGCCTCCCTTTATGAGCCAGTTGTCCAGGTAGGGAAAGACAAAGACCTCCTGGAGCTGGAGGAAGGCAGCCATGACTGCCAGGCATTTTGTGAAAACTCTTGGGGCAGAGGCTAGACCGAAGGGAAGCACCCTGTACTGAAAGTGCCTGCCCCCCACTACAAACTGCTGGTACTGCCTGTGGTTGGGGAGGATGAGGATGTGTGTATAAACATCCTTGAGGTCTAAGAAGCATAATCATTCTCCCTGCTGGAGGTTTGGCAGCATTGTTCCAAGGGAGAGCATCCTGAACCTCTTCCTCACCAGGAATTTGTTGAGGTTGCGCAGGTCGAAGATGGGCCTTAGGCCCCCTGTCCTTTTTGGCACAAGGAAGTACCTAGAGTAGAACCCCTTGCGCTTGAGGTGGTGTGGCACCAGTTCCACCGCTTTGTCCCCGAGAAGACCTGCCTTCAGAAGAAGGTCCCAGTGGAGGGGAGACCTGAGGGGCTCTCCCGGGAAATAAGGGGGAGGTGTCTGAGTCAGGTGGAGGAAGTAACCCTCCCTGACTACCCAAAATGCTCAAGAATCGGTGGTGATGGACCTCCACCTCTGGGCATAGAGGGCCAGATGTCCCCCTGTGGGCTGCTGATCTCCTTGGGGTAGATAGGCTAAGCTCAAGGAGTCAAAAGCTCCCCCCTGGCTGGGCTGGAGCCACTGCCTGAGGTTTTGGAGCCTTCTGCTTACGAAGGCCATGCCCATGGTCCCTTGGCCTGCTGACCCTGTTGGGAAGCTGGGGAGGCCTGATAAGGTGGAAAGTTTTGGTAAGCAGCTCCCTTCCTCGGGTAAAAGGACTTTTTACCGAACCCTTCCATAGGGGAGGGGCAGCAGTCTTTTTGGAGAGCCTGGTCCTCGTCTGTCATGGTTTACCAAAGAGGTTGTCTCCTTGGCATGGGAAATCGACCAATTTGTTCTGAACCCACTGCTCGAGATCAGACGACTGTAGCCAAGCCTGGTGGCGTGCAGCAATGCCTGTTGCCACTATTTGAGACCAAATGAGAACCTGGCGAGTTCCTTCACCAGGTCTCTCGGGTACATGCCCATGTACAGCTGGTAGGCCTGGATGTGGCTGATGAGCATTGAGCCCTGGTAGCACTTTCTGCCAAGTGCAGCCAGAGTGCAGGCCTCCCTGTCGGGGGGCACTGAAGAGTGCATCTTCTGGCTTTTCAGCTGACGCATGGCTGACTCCACCACCATGGAGTTATATGGCAGCTCTGACATTGAGTTGAGCCATTTGCTCACCACCGGCACTGAAGCCGCCATCTCCAACATTCGGAGCATCAGCTGTTCCAGGATGGGAGGGATGGGCACCATGAGCGATTCCCGCGGAGGGGTCTCATACTGGAGGATTTCCAAGTCATCCGCCCGAGGGTCCACCTTAGACATGTCCTTGACAAAATCAAGGAAGCCCATATCCTTGGTTGGGGACCGCCGTCGATGCTCAGAGATGGGAGAGTCAGATGGGACATGGCGGTGGTGACTGGTATCAGGTGACTCCTCACCCTCCATCTCCCACTTGGAGTAGACAGTCGAGGACTACTTGCCAGGGATGACCACGGGCCCATAGAGTGGGACTTGGATCGCGACCTCGGCCGAGGATTGACTCGAGGCCTTAGGACCTCAAGGATCGGCTTCTGGGGACGTCTTGGATGTCAAGGGCCCGGTGGTTGGGGCAGATGAATCGGTTGTGCCAGACAACAGCACCCACTGCTGGTCCATTACGGCAGACAAACTGCGCTCCAGGGCCGCATTCTGGACTCCAGACCAGAAGGCCCCGCAGCCTTTGGTGCAGGCACTGAGGGACTCAAGCCAGATGCCGGCTTCCCTGAAGGAGAATCCTCGACAAGGATAGTGTCTGGGGACAGAGGCCGGTCTGCGGTCGGATCCTTCCGGGGGACCTTCGCAGGCCGCTCATTCTCCAACATCTTAGACAAATGTCTTGGACTGCAGGACTGGGCTCAGGGAGCACCCGGCCAGTCGGAACAGTCCAAGGACACCGCCTTTGAGGGTTTCTTCTTCTTCCTGGGTTCCCTCGAGGGAGACCCCCTTTTTGAGGACCCACGACGAGGCTCGGGTTTGGAAGGTTCTGCCCGCGATGTCAGGGACTCGGGGAAAAACTTATTGTGCTGCTGCTGGTGGCTCGAGAGCCTTACTGGACATCCTCTTGCAGAGACCGCAGGCTGCCGGGTCGTGGTCTGGCCTAAGGTAGCGGAGGCAGCAGTCATGTGTGTCGGTCAAAGACATAATTTTAGAGCACCAATTACACTTCTTAAAGCCACTGGAAGCCATGGGAGAAAAACGTACCTGCGAGGTCGAAGACTCTCCAGGTTGCCAGCGGGAGAAAAAAGGCATGAAGACGCCAAGAAGAGAAAAGACCTCAAAAATAGACCAAACTCGATGCCAAGGCAACGAGGTCGGTAGGCAGGAAGAGTACCGTGCGATACTGGAGGCGAGTATGAAACTCAGAGAAAAATCAACTTTTTTCTGGGGACAAGCCAGACAAACATCTGAAAGGCTCCGCAGAAAAAAGGAGACTGAGCAAGATGGCACCCTTGGGCAGGAAGGGGACCATGCATGCGTGGTGGCATCTCCCAAAGGCTTTCTTTTAAAGCTGGGGGGAGGCTTCCGCTCCGTCGGTGCCGACGTTACCCATATGTGAGGGCTGATTTCCTGCTTGTTCCCGGAGAACACTCTGACTTATAGTCCAGCATAAAAAACTGGGGGAAAAAAAGCCTCCCCGTAATCCCACTATGGGTACTGTGGCAAGGAGGCCTATTCGGAGTCCGGGGGAGGACAAAGAGACAGGGAATTCACCCTAGTAAAGTGCCCCCTTTCACCGAGACAGGGTAGGAAAGCCATAAACACCTCCAGGAATCAGAAAACTTCCACGTGGCCCACATTTCATGCTCCCCCTAGTGGAATGAAGGGGAGAGGATACAAGGCCCAGAACCCCTTAGGCAGTGAATGCTCCAAGCACTCAGGTGCCCGAAGTCAGGCTGATTGCCGTCACCTGAGTAGGGAGGGGTTGGAGCTAGAGCCCTGGAAGTATAAACCTAGGCCAGAGTGCGAGAGAGGGGGAAGAGAAGCAGGAAGCCAGGCTGACACGAGCAGAGGCACAGATGCAAGCAAGGGAAGCTTGACTAGTGCTGAACAGAGCAGAGGAACTGAGCTTCCAGGAGAAGAGAGGGCTATTTGGCATATAGCACGTCTGCAGGAGAGTTTGGAGCCAGGAACAAGAGAGATTCCAAGTTCCCCCGGGAGGCTGTTAGCTGAGCACTGTGAGCAAGACGGGGAGTCAGAACCCATGCAGCTGGGAGAGCCCGAGGTAAAGCTGAATGATGAGGACACTCCCATGGACTGTTCCTTCTGCCAAGCTTTAAACCTGGGAACATAGAGAAAGCAAGCCAGTCCTGAAAGAAAGTCTTCCAGGAAAAAAGGTACCCATATTCCACAAGCAGGGTGGCCGTGATTCCCTCGTGTTTGTAAAGGGGAAGTTTACGGGGACTAAGAAGCAAGCTTTGAACTGTGATAAGCTTGTTAATCACCTGCTGCTGGAATGCTGACACTGGGGTAAGCTAAAGTAGCTATTAGAACAAAGCTTTCTTTTGCCCCTGAATTATATCTGCTTACTTGGAAGGTAGCCAAGAAAGGTTGGAAGCTGAATAGAAGCTAAACTACCACAGACTTTAAATGTGATTTTGTTTTTGTGCTTTAGCCAGCAAGGCTAAAAAGGGAATGCAATATCCTTTCTGTTAAAGACTGTGTATCCTGAACTATAGAGAACCTTTAAACAGCCATTTTGTGTTTGGGTTTGTTTTATGGATAATGCTCTACTTCAAAGAGTCCTGAACAAACAATCCTGTATGTGGTATGATCGAACCATTGTGTACAAAATAAATTTCTGTCATTTGCCTTACCTCCTTGAGCCTGATTACAACTTTCTGCCTGATGCACCCATACAGCTAAACAGAGACTACATTTCCCAGAAGACACTGCGGGGAAATAGTTAGAAAAAGCTGAAAAAAACAGATAGCAGAAAGTTCCTCTAATAATCCACGCCCCTCTAAGCTAGAGGCTAGTGGTGGTAGCGTGACAGTGGCGTAGTTGTGAGGATTTTCTACCATTCAGGATTTTCTACCATCCAGGATATACACGTACAAGAGTTATAGCACAGAAGGTTGGCGGAAAAGACAAATTTCTTTTGTTCTTCAAGAGTCAACACAGGAGCAAGGTATTGCCGGAGATGGATCCGAAAGAGCTGGTACAATGGATGGCCACTCAATTTCAATGCCAGCAGGAGTTGGCCCAGCTAGCGCAGGAGAATGCGGCGGCGGCTATGAGGGAGCAACAAAAGCCTGTCCTGGACTTAGTGGAAGCCCTTATTACTTCCCAGAGGCAAGGAAGTGGAGGAACCCTAACGCCGGAAGGACCAGCGATGCCGCAAATGGACAATCTAGCAGGCCCACACACCAGCGGGGCGTTTAATTTTGGAAAACTTTCACCAGATGATGACACTGATGACTTCTTGGAGTCATTCGAGAGGGTGGCTCAAGCCTTGGGTTGGCCAGCTAACCAGTGGACAGGGTGATTGGCAACTTCCTTAACAGGAGAAGCACTAGCTGCATATAGGGCTATGCCAGCTGCCCAGGCCATGGACTATAATGCAGTGAAAAATGCAATTAGAGACCAATTAGGGTTAACGAAAATGTTGTATCACCGTATGTTTAGAGCCACGGTCTTAAAGGCCGGAGAGACCCCTAAGGCCTTAAGCCAGAGAATTCGAGGTTTAGCTTTAAAGTGGCTAGCCTCGGAAGGGAAAACTATGGATACGGTGGTGGATATGGTGATATTGGAGCAATTTATGGCTGCAGTACCAAATAGGGTACAATCTTTTCTGATTCAGCAAAACTGCCAGAGCACAGGAGAGGCAACCCTTTTGGCGGAGCGCTACATGGAAGCTGAATTGGCGTTTCTCCCAAAGGCGGGCCCTCCAAAAGTAGGGGCAGAGGCCAGTTTTGATTTATCAGTAAAGAAACAGGGAAATTATTGTAAAATGTCTAAAATCTTGTGTCTGCTCATGAGGGTAAGTGGGCTGAAAAAAAATGCTATCGTTGTGGGGAGATGGGACACCTGCAGAGGGGATGCAAAGCCCGCATTGGATTAACTGGTACCAAGGTGAAACATCTAGGAGAGGGATTTCTCTTAAATCTTAATATACAGGGGGTCACTACCCATGCTCTGCTCGACTCTGGGGCAGACCAAAGCATGGTGTCACAAAAGCTTTGGCAGGCAATTGAGGCCCAGGATGAGTCTCGCCAAAGGAAGCCGGAAGGGCAGGTCCAAATTAGGTGCATACATGGAGCTGCTTCTTTCTACCCTGTGTACAAAGTGGTGATAAAAGGGTTGGGGGCATAGAAAGAAATTCTCGTGGCAGTGGTTCCAAAGCTCCCCTAGGATTTAGTATTGGGAAGGGATTGGTCCCAATTTAAGGAAGGATTAGAGAAAGGCCTTGGGAGAAAAGGGGATGGGATGGTAACGGTGGTCCCTGGCCCTCTTTTCGGGAACCCCCGAAAGCCAAGCAAGAACCCAGGGAAAGAACCCCTGGGAAGTGTTGCTCCCCTTAAACAGAAGTTTATATTAAAATTTTGTAAGGTAGCCGAGGCGGCCCAGGCTCCCAGGAGGGCGTCCCCGCAAGCCACGGGATATGATTTATGCAGCGCCGAAGATCAGGTGATACCCGTAGGATGTTATGGTCAGATAGCACCGCGATCGGGTCTGGCTCTGAAATATTTCCTGGATGTCGGGGCTGGGGTGATCGACCCTGATTATAGAGAGAGTGTAAAGGTATTACTGTTTAATTTTGGCAGCGAAGACTACCATGTGAAGGTGGGAGACCGGACTGCCCAGCTGCTGTGCGAGAGAGTAGGGTTTCCCCCACTGGAAGAGGTCCCCATGTTGTCTCCTACAGAACAAGGAGCCTCTGGATTTGGTTCCTCCGGATGGGCCGGGATGAAAAGTCTGACAGCCACCTGTGGAGAGAGAATGGAGGAGACGGAGGACGACGACCTGGGACCTCAACTGGCAAACTGCAGGAAGTACCTGGAGCCCCAAGTAGGGGAAGAACTATCGTTGGTCCAGAGACGGGATCTGGCTCGCCTATTGGAGAGGTTCCCAGATGTACTGACCTCGATCCCGGGTGAAACCCGACTAGTGGCGCATGAGATCCTGACGCCACCGGGGAAGGTGGTCAGACAGCGACCCTACTGCCTACCAGAAGCTAAAAAGCAGGAGGTCGTGGCACAGGTGCGCGAGATGTTGGCGATGGGTGTCATTGAAGAATCAAGGAGCCCGTGGTGCAGTCCCATTGTTCTGGTTCCAAAATAGGATGGTACATTACGCTTCTGTATAGATTTCAGACAGGTAAATGCCATCTCGGTATTCAACGCTTACCCGATGCCCCATATCGAGGAGCTTTTGGACCGCTTGGGGCAGGCTCAGTTTTTGACCACCATAGACATGACGAAGGGGTACTGGCAGATTCTGTTGACTAGGGAATCTCGGCCAAAGACCGCTTTCAGCACCCCGATTGGGCTATTCCAGTTTAAGAGGATGCCCTTTGGCCTTCACGGCACTGCGGCGACCTGCCAGAGACTGGTGGATCAAGTCCTGCGTCATCAAGAATATGCTTTCGCATATATGGACAATATTATCCACAGTTGCAGTTGGGTAGAACATATCCCAAGGGTTGAAGCTGTCCTGCGATCTATGAGGCAGGCAGGCCTCACCCTGAACCCGAGCAAGTGTGCCTTCGCCAAGCGAGAAGTGAAATACCTGGGGCATATGGTAGGACGGGGAAGGATTAAGCCCTTGATTGACAAAGTGGACAGCATCAAGAACTTTCCCCGTCCCACAACAAAGAAGCAATTAAGAAGCTTTCTAGGCCTGATTGGCTATTACAGGAGGTTCCTAGCACGCTTTGCGGAAGAAAGCTCCATCTTTACAGACATGTTAAAAAAGAATTGCCCAAATCAACTCCGTTGGACCCCGGAGGCAGAGAGGGTTTTCTACTGATTGAAAGAGCAGCTATGCACGGCCCCGATGTTACGCGGGGTGGATTTCACGCAGCCCTTCATTGTACAGATGGATGCCTCAGAGATAGGCTTAGCGGCCGTCTTGTCCCAGAAGCATGAAGGAAATGAGCACCCTGTGATGTTCCTTAGTAGGAAGTTGTCCTCGGCAGAGCAACACTACTCTATTATTGAGAAAAAGTGCCTCGCCATCAAATGGGCAGTAGAGACCCTCCGGTTCTACCTCACCGGACGAAAATTCCTGCTAGTTACCGATCACGCACCCTTGAAGTGGCCCCAACAGATGAAGAACCACAATGCACGATTAACCAGATGGTACATGGCCCTGCAAGCTTTTGATTTTAAGGTAGAGCATCGGGCAGGAAAGCTACAACACAATGCAGATGCCTTATCCAGGATTACGGACTGTTCAGAGGAGCTTCAACAACCTCCACCAGCCCATAATATCTTGAGTAGGGGGGTATGTGGCAAGGAGGCCTATCAGAAGTCCGGGGAAGGACAAAGAGACAGGGAATTCACCCTAGTAAAGGGCCCTCTTTCACCGAGACAGGGTAGGAAAGCCATAAACACCTCCAGGAATCAGAAAACTTCCACGTGGCCCACATTTCATGCTCCCCCTAGTGGAATGAAGGGGAGAGGATACAGGGCCCAGAACCCCTTAGGCAGTGAATGCTCCAAGCACTCAGGTGCCCGAAGTCAGGCTGATTGCCGTCACCTGAGTAGGGAGGGGTTGGAGCTAGAGCCCTGGAAGTATAAACCTAGGCCAGAGTGTGAGAGAGGGGGAAAAGAAGCAGGAAGCCAGGCTGACACGAGCAGAGGCACAGATGCAAGCAAGGGAAGCTTGACTAGTGCTGAACAGAGCAGAGGAGCCGAGTTTCCAGGAGAAGAGAGGGCTATTTGGCATATAGCACGTCTGCAGGAGAGTTTGGAGCCAGGAACAAGAGAGATTCCAAGATCCCCCGGGTGGCTGTTAGCTGAGCACTGTGAGCAAGACTGGGAGTCAGAACACATGCAGCTGGGAGAGCCCGAGGTAAAGCTGAATGATGAGGACACTCCCATGGACTGTTCCTTCTGCCAAGCTTTAAACCTGGGAACGTAGAGAAAGCAAGCCAGTCCTGAAAGAAAGTCTTCCAGGAAAAAGGTACCTATATTCCACAAGCAGGGTGGCCGTGATTCCCTCGTGTTTGTAAAGGGGAAGTTTACGGGGACTAAGGAGCAAGCCTGGAACTGTGATAAGCTTGTTAATCACCTGCTGCTGGAATGCTGACACTGGGGTAAGCTAAAGTAGCTATTAGAACAAAGCTTTCTTTTGCCCCTGAATTATATCTTTTTACTTGGAAGGTAGCCAAGAAAGGTTGGAAGCTGAATAGAAGCTAAACTACCACAGACTTTAAATGTGATTTTGTTTTTGTGCTTTAGCCAGCAAGGCTAAAAAGGGAATGCAATATCCTTACTGTTAAAGACTGTGTATCCTGAACTATAGAGAACCTTTAAACAGCCATTTTGTGTTTGGGTTTGTTTTATGGACAATGCTCTACTTCAAAGAGTCCTAAACAAACAATCCTGTATGTGGTATGATCGAACCATTGTGTACAAAATAAATTTCTGTCATTTGCCTTACCTCCTTGACCCTGACTACAACTTTCTGCCTGATGCACCCATACAGCTAAACAGAGACTACATTTCCCAGAAGACACTGCGGGGAAATAGTTTGAAAAAGCTGAAAAAGCAGATAGCAGAAAGTTCCTCTAATAATCCACGCCCCTCTAAGCTAGAGGCGAGTGGTGGTGGCGTGACAGTACATCACCCTCTTTCTCATCCCTTCCCCTAATGAACACTTGATTACATGTCCACTTCCTCTTGAGCTGCAAAGTTAGGATTCTCCCTGCTTGGTTACCTCACTCAAAGAATTGTTGTTAAGAACATAATATATGCCAAACTGGGTCAGATCAAGGGTCCATCAAGCCCAGTAGCCTATTTCCAAACAGCGGCCATTCCAGGTCTCGAGTACCTGTCGGGTTCCCAAAGGTATGTACATTCCATGCTGCTTGTCTCAGGAGTAAGCAGTGGATTTCCCCAGTTCATTTTAATAATGGTTTATGGACTTTTCCTGCAGGAACTCATTCAAACCTGTTCTGAACCCAGCTACATTAACAGCTTTTGCTACATACTCCGGTAATGAATGCGAGAGGTTACTCACCAAGTGAAAAAATATTTTCTCCGATTACTCTTAAAATGTGCCACATTGTGGTTGAATGCCAGTACCTGTTACCTGGATATTTCCTTTGCTTTGGCGGATGGTTCCTGGCACCCACATGCTTGCACGTCAGCTGGACAGAGCTTACCAGGGCTATAAAACACCAGCCCCGCCGCAGTACGTGGCTGTGGGCATGTGCTCCGAAGGAACGTATCCAAAGGGGCAGGTGCTGCCCCTTTGGAGCCTCTTCACAGCATGGGAGAAGTTTGGGGAAGCTACACATTGTGGAAACGGGAAAACAGAAGAAGAGGGTGTCACATTGAGTGCAAAATCTGTAAAGGTACTAGGCCCTATGGACTTCCATGTGAAACGGATTTATTTATTTTATTTTATGTATTTATTTTATATACTGCTTTATCTAGATAATCAAAGTGGTTTACATGGAACGGTTTCAAATACTGCTCAGGGCAGTTTACAGAGAATGGGTACAAGTAACAAGATTGTTTGAACTATGTACAAGGAACATTTAACTAGAATTATGTACAGCATGGAATAGTAAAATGACAGTGTCAGATCATGCGTTGGCGTTCAGTGGGATATTTGATCTTGAATGTTTATGTTGTCTATGGTGGGTTGCTCACACTGGTAGTAGTCTGTAAATAGGAATGTCTTGAGGTGCCTTCTGATGTTGTCATCTCATGAGCCTTTACCGACTGCTATGTTGGACTTTTCTTCAACTGTAAATACTCCTTCCCTTGACTCTCCCTTGGTTATTGGGGGCGTTTTAGCCCTGCCCAATCAATTGGTGACAATTTTGGCAGAGGCTGCTGCTCTTGGAAAGGAGCGTCGTCATCCTCAGTTTTCTCCTCTCCTGCACCCCACTGTATCTAATTGTGATGTATCTGTACTCTCTCGAACTGGTCCATTACCCACACCAGCAGAATGCACTTTTTCATCTGAGCGTCCAGTTCCTCCCTCTGATATTTCTTTACATGACATCTGGAACACTATTGCTTGGGTAGATTGTTCGCTGCAAGAGTCTCTTCAGAAAGTTTCAGACTTTTCTAAAGTAGTAGTAATTAAATTAGCTGAACATGACTTGAAGTTCACTGGTTTGCAGACTATCTTTGAAGAAGGATTCTCAGCTTGCTGAAGTGCAGGCTTCAGTATTGTCTGTTTCAGATTCTGTCTCACCAGATGAAAGCATTGGAAAATATGCGTAGAACAAAAAATTTACATTTTTTTAATTTTCTCTAGACCCACTTCCTTTTGCCGACAATACTATTTACAAAATATCTTAAAGAGATTCTTCAGCATCCGGATGTGGATGATGTTTGCCTTTCTAAAATTTATTATATCTCTAACTGGCGTGACAAGATCATGAAGGGAAGTGTGGACCAGGCTGATGATCTCAATATAGTTTTACCAGCGGACAACTTAGATCCGTCTGCCTATTTGGAATCATCTACTGATGAAATTCCATTTCGGGTGACTCGTTTAGTGTCCTTTGTCTCAGAATTAGATAAGGAGCATATCTTACGGTTATTTATGGCTAAACGTCATGATAAGTTCTGTGGACAGTTGATACAAGTATTTCCAAATGTCACTCGAATTACGCAGGCACGGAGGAAAGCATTCTTAGAGCTACAGCCTAAGGTCTTGGCACTGGGTGCTACCTTTACACTGCAATTCCTTTGTTTTATTCTTTATCAGGGTAATAGATATGTTTTTGTTGAAGTTAGTCAACCGGAGGGACTTTTGCAGAGAAGAGTCTTAGTTGATTTTGCTTTGTAATGGTCTCCTTTTTTGATCTAGTATAATGGGTTTAGGGTTAATTTATAAGGAACCCCTTTCTTTTTTTCTTTTCTGTAGCATTCTTCCATATGGTGGTTTAATGTGATACCTATTGTATTGTATAATTTTCTGTTTCATGTTAAAATGAAAACTAATAAAAAAAAGTGCCACATTGTAGCTTCATTGCATGTCCCCTAATCTTTCTACTTTTTGAAGGAGTAAACAGCCAATCTATGTTTACCCGTTCCACTCCATTCATTAGTTTATAGACCTCTATCATATCTCCCCTCAGCTCTCTCTTTTCTAAGTTGAAGAGCTCTAACCTTTCAAGCCTTTCCTCAGAGATATCCTTCCATCCCATTTACCATTTAGGTGGCTCTTCTCTGTACCTTTTTCAATTCTGCTATATCTTTTTAAAAATATAACAACCAAACTTGCATACAATATTCAAGGTGCGGTCGCATCATACGGAAGCATTATAATGTCCTTGGTTTTCTTTTCTTTTCCTTTCCTTATGATCCCTAGTATTCTACTTGCTTTCTTGGCTGCAGCTGCACATTGGGCAGAGGCTTTCAATGTGCTATCCACGATGACACGCAGATCCTTTTGCATCGCAGACCACCTTCCTCACATAACATTCCTGCAGTTCCATTCAGAATTCCCCTAATTTCTTACCCAAATTCTTACCCAAAGCCTACCACACAGATTTATCTTCTGAATCAGTGTATGTATCTTAGCTGCCCTCTCTCTCTTGCATTTACTTGCCTATATTAGGAACTTCCCCTTCCCACATCATATTCAATGTGACCTCTCCCCGTCATTAATTTCTAGATACTCTTGAATATTTTATTCATTTATTTATTTTCACAGATTTGATGCACATGCCTTTTCATGGCAAATCAAGACGAGTTACACATAACACCACTAACCACCTCTTCATCTACTAGTAGAGAATAGTTCAATTTCCTAAATTTCAGCTCCACATTTTACTTATCATTTATTTCCTTTTCTGGAGTCCTGCTAAACCAGTCCATATTAATGTGTTATTTCTCCCTGCCAGCAGATGGGAGACAGAGAAAAGAAAGCAAAACTATGCTGTGACATCACTGGCATAAAATCTAGCACAGCTAGAGGGAGCCCTCAGTATTTTCATAACAAGCAATGGAAGGTAATCAAATCCTCCCAAGAAACCCTTCAACAAGGACAATTATATACAATATCTGCATGGTCTGAAGGGACAAATATACAGAAGGTTGCAGTCCAAGGCACAAAGCTGAACGGGGAGGGTCCTGGACTGGTCTAGCAGGACTCCGGGAAAGGAAATTAATGGCAAGTAAAATTTCTCTTTCCAGATCTTCCTGCTAGACTAGTCCACAATAGTGAGATGTACCAAAGTGACTCCATCCCAGGGTGGGAAGAAAGTGCAGTGGAAGAACATTCGAGCCAAAGCATGTGGCCACTTGGACATGTACGTCTAGCCAGTAGTGCCACATGAAGGAGCCAAGGAGGACCAAGCAGCCGTCCTGCAATTGTTCAAGGGTGGTGCATAAGATAACTCTGCCTAGGAAGCTGACTGGGCCAGAGTCAAATGAGCCTTGAGGCCTGGGAAAACAGGCATCAAGTGGACTAAGGCAATACTGTCCTTGATCCAGCGACCTAGGGTAACCGGGGATGCTGCTTGCCCCTTCCGGGGTCCGGCGAAAAAGACAAAGAAGTGATTGGAAAGATGAAAGTATTTCATCACTTTCAAGTACCGCAAGAGTGCATGATGGATGTTCACAAAGCACAAGCCCCTGTTTGGTCTGATACAGTAGTCTGCTGAAAAGGCCTGCAAGAACAGCACCTGACTGATATGAAAGGGATAGAGCACTTTCGGCAAGGAGGAGGGAACTGGGCAAAAGGTCACCTCTTCGGCCGAGAATATCAATAAGGGGGCTGTGGCAGGAAAGCACCTGCAAATCAGAAATCCGCTGCACTGAAGTGATAGCTACCAAGAACACCGTTTTCAGGGACAGATCCTTGACGGTAGCCCACCTGAGCGGCTCAATGGGTGGACACATGAGTGCTTGGAGAACGAGCATCAAGTCCCACGGTGGGACTATGGGGTGTACTGGTGGACAAAGGATCCAAACCCCATGGAGAAAGCAGCTCACATCCTGGTGTGCCACCAGCATATGGCCCGCTACAGGACCGTGAAAACAGAAAAGTACCGCTACCTGCAACCTGATCGAGCTCAACAAACCCTTCTCAACTCCCTCTTGAAGGAAGGCTAGAATTGAGAGGATCAAGACCCATCATAGGGAAAGGTGACATTGATAACACCAGTTCTTGAAGAAATACCAGACCCAGGCATAAGACAGAGGTGGAGCGCCACCTGGTCTTCAAAGAGGGAATAGCCCTTATGCCTTAGGCAACCCTGCAGTAGTAAGCCCTTCCTATCCCCGAGGCAAGGAGACAGAAGATATCTGCATACCACGGCTGATGAGGCAAGTCTGGGGTCACCAGAAGCACCAGACTCAGGTAAGAGTAGTTACTCACCTGTAACAGGTGTTCTCCAGGAGCAGCAGGAATCAGTCCTCACATATGGTGTCATCGGCGCCGATGAAGCCCCAGCGGAGCATTTCCCCAGCTTTCTATGAAAGCCTTTGGGAATGCAGGCACGCATGCGCAGTTTCCTTCCCGCCTAAAGGTGCCATCTTACCTCAGTCAAATGACATAGCTAAGAACAACACACAAAAATAAAAAAATAAACTATGTACAACTGCAACTCCAAGGGGAGGAGGGAGGGTTGTGAGGACTGATTCCTGCTGCTCCTGGAGAACACCTGTTACAGGTGAGTAACTACTCTTTCTCCAGGACCAAGCAGGAAGTCAGTCCTCACATATGGGTGACTCCCTAGCTCTGGGCTACCGAGGAACCCAGGCTGAACAAGAGTACTCCCTCTAGTCTCAGCAGCAAAGAAAGGCTTTTCAAGGACACAACCTCCACCGGTAGCCCAACAGAGGGCAGGAGGGCAGGAGTTGCCTAAACCTCAAAGAGATTCCGGAGTACTGCTTGGCCAAAAGCACTGTCCCTACGGGACTCCCTCTCCAGGCAGTAATGGACTGCAAAGGTCTGGCTTGAAGACCAAGTTGCAGCCCTGCAGATGTCTACCAAGGGCACAGAGTGGAGATGAGCCACTGAGGCAGCCATTGCCCTGACACAATGGGCCGTGACCCTACCCTGCAAAGGAAGGTCAGCCGCCTTGTAAGCCCAGGTGATACAGTCAGCCACCCAGATGGACAAGGTACGCTTGGACACAGCTAACCCCAACTTATTGGGGTCAAAGGATACGAAGAGCTGAGTAGTCCTTCTATGCCCTGCGTACGGTCAAGGTAGAAGGATAAGGCCCTCCTACAGTCCAGGGTATGCAGGACTGCTTCAGCCTGGCTAGCATGAGGCCTAGGGAAGAATGTTGGAAGAACCACCTCCTGATTGAGGTGGAAAGAGGAGACAACCTTAGGGAGGAACTTTGGATGAGTCCTGAGGACTACCCTGTTCCTGTAAATCCTGGTGTAAAGCCTGTCACAGACCAGGGCTTGAAGCTCACTTACTCGCCTAGCCGAGGTAAGGGCTATTAGGAAGAGGGTCTTCCAGGAGAGGAAGCGTAGTGGACAAGTAGCCATCGGCTCAAAAGGTGGGCGAGTCAGCTGCTGCAAGACCACATTCAGCTCCCACTCAGGGGCAGGAGGACGGATGGGAGGCTTGAGCAAAAGCAAGCCCCTGAGAAAGCGGGACACCAAGGGGTGACCAGATAGAGACTACCCCTCTACCAAGGAGTGGTGAGCTGCTAGAGCTGAGAGGTGGACCCGAACAGAATTGGACTTAAGTCCCTGATTGGATAAGTGCAGTAAATACTGAAGCACCACTGGCACAGTACAGGAGAAAGGATCCTCTGTACGTAGGTGACACCACCCAGAAAACCTCTTCCACTTGAGAGCATAGGTTTTCCTCGTGGACTGTTTCCTAGAGGCTAGGACAACCTCCTCAACTTCCTGAGGTAGGCCCCAGGGAGCCAAAACTACCCTTGCAGCCTCCAGGCCATCAAATTGAGAGACTTGAGATTGGGGTGCAGAAGGGAACCCTGGTCTTGTGTGAAAAGGTCGGGTTGCAACCCCAGAGGTAGTGGAGGATCCACCGCCAGTTGAAGTAGAAGAGGAAACCAAGGCTGTCTCAGCCATCTGGGAGCTACCAGCAGGACCGAGGCTTTGTCCTGAAGAATCTTGAATAGGGTTCGGGCCACCAAGGGCGTGGGAGGAAACGCAAAGAGGAGGCCCTGAGACGAAGATATCAGAAAAGCATCCGCTGCTATCCGCAGAGGATGCGGTTGCCTGGAGCAGAACTTTGGCAGTTGCTTGTTCAGTGGGCTGGCAAAAAGATCCATCAAAGGAAGACCCCATTTGAGAAAGATCTTCTGAACTACCGAAGGATGCAGCTGCCACTCGTGGGGCTGCAGAATCCTGCTTAACCTGTCTGCCAGGTAGTTGTCCTGGCCTGGAAGGTGCACAGCCTTGAGGAGCATGTTGTGCTTGAGAGGAGCATGTTGTGCTTGAGGGCAAAAGAACACAGGTCCTGGGCCTCCCGACAAAGGATCCTGGACCCGGTTCCGCCCTGCTTGTTCACATAAAACATGGCAACTTGTTTGTCTGTCTGGATCAGGACAGACTAGTGAGTCAGGGTAGAAGTGAAAGCTTTGAGTGCTAAGCGAATAGCTCGGAGTTCGAGGAGATTGATCTGCTGTGCAGCTTCCCAGGGAGACCAGAGTCCCTGGGTGCACTTGCCCAGACAATGCGCTCCCCAGCCTTGCAGGGAGGCATCTATGGTTAGCACCACTGTGTAACCTGGAATCTGAAAGGGCACCCCTTTCAGCAGATAGGGTGGGTGTAGCCACCAGTTGAGGGAGTTCAGAAATGGTCTGGACACCCTTATCCTGTCTGAGGCTGCCTGTGGCCTGGGACCACTGAGTTCGAAGACACCATTGTGCAGGCCTCATATGGAGCCTGGCATTGGGGGTCACATGCACTGTTGAAGCCATGTGGCCTAGAAGTCTCAGGCAGAGTCTGGCGGAGACCAGGGACCTGCTGAGAAACTGACTTGCCAAGGCCATCAACCTTTGGGCTCTGTTTTCTGGCAAGAATGCCTTTGCCAGGAGAGAGTCCAGCCTTGCCCCTATGAACTCCAAGTTCTGGGAAGGGAGCAAAGTGGACTTTGCGAAATTTATGACAAACCCCAGGCGTTGTAGAAGAGCAATGGTCCTGAGGGTGGCTTGATTGGCCTCCTGACCTGTCTGACCCCTGATGAGCCAGTCGTCTAGATAGGGGAAGACAAAGATGCCCTGATTTCTAAGGTAGGCCGCCACCACTGCTAAGCACTTTGTAAAGACTCTGGGGGCGGAGGTGAGGCTGAAAGGTAGCACTCTGTACTGATAATGGTTTCCTCCCACGATGAACCCGAGGTACTTTCTGTGGTCTGGATGAATGAGGATGTGCGTGTACGCATCCTTTAGATCTAAGGAGCATAGCCAATCTCCCTGCTGGAGGTAGGGCAGAAGGGTTCCAAGAGTAAGCATCTTGAACTTTTCTTTCACTAGGAACTTGTTGAGGTTCCTGAGGTCCAGAATGGAACGAAGGACAGTGGTCCTTTTGGGCACCAGGAAATACCTGGAGTAGAATCCGTAACCTTGCAAGTGGGGAGGCACAGGCTCCACTGCCCTGTCCATCAACAGACCCTGAAGCTCCTGACGGAAAAGGTCTGTGTGCAGAGGAGGCCTTGGAGGCTCCCCTGGAAAGTATGGTGGTGGCAGATGGTGAAAATGGAGGGCATAGCCCTTGTGGACTATCTCCAGCACCCAACTGTCCACGGTGATAAGGGGCCACTGGTGGGCAAAGAGGGCGAGACGACCTCCTGTGCAGGGTTGGGAGAGCAGTGGAGGAGAGGCTATGCTCAAGGAGTCAAAACCCCCACCCTGCTGAGTGGTAGCAGGGGCCTGAGGCTTGGGGGTCCTCTGCCTTCGGGGCCCATTACCCTGGCCCTTGGCTTGCTGACCCTGGGGGGGCAGCTTGGGCAGCCTAATATTGAGGGTACTGTTTGTAGGCAGTGTCCTTCCTCGGGTAAAAGGGCTTTTTACCCGAGCCCTTCTTTTTATGAGAAGGGGCAGAAGTCTTCCTTGACAGCCTTGTCTGAGTGAGGTGCTCGGTCTCGAGCTGAGCAGCCTTCTCGGTCATGGGCTTGCCAAAAAGGTTTTCACCTCAGCAAGGGACATCGACCAACTTGTCCTGAACCCATGGCTCGAGGTCTGATGACTGCAGCTATGCCTGGCGTCGAGCCCCGATGCCGGCTGCTGCAACTCGGGCCGAAGCCTCGAAGCCATCGTAGGCGGCGCGGGACATGAACTTTGAGCAGTCCCGAATCCCCGAGGACAAGGACTTAAATCTCTGCAAGGGTTCCCCGGAGAGACCAGCAGAGAACCCAGTCAACTCCTTGGCCAGATCCCGCAAGTACATGCCCATGTACAGCTGGTAAGACTGGACACGGCAAGCAAGTATCGAGCCCTGAAAACACTTTCTACAGACGCCATCGAGGTTTCGGGCCTCCCTGCCAGGAGGCACCGCGGAGTGCATCTTCTGACTGTTCAGATGATGCATGGCCGATTCCACAACCATGGAATGGTGTGGTAGCTGTGCCTTCTGAAAGCCAGGGCTCTTCCGGAGTCGATAGATCGAATCGACTCGCTTGCTAAGAACCAGCGCCGAGGCCGGTGCCTCCCACATACGGAAGAGGAGCCGTTCCAGCATCGGAGGAACCGGGACAGTAAAGGCCTCCTTCGGAGGAGAGTCATACTGCAGCGCCTCGAGCTCTTCAGCTCGAGGCTCTTCCTCGGGATCCGCCGGAATAGCCAAGGCAGTGGCCATATCCCGGACGAACTCCAAGAACCGGGTGTCCTCCGGGGGGGGGACCTACTCCGGGGCTCACTGCAGTGAGTCCGAAGGGACGCACCGAGTCTTAAAGGTATCAGGAGATGCCTCGTCCTCCGTCTCCCAAGCCGACTCGTCCGAGGAAGAGTCGGGGTCCGACCCCGCGGGGCCCTGGAGCACCCGCCCCAACGCCAGAAGCACCGGCGTCGACGCCCTCGGTGCCGAACGGGAGGTTGAGGGAGACCGCGACCGAGGTCGACTCCGAGCCATGATGGACTCGAGTATCGGCTCGGTCTCCGGGGTCGACGTCGATGTCCCGGTGGTCGGGGCAGTTGCGCCAGACAGGCTGGCCATGAGTGCCCGCTGCTGCTCCATGAAGGCAGACATTCTGCTCTCCAAGGCTGTCATCCTGAGACTCAGCTCGGGAGACACAGTAGCCACTGATTCGGGCCCCGGCGGTGCTGGGCCCGACGTCAGCTCCCTCGGAGGAGAGTCCACGAGGACTACGGGGCCTACGTGTCCAGCATACTCCGGCTCCACACAAGGAACTTTGGCAGGCTTCTCCGGTTCCACAGGCCTGGGGCGACGGTCGGGGGTCTTAGACCTGGCCCTCGAGGAGCCAGGGACCTCCTCTGACGACACCCCCGTGAGCCGTTTCTTCCTCTTGCGTTCCCGGTCGGGGGACCCCCTGTCCGAGGAGCTTCAACGGCGCTCGGGATCCGAATCCCGAGATGTCGAGGCCTCAGATGAGGTCTGGGCCCGGCCGGAGGCTGAGTCCGAGAAAAGCCTTTCCTTTTGCTGCTGGCGACTTCGTAGTGCCTTGGAAGACATTTTTCCACAGGCCCCGCACGACTTAGGATTGTGGTCGGGGCCGAGGCACCGAAGGAACAGTCGTGTGTGTTGGTGAGACACATTAGTTTCTTACACCGATCATACTTCTTGAAACCACTGGAAGCCATCGGGGAAAAAAGGAGTCCCCGCGAGGTCAAAGGACCGGCCTTCCAGGGAAAAAGAGAAAAAAGGGCGCGAACGCCAGCCACAAAGGGCAAAAACCGAAAAAGAAGAATCGGGCTCGATACCGGTGTACCGAACCCGGCGGGAGGGGAACCGGCGTCGAACCAGTAGAAAAAAGAGCAAAAATCGCTGAAAAATCTAATTTTAACCGGGAAAACTGGACACACGTCCGGTGGGCTTCACGGAAAAAAAGAGACTGAGGTAAGATGGCACATTTAGGCGGGAAGGGAACCGTGCATGTGTGCCTGCATTCCCAAAGGCTTTCATAGAAAGCTGGGGAAATGCTCCGCTGGTGTTTCATCGGCGCCGATGAAACCCATATGTGAGGAATGACTTCCTGCTTGGTCCTGGAGAAATCCTCGATCCTCCAAAAGACTCTGGGTATCATGGCCCATGGGGCGGGACACACAGAGCAGGTGATCTGAGGGCCAGGACTGTAACAGTATGTCCACCCTCTTGAACTTGGGCTCCGAACAATGGCTAAAGAAGGAGCAGACCTTGGCAATGGCTGCCATCACCATTCAGTCTGCCCCTGGGAGTCCCCACCAATCCACTATCCGATTGAATGCCCATAGGGCAAGTTCCCAGTCCCTAGGATCGACGAGGTGATGACTGAAGAAATCTACTTCCCAACTGTCCTTGCCCGCGATGTGCTGGGCTGTACTGTACTACTACTACTACAAGCACTGGCAAGTTAAATGCAAAGCATTGATAAGGCAGGCAAAGCGAGAATTTGAGAAGGAACTTGCTAGGGAAGCAAAAACACAAAAGACTTTTTCAAGTACATTCATAGCAAAAGGCCTGTGAGGGAGTCAACTGGACCGTTAGATGGTAGAGGGGTAAAAGGGACAGTAAGAGGAGACAAGGCTATAGCGGAGAGACTGAATGAATTCTTTGCTTCGGTCTTTACTGAGGAATATGTAGGGATGTTACCCAAGACTGAAGTGGTATTTAAAGGTGATACTGCAGAGGAATTGAGAGAAATATCGCTACACCGAGAAGATGTATTACAACTATTTGATAAACTGAATAGTAGCAAATCACCTGGATCGGATGGTATACATCCAAGAGTGTTGGAAGAACTGAAATATGAGAATGCAGACCTGCTATTAGTAATCCGTGAACTATCATTAAAATCATCTGTAATACCTGAAGATTGGAGGATCGCCAATGTAATGCCAATTTTTAAAAAGGGTTCCAGAGGTGATCCGGGAAACTACAGACCGGTGAGCCTGACGTCAGTACCGGGGAAAATGGTAGAAACCATCAAAGAACAAAATTACTCAGCATGTAGATAGTCATGGCCTAATGGGAGACAGCCTACATGGCTTTAGACAAGGAAGATCTTTGTCTTACTAATCTGATATGTTTTTTTGAAGGTGTGAATAAGCAGGTAGACAAAGGTGAATCGGTTGATATGGTGTATCTGGACTTTCAGAAAGCCTCTGACAAGGTCCCTCAGAGACTTTTGGCAAAACTAAAAAGTCATGGGATAGGAGGCAGTGTACTATTGTGGATTGGGAACTGGTTAAAAGATAGAAAGCAGAGGGTAGGGCTAAATGGCTGATTTTCCCCAATGGAAAAAGGTGAATAGTGGAGTACCCCAGGGATCTGTACTGGGTCCGCTACTTTTTGACATATTCAAAAATGACCTGGAAAAGGGAATAACTAGTGAGGTTATCAAATTTGCAGATGACATAAAACTGTTTAAAGTTTAAAGGATTGTGGAAAACTGCAGAAGGATCTGGATAAATTGGAAGACCGGGCATCCAAATGGCAGATGAAATTTAATGTGGACAAGTGCAAAGTTATGCACCTAGGAAAGAACAACCCACATTATGGTTACACAATTGTCACGCCCTTAACCCCTTACATTAGTATGGAGGGGCGTGGGATTATTTTTGTCACTGTGGTGCTTCAACTTTCTGGCCTTTTCTAACTGGATGCCTTCAAATGCATTCTGGGAAAGGTAGTTCAGTTAGATATCATTTGGACTCAGATGAAAAAAAAACACCTTCATTGTAGTTGGGTTGAGTAGGTGCATTGACAAGAATTTATTCAAAGAAAGACACGCTAGGTTCACAGAACCACCTTTTAAGATATTTTCACCAGGAATTCTTGTAACTCTTTATAGGATAACTTCAACTGAAAACAAACAGCTTTCCCCCATCTTAATTAACTGCACCTGCTTTCAGCAGAGCTTTGCCGTGCAGGTCAAAACAAACAGAAAGAAACTTTTAAACCAGGTTTCTTTTCCCTTTCCAGTCCAGAACAAATACCTGGCTATCTTGTATGCTTAAACTCAGCACTTCATACAGATAGTCCAATTCACACAAGCAGATAAAAACTCTTTTCCAGGTTTTCACAGTAGTTAGACAAACAAAAGCATTTCTTACTTCCTTCAGTTGAAACGGCAACAGACTGTGCTATGCACTGCTCACAGCTGTTTCTCAAAAGATAATCAGGAAGATTCAGCTTTGCACTGCGTCACACTTCTCCTGAGCTTAGAACATTAACAAGCAAACACAGCTCTCAGGGCTTTCGACACTGGAGGCTTCTCTTTATGGTTGACATCCCCTTGCAACCATTCTTAATTGGCAGACTGGCATGCAGAGCAGTCCATGTATGAGACCTCTTCATCACAAGGTAAATCTGGCTCCCCCAATTCCATGGGTTCACTCTCTGGCTCAGATTCAGATAGCTTACTTGACTGCCTTCTATTATGGTTAAAGCTGTCTCTGGCAAATACGTAGTGCTCCTTATTAGCTAAGCTTCTGGGACTCATACCTTGATCGAAGCCTGTAGTAGCTTCACTTCTTACATGCTCTGGTCACCATCTTGCACATCCTGTTCTCCAATTAGTACTTCTGGCTCTCACTGTTCCATTCCTTGAGCAGGCAAAACCTCTGCTCTCTCTTTCCCTCTGGTCAGCAGTTGCAGCACACTCTGGTCTCAGGAGTCCTTCCAGTTTCTCTCCATGTGTCCTGCTTGTCCCTCTTCGTCCTCTTGCTCCTCCTCGACTACTTTTTCCTGCTGCTCTAACTGAGCTAAACTTAAACCCCTCAGGCTCCTGCTCCACCCTCTCCCCTCTCAGGTGAGAAAGATCAAACTCCCTCGTGGCAGCTGTGTGATTAGGGGATGCAGTGACGTAAGGGTTTCTTACCCTGGGCCTGTATTCCCTATCTTTTCCACCACTAGGGGCACTCTGTTCCACATTGTAGCCAGGAATTACTGGCTTTCTAGGAGCAAATGGAGTTTTAAGTCCTGGACCTTTTAAAATGGGTCCCTTAATTAAGGTAAAATCCTTCTTTTTACCCCTCTCTTCTAGGTCCTGATAAGCTTCCTTATCACACAATGCAAGGTTCCACATTGGAAACCACCACCCAGGAAAAAGATTTAGGAGTCATCGTGGATAACATGTTAAAACCCTCTGCCCAGTGTGCAGCGGCAGCCAAGCAAGCAAATAGAATGCTAGGTATCATAAGGAAAGGAATGGAAAATAAAACAAAAGATATTATAATGTCTCTGTATCGTTCCATGGTACGATCGCATCTTGAATATTGTGTGCAATTCTGGTCGCCGTATCTTAAAAAGGATATAGCGTTATTAGAAAAGGTACCGAGAAGAGCCACCAAAATGGTAAAGGGGATGGAAGGCTACTCCTATGAAGAGAGGCTACAAAGGTTAGGGCTCTTCAACCTGGAAAAGAGATGGCTGAGGGGAGATATGATAGAGGTCTATAAATTAATTAATGGCGTGGAATGGGTAAACGTAGATCGATTGTTTACGCTATCAGAATATAGAAAGACTAGGGGACATGTAATGAAGCTACAGGGTAAATTATTTAAGACGAATAAGAGAAAATATTTTTTCACTCAACGTGTAATCAAACTCTGGAATTTGTTACCGGAGGATTAGTAAAGGCTGTTAGTGTAGCTGGGTTTAAAAAAGGTTTGGACAAGTTCCTGGAGGAAAGGTCCATAAACCATTATTAAAAAGGGACCCAGGATATCAATGCTTGACCCAATACAAGCATTGTGGAACCTGTCTCTCTTGGGGATACTGCTAGGTACGTATGACCTAGATTGGCCACTGTTGGTAACAGGATACTGGGCTTGATGGACCTTGGCATCTCTTATGTTCTTACCTAAATGCTTCAAGGTGCAGTTTCGTGCAGGGGAATAGTAGAGGCATTTCCCAAGCTAATCCCAGGCACTTTGTTCTGCCCTGGCTATTGACGTAACCCACTGTGGTTGCTTTGCCCGAAAGGATACAATGCTCCCATGAAGCAGCTCGCTTAAGTGCATTAATGCCAAACAGACAGATGGTCTTGGCCTCTAGGCGATGGATGGCCCATTTTGCTTCCACCAGACACCACTGACCCTGTGCGGTCTGGCCAAAACAGTGAACTCCCCAAATGGGGAGACAGACATCGGTAGTGAGGAGCACCCAGGCTGGAGGAGTTGTTGTGGGAAGCTCGCCAGAGGAGGCTGTATCAATACGAGAGAGGAAGCAGGAGGTAGACTTGATAGTCCTGCAAGCACAGGAACTAGTGAGTCAGCAAGGCCCTCTGTAGAGGATGCATGTGTGTTTTCCCAGGGCACCAGCTCCAAGGTTGGAGCCATAGCTCCCAAAAGCTGAAGGTAACCCCAAGTTGTGGGAGTGGAGTTCCCAAAAAAGTCCCGAGGTTGGTCGTGGAACTTGGCCCAGCACTTCCCATAAGGAAAACTTTGCCTACACAGGTTTTGTAACAAGCCTCTAGAAAGTTCAGGTTCTGAGATGGCATCAGACAACACTTGCTGCTGTTGATGACCCAGCCAAGCTGCTTGAGGAGTTGGATCACTTGATGCAGTGCCTGAATGGCTTCCAGCCAAGACTTGGCCCAGATAAGCCAATCATCCAGGTAGGGTTGTACATAGACACCCTTGTGCTTGAGTCTTGCCACAACTACCACTATCACCTTGGAGAATGTCCAAGGGGTGGCAGCCAGGCTGAAGGACATTGCACAAAACTGGTAGTGAGATATCAAAACTGCAAACTGGAGAAAGCGCTGCTGGTCCTCCCGGATGGGAATGTGAACATAGGCCGCTGTCAAATCCAAGGAGGCGAGGACTCATCCTTCTGGACCACCTGGATAACAGACCGCAGCATTTCCATGCAGAACCGTGGAATGCTCAAACTGCAGTTGACCCTTTTGAGTGCACTCTAAAACATATCCTTGTCTTATAATGTTGAGCACCCAGTGACCATTCGTCAGATGGGCCCATTCACGATAAAATTGTCGCAGACAGCCTCCCACTTGCAGAAGATAGGAATGGGCCCCGGAAGTGTCAGCGGGAGAAGCGGGAGAGAGAGGTCTTTCTTGCCACAGAAGTCTGCAATATGCCTGGTGTCCTCCTTGAAAGGACTGGGACTTGAATCCAGTTCCAGAAGAGGAGGAGGTCTGCTTATTCTGTTGGCACTGATGAGAATCGCAGAACTTCGGCAGTGAAGATGCCTCCAATGACAAAGAAGAGTGCTTGGAGGAACCCTTGGATTTATCCTCCAGAAACCACTGGGGCTTGACCTCGCTGAGGTCCTTGACTAACTTTCCCAAGTGTTCGCTAAAAAGGAGCCTGTCTCTAAAGGGCAATTTGGCTAAGCGCCTCTTAGATGGGACATCCACCAAACAATTTCTGAGCCATAGCCCTCAGTGAGCCACTGTAACTGCCATGACTCCCCGTGTGGAAAGGTGCAAGAGATCATAAAAGACATCCACCATAAAAGGCCACCAGATATGTGGCAGGCCGAATACTCATCCTCAGGAAGGAGCTGAACCCAGTGGAGGACATGGGCACAGAGGCAGCCACACATTGTCATCTGAAGGGCTAGGGAGGAGGAAGAGAAGGCCATCTGAAGGGCAGCTCCACGTCTATGGAAATGGAGGTACACTTGGTGACCACCGTGATGACGACACTGACCATGGGAAACCACAACCACTTTCCAAGTCTGCCTGTGACCAGTTGTAAACACGACCTAATTGTTGGGCCTTCTTGAGGGGCACATCAGGAGAGGCTCTGGCAGGAAAGGAGAGGCTCTGGAAGGCCCCCTATGCCAGATCAGAAGTGGAGGGAGTCTGGGCCGGTCTAGAGAGATACGGAATGCACAGTTCAGTGGCAATCTGGACAATCAAGGGGGAGAGGGGAGAGATTTCCCACTGACGACAGAGATGCACCACGCAAGAGTCGTGATGGTCCTCTCCTGAAAGAGTTCCCCCTCCTCCATATTGGAGGCAGCTAAATTGGAGCCATCGCGGGAAACATCATCAGAGTACTCATTGCCAAAAGATTCTGCCTCACTCCAATAAGAGAATTTGGAGGGGGCCACGGATCCTCCTGAACAGTGTCCTGCCCTCGCGATCATTTGCGGGAACCACCCGCAAGGACTATCAGAGGAGCGGTGGAAGATGGGCCCGGCTGAGAGGGAACAAGGCCATGGCCCTCCTTCCATAGCCCCCAAGCATGTTGGAAGAGAGGCAAAAAAATCTGCCGCTGTGGGGTCCAACAGCTGCTGTGGCTGAAACACTTGTGATGGCTGTGGCTGGGAACACCGAGACTGTAGAAACAGAGGGAGAGCAGACTACCTGTCAGCTACAGCAGCCGGTCCCATGGCGAAATTCAGCATCGCAGGAACAGCAAATCCGCTTGGAGAAAAGCACTGATAATCCCTGCTGTGGAAGGCGGCAACAAAGTCTCAACTGCGTTGGGAACTGGAACCACTAACAAGGATGCTGAATTGGCAGAAGTCTCCCCTGGATCGGCTGTGCAAGCAGGACAGAGATGATCAACAAGGGAACCCGTCACCACTTACTGTAGCCGAGGCATCAGGGCAATGAGGTAGGCACCGATCCTAATACTCTTGTAGCCAGGAGCTCACCCCAGGAGGAAGAGAGGACCACCAGAGGAGTCTCTCATAAACTCCCTGGGGTCTCAGTTGGCCAAGCTGCACTTAAATCAGTCTCAAACTAACCAGGAGCTGCAGGCCTTAAGGAAGGAAAAATGGTGCACAGCCTGCACAGACTGGGGACATCAGGCAGGATCACAGCAAACACTCACAGTTAGGTGCAGCGGCCCTTTTTGCCGCTGGTGCATGGCCTGCATAGGCCAGGGATGTCTGTTAGAAAAGGCAGGATGGCAGCAGACACTCATGGTTGGGTGCGGCGGCCCCTTTTTGCCACTGGTGAAGTTCAGGCGGCAATCCTTTGCAGTCTGCTGGAAAAGGTGTCAATCCACTGCAACCTCAGTGCTGCAGTCCTCCGGGAGTGCAGGAAGGAAACCCCAATCAGCCATGTGCTAAGGAGCTACATGGAGCCCTGTAGAAATCTCTCAGACCTTTTATACTTTTTTTTTCAAGAAACAAAAGGGAGAAAGAAAAGAAAAAGGCCCAAAGACAGTTAAGGGTCCCTCGTGGTCCATTGCCCACAGGGGCGGCTCTATAATGAGGTGGAGTGTGGCGGCTGCCTCAGGTCGCAAGTTTTGAGGGTGGCAAAAAATGCCCCCAAAACAGCAACTTAACTTCCTTTGGGGGGCGGGATGCAGCTGCACAGGTTCCTTCAAGGAGGCAGAAAGTGAAACTGGTGTGGAGCCTTTTATTTAAATTACATATCCCTAGCACAGCCGCAGTTTTCAAAGAAGCAGGACCCGCGGCTGTCAGGGAAAGGAGAGGGTGAGTTTTCAGGGAAGCTAACACAGGGGAAGATGGGGGCTGGAAGGGAACTGACATGAGGGGAAGGCGGGGTCTGCAAAGGGGCTGACATGGGGCGGGGGAGCAGGGAGCTGGAAGGGAACTGACATGAGGGGAAGTTGGGGTCTATAACGGGGATGACACAGGGGGAGGAGGGGGCTGGAAGGGAGCTGACAAGGGGGAAAGGTGGGGGCTGGAAGGCGGCTGACACGGGAAGGTGGGATCTGCAAGGGAACCAACATGGAGGGAAGGTGGGAGCTGGAAGGGGGCTGGAAAGGAGCCGATACCTGGGGATGATACTGGAGGGGGACTGGAGGGGTGATGACACTAGGAAAGGGAGGAAAGGGATGGAAGGGAGCTGACACTTAGGGATGGGACTGGCAGGTGGCTGGGTAATGGGATTGGGGGCTAGAAGGGAGGGGGCACTGGCACTGGGATGGTATTTGGACTAGAAGGAGCTGGAGAGTGGGGAAGGAGGGGGACTGGAAGGGAATGGACACCAGAGGGTTGAAATTGGAAGGTACTGGGAGGGGAGGACTGGAAAAGGGAGCTGATAATGGGGAGGGTTACTAGGATTGGAAAAAGGCTGATGAAAGGAAGTGATGAAAACAAAAGAAGAGACAAGAAATGGCAGATGGACTATACACCGTAGAAAGAGAGCTAAGAGAAGACTGGAAAGCAGAAGCCTCAGATCAGAACCAGCATGATCAGAAAATAAAATGGTCAGACAACAAAGGTAGACTTTGCAGGATCTTTATGGGGAACTGCATCTCTTATTTATCTGATATTGCACTGCATGCAGAGTCTGGCTTCTTGAGGATTCAGTTTATTTTTTGTCTACATAACTTTTATTTTTACTTTAGGTTGTAGTCACTTATTCTGTGCTTGGTGAGGATCTGTGTTCTGAGTGTGTGACTGAAGCCATGTGTTCTATTAACATGGAGTTTGCACATAGGGATCTATACTGTATTGTAGTAATTTGATTTGTTCAGCTTTTCAAATAGGTGTATGGATGTTCTAGGGATTACAGCAGTATTTACAGTACGTCATTTTTCTGGGTAGGCCCCTTATGTGAATTTTGGAAGTTTATCCTGGTATGGTATGTTAGATTTGGCCTTGTAGATCTTCGGTGATTTTTGTAGGGGTTTATATTAGTTCCCAATATGCCTGTTTCTGGAGAATGTTTGTTAGGTAACCAGAAACAGATTTTTTTTTAAAACATACTAGGTTCTGTGGGTGAATGTCCTACTTCTGCTCTACACCCATTGTTGAGGAAGAGGTTTCTGTGGATGCAGAATATACATATATTCAAAAACAAAAAGTAAGAACCATAACACAGTTTATAACAAAATAAAAAAAAGGCTCCAGTGCCCTGCCCTGTTCAGGCTTTCCTACAGGAGCTCTCCAGATCAACCAACAGTAAGGATTTAAGGCTTTGTTTTATTATATTAAATTGCTAGCTCTCTGACTGGGAGCTCTTAAAAGGGTTTTTTGTACATTTTTAAAGCAAGGTTACTTTATTTTTGGTGCTTTAGTGGGACTTTCCTTGAGCACAGTAGGTGGTTGAACTCCAGTAACCTCTTGAGCTTTGGGAACTGCTAACACCTAATCAGGTGTTAGTTCCCTCCCTACCCACCCCGACTCCCACCCACACCTAGCGAGTAGTCCTGCTTTATAGGGCACCTCCCCATTTGACAAAGCACAGAGAATTGGACCAGCACATTTTGAATATAATTAAGGAGATTTAACTGCTTTTTCTCTGAAAGGACAGCTGGGAAACCAGCTGGTACTTGGTAGATCTCTCTCTTTTGTTTTAACAGATACTTAAGTTCCACGAACAGAACAATGGCTGGGAAAAATCGTATTGCTAAAGCTGTTGCCCCCGTTACAGCTTCTGCCTCAGTCCAGACAGAGATCCTAATGCCAGTTGAAGGACCGGCTCCATGTTCAGGGTGCCTGCATGCTGAAGCTCTGAGGAAACAAGTGGAGGAACTCAGAGAGGAGGTGGCGAGGCTGAGGAGCATTCAAGACAGTGAGAAGTACATTGATGAGATGCTTCTTGAAGCAACCAAGCCCTCCAGCAGAGGAGAAGATGGGTGCCAACAGAATGTCAATGGTTGGATACAAGTCACCAGGGCCTGCAAAATCACCAATCCAACTTCTCCAGCCCTTGAATTGAAGAACCATTATGCAGCCCTGGAAGTGGAGGAGGTGAAAGCAGCCCTGGAAAGGGAAGAACCAGAGCTCAAGTACCCCAAAGTTGCAGAATCAGTGACCATAAGGAAACGAAGGGTAGTAATGGTTGGAGACTCTCTTCTGAGAGGTACTGAGGCGTCCATCTGCTGATCAGACTTGATGTCCAGAGAGGTGTGCTGTCTGCCTGGTGCCAAAATCCAAGATGTTACGGAGAGCTTGCCAAGACTCATCAAGCCCACTGACTATTACCCAATGTTGCTATCCATGTTGGAACAAATGATACTGCCAGGTATACCTCGGAACGTATCAAAAGTGACTTCATGGCTCTGGGACAGAGGGTGAAGCAGTTAGGTGCACAGGTGGTGTTCTCTTCAATCCTCCCTGTGGAGGGTAAAGGCCAAGGCAGAGAGGCTCACATCCTGGAGATGAATGCATGGCTGCGTGGATGGTGTCATCGAGAGCGTTTTGGTTTCCTAGACCATGGGATGCTGTTCCAAGGGTTGCAGAGCAGAGATGGCATCTATCTGTTGTCAGACGGCTGCCTGGGTGAAAATCTTCACAGTCTTGGCAAGTGCATATATCTATATGATTTGCAAGGGATTGTGGGCAATGCAGTTCATTCACACCAGACAGCTGCTGACAATAATTTAGATGTGCTCAAGTGTTAAAGCCAATAAGGTATTTATTTATGGGGTTATTTCTCCCAACACAGATATGCTTGGTAGCACATAAATCAGGTTACTTGCTTTCAGTGTTAAACTTGAAAAACAAAATCAGGAAAACAACCTTTTAACTTATCATGCAATTAAAGCAAAGAAATAAGACCTGGTTGGTACAAACTGGTCTTTTCTGTAGGCATTAGCTAATGTTTTCTTAGCATATATCAAACAAACCAAAAGCCACAAAGAAAGAAAGAAAACTGTTCTTCTCAGGTTAACTTCTTGTATCTTCCCACATAGATTCAGAAGTGATTCTCTCCTAGCTCACAAGCAATTAGGTAAGGCTCAATTGCTAGCAGTCATCCAGCTGAAACCCCTTAGCTGGCTTGCTTCCTACTGCATGGCTAGAAATCCTACACAGGAGCTTTTCTGAGTAGATTAAAGAACAAGTTTGTATTTCTTTGTGATGGTTGCTGTACTTTATAACAGAAAATCACCAAAGGAGTTTAGACAGAGAGCAGTCCATGTAAACAGATTCTTCATCTGCTATCATTCCCCCTTCTTCAACAAGCATGGGTTCAATATCATGGATTGGCACAGATGAAGGTCCCAATGGAGCACTTTCAGGAGAATACTTGTTTCCCTGCTGTCTTTCAAGGTTATAGCTAGGGCATAGATCAGTGTTCATACCTGAGCTTCCATTGCTGTTAGAGTTCCTCTCTATATAGCCTGGCCAGTATGTAGTCCAGTTCTTATGTCCAGCCTTCCAATCCAGATCCCTGGACACTGGATCTCTCTTCACATATCTTCTGGCACGGGTCTTAGGGTCCCTTCCACGTGCAGCCGTCTCCCTCACAGGTACCGTCTGGAGATTCCTAGCTCTGCAGCACCATTCCTCTGGCTTTCCCCAGTCCAATGGTGTATGCTGGCCCTTGGAATGCCTCCCAGTATACGTACTGCTCTGGACTCTTCTAGACCTCTCAAAGGCTTTTCTCCTCTTTCTTCCAAAGGGTTTCTTTCCCTCTCTGTCCGTCCGGTTTGGCTTCTGCTTCTGATGATCCTCCTGATGATGAAGATGATCAAGCTCAAGCTGATTCTCAGGATAATTCTCTGTAGAATAAACTCTACCTTTATTCTGCTTAGATGAGTGCTCCTCCCTAACACAGCGCAGCTGTGCTGAATCAGGCCCTGCCCTTTGAGATGAGTGCTTAGGGATTACCTCATAGCCCTCCTGATTGAACACACGTTTCCCCACTTCAGCTCCTCTAGTGGCTGTTGGAAACCTGGTGCATTCTGGGACTGGTAGTCTTTTATGGGAAAATTCTGTTTTCTTATTTCTACCAGAACTGACAGGTTGCTTGTTCAGAGTCACTTCACCTTTTCTATAGCTCCTTCCTGAGCTATGATAAGCTTCCTTATCACACTGTCCAAGAAAGGTCAATGCGTCTTCAGTAGTAGACTGGCTAATCTACTGAAGAGGGCTTTAAACTAGATTCGTTGGGGATGGGTGAAGAAAGCCCCCAGGTAAGTGAAAGCCCCCAGGTAGGTGATACATTAAATAACTCTATGGAAATGGGTAACAGGGGTAACATATGGAAAACAGTGTGTATAAATGCCCGTAGCATGGGAAATAAGATCCCTGATGTTGAAGCTTTGGGGGGAGTGGCTGACTTGGATTTAGTGGCAGTTACAGAAACATGATTCACAGAAAACCATGATTGGGATGTAACTATACCTGGCTATACTTTATTCAGAAAGGACAGGGCAGGAAGTAGGGGAGGAGGAGTGGCACTATATGTAAAAACTACTATTAAAGCTTTGGAATTACAGAGCTTAAAAGGGAGAGGGGAGGCATTGTGGGATAAACTAGAAAGAGGGAAAGAGAAATCTATTTTTTACATTGGTGTGATATACAGACCTCCCTCACAAGAGGAAGAGGTGGACAGAGTTAATTGAAGACATGCGCAGCATTGCTAGGAAAGGGGAAGTGCTACTGATAGGAGATTTCAATATGCCAGATGTTGATTGGCACATTCCTGCTGCAGTATCATCTAGAAGTAAGAAGATCCTGGATTCTCTAAGGGAGAACTATTCAGGCAATTGGTAACAGACCCCACACGTGAAGGGGCCATACTGGACTTGGTGCTTACCAATGGTAAAAGTGTTTCTGATGTTGTAGTGGGAGATCATTTTGAATCCAGTGATCACCAGATGGTGTGGTTCAGTATTAGGACTAGGGCTGTTAGAATCCATTCAAAGGCTAACTTTGCGAAGATGGTCCAATACCTCAGGGAGTCGTTAGTGGGATGGGAACAGCTGAGGGATGTAGAAAAACAGTGGGAAAAACTGAAAGGGGATATTTTAAGGGCAACCAACCTTTTTGCTAAAATGGTAAATAAAGATAAAAGGGAAAGGAGACCGCTATGGTTTTCAAAAGAAGTAGCTGAAAAAGTGAAGAAAAAGAGGGAGGCCTTCATGAAATACAAGAGATCACAGAGAGAGGAAGACAGGCATCTGTATTTGGAAAAACTTAGAGAAGCTAGCAAAGTAGTCAAGAAGGCAAAGATTCAAAAGGAGGAGGAAACAGCCAATGCAATAAAATGGGGGGATAAGTCATTTTTCAGATATATTAGTGAGAAGAGGAAGGGCAAGAGTGGTATTGTCAGACTCAAGGGTGCAGGGGAGGAATATGTAGAAGCTGATAAGGATAAAGCGGAATTGCTTAACAAATATTTTTGTTCTGTGTTCACAGATGAAGAACCAGGAGCAGGACCTCAGAAAGCACCCACACATAGGAACAGAAGCAAAGGACATCTTGAACAATTTTCAAAAGACTGTGCTCGTGAGAAACTCTCTCAACTTAAAGTAGACAAAGCGATGGGACCGGATGGGATACACCCGAGAATACTGAGGGAACTTGGAGACATTCTAGCAGCTCCACTGACTGACCTTTTCGATGCCTCATTGGAGTCAGGAGTGGTGCAAAAGGACTGGAGAGAGGTTCATGTGGTGCCTTTACACAAAAGCGGAAGTAAGGATGTGGTTGAAAACTACAGGCCGGTTAGTTTAACTTCGGTGGTGAGTAAATTATTGGAAACGCTGCTGAAAGAGAAAATAGTGAGGTTTCTGGAGTCCAGCGGATTACAGGATCCAAGGCAGCATGGATTCACCAGGTCTTGTCAGACAAATCTGATTGATTTCTTTGACTGGGTGACCAGGGAGTTGGACCGAGGGAGAGCCCTAGATGTGGTGTATTTAGATTTCAGTAAAGCCTTTGACACTGTTCCTCACAGGCGACTTATAAACAAACTGAACACCCTAGGGATGGACCCTAAAGTTACTGCTTGGGTTAGAAATTGGTTGGGTGGGAGGCGACAAAGAGTACAAGTAAATGGAGCTCACTCTGAGGAGAAGGATGTTATCAGTGGTGTGCCCCAGGGATCTGTCCTTGATCCGATTCTTTTTAACATCTTTGTTAGTGATATAGTGGAAGGGCTTTCAGGTAAGGTTTACCTCTTTGCGGATGATACCAAAATATGCAATAGAGTAGACTCCCAGGAAGGTGTAGATAACATGAGGGGGGATCTAGCTAAGCTTGAAGAATGGTCTAGAATTTGGCAGCTGGGATTTAATGTTAAAAAATGTAAGGTCATGCATTTGGGCTGCAGCAATCCAAGCGAGCAATATAGTATAGGGGGTGAAGTACTTTTGTCCACTAAAGAAGAGCGGGACCTAGGCATGGTTGTGTCTGATGATCTTAAAGTAGCTAAACAGGTAGAAAAGGCGACGGCAAAAGCTAGAAGGATGCTTGGGTGCATACAGAGAGGAATGGCTAGCAGAAAAAAGGAGGTGATAATGCCTCTGTGTAAGTCTTTGGTGCGACCTCATTTGGAGTATAGTGTGCAATTCTGGAGACCGCACCTTCAAAAGGATGTGAACAGGATGGAGTCGGTGCCGAGGGTGGCTACTAACATGATTAGTGGTCTTCATTATAAAGCATATGAGGACAGACTGAAGGATCTTAATATGTACACCTTAGAGGAAAGGCGGGATAGAGGTGATATGATTGAGATGTTTAAATACCTCCGTGGCATAAATGTTCAGGGAGAGAGTCTCTTTCAATTGAAAGCAAGTTCTGCTACGAGGGGACATGGGATGACGGTGAAGGGAGATAGATTCAGGAGTGATATGCGGAAATATTTCTTTACGGAAAGAGTACTGGATCCATGGAATAGTCTCCCAGTGGAGATGGTAGAGATGAGGACAGTAACTGAATTTAAAAAAGCATGGGACAAACACAGAGGATCTCTAAAGGTAAAAAGGGGACTGTTATAGTTGTTATGGAAGGACAGACTAGATAGGCCATGTGGTCTTTTTCTGTCGTCATATTTCTATGTTTCTAAAATGAGTTATAATTTTATAATTTGGTACTATAAACTGTGCCATGGTTCTCATTTTTACTTTTAGTTCCTTAGTGTGCGCGCATCTTGCATTTCCTTTGTTTTTTTGCAGAATATATATTTACATTAACACTATGCTGTTTCAGGAGTTATGCTGGGGCTGCCACGCCCTTCTTGGTCACAGAGGGTGGGAAGTGCTGTGTTGGGATGCTAAGTTGCTCCTGTTTTTGTGAAAGTGGGAGGTGCTGCATGGGTGCTGTTGAGCCCCTTTTGTTTGGCATATTTAACAGCATGTTTCCTAAGCTCTGCCCCATACTGAGTCAGACCAAGGTTCCTCAAGCCCACTATCCTGTTTCCAACAGTGGCCAATCCAGGTCACAAGTACCTGACAGATTCCCAAAAAGGCACACAGGTTCCGCAATGATTGTCCCGGGGTAAGCAGTGGATTTCCCAGGTTCTTTTTAATAATAGTTTATGGACCTTTCCTTCCAGGAACTTGTCCAAACCTTTTTTTAAACCCAGCTACACTAACAGCTTTTGCTACATGCTCTGGTAACTAATTCCAGAGTTTGATTATGCGGGGCCATAGGCTAACTGCAGGGAGACAGTTACATCCCCATGAGTTACTGAATTTCAGCGTGGCATAACAGCTGCAAGTGCAACTAAGGTGGCATTAGTTGCACTTGTGCTACTTGCGCCAAGCCATTATGTTAGTTTCTGCTGACATTGCAGATGCCTGTGTGTGAGAGTTCTTTCACTCACCTCACTATGTAGTAAAGTATAATTTTGGGAAAGAAATCCTATAAACCTAAAGAGTAATGGGTAAAAGCATTTTTTGACTACATATGGTCTGTTTTTAGTTTGTATTGATATATTCCCTACTTGGTGAGACTATCTCTGTTCTGCATGTGTGATTGAGGCTACATGTTCTGTTAGCATGGAGTTTCTATGTAGGGAGCTGTAGTAATCTGGCTTTTTGGTTTTCTGAATAAGAATATGGATGTTCTAGGGCCCACTGCAATATTTGTAGCGCTGCCCTTTTTGGCTATGCTCCATGTTGTGTGATTTTTGGAAGTTAGTGCTGTTATGGAATAGTAGATTTGCTCTACGGGTCCTGTACTCTGGGTTCTTGGTAAGGTCAATTTTAGTGTTGGTTGTGGGTGGTGGGGGGGGGGGGGGTACTGGACTATGCATTGTCTCTAAGATTTGCAGTTTTGTGTTCTTTATGCTGCCAAACTGAAATTTAAAATATTTTGTCACATCAGATTAAAGGACATTTCAAATTTTAAGGGAATGTCTTAGTTTAATTTTGTTTAGTAGCCTGAAAGCTTCACCGTTGCTGAGTTCCGGACTTTTCCAGCTCTAAACACAATCCAATCCAGTGTTTGAATTCATGGCTACCAGGATTAGTTTCTCAATTAATATCCTCCCTTCTCAACAATAATATGGTCATAGCAAAATAAATCTGATATGCAGATTGATGATGGTCGTCTGATTGGGGGGTGGGGGCTGTGTAAGTGGCTTTTCATTAATCAAATTTAATGTTTTATTATGTTTGTTTTTTTAACTTCTGTTTATTAATCCAAGTCATCACAATGAAAACAAACACACATCAATACATACATATCTCCCCCAGGTGAGGTTGTCTCTTATCCACTGCCCGGAGGCACACCATCAGACATCATGGAATTACATTTGTGTTATTACCCCTTCTACCCCCCTCTTCCCCACTCTCCCCTCTCTCTCGTAGCCTCTACCCATACCAAAGCTATTGCGCCACTCCCAAAAGGTGGGGCTGTCTGCTCTCTCCATCTATGCAATATCGGTCTCTTCCCCACCAGACATGCCTTCCTCACCAATAATCGTTCCAACCTTCCCTTAGGCTGGAGAGGTCCAAGTTGATCCAATACCACCAGGGGGCTGGTCCAGTTGATCTGTTGCTGGAGCAACCTGCTCACATAAGTACTGATTCTCGCCCAATAAAGGCGGATTTTATGACATCCCCACCACATGTGACTCAGATCCGCCAGAGAACACCACTTTGGGCAACCCCCATCTGTGGTAAGGTGGCTCCACAGCGCTCTCCTCGGGGAGAAGTGTGCCCTAATGATACACTTAAACTGCACCTCTCTCCACCTAGCCCCTTCTACCAATCCCACTATCTGCCCCAATGCCTTTCTAATCGCACCCGGGACTATCTCCACTCCCAACTCTTCAGCCCAGAGAGCCTCTTCCGGCAAATAATCCTGTAGAACAATGTACCTATTCAGCCTTTTCTTCAGATCTGAGATGGCGGGTGGGGACTCCACCCCCAAACCAAAAAATTCCAATATCTTTGCTGAGCTTTCCACCACTAGCTCCCCCGCTGGTAGGGAGACCACATAATGGGAGATCTGAGCATAAGTAAACCACTGCTGCCTGGTCAAATCATACTCCCTGCACAAGATCTCAAAGGATTTACATTGCCCCGACGAGTCAACCACATGGCCCAGATTCCGAATCCCTAGTTCCTTCCACTGCTCAAAGATTGCATTCTCTGAGCATGGAGGAAACTTTGTTACCCTGCAGGGGCAACCAGCTTGAAACCCTCAGAGACCTATCCCAATACTTATTCAGTTGTTTCCAAGTACGTCTCGCTGAAGACACCAAAACACTCCCATTTAATCTTGCCGGGAGATCCGACCCCTCCGATGCAAAACAGCCAGCAATGCCTGGGGCGCCACAAATGCTTCCTCCAGCGCTCGAGAGGTGAACACTTCTGTGTCCCCCAACCAGTCCCCTAAATGCCTCGCCTGGCAGGCCAATGCATATTGGTATAAATCTGGAATCCCTATCCCCCCTTGCCTCCACCCCCCTCTTAAACGCTTCATCGGAATCTGGGCTCTAGCCCCCATAAAATAAAAAACCCCGAATCTCACCATCCATATGGTTCAAATCACGTCGCAACAGCCACACTGGGAGAGTTTGCAACCAGTACAACACCTGAGGCAAAACCACCATCCCCACTGCCGCCGCCCTTCCCAACAAAGACAACAGAAGTGGGCTCCATGCCTGCAGCCGATTATGCATTTTTCTGCTGATACAGCTCCTTCGGCTCTCTTGGAAAGAGAATGCCCAAGTATGTGAAGCAATCCTCCGCCCACTTACGTGTAAAGGTATTACCTCATTCCCCTCCAGACACATCTAGAGCCTCTGATTTATTCCTATTAATACGGAGTCTTTTATTCCTATTAATACGGAGTCCCGCAAAGCTGCCAAACCTCGAAAATTCCTCTAATAACCTTGGCAAAGCCTGTTTTGGGGACAGCAGATGCACCAACATATCGGCAGCAAACGCTGCTATTTTGAACCCATGTGCCCCGATCCGCACCACCCCCCCTGGATATCCTTGGAAGCTTTTATCTTTCTCACTAGAGGGTCCAAATAAAGCACAAACAGGGGTGAGAGTGGGCATCCCTGTCGCGTACCTCTCTCCAAAAAAAACTTTTGACACCACTCCATTGCATACCACCCTCGCAGTAGAAGTCCTATAGAGAATATTCACCATAGCACAAAAAGACAATCCCAGACCATAGGAAGGTAACAAACATCGCAAAGTCTTCACTCAAAACCTTTGAGGCCAAAATAAAAACCCACCTTTTCTGCTCCGCCTTCAACCTTCCCCCTCCCACTGTCCCCCTTCCCCCCCCCACAATGAAGCGCACTTAACAGCCTACTCTCTCACTTGCTCTCTGATCCTTTATCCCCCCCCTCTATTCTTTACCTCTACTCTTTCCTTTCCTGTCCATTTGAATTGGCGTTCTTTTCTCTTTCCAGCAACCTTTGATATGTTTGTAAACTGCTCAGATGCTTTTGTGATGGGCGGTATAATAAGTTTTTAATAAACAATAAACTCACTTGATCGAAAGTTTTTCCTCTTCGAAACTAACCAAAAGTGATGGCACACCACAAGTTTGCACCCATTCCAACGACGCCAAAATCCTCCTCAAGTTGCGCACCGCATGCTGTCCCTTCACAAAACCCACCTGTGACTCATGCACCAGTTCACCCAGCACCAAAGCTAACCGCTCCGCCAGGATCTTGGACATCACCTTCCAGTCAAAGTTTATCAACGAGATTGGCCTGTACGAGGCCGCCTGCGTATGGTCCTTTCCTGGCTTGGGGATTAATATAATATGGGCGTGATTGTCTCCCCACCTACATGAGCCATCCTCTATTCTTTGGTGATACACTGCCAACAAAGAGGGGGACAAAACTTTCCAAAATCTTGTAGAATTCGGCCTCAAATCCGTCCGGACCCGGCGCCTTAAAACAATCAGCATTCTGAATGGCCTGCTGCACCTCTTGCAGCATTATTGCTTTGTCCAATTGGGCATGCTGAATGTCCTTCAACCGCGGCAACTTTTTAATTCTCGCAAATATTCCTCCATTCTATTCCCAGAGCCTTCCCCTCCTGCATACAATTTTTGGTAGAAAGATCAAAACACTCGGGCAATCTCCAGTCCTTCCTTCCGCAGTTTACCCTGGCTATCTCGCAGCGCCGCAACTGTTCTAGTACCCCTACTGCCTTGCAGACATCTTGCCAAAAGCTTCCCTGGCTTATCCCCGAAACGATATAACTGATATCGGTAATACGCGAACGATTTCTTCGCTCTTTTATGCAAAAGCTCATTCAAAGCTACCTGTGCCTCCCACAATTTCCTTTTATTTGTTGCATTAGGGCAGCTCACCCATTTCCGCCGCTCTTTAACCGTTTGTCTTTCCAATCGAACAATCTGCTCGGTTAATAATCTACGTTTCCGTGCCACATATCCAATGATATCGCCCCGCAAAACTACTTTGGCCATTTCCCAAAATAACTCTGGGTCAGTGTTATGCTGCTCGTTATATTCTGCAAACTCTTGCCACTTCTGCTTCAAGAAGATATGAAACTCGGTATCTCTATAGAGATCTACTGGGAACCTCCAAAATCTGGTCTGTGAAGCCGCATTATACCATTCAAGCTCCACCCAGATCATTGCATGATCAGAGATCGCAGTAGGACCAATCTGTGCTGCCACAGTTCTGGAAAAAAGCCCCTTTAACACCAAAATATAGTCTATCCTAGCACTGGACCCATGGGCCCGGGATTGATGGGTAAAATCTCTGTCCGTCGGATGCAGTAATCGCCACGGATCCACCACATCCAATCTCCGTCTCAACCCTTGTAAGACTCTGGCGGTCTGTGTCCTTGTCCGATCTCCTCCCCCCCTCGCTGTGTCCAGGTCAACATCCAGGACCCCATTGAAATCATCCCCCCCCCCCCAATATCTACGGGACCTCCAGCAATTGCTCTACCCGGGAGGCTAAGCGTGCATACATCGCCCGATCTAACGTATTAGGACTATACACATTTCCCAACACCATAGGCTTCTGGTGGGTTCCCTGCAATAGGGCAATCTCACATATATGTTGTGCTAAGGCCCGTAAGATTTTGTACCTCTTCACTGGACTTCCCAGACCGCACACATTTCAATAAATTATCTTCAGATTAAGGGGTCTGTGTCAGGCTCATACTTCTCTTCGCTTATTACCACCCATGGAGTGGCCCTCCCAGCCCAGGTCCCCTCCTTTTCATCTCCATCTTTCTCCAAAACCACCACCCATCCCCAGTCTAGGCTACAAACCCTCCCCCCTTCCCCCTCCTCCCCCCACCCCTCTTACCTCCCTTCCACCCAATCCCTTCCAACCCCCTCTCATCCTATTCCCTTATTCCTTCCCTCTCTCCCCCTGAGTCACTAACAATGTGCACGGGCTTCCCCTCCCAACACCTCCCCAACCCCTTGCCCCCTAGTATTTAACTGTTCCCTCTTTCCCTACCCCAAGCTTGGCCCTGGTGGCTCCTATCTCACAATAACCTAACCAGGAGACAGATTGAAATCCCCCCCAGAAGGACAGTGAGACAACAGTTACTAATATACAGTAAAACACCTTAACATATGATACAATAACAAAACAAAAACAACCCCAACCTAATCTAAACCATACAGTAAAATGAACCAGTTAATATACCAGGAAGGGTTGCATAACACCCTTCTCCCCCCCACTCAATATTCCAACAAACACTGTTCCAGATCTCTCGTCATGTTCTACCCCCAACTGGAGGTCAAATTAACAGTCCCGCACAGCCAGCTTCCTAGCACTCAGTCCGGCACTACTCCTGCCGGTACCTCCCGGATAAGTTCCTCTCTCCACGTCCTCTGCCTTCACTGCCTCTGCTCATGTCACTGCAGGCTGCTCCTCCGCAGGGCATGCCTCGCTCCGCACTCGGTCCCTCCAGGTACTTGGTCGCCTCTGCCACGGATTCAAATACCCTGTGTGCTCCTTCATGTGTAATGTGCAATCTAGCAGGGTATTGCACCGTGAATCTTATATTCGCCTGTATCAGCTTCTGGCACACTGGAGCATATGCTCTCCTTCTCTGGCTCAAAGCAGCCGAATAGTCCTGCACAACTCTCATCTTCATGCTGTCTTTCACAATGACCTCTTTCTTTCGTGCGGCCTGCAGCAGAGCTTCCTTTTGTGGAAATTGCCAAAACTTCGCCAACACCACTCTGGGCCTGCGATCTCTCGATTGCTTGGGCCCAACTCTGTGCGCTCTCTCAAACACAAATGTTTTACTCTGCTCTCCACAATCTGCATCGCCAAGTTTTCTACATACTCTCTCAGATCTCTGTCCAGTACAGTGTCCGGTATGCCCAAAAAACGCAAATTGTTCCACCGGGATCGATTCTCCATGTCATCTAGTTTCTCCTCGTGCGCTTGCAATGCTGCCCGCATGCGTTCCACTTCCTGCGTTAACTTTTCCACCACCTCCTCGCTCTGCACAATAAGAGCGTCCACTTCCTGCACCCGGCTGCCCAGGGAGCCCACGGAACTCTGTAAAATGTCCATTTTGCTTTGTAGAGCTTCGAACTGCGCCAACATGCTAGCCACCACCACTGAAATCTCCTCAATGTGTGCAAGTGAGGCTGGCGAACTCAGCGCTGTAGAAACGTCCGCCATCTTTTGTTTCCCCGCCATGCGGTCCTTCTCCTGTCTCCCCGCTTTTGCCGCCGCCACCATCGCACACTTCCTGCGAGCTATGCCTGCTCTTTGCAAGCCTCACTTGATGTTCCTGCATCTTTTGGCGGCCGCAGTACCATCCTATGTGCCGGTATGGAGGAGGGGAACCCGGAGCTCAAGCGATCCGCGTCCGCTCAAGCTCACATCACGTGACCTCTATTATGTTTGTTTTATTCTAACATCTGTTTTATTAAATTGCATGTATATGTTTGGAAACCACCTAGGATTTTAGATTGGTGGCATATACATTTTAAAATAAAGTATACTAAATTTATGCAAATAATGCTGCAATGAATCTCCGCACATGGCTCTGCATCACCCTCATGCCGCCCCTGGGAGGAAGTAGATGGTGAGGGGGAGGCGCGCTAAGAGGTGGAGGAAAGCATAAACCTCAGATTAGGACCAGCATGATCAAGAATAAAATGGTCAGACAAAGGTAGAAGAGAATTTTATTTTCAATTTAATGAAGTGTCTTGGTGCTATCTTTATATTTTATAAAATACAGGGAAATGTATCTCTTTCTATTTCTCTGGTGTTGCACTGTATGCAGAATCTGACATTTTGGGGTTGCAGTTCAATTTTTATCTACATATGCTTATTATTAGATTATGGTCACTTATTCTGTACTTTGGTGAGGGTCTGTGTTCTGAATTTGTGGCCAAGGCCAGGTATGTTATTGTTACCCCAATCTTGTTCCATGTAAATATTTCATGTATATAGTTCACCCCTGTTATCCAAGTTTGTACTCCTGTTCTATGTAAAACCAAACAGCTTGTTGTTATGGTCATTATGTTATAATGTAAACCGCGCTGATACCGAATAGTGCGGTATATAAGAAATTGTAATAAATAAAATAAAATCTCTACTGTAGTAATCTGAATTGTTCAGCTTTTCAAATAGGTGTTGGATGTTCCAGGGCCTGCTGCAGTATTTACAGTGATGCTTTTTTTGGGGGTAGGCTCCTTATGTGAGTTTTGGAAGTTGAGCTGGTATGGTATGGTAGGTTTGCTCTACAGATCCTCAGTGACCTTGTTGTAGGGTTTTGTATTAGTTCACAATATGCCTGGTATTGGAGAATGTTTGCTGTTAGTGGGAGAGCATCAGATTTTTTTTATTTTTTTTTTTTACTTAAGATATTGAGTTCTGTGGGTGAATGTCCTGGTTCTGCTCTTCATCCATTGTTGAGGGAGGGGGTTCTATGGATGCAAAATATATGTTCAAAAAGAAAAACCAAGAACCATAACACAGTTTATAACAAAATAAAAATGAGTTATAATTTGGTGTTATAAACTGTGGTAGGCGAAGGCCTATGATCCATGCTAATTGAACTAAACAGACAGGCCTAAGCAGCTTGACCTGTAAATGAAGCCTGTAGTTAGGCCCAGAGGAATGAAACCCCCCCCTGAATGATGACACCGTAGAATTGAAACTTAACTGAACACAATTTAGTATAGCTAAGCAGAATCGAAACTTAGAAAATATAGAAAAAACAAGTCTAATTGGTACTGATAAGAGAGCACAGCTTCTATGGAATTAACACTGCTGAAAGAAAAGTTACAGTGCCCTGCTTTCCCACATGTTCTAACTAGCTAAATGACCTTCGAGGAGGAAAGTATCTAAGTTGGTGAACTGACCATTGTAATTGGGACTAGAAGGGGGGTAAGCAGGTGCTGAGCCCAGACCAGAGTCCTAATTGGACAACTACGTAATGTTACCAGGACCAATAGATGGGTGAGAGGGGTTACTGGGACCAATGAAAAGTTTGCCTATGTCTAGAATGGAGAAGAACGGTATAAAAGTTGTTGTTTTGCTAGAAACCATTGCTCAGCCATTTTGAATTTGATTCTGCTTGAGACTTGTGCACAAATAAATGATTTGGACCTTCTGAACAGACTCCTGGTATCATTGGTTTGTCTGCGCTCTGCTGCTACATATTCTTGGTGCATTGGAGCCGGGAAGGTGTGGTAATAGAGGGTATACAGGGCAATATACCACGACTTTCCGCCTCAACAGGTTTGGTCCTGCCGGGATCGTGCCCTCCCGACGTGGGCTCGGCTCCCAGGCGCCACCGGTCCAGTTGCATCGGAGGGAGCTGGGCCAGGCCTCGGAGGGTGCCGGGCCCGGTTGGAACCAACACCTCGAACCCGAGGGGAGTCCGAGGTCCAACTCATGCGCTTGCTTGGGAACTTTGAGGACCGGATCCGGTGAGTATAGTTTTGACTTGGTATGTCTAGACAGATGAGTCAGAGCAGCACTGCTGTTTGAATTTTGGAACTTGGAAAAGAGAGCTTGATCACCTCTCAAGACGGTCCGATTAACCCTGCATGAGTATGCGCAAGGTGAAACTATCGTCTTTTTGAACCTTGCATGAGTATGCGCAAGGGGACTCTGCATGAGTATGCGCAAGGTCTTTTGATTTTGGAATTTGATATAGCCTAGTCAGCAGAGACAGGACTGGGCTGTTTATTGGGATACGTTGAATGCTAGCATGTTTGTCGTTCTGTGTGTCTTTGTTTTTTTGTTTTTTGTTGAAACCACGAGTTTCCCTTCTAGTATAATGCAAGATTATATTCTGTTGGGTAATTTATGACAATTTACCGCTTGACTCACTGAAAAATCAAGAACATGTCTCACTCAGTCAGTTTTTCTCCTACAGTACAGTGTGAGGCTGACAAGGGGCGTGGCTGTGCAGAGGTGCCTTTTAACCCTATGAAGGCATGTTTTCAGTGTTCTGCTGCTGGGCTAATTGGAGCTTATTTTAGGGCAATTATTCACTGTGTTTTAATGGTGATGTTCCTTCTACTATGGTCAGGTATTATATACCATTCAATAGGAATATTTAGTCAGAATTTTAGTTTTGAAGGTCGAATTAACCTCATTGGAGCTCCGTAAACTGCTTTTAGCTATATTCTCTGCTCTGTCTGTATTTTTTACGTCAACTGCTCCTGTTATATTATTGTTACCTTTCAGAAATGATAGAGAAACTAAGCAAACTGTTTTTGGGGGTTTTTTTCCCTTTGATTTATAAACCTATAAAGTAATTATTAGATCACGACTTGACACTGATTTAAATGATTCTTGCTAGCATGTCTCTGTGTGTCTGTGAAACTAAGTGTGATCATTTCGTTTCCAGTGAGCGAAGGAGTGTGGCTTTCACATAGCTTGCTAAAAAAAAAAAAAAAATGACTCCCGATTGAAAAGTCTCTTGCTTGTTTAAAATAAAGGATTCATTCAATCAAAGTGTGATAGGAGATGAATTTATAATTAGTTTTCTAGTTATTACTTTACAGCTGTGATACCTACAGTGACTCAGGAGTTCTTTTGTTTTTTGAAGTATATCTGTCGTTCCAAAAAACTGACACGGACAAGAGAGAGCAAATAAAGTGCTTTTCCTTTGACCCTCAAAAATAGAGGTTGAGAACCTTGGGGGACGGTGCAGCATTCTGGGTTGGAAGTGTACCAGATTGCAACCTGAGAATGAATGGTTTAAATTCTGAGTGAATAAGAAATTGTGTATTATAAGTCATTTGAATGCATGCTTCCCCATACTGTAAGATTTAAGGTAATTACTTTGAATTGTTAAACTCTGTACTAGTGACTAATGACGACCTTTACAATTCAGGATAAATTCATCTGGTTTTCTGTATTTGAATTTTGTGTGTCTGTGTCCAGAGGAAAAGAGGGTGTATATGCATTCTAGATATCCACCAACGCTATGGAAAAGTATCTATTTCATGTCTCTTGAATATCTGCTTTCTGAACTGTAAGATTTAATGAAAATAAAAAATAAAATAATATTTTCTTTTGCAAACACATGCAGACTACGGCTGGCAGTTAGTTTCCATGCTAAGTAATTTCATTCCAGTCATACGTAACAGATATCTATTCTTATAGAGAGAACTATAGCTATTATAACATGTTGCAAAATAATAGTTTTATATTTTAAGAACTATATCTAAATTGTATGTCTGTGCTTAATCTAAGCTTATGTTTTCTGCCTGCCCTATGTTTACGGTAATAAGGTTTTTTAATAAGTTTCTTTTCAAGTATGATCAAGAATTTCAGTAAGGGATTTACTGAAGACTATGGTAATAAAATGTCTCTGTCCCAATTAGGAATGCTATGTGAAAGGGAGTGGCTTCTGCTAGTTGCTCCATATTTCCTTAGTTCACCATATTTTGCCCCAGAATCTCTAGATATCCCATCCCGTCAGTTTCTCTCTCTGTAAGTAGCTCCCCAAGAAGCCCCGGCTCCGTTCAGAGTGCTTAAGGGGGGGATGGGGCCCAGTCCACCGATGATGTCACCCCCCGGTAGGAGTGAACTAATGTGCCCACAGCAGAGAAGTAGAACATAAAAAAAACCAAAAAACCCTCCCGGATAGAGCGTTGCTAGGAGAAACAGTGTGGGCCTAGGGCAGGGGGGGGGGGGGGGACACCACCCTGTAGATTCCCAAGTAGTTTGCCAGCCAGTCAGCTGACCAGACTTGTTTAGGTGCCTTTCCCTCTGCCACTGATTTATTGAACTGAAAGCTTTAGGATTTAATTGAACAAATGAACAGTGTTATTCAGACAGTATTATTCAGCCTCACTATATACCCCATGCAATCCAGCAGCCCAGGAGAATTTGCATTTTTGTCAGTTAGTCCCAGAGAGATATAAAACAGAAATTACAGAAACTGGATGGATTTGCAGGCATGATAGTTACTGGAAGTTGAACAGAAAGTATGTGAATTGTTGAATGTGATAGAGAAAGTAAATGTAAAGATGGAGAAGAGAACAGATCTTCTTGCTGATGCTTTAGTTGAATGATGTGGAGGAGGTTATCCTGATCGAAGGAGCAGAGGAAGTAAAAACTGGGTGCGAGTCAGTGCGCCCATTGCAGAAAAGAAGGACATTAGAGAAGTGAATGCCCGCATCTTATCTCCACCCCAGGGGGGAGGAGGGAGTACTTGATTAAAAAAAAAAAAAAGCCAGCCGGAGAAGGCTACAGCATGAATGAAGACTAGGCCAGACCGGACTCCAAGTTTCCCTGGGTCCCCAGGAGTCAATCTGAAAATAGGGGACCAATATATGGACTTTATGGGGGGTACAAGAGCAGAATACTAAAGCCAGTAGCCCCTGTGTTTTTCTCGATGCATCACCATTATCAGAGCTACTGGGGCTAAGGCCACAAAGCCTTTTCTGCAGAACCGCATGTGTGAACAAGGGGAACAGAAAATAATGCACCAGTTCCTGTATATGCCTGAGTGCCCTATTCCACTTTTTGGAGCCGAGATCTGCTTGCAAAGCTTCAGGCACAGATATCCTTTCCTGGAGAGAGAGAAATGCAAATGACTGTGAACCCAGAGCCTGCTGGATTGATGGTGCTGACTGTTCCCCGAGAAGAGAAGTGGCGGTTCTATAGCACACCTCCAGTCAAGTCAACAAGTTCCTGTATACCTACCAACCCTATAGCCCCACCTGGAGTATGGGCAGAAGATAATCCACCTGGCCTAGCGAAGAACATAGCCCCTGTCATCGTCACCCTCAAGCCAGAAGCGGAACCAGTGCATGTGAAGCAGTATCCTCTTCCCTGACCAGCCATTGCAGGAATCCACTGCCATTTAATGAAACTGCTGAAGTATGGACTTCTCAAGGAATGTCAGTCACCTTGGAACACTCCCCTTCTTCCTGTTAAGAAGCCTGGGACAGGTGATTACCGCCCACTGCAGGATCTAAGAAGACTGAATGATGCAGCTGGAACTATACATCCAGTTGTGCCAAATCCTTACACACTCTTAGGACTGATCTCTGCTGAAGCTACACACATTTCACCATTCTGGATTTAAAAGATGTTTTTCTGCATACGCTTAGCCCAAGACCCCACTACAGGAAGGCGGGGCCAACTCACCTGGACAAGATTACCTCAAGGATTCAAGAACTCGCCTCACTCAGCAAAAGATTTGACAAGTTATCCAGTAATTCCAGGAGAAAGAATTCTACTTCAATATGTGGACAACTTGCTTATAACCACCAACTCAGAAAGTGAATGTCTACAAGCCACCAGTGAACTCTTGCACCTTTTTAATGAGGCTGGATACAAAGTCTCAAGAGCTAAGGTGCAATTATGTCAAACAAGTTATATACCTAGGATTCCAGTTGTCCAGCGGAATTCGACGCCTGGGACCCTTACAAGAACGCAAAGCAGCTGTATGCAGTATTCCTACTCCAACCACCAGGAGGCAAGTGAGAGCCTTCTTGGGTGCCACAAAGTATGTTGTATATGGATCCCCAATTTTGCGCTGCTAGCAAAACCGTTGTATCAAGCTATCAAAGGAATGGAAAAGTCTCCATTGGAATGGGGACTTGAACAGGATGCAGCCTTTTGATCTTTGAAAAAACACTCTGATGTTGTCACCAATTCTGGGTCTATCAGATGTCCAGAAAACCTTTCAGTCTCTATGTTCATGAGTCACAAGGAAATGTTCTAGGAGTGTTGACTCAATCTCTTGGACCTTATTTGAGAAGCTGTTACAGCTACAGCCTTCCTAGTGAGCATAAACTAACAAAAAAATCCCTTTGAGACAGAATCTTCAAGTTACTGTACCACACTCTGTTCTAACCAATATGAAATACAAAGGAAACTACTAGCTAACAAATCTATGAATGCTGAAGTATCAGAGTATGTTGCGTGGAAACCCTCAGATATAACTGAAGGTCAGTCAAGCTTTGAATCCTGCTATGTTGTTACCAGATGGTCTTGATCCCTTGATCATGACCGTTTAGAAATTATGGACACTGTATTCTCAAGCCGCCTGGATTTGACTGATGTCTCTCTGGAGAACCCTGAACAGACTTTCTTTGTGGCTGAAGGCAGTTTCATCATCAATGGACATTGTTGTGCTAGATATGCAGTGGTGACCCCTGATTTGGTAGTTGAGTCCTCAGCCCTGGCCCCAGAAACTTGAACACAGAAAGCTGAACTGATAGCCCTCACTAGAGCACTAACAATAGGAAAAGGGCTCTGTCTAAATGTGTACCCAGATTCCAAGTATGCCCTTACAATCTTGCATGCACATGGGACCCTGTACAAATAATGAGGGTGGATAACCTTAGGAAGCAAGTCCATCAAGTATGGCCCCAAGATATTGACATTATCAGGTGCATACTATCTACAGCTTTCAAAACTTTAGGAAAAGTAGAATGTATGAATAGAACCTTGAAATCTCAGTTGTCCAAACTTTGCCAAGAGGTTTACCTGAAGTGGCCCCAGGTTCTTCCTATAGCCCTTCTTAGAATATACTTAGCCCCTGCTAAGTCTTTAGGAGTTCCCCTTTTTGAGATTCTGAGAATCTGTAGCCTATTTATAGGGAATAAAAGGAGATGTGAGACAGATAGGATCTGAAATTATTAGGCATGAACTATTGGTTTTAAGTTCTGTTTTGCAGAGTCTTCATACCTGGGTACAAAAATCGATTACCCATCAATTTGCCTGAACCCCTGCATCCTTTCAAGCCTGGAGTCTCGGTGTGGATCAAAGAGTGGAGAAGGATACCGTTAGCCCTGCATTGGAAGGGACCCTATGTTGTCATCCTGTCAACTCCAACTGCAGTAAAAGTCGCAGAATTCGAACCTTGGATCCATTATAGTCGAGTAAAGCCAGCAACTGCTTTTGAACCTGATCACTGGACTACTGTACAACATCCTGAGACTCCATTGCGCCTCACCCTACGACAACAGCTATGGACCTAAGACTTATTGGTCCCTCAGAAACTGCACTATTTCAAGACTATCTGTTTATCTGAAGGTAAGCCTCGCATCTGGAGAAAGCTGCAATCATCAGAAATAGACTGTGTTGTGTTAAGAAATTGAGTCTTCTACGAAACTGTGTTCAAATGCTCTGATCTCCTCAAGGCAATAATAGCCTGAGAGACTGTACTATGATATTTTAAGAACCTGAGACATCCCAGAGGACAGTGATACTTTGGGATCTACAGCCCTACTCCTGCCACAAAGCTGGTAGGTCTACATACGGCAGAAGCTTGAGGATCTACAATCAACTCTACATTTGTTATCTATTGTGGATGCCAACAGTTCCACCAATTTTCCAGAGACTATGCCCATTATGAATTCTTATTATTGTTTTATTTTGGCAGCAGCCTTGGAGTGCTTTGAAATGACTTTTGCTTTACCTCCCTGTGCAGCCTGTATAAGTAACACACGAACTGGGCTAAAGGTTCCTCATGCCTCCTTGTTTCTTGAACTTGCCGAAGCAGTAGCATCTAGTCTCCACATTTATGACTGTTTCTCTTTGTGGAGGAACCAAGATGGGAGATCAGTGGCCTTGGGAGGCTCAAGAACTGAATTATTCCATCCCCTATGATCAGACTGATTTACATAATACTACTAGTGAGTGGGTATTGGCCGACCCCATTGTTGACAGTTTGTGTTTTGTTCGCACCGGACCACAATTTGCTATGAAGATTGGACAGCTGGACTGTCTAAATCAGAAGTTTTACAACAGCACAACAAAGAAGACATCTTGGTGGTCCGGCATAAATGCTCCTGAACCTTCTAATCCTTTAGTTCTTTTTCCCACTCTTGCCAAACTATGGACTTTAACTATCTGCTTGTTGCTCCCTTGTTTCTTGTCATTTTGCTTGCGAATGATAACTTCAGTTATTAATAACACTGTAGAGCGTAAGGCAGCTACAAAGCTACCAGCTATGTGAAACTACTACCCTATACCACAGAGTGATATCTTTACCTAGTATTATGTGATTTGATTCTCACCCTTTCTCACTTGCGGGTGAGAATAATCAAAGGGGGGAATGTGGTAGGCGAAGGCCTATGATTTATTTATGCTTTTCTTCTATACTGCTTTTTCCAAAGATCAAAGGCGGTTTACATTTAACATATAATGAACATGGTTTTACATGGAACAGTGTTTTTCATAACTATGTACATTTAACTTTTCATGAACTTTTCATAACTATGTACAATTAACTTTTCATGAACAATGACATGGAACAGTGTTTTTTTTCCATAACTATATACAATTAACATTGGCTAGTAATGTTGTAACTATTTACATTAATCATTCATTATTAATCATAGTTTGTAAGGATTGCTTTTTCTTAAGTGTATTGAGGTTTGAGGCTTTTTGATCTGTGGTTAAGGAGGATTGTTATGGAGGTGCAGTGTGCGGGATGGAGGGGATTCATTAAGATTTATAAAGTGTTTTGTAAACAGATATGTTTTTAGTTCTTTCCGGAATGTCAGGAGATCTTTTATTTTGCGGAGGCTGAGCGGACGTTTATTCCATAGGGTGGGGGCTGCGTATGAGAATGCTCTTGAGCTTGTGGTTTTTTTTGTTTTTCGGATGGATTTGTTTATGTCTAGTGAGTGGGTTGCGTTTTGCCTGCGGGTTCTAAGTTCCTTTGGAGCATGTATCAGGGTGGTTAGATGTGAGGGTGAGATGCCATTGATAAGTTTAAATGTGGTTAAGAGTATTTTGTACGATATTCTACTATTTATGGGAAGCCAGTGTAGTTTGGCGAGGATGGGAGTTATGTGGTCAGTGAGGCGGGCTTTTGCTGTTACTCGAGCACAGATGTTTTGAGCTCGGAGTATATTGGTATTTGTGAGAGGGAGGCCGATAAGTAGACTATTACAATAGTCGAAGTGTGGGGTGATGAGTGTGCTGATAACAGATCTAAAGTCATGTGTGTCTAGTAGTGGTCGTAGGTGTTGAATGGTCCTAAGTTTATAGAATATGTTTTTCACTGTTTGTTTTATGTGAGGGAGCATACTAAGTGTGTGATCTATTATGATGCCTAGGTATTTTACTTCTTTTTAACTGGGATTATTGTGTTGTTAATTGTTATGGTTTCAGGGAGAGTAGTGTCTGGTTTTCTTGATACAAACATTGCTTCAGTTTTTTTTAGGTTGATGCTGAGGTTATTATTTTCTAGCCAAGTATTTGCTTCACTGATACAGTCTAGTAAGTTTTGGTAGGTGGGATTATTTGTGTTTATCGGTAGGGTGAGCATGATATCGTCTGTGTATATGTAGTGGTTGACTTTATATTTTTTAAATATATTTGTGATGGGTTGAAGATACAGGTTGAAAAGGAGGGCTGATAGGGCCGAGCCCTGTGGAATACCTTGTCCTTGTGTTAAGGGTTCTGAGGTGTTTTGGCCTAATCTAACGCGTATCGATCGGTTTGTGATGTATGATATAAATCATTGCAGAATTGTTTCTCCTATTCCTAGGTTTAGGAGTCTGTTAATGAGTGTGTTGTGGTGGACATTGTCAAAGGCACCAGCTATATCAATGAATATGAGGATGTAACCTTGGTTACATGTGTCAGTGCCTTTGATGAGGTCATCCATGAGTGTTATTAGTAAGGTTTCGACTCCGTGAGATGGGCGGAAGCCGAATTGGTGTGTGTCAAGTGGTGCATATGTGTCAATAAAATCTTGTAGTTGGAGCTGTATGATTTTTTCTATTATTTTGGCAATAAACGGTATGCTGGCTATGGGTCTGTATGAGTTCGGGTCTTTAGGATTGAGTTTATTATTTTTTATTATAGGGCGTAAGGATGTAAGTTTTAGGGCATCTGGCATGATGCCCTGGGATCCATGCCCTATGATCCATGCTAATTGAACTAAACAGACAGGTCTAAGCAGCTTGACCTGTAAATGAAGCCTGTAGTTAGGCCCAGAGGAATGAAAACCCCCCCTGAATGATGACACCGTAGAATTGAAACTTAACTGAACACAATTTAGTATAGCTAAGCAGAATCGAAACTTAGAAAATATAGAAAAAACAAGTCTAATTGGTACTGATAAGAGAGCACAGCTTCTATGGAATTAACACTGCTGAAAGAAAAGTTACAGTGCCCTGCTTTCCCACATGTTCTAACTAGCTAAATGACCTTGGAGGAGGAAAGTATCTAAGTTGGTGAACTGACCATTGTAATTGGGACTAGAAGGGGGGTAAGCAGGTACTGAGCCCAGACCAGAGTCCTAATTGGACAACTACGTAATGTTACCGGGACCAATAGATGGGTGAGAGGGGTTACTGGGACCAATGAAAAGTTTGCCTATGTCTAGAATGGAGAAGAATGGTATAAAAGTTGTTGTTTTGCTAGAAACCATTGCTCAGCCATTTTGAATTTGATTCTGCTTGAGACTTGTGCACAAATAAATGATTTGGACCTTCTGAACAGACTCCTGGTATCACTGGTTTGTCCTCAGTGAGCTTGTTGTAGGGTTTTGTATTAGTTCACAATATGCCTGGTATTGGAGAATGTTTGCTGTTAGTGGGAGAGCATCAGATTTTTTTTATTTTTTTTTTTTACTTAAGATATTGAGTTCTGTGGGTGAATGTCCTGGTTCTGCTCTTCATCCATTGTTGAGGGAGAGGGTTCTATGGATGCAAAATATATGTTCAAAAATAAAAACCAAGAACCATAACACAGTTTATAAACAAAATAAAAATGAGTTATAATTTGTTATAAACAATGCTGTGGTTCTCGCTCTCTCTTTTAGTTCCTTGGTGTGCAAACATCTTGCATTTCCTGCACATTATCTAATCGGCTTGTTGGTTTGGTTCAATCCTTGACTGGAGAAAGACTCCCCCCCCCCTGCCCCGGGGAAGGGTGGGCACCATTCTCATCCCTCGCCTCAGGTAGCAGATTGCCATCCCTGGACACTCCTACCAAGCTACGCTGGCTCTCCTAGCCAGGAGCTAGCCCCAAAGTAACAGATCGACCAAAACAGGGTATCTCATACACCCACTGGGATCTGAAGTGGCCGAACTGCACTGTACATAGATGCAGACTGGGCAGGGGCTCTAGGTCTCTGTAGGCCTCTCTGAAAGAATTCAGGAACAGAAGAAAATAAGCACCATCTGCTGAAGCAGAGAAAATCCTGAGGGCTCCCTCTAGCTGTGCCAGTGGTGATGTCAAGAACAATCGCTCCCAAAAAGTGAAACAAATCAAATAGTAGCAAAAAAAGAATCACTTAAAATAAACCTCTCCAGGGAAAACAACCTTAATTCTAAATATTTTTTTGTCGGAGCTGAGCCGTAGGAGGGACTAGGTGGATCCAGTCCCCCACCAGACTGCTAGCTTCTTTTATTTTATTAGTAACCCTTCACCAATAAAAATTTTTCTTTCATAATTAGAAATCTCTGCACTTATCTCAAGTCCTTCGTTGACACTGCCCCAACCAAACGTTGCTCTTCCAGAAATAGATCAGCACGACGCGCGCGTTTCGGGGAATTAACCCTGTGTCAAGTGCTTCTGAAACGATCTCAAATGAGGCAACGAGAATAACTGTACATCGTCAATGCGGGCAAGGCAAAACTGAGCTTTTTTTAGCCGTTAAAACTGCACAAGCATATATAGAAGGGAACAACCAATCAGAGCAGCGTAAACCCCATGGAAAGGGGGAATCCCTGCCCCGATAGGTAAACTACCAGATGAGGTCATAGAACACTCTGCCACTCAACATCCTGATTAAGCCCCCCGGGTTCAACCGTATTGAGACGAAAAATCCACTGCTGTTCCAATGTTTGTAATTTTTTCAATCGGTTACCACCACGCGGGTCTGCAGGGATGTGGTCTATAATTGACCATTGTAGATCTGCGAAGGTATGAGCTTTAGCTATGCAATGTGATACTATGGGGGCCGTCAGCACTTTATGACGTAAGCGAGAGGCATGTTCAGTAAGGCGGACTTTCATCGGACGTATAGTTCGACCTATATACATTAAAGTGCAAGGGCATAACAGAAAATATACTACATATGTGGAGAGACAGGTAGTATCCCAAGATCGTTTATAGAGATGTGACTCCTGGGGTTTATACCACTCAATCCCCGATAATGTAGTAGCACAGTATGGGCAAGACCCACAGGGAGAATGACCAATAGTAACTGGTAAATGACAAACCCGATCCGTGACCAAAGCGGTTTTCATCAGTCGATCTCCCAGATTCTGCCCTTGGGAGAAGGCAAAATTTAAGGGTTTCTTAAAACAAGTCCGAAGTTGAGGAATTGACCAATGATGTCGTAAGATCTGTAACACCGGCGGTGGTCAATTAAGGTTGTTTTCCCTGGAGTGGTGATGTCAAGGCATAGTTTTGCTTTCTTTTCTGCTGGCAGGGGGAAATAACCCACTAGTCTGGACTGGTCTAGCAGGAAGATCTGGGACAGGGACATCTAGTAGTGCTATAAAAATAAGTAACATAGTAAATGATAGCAGAAAAAGAGCAGCATGGTCCATCTAATCTGTCCAGTAATTTGAAGTCATTTACATTTGCTTTGATTCCGTCCTCTTGCTATGCAGTGATCCTCTGTGTCTGTCCCATGCCTTTTTTGAATTCCATCACTATTTTTGCCCCCACCACCTCCACTGGGAGTTCCATCCCAGGCATCCACCTCCCTTTTAGTGAAAATGTATTTCATGCTGTTGCTTTTAAGTTTTCCTCTTTGCAGCTTAATTTCATGTCCTCTAGTTCTATAGCTTCTCTATCTTTGAAAAAGGTGTTTGTTCATTAATACCCTTTAGGTATTTCTACTACTACTTTGTCCATTGACACCTCCCATGGCCATGAAAGGCACTGCAAACTAACTGCAGGAGCCAGAGCAGCATGCTGAGAAGCATATCCCCCCTCCCCCCCACTACTTCTCCTTCCTATCACTTTTTTTGAGGGCATCACTACCAATCAGTGGAAGAAAAAACCCCACTGAGGCTGGGAAGGAGGGTGCTTAACCACATTCCCACCCCCATAGTGTGATCATCTTCTCCAACCCTTCCCCACAGTCATCAATTGTCCCTCCTCTCCCCTAATAAATTCACTAAAGCAGCATGTTTTACACTTCCTCTGCTGACTTCACTGCACAAGCTCCTGTAGTTTCATAAGAGTCGCTGCCAACATGCTCTTCCAGCTGCAAGGGGATGGCAGAAGAGGCGGCAGCAACAGCAACAGGCAAGAAGATGTGCTTGCAGACCCTCCCTACCAGCAGAATAAATTGCACAGGGCGTGAGGGAGAAAGGAAAGGAAAGATACTGCGGCGGAGATGAGGACTGCATGGGACAAACACAGAGGATCTCTGAGGGAGAGGATGGGATTAGAGATCTCAGTAATTGGTATAGATAAACAGACTGGATAGGCCATATCATCTTTATCTGTCATCTTCCGTTTCTATATTTCCAATGGGCCAGTAACTCTGACCCGCTCCTCTCCTCTCTGCTAGCTATGCCCAGACCCTGTTCTCTCCAGAGCAATGTTTTGCCAACATACTGGTTCAGAACCTTTAGCACAGGGGATTCATTGAATACCCCGAGTATCCTGACTGTACAGCACTGCCCAGAGGCCAGATTCAGGACTTAGAATTACAGAGTTCTAGAAGGAGCCCAGTGCAGAGCACTCGACCATGACAATCACTGCAAAGAGCAGACTAAAGCATGTTGGGGGGGGGGGGGGAAAGATGTAAAACTGGAGAGGAGTAGCTGCCTAATGGTTAGACCGGGGTTCAATTCCCACTAGCACTCCTTGTGACCTTGGGCAAGTCCCTTAACTCTCCAGTGCCTCAGAAAAATCCAAGTTCAATGTCCTTGTTTAATGCACATTGTTTATTTATTTAACATTTCAATCAAAACACTGAATTCCAAGCCTTGGCTCATATTGAGCTCTAGTCCTGAAAGAGCAGGTGGAAACTTCTGCGAAAGAAAATAAGCAGAGAAAGAAACAGACAGACGTGTAGCCCACCTTTAGGATAAACGTTGCACCCGTTTGTGGATCCTGGACTAACTGCACCTAGAAAGAAGAGGAAAAAAGAATAAGCCAGTGTGCAGCAGAATACTACAGAAGTCCTGCTCACATTGTTAGGAAAGGTATTATGTGTCAACTGATGGCTCAAATGGTTAATGGAGCAACACTGCCAGTTCCCAAGGCAACCATCATTTATGTCATTTGGCAGGAAGACTTTAAATATGGTTGCTGTAACTTTTTATTTGAGATACTTGGCTTCTAGTGATCTGCTAGTAAATTGATTGTGCTATCAGGTAAATTTTGATTTTTTTATTATATAGTGTCCTTTAATGATATAAACCATTACTCAGCTAATCAAATAACTCAATGACTGACTTAGTAATTAATTACTCAGTAAATTCTGATCTTATTATAAAATTTCTTTTGATGATATCAGCCATCACTCAATGCAATTGGTGGATTTACTTTTGTTGATTTGCTTACAACAGGTAAAGAAATTAGACCTTACCTGCTAATTGATGTTCCTCGAGTTACTCCAGTCCCAGCATGTATGGGTATTCACACCCCACCAGCAGCATGGAGACTAAGCATGTCATGACTTCTGTCACTCAGTGGCATAAAAATTATTATTATTAGATAGGAGAGTCAATTTTAAGAACCAAGGAAACTTGGTCTAGTGGTTTTAAACTCCAATCCTTTAAAGCAAACAATTAAAGCAGAGTGGTAGGGATGAAAAAGGCTTTTATTCCCTTTACGCATGGGGTCATAAATTGGTCACAACTGAAAATAATGTCAACTTCATGCACAAAAGAAAACACAAGGTTTAAGGAAACTGTTAACTTCACAGTAGTAGCAGGTCACAAACATAGCTTCCAGTTTAAAGCACATTTGTACAATTCTTCTGCTCAGCACATAATAGACATTCTGCAGATACCATAAGCAATTTATACGTCCTCCAAAGACTCTGTGCTATGGGAAATGCAAAGAGAGCAATCCATCTCCTCTGGGTCTGGCAACTGTTCCACCAGTTCCACTTGCATCGGCTCAGGAATTGGTATGTCTAATTCTGTGTTAACAGTCTCTGGAATATTGTATTCTGGAGCTTTGTATATTTCCCTTAATACTTTCCAGTGCCTCGGGCCTAGCCTGGAATGCTGGCCACGTGTCCCCTTAGTATTAACTGGGCTTTCTCTTCTTACAGATTCCACACTTCCTTCACAAGAACTTTTACAGGGCAAAGGTTTCTTTGTAGGAATATAATTCTCATACCTCTTATTGCAGCAGCACGATGAGGAAAGGTTTTCTCCTTGGGTTGGCTTCTTCCCTTCAGAAGCTTTGTGCCAAGCTTTTCTCTGAAAGTTTGGTTCCTCTCTCACTCGTGGGAACAGCTCTTCGGGTAAATGCCTGCTCTTGCAACAGCCAAAATCCTGGCTTCCTTGCTCAGCCTGGCTTTTCCTTCCCGGCTGATTCCTACGTGCTTCTTGCTTGCAATCCGTATAAGTCTTCCTCCTCTGCCAGCAAACAGCTTTCTTTCTCCTTCTGCCTCAGTCCTCGCTCTTTCTGTGTCTCTCTAGCTTGAGGCAGTTCCTCCTTATAAAGGACTCCTCTCTTTGAGGCTTGTGAAATGTTTGTCATCTGCTTCTGACCAGCTAGGCGTGGCCCTTCAGTCTCCCTGACTGCACTCCTGCTCCCCCTAGCTGGTCCCTGTAAATATTGCACTCTGTGCACATCTTTTCCATGCTGACAAACAGGTTCATTTCTCTGATCAGGGCTTTCATCAGCCTCCGCTGCATCACACTTCATGACATCCACCTAGATAGGTAGCTGGCTCCTCCCACCAGCCCCCAGTATCCTATTGACAAAGCAGACTAACGGAAACAACCATAACAATTATTTCAATAAACCAAATTAATCCCCCCTCCCTACAAGGGAAGGAAAAGCAACTACGCTCACCTGTCAAGGATGGAAAGAGAGCCTCTGGAGACCAGTCACCTCCATCCCCGATAGCTGTTCTACCCCTCTGGAGGGAAAAGAAACTTGACCTTCTCTGTTCCCCCTATCTTGCTTTTTTTTTTCCTTCTTACTTATCTCGCACCTGTGTGCCCCTATCTCCTGGTCTTTTGCAAACTAGGTAGACTTCTTGCAGTCAGGGAGGCATGTGCTAACAGTCAGTAGCGGTTATCAGAGAGGAACTGGAATGGAGTAATTAAAGGAACATAAATTAGCAGGTAAGGTCTAATTTCTTTTTCCATATGTTTCCTCCAGTCCAGTCCTGGTACCTGTGGGATGTACCATAGCACTACTATCCTTGGGAGGGACCCGCTAACCCAGCTTGCAGCACCGCGGAGCCAAAACGTGCCTCCTCTCTGACACTTGCACATTCAAATGATAATACTTCACAAAAGAAGTCAAAGAGGACCAGATTGCCGCTCTACAGATCTCTACTGGTGACACCAAACTAAACTCTGCCCACAACGCTGCTTGGGAATGGGTCGAATATGCCCGTAATTCCAACGGAACTGGCCTATGCCTCAAAGTGTAAGCTGAGGAGATGGCCTCCCTGATCCATCTAGATATTGACGCTTTGGACGCCGCCTCTCCTTTATGCGGCCCTCCAAAACAGCACAAACAGGCGTTCTGACTTATGGAAGGACCCCATTCTCTTTAGATATCTCCATAACATGCAACACACATCCAATCATCGCAGGAATGGATCCGATGTTGTCCCCTCAGCCTCCAAGAAGACTGGGAGAGATACCATCTGATAGCACCTTCGGTAAGGAAGGAAGGGACAGGCCATAGTACCACCTTATCCCTTATCATCATCAAGTACGGCTCTCTGCACGACAACGCCTGAAGCTCCAAAATTCTTCTGGCTGAACAAATGGCCATCAAGAATATCGTCTTCAATGTCAAGTCTTTCAGTGTACAATCTGCCAAAGGCTCAAAAGGCTCCTCCATCAAGACGGACAACACTAGATTCAGATCCCACAGTGGAATGGCCGACCGCACCAGAGGTCGCACCTGCTTCACTGCTTTGAGACAACGAACCACATCCGGGTGCGAAACCAAGGGTACACCTTGAATTCTGCCCCAGTAGCAGGAAGAGCTGCCACCTGCACCTGTAAGGAGCTGCAAGCCAACCCTTTTTCCCATGCCGGCCTGCAGAAATGCCATAATCTCTGGCACCAAGCACCTCATGGCGGAACAACACTGTTTCTCACACCAGTGTTCGAACACTCTCCACACTCTAAATATACGCCAGTGAAGTAGAAAGCTACCTTGCTTAAGGCATGCAGACAATCACCAAAGGCACATAAGCCTCTCTTTTTCTAATGTGTCCTCTCAAGAGCCATGCCGTAAGCGAGAATCTATCCACCTGTGGCATTCAGATGGGGCCCTGGGCAAGCAGAGAGATGCCACGGCCTGTCGGCTGCCATTTTTACCAGATCAGCGTACCACGGCCGCCTTGGCCAAGTGGGAGCGATCAAGAGCACCAGCCCCAAATGCGCTTCTATTTGCCATACTACTCAGCTGACAAGCGGTCAGAGAGGAAAGACATACAGAAGCCCTTCCGTGGGCCACAGCTGTACATGTGTGTCAAGCCCTTCAGACATGTGCTCTCCTTCTGCTGTAAAATCGTGTCACCATGGCCAAGTCAAAGGTCGCCATGAGGTCCATGATCGGCTGCCTCCAATGGCTCATCAACTGTGTGAAGACGCTCTGGTTGAGAGTCCACTCTGCCAGATCGATCTGCACTCTGCTAAGATAATCCGCCTCTACGTATTCTCGACTGGCCACATTTATTTATGGTTTTTCTATACCGCACTATTTACCATCAGCGCGGTTCACAGGCAACAACAATTGTGCGATGGGGGGGTACCACATTGCACATGCACTGCCGATAGAACCAACAAGTTGCTTTCCACCCATTCCAGCAAGAGTGCAGCCTCTTTCTCCAGTTGCGCACTGCTTGTATCACCCTGCCGGTTGAAATAAGCCACGGCCATGGCATTGTCCGAGAACACTCTCACGGCCTTCCCCCGCAATAAGTTCTAAAAGCCTTGCAGGGCCAAACACATTGCTCCAAACTCCAGGCGACTGACAGGCCTCTTCGTCTCCTGTTCCAACCAAAGTCCCTGTGCAAACTGATTCTCGCAATGTGCCTCCCATCCGACCAGGCTGGCATCTGTTGTGAGCTGTACCCAAAGAGACACTTCCAGGAGCATACCCTTTAGGGGCATATCGGGTTGTAGCCACCAACGGAGCACCTGCTGCACTTCCTCCATGCAAAGCAGCTGATTTATTTATTTAACAGTATTTCTATACCGCCTTATCTTACAATCAAGGCGGTATCACAGCAAACAATCAAAAGGAGTGATCGTGTTTTTCATGCAGTGAAGGGTATATCGTGATTTGTGTGTAAGATGTGTTGTGTATTTGAATAGGTGGAGCTATGTACATTGTGCGCTATAATACATCGTGTGCTATAATACATTCTTGTGTGTTATGAAACATCATGTGCCGCTATACATTCTCTTATCAGAGGGTCGGGGGGGGGTAGGTTGGTTGTTCTTGGTAGTTAGATCATGTGACGTGTCCATAGTGTTCTTTGAATAGCGTTGTCTTCAGCTGTTTGCGAAAGTCTTTAAGGTCCGTTGTTGATCTCAGATCGTCTGGGAGGGTGTTCCAAATTGTTGGGGCAGCCAGGGAGAATGCTCGTTCTGTGGTGTCCTTGCGTGTTTTTCTGAAGTCTCTAGGGGTGTTAACTCGGTTGGAGGTTCCTTTTCTTCTTGGGCGTGTGCTGGTGTCTGGTTGTATGAGGGTGTGCAGGCTGTTGGCTGAAGTGTGTTGTTTGATCTTAAATATGTTTATGATTGTTTTGTATTTGATGCGTGAACTGATTGGGAGCCAGTGTAGGTCTTTCAGAACGGGTGTGATGTGTTCCTGTCTTGTTGATCCAGTTATTATGCGGGCCGCCGTGTTTTGTGCTAGTAGTAGTGGTTTGAGCGTTTGTTTTGCTAGTCCAAGGTAGATTGGGTTGCAGAAGTCCAGTATGGGGGTTATTAGAGCTTGGCATACGGTACGGAAGTGCTCAGTGGCGAGGAGGGGCTTAAGTCTTCTGATGATTCTCATCCTGTAGTATGCATTTTTGATTGTTTTGCTTACATGTGGCTTGAGATTCAGTTCATTGTCCAGGGTCACTCCGAGGTATTTTACTTCCGATTTTATTGGTATGGTTGCGTTTTGTATCTTGATGTCCGGTGGGTGGATGAAGTCTGGGTTACGAGTGATGATTAGTGCCTCAGTCTTGCTGTAGTTGATTGCGAGGTTGTTGTTTTGACACCATCTTGTATTTGTGTGAGGCAGTTTGTTATTTTAGAGTAGTCCGGGTTGTCAACTGTGATAGGTGTGTATATCATCTGCATAGATTGTATATTGAATGTTGTTCTTTTTCAGGATGTTGCATATTGGCTGGATGTAGATGTTAAACAGTAGTGCTGAGAGGGCCGATCCTTGTGGTACTCCTTGGAGGACTTTTATGGGTCGAGAGGTGTTGTGGCCTACCTTGACCTGTATCTGCCTGTCGGTTAGGTATGAGTGGAACCATTTTAAGGTGGGACCATGTAGCCCAATGTTTTGTAGTCTTTCCTGGAGAGTTTTGTGGTCTACTGTGTCGAATGCTGAAGAGATGTCAATGAAGATCATTATGATTCCATTATTGGTGTTGTCTATGATTCGGAGGATGCTGTCGAAGAGGTAAATCAGTAATGTTTCGACTCCATGGTTGGGGCGAAAGCCGTGTTGGTTGTCATCCAGTGGTGCATGGTTGTCAATGTGATGTGAGAGGGGGTGGATCTGCAGTGACCACCTGTGCAATAGTGCCCACTGCAAGGGTCGCATGTGTGCTTGAGCCCAGGGGACCATGTTGATCGATGCTGCCATTGAGCCCAACACTTGTAAATAGTGCCATGTGTTAGAAGGAATATTATGGATATATTAGAAGGAATTTTATATATGTATCAGACATATCAGGGTTATTACAAGTATGCTTGCTGCCAGTGTAGGCCAAAGGTCATTTGCCAAGTCTGCAGAAGAATCTTTTAGTCTGCTTGCTGTGTATGAAGGACATAGGTCAGTTACCAACTTTGCAGACAAGTCTGTTAGCTTGTTTACTTTGAATGTAGGACATAGGTCATTTGCTAACCTTGCAGAAAAGCTCTTTAGTTTAGCTTTGCAAAACGAATGCACACACAATGTATGGAGAAATAAGTAAAGAAAGCAAAGTTCTGTAACGATAACTTTTTAACTCTGCAAACAACTGTGCAAAGATGACCCCTTACCCTAATATAATTCAGCCTTGCATCTGTCTGTAACTTTCTATGACGTATATGGTACATTTTTAGGCTATATAAGCTAATGTATACCATGAATAAACTGAGCAGCTTACCTATAGTGTGTTTATTTGCTGTTCCCAAGCGCTTGTACTGAGAAGCAGGATCCAGGGAGACGAAACCAAATTCATAGCATCAGTTTTGGTAACTGATAGATAAGCATCAGTTGGGGTAACTGATACAGAAGCTCAGTTGTGATAACCGAGATATACATAAGAAATAGCATCAGTTGGGGTAACTGATACATAGAATAAAAGAACCCAAGCTGGGCTGAGGTAGCTTACACCTTGCAATTGATCTATAGAAACTGTTGGATTTGCCCTTGCAGCTTGCGCACTCTCTCTACGGCAGTGACACTTTTCCTATGTCTGTCTGAAACCGAGTGCTGAGGTATTTCAAGTCCTGTGACGGCTTGATCTGATTCCTGGCAAAATTGACCACCCATCCGAGGTCCTGGAGGAACGCTACGACACGTTCACTTGTTCACTCTCCTTGAGGGACTTTGCTCTGATGAGCCAATCCTCGAGGTATGAGTGGACCAGAATGCCTTCCTGCTGAAGCACCACTGCTATCACCACCATGATCTTGGTGAAGGTCTGAGGCACAGTTGCCAGTCTGAAAGGCAGCACCCAAAACTGGAAGTGCCCCATTAGCACCACAAACCTGAGAAACTGCTGGTGCTCAGCTCACACTGGAATGTGGAGATAAGCCTCGGTGAGATTGAGTGCAGTCAAAAAATCCCCTTCTCGCACCACCACTATCATGGACCGCAATGTTTCCATATAAAACCGAGGCACCTGCAGGGCTCAATTTACATACTTGATGTCTAGGATGGGTCAAAAAGAACCCTCCTTCTTTGGAACCATGAAGTAGATGGAGTAGCAACCACGTCCATGTTGGTCTTGTGGGACTTCCACTACCGCCTGTTTCCCCAACTGCCCTCCATTTTTGCATTGCCTTGCAGAGGAATACCGCTAACCACTGCGACTGCTCCTTTTTTTAGTTTTCTTTAGTGAATCAAATGTTGAAAATCAGATCACATCAAACTATGGATCATTATCGTGGTAATTCAACTCGTGGTCGTAGATCACGGAGACCCTATCAACAGGATTTTTGGGAGGGCCCAGACACCCGGTCCTGTACCAAAACTAGTCAGTTGTCAACTTATCAGGAAGACCTTTAACGTCGTCTCAACTACAAGTTTTGGAATTGGGTTTGTCTTTTATACCCACTCCTAAATATGATGGCTTTGTAACCAGATTGGCTCTTCATAAATTTTTCCGTAAGCTTCGTGTCATTCAACATTTTTCTGATCTTCCAAATATAGCAGGGTGTTCTGTGGTGAAATCGTCTTCTAGATGGTTACCTCCGGGTAATATGGACCAGAGCATTTCGCTTTATCAAGATCTGGTTCTGCAACATCTGCATCTATTAGAGCAGTGGCTTTCTAAAACATACTTTAATCTCTCGAAAGATCAATATGAGGCTCTTCGTCAATTGGCCACTATGGATGTGGTTATTCGAAGGGCGGACAAAGGCGGAGCAACGGTTGTGCTATCTACAACACAATATCAGCATGAAATAGATATTCATCTCAATGATTCTGCAACTTATAAGCGTTTAAATGTTAATCCTACGAATGAGCTGCAAGTCCGTATTCACGATTTGGTCACCCAAGCATTTTTAAGCAATTTTTTGATAAATCAACATCCGAAGGTTCCTGTATTTTACTTGGTCCCAAAGATTCACAAATCATTATGTAATCCGCCAGGTAGACCTATTATATTTATTTATTTATTTTATTTATTTAGCTGTATTTATATCCCGCTTTTCACCGGGTCAAAGCAGTCATTTGGGGGATACATTTAACACAAGGGGATATGAGATATATCCTGTCGTGATTCGGTGCTTGAACCACTCTCCAAATTTTGCGATGTTTTTCTGCAGCCAGCAGCAGCGAAAGTAACTTCCTATATTAGAGACACCGGTGATTTTCTGGCTCAACTGATGACATGTACTGACGTCTCTTCATATACATATTTAGTAACTCTTGACGTACAGTCATTATACACAAACATTAATCAGGCAGAGATGATTCATCTTATGGATTATCCTCTTGACCTCCCAGACCGAATTGCTCGATCTTTTTTACTAAGTCTTTACTAAGACTTGGTTTTGAATAATAACTTCTTTCTATATCGACAGCAATTCTATTTATTTATTTTATTTATTTATTTAACAGTATTTCTATACCGCCTTATCATAAAATCAAGGCGGTGTAACAATATAAACAAACGTAAAGAGAGTGTGATTAAAACAGAGAAGGAGGTTAAAAGATTTGCATGTGAGTGGATATAAGGTTAAATACAAATAGTTTTAAAAATCAAGGGACACTGAACAAATTTTAACAGGCTTGATAGGGGTGAGTAGATAGAACTACTGGTTAAGTGACAGGACCATAATGCTCGAAAAAAAGCAATGTTTTCAGCAGTTTTCGGAAGTCTTTGAGGTCCGTTGTTGCTCTCAAATCGTCTGGGAGTGAGTTCCAAATTTTTGGAGCAGCCAGGGAGAGAGCTCTTTCTGTAGTGATCTTTCGTGAATTTCTAAAGACAATTGAGGTGCTAACTCTATTGGAAGTTCCACTTCTTCTTGGTCGAGTACTGATGTCTGGCTGAATGATGGAGTGCAGGCTGTTGGCTGAAATATGATGCTTAATTTTGAATATATTAATTATAGTTTTGTATTTAATGCGCGAGCTGATTGGAAGCCAGTGAAGTTCTTTTAAAACTGGAGTAATGTGGCCATGTCTAGTTGAGGCAGGTATAATTCGAGCTGCAGTGTTTTGAGCTAGTTGAAGTGGCTTGATTGACTGCTTTGCTAGCCCAAGGAAGATGGGATTGCAGAAGTCCAGTATAGGAGTAATAAGCGCTTGGCAAACGGTACGGAAATGATCAGTGGCGAGGAGAGGTTTGAGTCTTCTGATAACTCTCATCCTGTAATATGCATTCCTGATTGTTTTGTTTACATGAGCTTTAAGGTTCAATTCGCTGTCCAGGGTTACTCCAAGGTATTTAACTTCCGGTTTCATTGGAATGGTTGTGTCTGCTACTCTGATGTCAAGTGGATGTACGAAATCAGGGTTGCGAGTTATTATTAGAGCCTCAGTTTTGCTGTAGTTAATTGAGAAGTTGTTGTCCGTACACCAACTTGTCATTTGTGTTAAGCAGTCTGATATTTTGGAGTATACTGGGTTTTCAATCGAAATAGACGTGTATATCAAAATATCGTCTGCATAAATTGTGTACTGAATGCTATTTGCATTCAGGATGTCACATATAGGTTGGATGTATATATTAAATAGAAGAGATGAGAGGGCGGAACCTTGAGGCACTCCTTGGAGAACTTTTATGGGTTGGGAAGTGTTGTCTCCTACCTTGACCTGAATCTGCCTGTCGGAGAGATAAGATTGAAACCATTTTAAAGTAATACCATGAAGCCCAATCTTCTTTAGCCTTTCCAGGAGAATTAGGTGGTCAACTGTGTCGAATGCAGATAATGGGAATAGCGATGGGTGCCACGGTGGCCCCATCAATTGCCACCATTTATATGGGCATTTTTGAATCCTTGTTTGTGTACTCGGATCCAGCATTTTGCTTTGTCCCTTTTTGGAAGCGTTTTATAGATGACGTTTTCTTTTTATGGACAGGTACAAAATCTGACCTTGAGCTTTTTGTTCAACGGCTTAATACTCATAAGTCTAATATTCAATTCTCAGCCCAGATGGAAGTCTCTAATATACAATTTTTAGATGTCACTGTATCGCTTACACCATCTGGTTTGCAAACACTTTATAGAAAACCAGTTCAACAAAATACTCTACTCAGATATGACAGTTTTCATCCACGAGCCCTTAAACGCGGACTACCGTTTGGACAATTTATGCGACTTCGCCAAAATTGTTCGACAGAGGAATTTAAATCACACGCTGCTGATTTGAAAAATCGTCTTATGTATAGGGGTTATCCTCTTGATGTTATTGCTAAAGCATATAAACGGGCCAAACATCTCCATCGAGAATGGCTCTTTCAACCAGCTCATGTTTCACTTGAGGAGGAAGTAATTACGGGCATTTTACCATATACCAGCAATATGATACCTGTAGTTCAATTGTTGCATCAATTCTGGCCAGTACTGGGGCTTCATTCTTGCTTTCGCAATAAGACCCTTCGGGTTGTCTTTTCAAGAAGGGCAAATCTGAGGGACCTGGTTGTGAAGACTACACATGCCTTAGATCGTCCTCTGTATATGTATGACATTAATGGACATTACCCTTGCAATCTTTGCAAGTATTACACTCTAACAATACCAGGAGAAACATGGATTGATAGGCACACTTTAAGGACATATTCTTTGCGAGGTTATACAAATTGTTCTGCTACTTTTGTAGTTTATCTGGTAATTTGCCCTTGTGAAAAATATTAGGTAGGACGCACGGTTCATCCTGTCAAACTTAGGCTATCTGAACATGCTTCACGCCTGCGATTAAAATATCTTTCTGCTCCTATGGTGGAACACTGCTTGCAACATGAACATGATTTTGACTCTCTACGTTGGAGGATTTTAGATACTGAACCCCTTGATCCTAGAGGAGGTGATCAGGAACAGCGATTGCAGCTGAGGGAACAGAAATGGATTTTTTGTTTGAACACTGTTAACCCTAACAACCTTAATATGCAAATTGGTCTAGATGATGGTATACCGATCTATTAACAAATTTGTAAGGTGTTCTCTTGTCAGTGAGATCCTCCTTACTGTTCTGATCAACTAAGTGAGTTCACGTGATTGCTACTGAGCATATGTTGGAAAGTGACGTCACACGCCGAAGTATAAGAGGAACATACCCAGTATTCACTTGGAAAGCGGCTCTCGTTCTTTGAGCAGAATTCGAGTTATATGGCCAGTGACAGATGACCTGAGGCAGGGTTATAAATTCTATATGTTTAACCCGAAACGTGTGACACGTCATCAACCTGGTGGAAACCTAGCATCTTGTCTGCTTCTCTGAGGTTCTAATGAGCCAAGTACAAATTTTCAACATTTGATTCACTAAAGAAAACTAAAAAAAGGAGCAGTCGCAGCGGTTAGCGGTAGTCCTTTTCCCGCTTACTTTGACAACTATCTCCGACAAAAAGAAATTTTTGACAACGGGGTTCCTTGTTGTCAGGATCTTATGTTTATGACAGTTATTTTCTGATTCTGACCGGTTTTAAATAATTATTAGTTTGCAGGGGAATAGACAAAAAGACGTCCCAGAGAGGACAAGCAAATTCTAAGGCATAGTCTTCCCGTATGACCTCTAGCACCCACCAGTCGGTCGCGATGCGGGTCCAGGTATCGTAAAACTCCCATAGCCGACACCCTACGGGAACTAAATCCGTCTGGCCCATCCTTGATTCATTGCAACTTCTTGGGAGCCATTGAGGCTGAAGAGTAAAAACCCTTTTGCGGATTGACTGAGGGAAAACGGTAAACCTCACTGACCCGAACCACTGGAAATCTCTCGACTGCCCCTTCCTCAGTTCGATGACCTCTCCAATTTCTACTCTTCCTCCAGCAATCTTCCTCCTTTGGTTTCACCCTGGTCCTTTACCAGCTTTCTCCACGTTCTCTCCAAAGAGCAGCTTATCCCAAAAAGGGAGCTTGTTCAGCCTAGACTTGGAGGACACATCTGCTGATCAATTACGCAGCAACAAATACCGCCTTGCCACAACCACCAAGGCCATATCTTTGGATAAATATCTAATCCAGTCATATAAGGTCAGCATAGTTACTCACCTGTAACAGATGTTCTCCAGGGACAGCAGGAATCAGTCCTCACATATGGGTGACGTCGACGTCACCCCCATGCGGAGCAAATCACCAGCTTTTGAAGAAAGCCTTTGTGACTGCATCACGCATGCACGGTCCCCTTCCCACCCAAGGGTGCCATCTTGTTCAGTCAAATGACATAGCTAAAAAGACGGCAAAAAGATAAAAATTAACCAAGGACTGCAACTCCAGGGGAGGAAGGAGTGTTGTGAGGACTGATTCCTGCTGTCCCTGGAGAACACCAGTTACAGGTGAGTAACTATGCTTTCTCTAGGAACAAGCAGGAAGTCAGTCCTCACATATGGGACTCCCTAGCTATAGGCTACCGAGAACCCATAACTGAAAAATAGGCTCACTCTAGAAGAGCTGCAGCAGCCATGATAGGAGTTCAACAGAGAACATAACACTCCAGTAGCCTGACACCAAAGGACCGGAGGGTAGGAGTTGCCTAAACCTCGAACAGATTACAGAGTACAGTCTGGCCGAAAGCACTGTCCCATTGGGACTCCCTATCCAGGCAGTAGTGGGCTGCAAAGTCTGGCTTGAAGACCAGGTTGCGGCCCGGCAGATGTCTGTGTTTTTGTCTTGGCTAGATTGTAAGCTCTGACGAGCAGGGACTGTCTCTCTTACATGTCTGTACAGCACTGCGTACAACTGGTAGCACTATATAAATACTCAATGGTAGTAGTAGTAGGCACAGAGCGGAAGTGAGCCACTAATGCGGCCTTAGCCATGACCCGGTGGGCTGTGACTTGACCCTGCAATGGGAGATCAGCCGCCCTGTATGCCCAGGCGATGCAATCCACCACCCAGGACAAAGTATGCTTGGAGACAGGCAACCCCAGCTTACTGGGGTCATAAGAAACGAAGAGCTGAGAAGCTCTTCGATGTCCCCGCGTACACTCCAAGTAGAAGGCCAACGCCCTCTTACAATCCAGGGTATGCAGAACTGCTTCTGCCCGGCTGGCATGGTGCCTGGGAAAGAAAGTCGGAAGCACCACCTCCTGGTTGAGGTGGAAAGAGGAGACCACTTTCGGCAGGAACTTGGGGTGTGTGCGAAGCACCACCCTGTTCCTATAGAACTGTGTGAACGGTCTATCGGACATCAGAGCTTGCAGCTCACTCACTCGTCTGGCCGATGTGAGTGCCACCAAGAGAAGCGTCTTACAAGAGAGGAAGCGGAGATGGCAAGTAGCCATCGGCTCAAAGGGTGGGCGAGTAAGCTGCTGCAAGACCACATTCAGATCCCATTTGATCGCCGGGGGGGGGGGGGGGGGGGTGAACCGGGGGTTTCAGTAGAAGCAGACCTCTCAGGAACCTGGACACCAAGGGGTGTACAGAGAGAGGTTGCCCTTCCACTGGGGAGTGGTGTGCTGATAAAGCACTAAGGTGAACTCAGACCGAGTTTGACTTGAGGCCTAAATTGGAAAGCTGAAGCAGGTACTGCAGCACCACAGCCACCTGGCAGGAGAATGGGTTCTCACACTGCTGAGTACACCATATCTCAAACCTCCGCCACTTACATGCGTAGGTTTTCCTAGTCGATTGCCTTCTAGAGGCTAGCAACACATCCTCTCTTTTTTGGGAGGAGAAGTGGTGCAAGAACTACCCTTTCAGCAGCCATGCCATCAGGTTGAGGGACCTGAGGTTGGGATGTAGAAGTGAGCCTCTGTCCTGCGACAGAAGATTGGGCGGAAATCCCAGAGGAATTGAAGTCTCATCCGCCAATTGCAGGAGGAGTGGAAACCAAGGCTGTCTCGGCCACTTGGATGACCGAGGCCTTGTCCTGAAGGATCTTGAATAAGGTCCGAGCTACCAATGGCGTGGGAGGAAACACATATAGGAAGCCCACAGACCATGATATTAGGAAAGCATCTGCAGCTACCCTGTGTGGGTGCGGCTGCCTGGAACAGAAGCGGGGCAACTGGTGATTTTGAGGGCTTGCAAACAAATCTATGGATGGTCGCCCCCAACGCTGGAAGAGTTGCTGGGCTACATTGGGATCCATTTGCCACTTGTGTGGCTGGAGAATTCTGCTTAGCTTGTCTGCTAGGAAGTTCTCCTGACTTGGTAAGTAAACTACCTTGAGGAACATACCCTGGCTGACTGCGAAGGAGCATAGGTCCAGGGTTTCCTGACACAGGATGCGAGAGCCTGTGCCCCCGTGTTTGTTCACATAGAACATCGCTACTTGATTGTCTGTCTGAATCAAGACAGATTGGTAAGCCAGGGTTTGGCAGAAGGTCTGAAGAGCTAGGAGAATTGCTCGAAGCTCTAGGACAGAGGTACTCAAATCCAGTCCTGGAGGGCTGCAAACCAGTCAGGTTTTTGGGATATCCCTAATGAATATGCATGAGATATATTTGCATGCACTGCCTCCATTGTATTTGAATCTCTCTCATGCATATTCATTAGGGATATCCCAAAAACCTGACTGGTTTGCGGCCCTCCAGGACTGGATTTGAGTACCTCTGCTTTAGGAGATTGATTTGTTGTGTACTCTCCCATGGAGACCACACACCTTGAGTGCAAACCTGCTGGCAACGAGCACCCCATCCCAGCAGGGATGCATCCATGGTCAGCACCCTTGAGTGCGTGGGAGGCTGAAAAGGCACTCCCTCCAGAAGGCTGTGAGGTTGAAGCCACCATTTCAAAGACTGTATCAGGCAATGGGACACCTTGATGTTGTGTCTGAGTCTGCCTGTGGCTTATGTCCACTGGTCCCTGAGGCATCACTGAGCTGTTCTCGTGTGGAGTCGAGCATTGGGTGTCACATGCACTGTGGAGGCCATGTGACCAAGAAGGCACAGAAAGTGTCTTGCTGAGATGTGGGATCTGCGACTCACTTGCTGCACTAGGGATATCAGCCTTTGAGCCCTTTCCTGAAGGGTGTCTAACCTTGCCCCTATAAACTCCAGTCCCTGAGAGGGAACCAGAGCGGACTTTGTGTAGTTGATCACAAAGCCCAGGTGCTGAAGCAACTGGATAGTGCGGGACGTGGCCTGTTGGACTTCCAGAGCTGACTGGGCTCTGATGAGCCAGTCGTCTAAATAGGGGAAGACGAAGACCCCTTGAGTCCTTAGAAAGGCCGCCACCACCACAAGGCACTTTGTGAATATCCTGGGTGCCGAGGCTAGGCCAAAGGGCAGCACTTGGCTATCTGGAGAACCCAGGTGTCTGTTGTAATAGTTGGCCACCTGTGGGCATACAGAGTCAGCATTCCTCTTGTGCAGGGCCTTGCATCCTTCGGGAGAGAGACTATGCACTGGGGAGTCAAAAGCTCCCTCCAGGCTAGGCCAGAGCCGGTGCCTGGGGCCTTTTTGCTTACACGGGCCCTGCCTCCATTCCTTGGCCTGCCGCCCCTGCTGGGGAGGCCTGATACATGGGGTAGTTTCGGTAAGCTGATCCTTTCCTCAGGAAAACGGGCTTCTTACCCGAGCCCTTCTTAGAAGGGGCATAAGTCTTCTTCTCAAGTCTTGTCCAGATCAGGTACCCGGACTCTATCTTGGCAGCCTTCTCAGTCATGGGCTTGCCAAAGAGGTTTTCACCTTGGCAAGGGACATCAACTTGTCCTGAACCCATGGCTCCAGGTCTGATGACTGTAGCCATGCCTGGCGTTGTGCCCCGATGCCGGCTCCCGCTACCAGGGCTGAAGCCTCGAAGCCGTCATAGGCTGCTTAAGTCATGAACTTCGAGCACTCTCAGATCACAGTGGACAAAACCTGGAAGCACTACAAAGGTCCCGCGGAAAGACCAGCGGAGAACCCGGCAATCTTCTTTGCCAGGTCTTGTAGGTACATGCCGATGTACAGCTGGTACGTCTGGATTTGGCATGCCAGCATCGAACCCTGGTAGCACTTTCTGCTAAGAGTATCCATGTTGCAGGCCTCCTAGCCAGGAGGCACCGAGGAGTCTCTCTTCTGGCTCTTGAGCTGGCGCATGGCCGATTCCACAACCATGGAGTTGTGCAGCAGCTGTGCCTTTTGGAATCCAGGGCTCTTGCGAACTCGATAGATGGAATCAATTCGCCTGCTGAGAACCAGCATCGAGGCCGGTGTCTCCCACATTCGGAGCATCAGCCATTCCAGAATGGGGGGCACCGGTACAGTAAGGGCTTCCTTTGAAGGAAAGTCGTATTGGAGGACCTCAAGCGCATCGGGATCCACCGGGAATGACAAAGCCTTTGCCATGTCCCGTATGAAATCCAAGAACTGGGTGTCCTCCGGGGGTGACCGTTTCCAAGATTCAGAGGAGTCTGATGGGATATACATGGTACGATGGGTGCCCGGGGACTCCTCGTCCTCTGTCTCCCAGCCGGACTCAGAGTCGTCGATCGGCTCTGGCCTCGAGGGCCTCGGTCTCAACCGCCCCGACGCCGAGGGAATCGGCATCGGACGACCTTGGTCCTGAATGGGAGGTTGATGGGGACCTTGGCCGAGGATCGACTCGGGACCTCATTGTCTCGAGGATCGGCTTGGCCTCTGGGGTCAACTTGGATGTCGAAGTCCCAGTGGTCGGGGCGGATGGACGTGAGAGACCGGCCATCACAGCCCGCTGCTGGCCCATGAAGGCAGACACGCTGCACTCCAAGGCCGCCAACCTGAGGCTGAGCTCAGGAGGCTCCGCAGCCCCCGGCTCGGGTCCCAACGCCGGCTCTCCCGGAGGAGAGTCAACAACGAGGACAGTGCTTACCTTCCTTGGCATCTCCAGGTCCTATCGAGGGAGTTTGACAGGCCTCTCAGACTTCAAGGATCCGGGGCGGTGAGCTGGGCTCTGCGACCGATTCCGCGAGGGACCAGGCCGTTCGGAACTCTCAGACAACACTGCCCTCACGGATTTTTTCTTCCTACGGTGTTCCCACGAGGGAGACCCCCTTTCAGAGTACACCCGACGCTGCTCGGGATCAGACAGCTCCCGAGAGGTCGAGACCTCTGACGAGGTCGAGGTCCGGGCCCGGGCAGGTGCGGTCTCGGGAAAAATCCTATCATGTTGCTGCTGTCTGCTCCTCAATGCCTTGGAAGACATATTTTTGCACGGGCCACAGACCATGGGGTCATTGTCAGGCTCGAGGCATCGGAGGTAGCAGTCGTGTGTGTCGGTGAGAGACATGAGTTTTGTGCACTGATCACACTTTTTAAACCCGCTGGCAGCCATCGGGGGGAAAAAGGATCGGGCTGCCAGCTAAAAAGAAAAAAAGAGCGCGAACGCTAGTCACTAAGGACAAAAACGAAAAAAAGAGACCGGACTCGATACCGGTGTACTGAGCCCGAGGCGGGAAGGGGAATCAACGTCAAACCGGCAAGCAGAAAAACACAATTTTTCAACTTTTAACACTTTTTCCATGGGGGAACTAGGACGACGTCCGTTGGGCTCTGCAGAAAAAAGGAGACTGAACAAGATGGCACCCTTGGGCGGGAAGGGGACCGCGCATGCGTGATGCAATCCCAAAAGCTTTCTTCGAAAGCTGGGGATTTGCTCCGCATGGAAGCTCCGTTGATGTTACCCATATGTGAGGACTGACTTCCTGCTTGTTCCTGGAGAATTCTTGTTACTGCTGAAACTGCTGCATCCACCTTAGAAGCGTGCAATATTTCTCTGTCCCAATTAGGCATGGGGTAGAACAGAGATATCATCAGAGTACCCCTGAGCGTCCCCTCGGGGACATCCCAATCATTCTGTATCATACTCTGACCCACTCTATGCAAGGGTAACACCTCCTGCGATGATCTAACTGCCTGGAATAGCGAGTCCTCTAGAGTTTCTTCTTCCTCTGGTACCTCCGTACAGACATTCAATACTTAGAAGAATGAGCTATCAAAGCCACCAATTCCTCCCTGCAGAAAACCCAGATAATGTGAGAATCCTCCACCTGGGGGATCTCTCCTTCTTCCAACTCAGAGTCCGGAGCCTCTTCCTCTTCTGGATCCTCTGCCACCATGGAAGTCTTCTCCCAGAGGACTTTCTCCATCCACCGCTTGATGGGACTTGGCTCACCCCCTGCCTCTCCCAGTGGTATATCCCTGTTGGAGGACCACTTCATTGCATTCTGTGGTGCTGCCAGCTCCTACGCCATTCTCTGTTTCATACCAAAGGCTTTGTGGAGCAACAGCACAAATTCTGGGGAAGAATCCCCCGGAGGGATAACCCCTTGAGTTTCCTTGGAGGTAGTGAGAGGCTTTCTTACCTTTGCTCTTCTGGCCCTTGGTGGTGGAAGGCTCCCCTCCATCCGCATTTACTGCTGGTCTTGTCCGTGTTACCTCCGTGTCTCCTGAGGAGGGCCCAGAGACTTCCCGATCCCGTTTCACTTAGGGACTTCTCCAGTCTGTCCTCCCACAGGCCAGCCTCTACCAACCGCGAATCCTCCTCACAACCCTGGCAGAACCCAGCCATAGACAAAGAATCCCTGCGCGACCTGCATGCTGTAGCCTTGTACCTGTGGGGTTTTTTTTTTTTTTTTACTTATACTAAAACTTTCTGAAAACAGCCCCCCAAAATTTAAAAAAAAAAACGCAAAGGAGATCTACCAGCGCTCCCAGAGACCCCCCTCCTGCCTTGTACTTCTCGTAGCTCCTGCTCTGCAAGTTCCCACGCTTACTTAAAATGACTACTGTAACCACGTGGCTCCCATAGACTGCCAGTCTTAACACCTGCCACTCTGCCCTTGACTCTATTCTCTACCAGTGTCGGAGCAGTCACCTCGACACTCAGCCACCCTTGGGGCTTCAGCATTGGGTGGAAATGAACTGGCCTCTCATGCTGACTCCTTACCTTTCCCTGCTGCGACTCTGGAGTCGTCACATACGAGTCTCTTACTCACAGGAAGCTGTGGTTGCGCTCTGGTCTCTGCCGGTGGCTAAGCTTTACTCTGGTCAAAAACTCCCCCACAGGGGAGTTCTCCGGTATCCAGAGGATCACCAATTTAGCCAGATTCCTCTTTTTAAATTTACAACTGGCAAACCTGTAAAATCAAGAGCAGCTCTCCTAAAGCTCCCTTCAGCACCCTTTGTCAGTGCTTTCTTGGTGATCAAAACAGCCAAACTAAATGTGGCTGATTCCAGTTAAACCACAAATAAAATTTGACTGTCTCAGTTTGAACCCCTATGATTCCTTCAGCAAGTCCTAGCAAGGGAATCCACCTCTCTCAAGCTGCTTGGAGACTGATAATACTGGGGGGCTGGTGGGAAGTGCCAGTTGCCTATCTAGGGGGGTATCATGAAGTCATGATATGCTCAGTCTCCAAGCAGCTGGTGGGGTGTGAATACCCACAGGTGCCGGGACTGGACTGGAGGAACAATATGGAATAAGATCCTTGTAATTGAGGAATTTAAATGCAAATTTTTTTTTAAGATCATGGTTTATTATGCATTTGTAGAAATATTATTTTTTAAATGATGGAGCGTCCAGTTAAATAAAAGCAAACAATTATTGTTACTTATCTATGTTACAAAAATGATGTAGAGCATTTAGAACCCTAAGGAAAGCGAGTTTCACGCCAAAAACGGGCCATGTCGGGCTTTGTTCGACAATTGAATGTTTGTTCTTTTAGAAAATAATGACACCAACTTTCACATCGCCTGTTTTTTGCTACCATTTCTTGTGCTGGCCGTGTGGTGCCTTCTTTGATTAAAACATTAATTTAGTATGATACATGTTACTATCTAAAAAAACAATTCCAATCCATACAACCATTAACAATGCTGCCATCTAGTGACGGCTGAAGACAGTACAGATCAAGTGACCAGTTCTTGTTGTTCAAGGACGACACCGTGTTTAGCCAGGAATCCAAAGTATAACATTTCATTTCATTTAGTTTTATTATTTACTACCCTGCCTTTACCTTTGTACATCAAAGCAGTTTACAATATTTAAAAAAAATTGGAAAAAAATAGAAAACGGTTTTCAGAATACAGAGAAATTTGGAGAGCTTCTGTTTTAGATTAATTATGATTGCAACAATTGAACCAGTGTCTTAAATTTGTGAAGCATTTAGTTACATTTGAGAAGTTAGGGTTTGTTATGTTGAATGGGGTGAAGAACATGATATCGTCTGCATATATCTGATATTGGATACCATGTTCTTGAAAGATTCTGTATAGGGGCTGGAGGAAGATGTTGAAAAGGAGCGCGGATAAGCTAGATCCTTGTGGGACTCCTTGCTTTTGGATGTAAGGCTGGGAGGTGTTGTTACCTATGCGTAACTGTTGTGTTATGTGTTCCAGGTAGGATCGGAACCAGTTAAGGGTTGTATCTCTTAGGCCAATTTCATGGAGTCTGTCAAGGAGTTGATTATGGGGGAGTGAATCAAAAGCAAAGGATATGTCAAGGAAGATTAGTAGGCAACCTTGAGCAGGATTTTGAGTGTGGAGGGTCACTGAGTCTAGGAGAGACGTTATAAGAGTTTCTAAGCCATGGTTCTTTTTAAAGCCATGTTGGAAAGGATCTAGGGGTGCATCATCATCCATGAAGTTTTGGAGTTGGGTTTGAACTATTTTTTCTGTTATTTTTGCCAAGAGGGGGATACTCTATATTGGTCTATATGATGTCGTCAATGAAGGATCTAGTTTCGATCCTTTAAGGACGGGATGTATCTATGTCCTTTTTAAGGATGCTGGCATAATCACGGCCTGGAGGGAGGCATTTACTATGGGTAGGATATATGGGCTGATGGATTCTCTAGTACTCTTTATCCAGGACACTGGATATGGGTCAAGAGCTGAGGTAGAGGCATTGAGGTTTTTAAAGACTGTGCTTATGTTGTCAAGTGAAAGGGAATCAAATTGATTCCAGGTTGTTGTGGGGGTTGCACTGTTATGAGATAACTTTTGGAGGTTAGTTTGTGGGAGGGGTGACTGGAATTTAGAGCAGAGGTGATCTGCTATGGATTGTGGGGATATTTTTTGGTCTGGTTCCTGTTGCGAATGTTCGTTTACTAGGGCTTTGGCGATGGAAAAAGGTTCTCTGGGTTTATTTAGGGTGTGTGTGATAATGTTTTCATTGTGTTCTCTCTTCTGTCTTAGTGTTTCTGAGCAGTAGTGGCAAAGTTTTTCTGTGTATCTATTGTGCGTGTCAGGGTCATGTGAACGTCACCAGTGGAGTTCCAGCCTTCTGAGTTCTTTTTTTAAAATTATGTAGGGTGGTGAACAACCAGGGGGCTCTTTTGCATTGCTTCTGTGAATGTGGTTTGGGTGGAAGTTGGGCCGCAGAGGTCATGATTTCATTCCATTCGTTAATTTGGGAGTCAAGGTTCATCTGTTTGTTAATGAGAAGCTCGAGTGAACAAAATTGCTGAACATGTAGATAGTCATGGCTTTATGGGAGACAGCCAACATGGCTTTAGACAAGGAAGATCTTGTCTTACTAATCTGTTATGTTTTTTTGAAGGTGTGAATAAACAGGTAGGCAAAGGTGAGTTGGTTGATATAGTGTATTTGGACTTTCAGAAAGCCTTTGACAAGGTCCCTCATCAGAGACTTTTGGCAAAACTAAAGAGTCATGGGATAGGAGGCAGTGTACTATTGTGGATCAGGAACTGGTTAAAAGATAGAAAGCAGAGGGTAGGGCTAAATGGCCAATTTTCCCAATGAAGAAAGGTGAATAGTGGTGTACCCCAGGGATCTGTGAGGTTATCAAATTTGCAGATGACACAAAACTATTTAAAGTTGTTAAAACCCATGAGGATTGTGGAAAATTGCAAGAGGATCTTGATAAATTAGAAGACTGAGCAACAAAATGGCAGATGAAATTCATTGTGGACAAGTGCAAAGTTATGCACCTAGTTAAGAACAACCCAAACTATGGTTACACGATGCAAGGTTCCACATTAGGAACCACCACCAGGAAAGAGATTTAGGCGTCATTGTGGATAACATGTTAAAACCCTCCGCCCAGTGTGCAGCGGCGGCCAAGAGAGCAAATGAATGCTAGGTATCATAAGGAAAGGAATGGAAAATAAAACAAAGGATATTATAATGCCTCTGTATCGTTCCATGGTGCGACCGCACCTTGAATATTGTGTGCATATCTTAAAAAGGATATAGCATTATTAGAAAAGGTTCAGAGAAGAGCCACCAAAATGGTAAAGGGGATGGAAGGATACCCCTATGAAGAAAGGCTAAAAAGGTTAGGGCTCTTTAACCTGGAAAAGAGATGGCTGAGGGGAGATATGATAGAAGTCTATAAATAAATGAATGGAGTGGAACGGGTAAATATAGATTGTTTACGTTATCAGAATATAGAAAGCTAGGGGACATGCAATGAAGCTACAGGGTAAACTATTTAAGACTAATAAAAGAAATTTTTTCACTCAACTTGCAACCAAACTCTGGAATTTGTTACCGAAGGATGTAGTAAAGGCTGTTAGTGTAGCTGGGTTTAAAAAAAGGTTTGGACAAGTTACTGGAGGAAAGGTCCATAAACCATTATTAAAATGGGACCCAGGATATCAATGCTTGATCCAATACAAGCATTGTGGAACCTGGTGTCTTTTGGGGAAACTGCTAGGTACGTATGACCTAGATTGGCCACTGTTCGAAACAGGATACTGGGCTTGATGGACCTTGATCTGACCCAGTATGGCATATCTTATGTTCTTATGTTCTAAGGAATGTGTCAATGTTGAACTGTTTGAATTTGCATGTTTGTTGATATGGAGTGGTTTGTGGACCTTTTTGGAGGTGGGAAGGAAATGAGATTATTTTAAGTGAGTGGTCGGACCATGGAACAGGATGAATGGAGTGTGTAATTTGTCTTTTAGATGATATATGCAGTGGTATAAAGATTTGATCCAGGATGGAGAAATTTCACTTACCGTTAATTTCCTTTCCTGGAATACTGCTAGACCAGTCCAAACGGGTTATGCACCCCTGCCAGCAGATCTTGGAGACAGAGAATTCTACCAGAGCTCTGATAGGCTGGAGCCTGGTGATATAATCCTACCCCTAGGGGTCTCCCTCAGTAACGTCTACAAGCTAATGCAACATGAACTGTATCACCACCCCAGAGGGTCTCAAGTGAACTATATACAAGGGAGCCGAAGAACTCCCTAGAGCTGAAAACAGTATCCACCTACGAACCCATGGACCGCCCATGGCGAGGCATACAGGCAAAGAGAAGAACCGCGGTCGGCGGCTGCACCGCACCAGCGGCACTCCAACAGACAGCAGGGCAGGTCCTGGACTGGTCTAGCAGTATTCCAGGAAAGGAAATTAACGGTAAGTGAAATTTCTCCTTCCAAGTCATACTGCTAGACCAGTCCAGACAAACGGGCAGTACCCAAGCTACCTGCTTTCAAGGGGGGGCAAGGCCGCCGACAGCTCAGCAGCTCCAAAACGGACCTCCTGACGGGCATGAACATCCAACCTATAATGACCGACAAAGGTGGACAGCGACGACCAAGGCGCCGCCCGGCAAATATCAAGAGGGGCCACATGAGACCTCCTAGCCCACGAAGCCGCTTGCGCCCGAGTGGAGTTAGCATGGAGTCCTGGTGGAGCTGGCTCTCCCAGAAGAAGGTACGCCGCCTCAATGGCCTCCCTAACCTATCTAGAAATGGTAGATTTGGAGGCTGCGGATCACCGACGAGGACCCGCAAACAAGATAAAAGAGGAACAGTCATACGGAAGGGTTTCGTGACCCTCAGATACCGAAAAAGAACCTTCTTAAGGTCCACCGCCCGCAACGGAGACCGACCACTGTCACACTGCGCCTTTGGAAAAGACGGAAAGAAAAGAGGCTGGTTAACAGTGAATGGCATCAGCACTTTGGGCAAAAAGGAAGGGACAGTTCGCAGAGAAACGTGAGAGATAGGGATCTTGACATGAGAGAGCCTGCAGCTCAGAAATACGGCGTGCCAAAGTTATGGCCACCAAGAAGACTGCCTTCAGAGTCAAAACTTTAAGAGAACAGGCCCTCAGAGACTCAAAGGGAGGAGCAACGAGGGCACAGAGGACAAGCATGAGAGCCCACGCCGGTACAGGCGAACGTAGAGGAGGCCGGAAGGCCCTAACTCCGCGGAGGAACCGAGACACGTCCGAATGCGAAGCTATCGATCGCCCCGCTATAGGACCCCAAAAACAAGTTAAAGCGGCCACTTGCACTCGCAAGCAACCGAGCGCTAATCCCTTATCCACTCCGGCCTGTAAAAAGGACAGGACGTCCGGGACACCGCAACGCCAGGGAGAGAGGTTATTTCGAACACCAACCGTCAAGAGACGCCAAACCCAAGCGTAAGCCAGCGACGTGGTAGACCGCCGCGCCATGAGAAGCGTCACGACCACGCTAGGCGAATAGCCTTAGCGAGCAAACCGGCGGCGTACAATAGCCAGGCCATAAGCGAGTAAGGAGCCGGGTCTTCCATCTCCACTGGTCCCTGAATCAGAAGGCCGAGAAACGCCTCGAGGCCGAGCGGTGACGCCCGAGACAGACGGAAGAGATCCGCATACCATGGTCCGCGAGGCCAATTCGGAGCCAGCAGGAGCACTGGGCCGCGATGGTCTCGGAGCCGCTGGAGAATCATGCATAACATGGACCAGGGAGGGAAAACATACAGGAGAAGATGAGTCAGCCACGGCTGAGAGAGCGCATCTATGCCGTGCGCTCCCTTGTCCCCGCAATGGCTGAAGTACAGCGAAGCCTTGGCAGTCTGCGCCGTAGCCATCAGATCCATGATGGGTAGTCCCCACAGGTGAACAATGGACCGGAACGCATCCACCTGCAGAGCCCAGCCCCCGGGCTCCAGAGAGTGCCGGCTGAGAAAATCGGCTTTCACATTGTCCACGCCTGCGCCGATAGCCTGAAGATGTTTCTCCGCCCACGGGAGGAGCAAACGCCTTTCCTGTGAGACACCCGGACATTTCGCGCCGCCTAGGCGTCTTAGGTAAGCAACTGTCGCGGCGGACAGGAGCCGAACCGCACGCCGCCGCAGAAGAGGCTGAAACTAAAGAAGGGCTAAGCGCACTTTCTGCGTCTCGAGACGATTGATAGACCATTGGCATTCGCGAGGTGACCAACTCCCCTGCGCCGAGGCCAAGCCGCAATGCGCTCCCCAACCGGAGAGGTTGGCGACTGGCATCACCAAGATCCAGCGCAGAGACTCCAGAGGGACCCCCCGTAGAAGATTGTGTGCCTGAAGCCACCAGCGGAGGCTGCGGCGCACCGGCGGAAGCAGAGGCAACCGGATTCGATAACTCTCCGATACCGGCGACCAACGAGATAGAAGCGCCGTCTGCAAGCAGCACATGTGTGCTCTCGCCCACGGAATGAGGGCTATCGTTGCTGCCATGGACCCCAAGAGTTGAAGGTAGCCCCAAGTCTGAGGCGCCGCTTGAGCCAAGCAGCGGCGGAGCTGAAGAGAGATCTTCTGAAAGCGTTCCTGAGGTAGAAACACCCGTCCCCGACGAGTGTCGAACCAAGCTCCTAGAAAATCCAGTACCTGAAGCATCCCAATATAGACAGAGTAACGGCCCAGTCCTCCTTCCAACGGTGGACCGGGACGAATGGCATCTAAACGCTGGAGCCTTTAAACGAAGCAACATCCGCTGCCCATAGACGCAGGCAGAGCCATCTCCGAGCTACCGACACCGGTGCTAGGAAGCGAGCTGACAGCCGCAATAGATCACAGGCGGCCTCTGCCCGGAATGCAGCGATGGATTCTAAATGAACCAACTCGGGAACACCTGGAAGCTGCTGAATCCATCGAAGGGATGCCAGAGCTGCTAGACCTCCGCACACCCCGGCATGAAGGAAATAGCGGGCGAAGAAAAACTCGTCTTTAGCAGACTCCCAACTCTTTAGGTCTTGCTGGTTGCGGAGTGCCGCTCCGCCCTCGACCGGAAGTGTGGTATGCCTAGTGACCCTGGTCATAATGCATCAACTGTCGGGTATGTCAGCCAACGGTCCAAGTCAGAGGGAGACCAAGGGTATAACTGACCAATACCGTGTGCCGTACGAATGCCCTGGAAAATGGGATCTGGCTGCAACTGGATTTGAGAACCCTGAGGATCAGGCGAGTCGGCTAGGAGTAGCGACTCCATCACCTGTGTGATTAGAGCCGGCAACTCCTCTTTTCAAAAAAGGCTGAGAACTGTCAGCAAAGAAACAGACGGAGAATATTCCCGATCTCCTTACTCCAACGAGTCAGGGCTGACCTCCGAAGATTTAAAGTCTTCTTGAATATCCATAGTACCCCGCCGCAAAGCACATGCAACGCTCCTAGGAGGACGTACTGCTCTAAGGTCTGAGGACTTATGGGACCGCTTGTGAGACCACGCCATATCCTTGCCTGCTACTGGGCGGGTGTAGGAGATATACCAAAAGACTCCAAACGCCACAGGTGTCACGCCAGATGGAAGAGTGCGAGGAACGCACTGTCAGTCAAGGCTGCTGTGGCTTCCAGCGGCTGTGGAAGCGAAATGGGAGCTGACTGAGTCCTTTCCTGCAGGAAGATCCTGCAGCAGGGGCTCTGAGGAGGGAGGAGATAAGGTGCTGATAATCCCATCTAGCAGCGCAGTGGGAATGGGGGAAGAGTCTCCCGGATGCAGCATGCAGGTGGAACACAAGCAATCTATTAATTTCCCCTTCTGCTTATTACATATCACATATAATACAGCCAGAGAAACAAGCATTGCAGAGACTTAAACCACCTTTCATCCTTTTTTTTTTTTGTTCTTAGTGTTTAAAACAAAAATCAAGGTAGGCTCAGGGAAACAGAAGACTCTTCAAAGAAAAGGATTTTGAAACTCCCTGTGCCTTCACAGCATGTGTAAATGTGTGGAAACGGCTGTCCAGAGCTGTTCCCTCCAAAAAGAAACACTGAAGAGAAAAACAAAACGGCCGCTGGCACAGAAAAACTGTCAGGTATTCACTGAGCTGAGAAGGAAACTGTCAGTCATTCACTGTGCTGGTACAGAGAAACTTTCAAAGTCAGGGTAAGGCAATTACAGTAACTGAAAGTAGGGAAATTAGAGTTTGATTCCTCCGCAGCCACTCAGACCTTCATGGCAGGGGCTGAAAGGTGTTTCTGGGGAGGGATGGAGAAGCCCAAACCCAGCTGTACTGAAGATTACAGTGATTAAGCTTTTTTAGGCCGAGCCCAAAACAGTCAGGATCCAAAACACTGACTTAAAAGTCCAATCAAATGGTATATTGAATAAGACAGGTACAATATTCCAGTAAGACGTACAAAGTAACCCGGCTGCAGATTGTGATTAAAAATTTAAAGTAGGAACTTCAAAACTCAGAGGCAGCCGGTCCGGATGCAGTTGAAATCAACCCAGGGCAGCTGAGGCAAGTAAGAAAAACAGTTTACTTACAGGTTTCTTTCAGAAAATGATACCTGAACTTCCTGGGGATGTCCAAGCCCCCGTGGCAAAGAGTCAGCGCTGCGTAAAGCCAATCAGGAGCTCCACTGAAGCCAGGCTCAGGAGGTCCCAAGTTTATCTGGGGAATCAAGTCGCTGGTGGAAGAGCACAGCTGATTCTTGAGGTCCTTGTGTTTCTTCTGACAGCCTATGCAGCGTAGACCTGAATAAGGCACAGTGAGAACTAAAAAAAAATAACTCTGCCCCGCAGGAACAGCCAGAGACTCTGTCCCTGAATTGCATCCTGTTCTTTATTCATGCCTTCCCTACTTTTTATTTATTATGTTAATACATAGGCAGAGAGAAAAGAACCCCTCCACAACTCACAGCTATCAAGTGCTGTGGAAAAACAAACAGCAATAGAGCCGCTAGAAAGCAAGTAGAGAAGGAATCTGGCTTCCCGCCAAAAAACGGGGCTCATTAGCTATTCAAAATGGCCGCCGGCAAAAATAAACCTCAAAAAGAGTGAATTAAAACCCCCAAAAGCTAAGGAATTAACTTAAAAAGTCTAAGGACAAGGTGGGAGGGTTGCAGGCATGAGAAAAATGCCTAAAATCGCTGAAAAATAAATAAAAATAAATTGATTCACCACAGAGCTGCAGACATCAGTGGGAGAAAGATAGGTGCTGTACTCACAGTACCGAAAGTGCAGAGAAGCCACGGACCGCTGCTCAGACCACTGCCAGCTGCCTCACCACTAAAATCAGCCCCAGGGACTGGATTTTAGGAGGCTTACCATCCAGCTAAATAGTCCTCTTGACTAGTGCTGGGGAGTCTTCACATCAGCGATCTCTACCGTGACAGGACACAGGAGCTCAGCTGGAAACACCCTGGTGCTCAGATAAGTACACTGGCAACTACAGGGGATAATCTCTCCAAAAGAAATCTCAAAGAAATAAAGCATTTTAAATTTTTTTGAAGGAGCAAAAAGACAAAGCATCCAGATCTGCTGGAGACAGAGAAAAACTGAGGGAGACCCCTAGGGGTAGGATTATATCACCAGGCTCCAGCCTATCAGAGCTCTGGTAGAATTCTCTGTCTCCAAGATGTGCTGGCAGGGGTGCATAACCCGTTTGTCTGGACTGGTCTAGCAGTATGACTTGGAAATTTCCTTTATTATGGGTGGGTGATTTGAGGATCTGTGAAAAGTGTAGGGCTTCCATGGCCTCTAGAAATGTGGAGGCTTGTTTCTATGATGTTGAGGCGAGATTAAAGTCCCCTAGTATGATAAGGGGGTGTGAGGTGTTTTGTGGGGTACAAGCTAACTCAAATATGGAGGAGAGGTCAAGTGTGAGGAGATATAGTGTGAGGGAGGAGTTAGATACTCTGATGGAGTCTATTCCTGGGTTGGTGACTGCTTCAATCTTGGTTAAGTGTAGGTCAGTTTTTGAAACAGAAACTCCACCACCTCTGCTGGTTGTTCTGTTACATACTATGCAACTTCACCACAGTATCCAATAAAGAGGTTGTTGACATCATTGCCTCTGTTAACCCCAGCACAGCACCCAATGACCCCTGCCCAGCCAACTGGTTCAAAGAGCTCCGCCATGACATAAGCAACATCCTGGCCAAAATACTGAACCAATCCTTTACCACAGGATCATTCCCGCAGAGCCTTAAAAACACCTCCATCAAGCCCTTACTAAAAAACAGCAAACTAGACCCATCTAAAGTAGAATCCTTCAGGCCAATATCGAGCATCCCCCAGCTAGCCAAGATCATCGAAAAAGCCGCTCAACAACAAATCCAGCAACATATCGACACCGAAGCACCATTAGATCCAGCCCAACACGGATTCAGAGAAGCACATGGGGTAGACACTGTCCTCACAACCCTGCTCAACGATCTGATCACAGGAACCAACAGCATCCAACAAGGCTTTGTCCTTATTTTCTTAGACATCTCTGCTGCCTTTGACTCAGTAAGTCATGAATTACTTCTACAACGCTTGAAGGAAAAGGGGATCCAAAATACAGCTCTAAAATGGTGCGAATCATACCTATCCAATAGGTGGCAACAAGTCAGGTCTGGCCACTCATCCTCCAAACCATTTCTGCAAACACAAGGAGTTCCCCAAGGATCGTCCTTATCATCACTGATGTTCAACATCTATATGCAGCCGATATGTGACTTAATCCGATCCTTCAATGTAAAATGCCTTGCCTACGCTGATGACATCCTCCTCTACATGCCGTTTTTGATAGACCAACCAGTGCTCTCCCCAATAATTAACTGCTTCGAAGCAGTAGCCCATTGGCTACTATCACAAAACTTACGCATCAATCACGGCAAGACAGATGTCCTATTTATCACAAGGAACCACAAATTCACACCTCCCTCATCACTACGTGTCAACGACGTAGAGCTGAAGTCTAAATCCACAATCCGCTACCTCGGTATCACCCTGGACCAGCACTTGAACATGACAGCGCATATAAAAAACACTACAAAGGCAATATACCATAAGATCAGAACGCTACGCCACCTCCAACACCTGCTGGACTTCATAGACTACCGAACAACCTTCCAGGCACTAGTCCTTCCACATGTCGATTTCGCGAACATCATCCTCCATGGCCTCCCACAATCAACCTTAAACCCACTCCGCTTAGCCTTGAACTCAGCCGCAAGAGTTCTCTCCGGATCGTCAAGATCCGATCACATAACACCCATCATGAAGGATCTGCACTGGCTACCTCTACATGCCAGACTCCAATACAAATCATTGGTCCTCACCTTCAAAGCCCTAAATAACTGCCCCCCAACGCCAATCAGCAAACTAGTCCATGGCACCCTGGAAAATAGAAGCAGAAGGTCCACTGCACTGAACACATTAGCAGTGCCCAAGCTAATGACCACATGCACAAAGGCTACCTCCAACAGAGCCTTCTCCTTATTCGCCCCTTTAAACTGGAATGCACTCCCCCATGACATCCGTGGAATAAAAAGCCTTATCATGTTCAGAAAAGCCTTAAAATTCCACCTGTTCACAAAATGTTACCCAGGAACTTCAAGCGATAATAGCACAACCACCAACCAGCAAAACTCCGCCAGACACCAGTCACCCCTGCACGTCAAGACCTCAGACAATAGGTAGCCCCCACTACCACTTTATATTAGAGTACTGTACATAGTTTGAGTATAATATGTATATAGTTTCCCCGGTTCTTCTTCCATGTTCAATTCCCTGTTCTCTGTAAAACTCGATGTTGTTTGTATACATTGTAGTACCTTTGTTCGATGTACACCGCGCTGATTTTAATAGCGCGGTATAGAAGAATTGTTAAATAAATAAATAAATACGTTGATTGAGTGGGTAGGGGGGCAGAGCTGATTCTTAGCACAGAGTCGGTTTCATGTAATCATGTTTCAGTGAGGCAGAGTATGTCTAAATTATGGTCGGATATTAGGTCTGCTATGAGAGGGGATCTTATTCCTGGCTGAGTGCACGCTGATCAGGGCACATTTAAGTAGGGGGTGAGTGTATTGGGATGATTGTATGTGGGTGAGCTGAGGATTAGTGAAAGTTTTTTTAAGTCTGCAGTTCCTGTGATGATAGTTTGGGAGGGGCTAGGATAGGGTATTTAAGGTGGGAGGAGGTCTTAATGTTATTGGAATCGGGTTTAGGGTGTTATGCTCCACTTCTAGAGCATATTTATTTATTTATTTAACAACTCTTATATACCGCGCTATTTGTTATCAGTGCGGTTTACATACAACAAGGGTGCACAGTCAGAAGCCTGTTCTGTGCTTACATTGTAACAGGAGTTTAAACTTGGAGCAATAGGGAAACTATAAACATATGTACAAAATACAATTAGATTTGGTTTCTATATATGAGAGGAGAGATGAAGTGAAGTATAGTAGAAGAAGGTGGGTCCATATGTTAGTATAATGGTGCTTGATGGACTCCATCTTAGATTGAAGTGGATGGAGTGAGGGATTGGGGTTTGTTCTATGCTGGTGGAGTGTGATAGTAAAAGGATGGAGTAGGTTTGGAGGGAAGTCTTAGGAGCTGTTGTTAGGATCGAGTTAATGCAGTAGTTAGACTTGCAAGTGGATTGTGATCACTATTGTTATAGTAGGTGATACGAGTTCTAAGCAGTGAACCAGATAGTGAGGGTGAAATAGCATGGGGTTGGTTCAGAGATGGGGCTAGAATAAGGCTGGAGGGGAACAGTGCTCTTAGGTTTCAAACTATTAGAAAATGCAACAATACCTGAAAGACGGAGGATCACAGCATATAATATAAGAATATAAGATATGCCATACTGGGTCAGACCAAGGTCCATCAAGCCCAGTATCCTGTTTCCAACAGTGGCCAATCTAGGTCATACGTACCTAGCAGTTTCCCCCAAAAGACACAGAATCCACAATGCTTGTATTGGGTCAAGCATGATATCCTGGGTCCCTTTTTAATAATGGTTTATGGATCTTTTTTCCAGAAACGTGTCTAAACCTTTTTTAAACCCAGCTACACTAACAGCCTTTACTACATCCTCCGGTAACAAATTCCAGAGTTTGATTACACGTTGAGTGAAAAAATATTTTCTCTTATTAGTCTTAAATAGTTTACCCTGTTTCTTCATTGCATGTCCCCTGGTCTTTCTATATTCTGATAACGTAAACAATCGATCTACATTTACCCATTCCACTCTGTTCATTAATTTATAGACTTCTATCATATCTCCCCTCAGCCGTCTCTTTTCCAGGTTAAAGAGCCCTAACCTTTTTAGCCTTTCTTCATAGAGTATCCTTCCATCCCCTTTACCATTTTCTTGGCTCTTCTCTGAACCTTTTCTAATAACACTATATCCTTTTTAAGATACGGCAACCAGAATTGCACACAATATTCAAGGTGCGGTCGCACCATGGAACAATACAGAGGCATTAAAATATCCTTTGTTTTATTTTCCATTCCTTTCCTTATAGAAACATGATGACAGAAAAAGACCACATGGCCTATCTAGTCTGTCATTCCATATCAACAACTACAACAGTCCACTTTTTACCTTAAGAGATCCTCTGTGTTGGTCCCATGCTTTTTTGAATTCAGTTACTGTCCTCATCTCTACCACCTCTACTGGGAGACTATTCCATGGAACCACTACTCTTTCCGTAAGGAAATATTTCCGCATATCACTCCTGAATCTATCTCCCTTCACCCTCATCCCATGTCCCCTCGTAGCAGAACTTGCTTTCAATTGAAAGAGGCTCTCTCCCTGAACATTTATGCCATGGAGGTATTTAAACAACTCAATCATATCACCTCTATCCCGCCTTTCCTCTAAGGTGTACATATTAAGATCCTTAAGTCTGTCCTCATATGCTTTATAATGAAGCCCACTAATCATTTTAGTAGCCACCCTCTGCACCGACTCCTTCCTGTTCACATCCTTTTGAAGGTGCGGTCTCCAGAACTGCACACTATACTCCAAATGAGGTCGCACCAAAGACTTATACAGAGGCATTATCACCTCCTTTTTTCTGCTAGCCATTTCTCTCCGTATGCACCCAAGCATCCTTCTAGCTTTTGCCGTCGCCTTTTCTACCTGTTAAGCTACTTTAAGATCATCAGACACAACCACGCCTAGGTCCCGCTCTTCTTTAGTAGACAAAAGTACTTCACCTCCTATACTGTATTGCTCCCTTGGATTGCTGCAGCCCAAATGCATGACCTTACATTTTTTAACATTAAATCCCAGCTGCCAAATTCTAGACCATTCTTCAAGCTTAGCTAGATCCCTCCTCATGTTATCTATACCTTCCTGGGTGTCTAACTCTATTGCAGATTTTGGTATCATCCGCAAAGAGGTAAACCTTACCCGACAGCCCTTCCGCTATATCACTAACAAAGATGTTAAAAAGAATCGGACCAAGGATAGATCCCTGGGGCACACCACTAGTAACATCCTTCTCCTCAGAGTGAGCTCCATTTACTTGTACTCTTTGTCGCCTCCCACCCAACCAATTTCTAACCCAAGAAGTACCTTTAGGGTCCATCCCTAGGGTTCTCAGTTTGTTTATAAGTCGCCTGTGAGGAACAGTGTCAAAGGCTTTACTGAAATCTAAATACACCACATCTAGAGATCTCCCTCGGTCCAACTCCCTGGTCACCCAGTCAAAGAAATCAATCAGATTTGTCTGACAAGACCTGCCTCTGGTGAATCCATGCTGCCTCGGATCCTGTAATCCGCTGGACTCCAGAAACCTCACTATTTTCTCTTTCAGCAGCGTTTCCAATAATTTACTCACCACCGAAGTTAAACTAACCGGCCTGTAGTTTTCAACCACATCCTTACTTCCGCTTTTGTGTGAAGGCACCATATGAGCCTCTCTCCAGTCCTTTGGCACCACTCCTGACTCCGAGGCATTGAAAAGGTCAGTTAGGGGAGCTGCTAGAATGTCCCCAAGTTCCCTCAGTATTCTAGGGTGTATCCCATCCGGTCCCATCGCTTTGTCTACTTTAAGTTGAGCTAGTTTCTCACAAACAGTCTTCTGAAAATTGTTCAAGATGTCCCTCGCTTCTGTTCCTATTTGTGGGTGTTTTCTGAGGTCCTGCTCCTGGTTCTTCATCTGTGAACACAGAACAAAAATATTTGTTAAGCAATTCCGCTTTATCCTTATCAGCTTTTACATATTCCCCCCCACTGCACCCTTGAGTCTGACAATACCACTCTTGCCCTTCCTCTTCTCACTAATATATCTGAAAAATGTCTTATCCCCCCATTTTATTGCATTGGCTATTTCCTCCTCCTTTTGAATCTTTGCCTTCTTGACTACTTTGCTAGCTTCTCTAAGTTTTTCCAAATACAGATGCCTGTCTTCCTCTCTCTGTGATCTCTTGTATTTCATGAAGGCCTCCCTCTTTTTCTTCACTTTTTCAGCTACTTCCTTAGAAAACCATAGCGGTCTCCTTTTCCTTTTGCCTTTATTTACCATTTTAACAAAAACGTTGGTTGCCCTTAAAATATCCCCTTTCAGTTTTGCCCACTGCTTTTCTACATCCCTCAGCTGTTCCCATCCCACTAATGACTCCCTGAGGTATTGGCCCATCTTCACAAAGTTAGTCTTCCTAAAGTCTAAGATCCTCACCTTGGAATGGATTCTAACAGCCCTAGTCCTAATACTGAACCACACCATCTGGTAATCACTGGATGCAAAATGATCTCCCACTACAACATCAGAAACACTTTCACCATTGGCAAGCACCAAGTCCAGTATGGTCCCTTCACGTGTGGGGTCTGTTACCAATTGCCTGAATAGTTCTCCCTGTAGAGAATCCAGGATCTCCTTACTTCTAGATGATACTGCAGCAGGAATGTGCCAATCAACATCTGGCATATTGAAATCTCCTATCAGTAGCACTTCCCCTTTCCTAGAAATGCTGCGTATGTCTTCAATGAACTCTCTGTCCACCTCTTCCTCTTATGAGGGAGGTCTGTATATCACACCAATGCAAATAGATTTCTCTTTCCCTCTTTCTAGTTTAACCCACAATGCCTCCTCTCTCCCTTTTAAGCTCTGTAATTCCAAAGCTTTAATAGTAGTTTTTACATATAGTGCCACTCCTCCCATTCTTCCTACCCTGTCCTTTCTGAATAAAGTATAGCCAGGTATAGTTACATCCCAGTCATGGTTTTCTGTGAACCATGTTTCTGTAATTGCTACTAAATCCAAGTCAGCCACTCCCACCAAAGCTTCAACATCAGGGATCTTATTTCCCATGCTACGGGCATTTATACACACTGCTTTCCATATGTTACCCCTGTTACATTAAATACCTTTATGGAAATGGGTATCACCTACCTGGGGGTTTTCACTTACCTGGGGGCTTTCTTCATCTATCCGCAACGAATCTAGTTTAAAGCCCTCTTCAGTAGATTAGCCAGTCTACTACCGAAGATGCGTTGACCTTTCTTGGACAGATGGATGCCATCTCTGCTCTGCAACCCTTGGAACAGCATCCCATGGTCTAGGAAACCAAAACGCCCTCGATGACACCATCCACGCAGCCATGCATTCATCTCCAGGATGCGAGCCTCTCTGCCTTGGCCTTTACTCTCAACAGGGAGGATTGAAGAGAACACCACCTGTGCACCTAACTGCTTCACCCTCTGTCCCAGAGCCATGAAGTCACTTTTGATACGTTCTGAGGTATACCTGGCAGTATCATTTGTTCCAACATGGATTAGCAACATTGGGTAATAGTCAGTGGGCTTGATGAGTCTCGGCAAACTCTCCATAACATCTTGGATTTTGGCACCAGGCAGACAGCATACCTCTCTGGACATCAAGTCTGGTCGGCAGATGGACGCCTCAGTACCCCTCAGAAGAGAGTCTCCAACCACCACTACCCTTCGTTTCCTTCTGGTCACTGATTCTGCAACTTTGGGGTACTTGAACTCTGGTTCTTCCCTTTCCAGGGATGCTTTCACCTCCTCCACTTCCAGGGCTGCATAATGGTACTTCAATTCAAGGGCTGGAGAAGTTGGATTGGTGATTTTGCAGGCCCTGGTGACTTGTGTCCAACCATCGACATTCTGTTGGCACCTATCTTCTCCTGTGCTGTAGAGCTTGGTTGCTGCAAGAAGCATCTCATCAATGTACTTCTCACTGTCTTGAATGCTCCTCAGCCTCACCACCTCCTCTCTGAGTTCCTCCACTTGTTTCCTCAGAGCTTCAGCATGCAGGCACCCTGCACATGGAACTGGTCCTTCAACTGGCATTAGGACCTCTGTCTGGACCGAGGCAGAAGCTGAAACGGGGGCAACAGCTTTAGCAATACGATTTTTCCCAGCCATTGTTTTGTTCGTGGAGCTTAGGTATCTGTTAAAGCAAAAGAGAGAGATCTACCAAGTACCAGCCGGTTTCGCAGCTGTCCTTTCAGAGAAAAAGCAGTTAAATCTCTTTAATTATATTCAAAATGTGCTGGTCCAATTCTCTGTGATTTGTTAAAGGGGGAGGTGCCCTATAAAGCAAGACTGCTCACTAGGGGTGGGTGGGAGTCGGGGTGGGTAGGGAGGGAACTAACACCTGATTAGGTGTTAGCAGTTTCTAAACCTGAGGAGGTTACTCGAGTTCAGCAACCTATTGTGCTCAAGGAAAGGTCCCCTAAAGCACCAAAAAGAAAGTAACCTTGCTTTAAAAAATATACAAAAAACCCCTTTTAAGAGCTCCCAGTCAGAGAGCTAGCAATGTAATATAATAAAAACAAACAAACAAACCCTCAAATCCTTACTGTTTGTTGATCTGTAGAGCCCTGGTTAGGAAAGCAGTAGGTTAGTAGATGATTATACTTGTGCAGATATATGGTTGGATTGGGTTTAATCCTTCTATATCGAGTCGCCTATGGTGGTCCGAGGACGCCAGGGATCCACCCTTTGGCTAGGCCCTTAGGCATGGGCATGCCTGGTGACGCTGTCTGTATTTGAGTTCAGGTCGGCTCCGAGTTTTCTCTCTGCTGCGGGGGGGGGGGGGGGGGGGAAAGGGAATCCCTCATCCTGCTCCCCCTGTGGCTGATCGCCGATCAGAGCTTGTATGGAGCAGCTGAGAATTCTTCCAGGTGCCCACGGTCCATGCCTAAGGGTCACACCAAAGGGCCCTCAGGCGCAGGCACGCCCTCAGTGCACTTGCTTTTATAGCAGATCCGTTTTGCAGCCGGTCTTGTAGTTTCATGGGTGGAGCTTTACAGACAACGTGCAGCTGGAGGGAGTCCCCAGGCAGAGCAAAGAAGCAGGAGCAGAAAAGACACAAATTAAAGAACAAAGTCTCACCTCCCCGATGTTAGAGATCGCTGGAATGCATTCAGTTGGTACAGGAGGCAGCAGCAGGAGGAAGGGAGCGTGCTTTAGCTTCTCTGGACAATTTTCAGAGTTTCTTCAGTCATCCATTTGGCCATTTTTGCTTTTTCACCTTATGTAGAGACTTATCATGATCCCAGTGCTTTTCATTGACAGTGATGTTGTAGTGTTTCCAGAGTTTCCAGTGGAGGAGGCGTGCTACTTTGTTGTGCCTTTCTGTATAGAAATTTTCTGCCATCAGAACTTCACAACCTTCTATTAGGTGAGTCACTGTTCCCAGCTCTTTCTTACAGAATTGGCATATGTCTGTTGTGCCAGTTTTTTTTCAATACTTGCTGTAAACCATCTCGTTCTCGTCTGAAATCCGCTGTCCTGGGCTACAACTATCAATCTTTCATCCTTCGGTTTCCGTCCACCTCTCCTCAACCATTCGTGTATCCGTTCTTGATCGACAAAAGGTTCCTGGAGTAACATTGTGCATTTGCCACTTGTTTTTCCTCACCTGCTGATCTAATTCTTTGAAGAATCTTTTCTCTTGTTTTGTAAATTCTGTTACTTCCTTTCCCATGCACACTTGTGGATTCTTTCATTCATTCCTTCTAATTGTGGCACACTTGTCCAAGTTTGACGACTGAGACAGATTCTGGCGTTTAATTTATTTCAGCACTTTTTGTTTATTTGGATCCGATGATGCTGTCAGATAGGCCTGGAGGACTACAATAGTAGCCCTGTAGGTGTAGTCAGTCTCTATAAGTCCTAGCCCTCCTTCAGCTCTAGGGATGTACAATCTTGGCATACACCGATTCTTGTAAATTAAATCATGAGCATGGAGGATTTTTCTTGTTTGCACATCCAGTTTTTCAAGCTCTTTATGAGACCAATCCACAATCTCAAAACTGTAGGAGAGTACAGGAATTGTCAACTGATTAATGGCTTGTATCTTATTTTGTGATGTTAAAGCACTTCTCAATAACAGTTTTAATCTTCTGTAATATTCTTTACTGATCTTCTCTCTCAATAGTTTCTGCTTGAGTGTCATTCCTTCCTCCATTCCAAGATACTTATATATATCTTCCTGTTCAAGTCCTTGATGTCACAGCCCTCAGCAAGGGAGATGTTTTCAGTTTTGCTCAAAGTTTCCTCTGAAACAGGTTGCCTTAGCACATTTGTCAAGGCCAAAAGTCATCCTGATGTCATTAGAAAAGCTTTTCGCCACACGAAGCTGCTTTGCTAATTGTTGGTCACTGGAACTATATAACTTCAGATCATCTATAACTAGCAGATGGAAAGTTGCTTCTGGGTTGGTACAGTCTTTAGAATTCAGGTTTAAAGAGTTGATGAAAGCACTCGTTGGATTAAGCGCCAAACAAAACAGAAGTGGCGATAGGAAATCTCCCTGAAATATTCCTCGCTGGATCTTAATGTTAGAAATGATGTACTGACCATCTTCATATCTCAAAAAGAGTGTGGATTGCCACATTTTTTATAGTAAACTTATTATCAAACCAGAATTTATTTTATACATTTCAAGGCAATGTATTATCCAAGAGTGTGGGATGCTGTCAAAAGCTCTCTTATAATCAAATCCATGCTATACTGAGATTTCTGCTTTTCTTAGCACTGGCCATAATGGACTTATTCAGCATTAACTGGTCTTTGGTTCCATATGCTCCTCTCTTATTGCCCTTTTGCTCTATTGCCATGATGTTATTGAGCTCGATGTGATTGTATATTCTGTCTGCATCTATCACAGTGAACAGCTTATAGATGGCAGGTAAGCAGGTTATAGGTCTATAGTTTTCAGGAATGTTAGTCGGGTCTCCCTTCGGAAGGAGAAACATACTTTCTGAAGTAAGCCATTGCGGTGTTAAATCCGGTCGCTTGAACAATTGATTTTTGCAGTTCGCCAGGTCTTGGTGGAGTGATGTTAACTGTTTGAGCCAAAAGTTGGTTACTCCATCTGGACCAGGGCTCTTCCAGTTTGGAGCTCGTTTTAACCTGTTTTCCAACACTTCCTTTGATACTATAGGCCATTTCATAGGTTTGAAGTTCGTTTTTTCTAAATGCTTCTGTATGCTGGGTAACCATTCTGCTTTGTGATTGTGCTGTATAGGGTCCTCATAAAGCTTTCTCCAGAAGATTTCTGTTCCGGCTTTGATTGGAAGTGCTTTTACCATAATATTCTTCCCCAATTCCCTTTAGAATTGCTTTGGGTTTTCTCTAAATAGTTTATTCTGATATCTATCTTTCCTGTTTTCTTCATATATTCAAAGTTTTTGCGCTTCTGCTGCTATTTTCGAACATATAAATTTCAGGTCTTCTTCTGTTAATGCAGTATGCTTCAGCTTGATATCTTGGATCGTCCTTAATATCTTTGATTATCTTAATTCTTTTAGATACCCATCCATCAGAGATACCTCTGCACGCAATGATTGTATTTTTCGTTTGATTCGCTTTTTCTAAGGAGGAACTGTTATTGTTTTCTTTTCCTTATGGCCTTGTACTCTAGATGGTAAATATTCTTGCAGTAGTAATTTTAGCTGCACAATATTGTATTCGATTAATTCCGGTGATGTCAATAAATGGTCTCTTTATACTGGATATGGCCTCGTTCATCTTAATTATCATACTTCTAGCCTTAGGTGTTAGATTACCCAAGCTAAATTTTTCTCTTGCTTTGAACTCAGAATATTCATCTCTTCCCATATGGACTAGGAGTTCTTATCTTGAATTCCTCCACCTCTGGGTCTCTCTTCCCTTTCTTCTTCCTCCTTTGCTTCCTCCAATTCAGTTAGCTTGTTGACCCCAGCTCAATCTCCTACAGTTCCAAATTTCTCAACTCCATCTCCCCCTCAACCTCTTTTTCCTTTTCTGTGTCTTCCTTTCTTTTGGTACGGTCACCTAGGTCTCCTCCGCCCTGTATTTCTTTATCCACGAAATCCCTTAGTTGCTTCAAAATGTTATCATTCATATACTTCTTTATTTTGATTTTCAAAATTAAAGATCTTAAATTAATTAAATTTGCTTTACTCTGAGAAGTCTTCAGTTCATCCCCAGTAGCCATCTGAGTGCCTTCCAAACTGGGGGTCTCATCTTCCAGCACTATAGTGCAATTTGTTTTGTGACTATTGTCAGACGGCTGCCTGGGTGAGAATCTTCACACTCTTGGCAAGTGCATATTTCTATATGATTTGCAAGGTATTGTGGGCAATGTAGTTCATTCACACCAGACACAGCTGCTGACAATAATTTAGTTGTGCTCTTGGGTAAAGCCAATAAGATATTTATTTATGGGGTTATTTCTCCCAACACAGATATGCTTGGTAGCACATAAATTAGGTAACTTGCTTTCAGTGTTAACTTGGAAAAAACAAAGTCAAAATCAGGAAAACAAATGAAAAGCTACAAAGCAAGAAACAAACTGTTCTTTTCACTCCCCTAGCTCACAAGCAATTAGGTAAGGCTTAATTGCTAGCAGTCACCAGCTGAAACCCCTTAGCTGGCTTGCCTTCCACTGTGTGGGTCAAATCCTGCTTCAGGAGCTTTTCTGAGTAGATTAAAGAACAAATTTGTATTTCTTTGTGATGGTTGCTGTACTTTATAACAGAAAGTTACCAACGGAGTTTAGATAGAGAGCAGTCCATATAAACAGGATCCTCATCTGCTATTATTCCCCCTTGTTCAACAAGCATGGGTTCAATATCATGGATTGGCACAGATGAATCTCTCAATGGAGCATTTTCAGGAGAATACTCGTTTCCCTGCTGTCTTTCAAGGTTATAGCTAGGGCATAGATCAGTGTTCATACCTGAGCTTCCATTGCTGCTAGAGTTCCTTTCTATATAGCCTGGCCAGTATGTAGTCCAGTTCTTATGTCCAGCCTTCCAATCCAGATCCCTGGATACTGGATCTCTCTTCACATACCTTCTGGCACAGGTCTTAGGGTCCCTTCCACGTGCAGCCGTCTCCCTCACAGGTAGCCTCTGGTGATTCCTAGCTCTGCAGCACCATTCCTCTGGCTTTCCCCAGTCCAATGGTGTATGCTGGCCCTTGGAATACCTCCCAGTATACGTACTGCTTTGGACTCTTCTAGACCTCTCAAAGGCTTTTCTCTTCCTTCTTCCAAAGGCTCTCTTTCCCTCTCTGTCCGTCCGGTTTGGCTTCTGCTTCTGATGATCCTTCAGATGAAACTGATGATCAAACTCAAGCTGATTCTCAGGATACTGAGGACAATTCTCTGGATATCCAAGGTGATCATGAAGATGGTCATCTGTAGAATAAACTCTACTCTTATTCTGCTTAGATGAGTGTTCCCCCCTAATACAGCGCAGCTGTGCTGAATCAGGCCTTGCCCTTTGAGATGAGTGTTCCCTCCTAGCACAGCGCAGCTGTGCTGAATCAAGCCCTGCCCTTTGCAATGAGTGCTTGGGGATTACCTCATAGCCCTTTTGATTGAACACACGTTTTCTCACTTCAGCTCCTCTCATGGCTGTTGGAAACCTGGTGCATTCTGGGACTGGTAGTCTTTTATGGCAAAATTCTGTTTTCTCATTTCTACCAGCACTGACAGGTTGCTTGTTCAGAGACACTTCACCTTTTCTATAGCCCCTTCCTGAGCTATGATAAGCTTCCTTATCACACTATCCATTGGGTTTTCGAGGCAAGATACAGGAGTAGATTTGCCAAGCCTTTCTTACATGCAGTTAATTCCAGTGTTGTTGCATTTGTCACAGAAATATGATCCTCCGCTTACAACACCGTCCCATTCTGCAGCTGCCCAGATGGGTGGTTTGTTTTAGTCTGGCATCTCAGCTGAGACCTGTTTATCTTGGGAGACCCTGCCAGTAGCTAAGCTACTGATAGCTGAGCTCTCAGCATCACTGATGCACACAAGCCCTCACAGAATGACAAGCTGCAAACCCAGTGAGGGGGGGACACGTTTAAATATTTTTGTGGCACAAATGCACAGAGAAGATCCTCTTTCGATTGAAAGCAAGCTTTGCTATGGGAGGACACAGGATGAGCGTGAAAGGGGATAGACCCGAGAGTAATATGCAGAAATAGCATAGTTACTCACCTTTAACAGGTGATCTCAGGGAACAGCAGGAATTTAGCCTTCACATATGGGTATCGTCGGTACCAACGGAGCCTGCACGGGAACGCTCCCCAGTGTCCAATTAGAAAGCTTTTGGGAGCATCCCACAGCGACTGCGTGCTGCCTTCCCGCCTTTCCCAACTGCCTCTCTCCAGTTGAGTTTTAAAGTTGAGATAAAGAGAGAGAGAGAGAGAGAGAGAGAGAGAGAGAGAGAGAGAGAGAGAGAGAGAGAGGGAAAGAAAAGAAAAGAGAGATGCAACTCCTAGGGGAGGTGGGTGGGTTGTGAAGACTAAATTCCTGCTGTTCCCGGAGATCACTTGTTACAGGTGAGTAACTATGCTATCTCCAGGAACAAGCAGGAATGTAGTGTTCACATATGGAGACTCCCTAGCTGCAGATGCCAGGGAGAGACCCCAGAAGTTGCGTGCCCCTGTGAAAAGGGCTCCACTTCCCCCCATGGATCTCTGGCATCCTACCAGGAAAGGTGTGTAGGAGTTAAGTATGGAACAGGTGCTGTAGAACAGCCTGACCAAAACAAGGCATCCCGGCAGGAGTCCTTGTCTAAGCAGTAATGGGCTGTGAAGGTATGAACCAAGAACAGAGGCCCAAGTAGCTGCTCAACAGATGTCGTCAATAGAGACAGAGTGTAGATGAGCCATTGAGGCTGCCATGGCTCACACATTGTGAGCTGTGACATGGCCTTCCACAGAAAGGTTCTTACTCTGATAGGCAAAAGAAATACATTGTGCAATCCAGTTGGACAATGTTCTCTTGGAGACTGGAAGTCCCAAATGAGAAGGATCAAAAGCAACAAAGAGTTGGGAGGACTTTCTATGTTGCTGTGTCCTCTGTTAGGAAAAGGCAAGTGCTCTTTTACAGTCCAAAGTATGAAGATTCCTTTCTGCATTTGAAGCATGCGGCCTTGGAAAAAATACAGGCAGGTAAACCGCCTGGTTTAAATGAAAGGGCGAGACCACCTTTGGCATAAAGTGTGGATGAGTCCTAAGGACTACCTTATCATGATGGAACCTCGTGTAAGGAGGATTAGCAACTAATGCTTGCAATTCACCGATGCGACGTGCTGATGTGATTGCAATGAGAAAGATAACTTTCCAGGAAAGGAATTTCAAGGAGGTAGTAGCTAAAGGTTCAAAAGGCGGCTTCATGAGCTGCCCAAGAACCAGAAACAGGTCCCACGCCACTGGAGGTGGCCTAATGGGAGGCTTAGTTAGAAGAAGGCCCCTCATAAATCTCGCTATGAGAGGATGAGAGGATATAGGTTGCCCATTTAAAGGCTTTAAAGAAGCTGAAATAGCACTTAAACTGACTCTTACTGAGTTAGGCTTAAGACCTGCATTAGATAAATGAAGGAGATACTCCAGTAATGATTCCAGAGGTATCGCAGAGGGGTGAAGATCCTTTTGCGAGCACCATATGGAAAACCTTTTCCACTTGAAAGCATAAGAGCGTCTTGTGGAAGGTTTCCTGGAAGCACAAAGGACATCTCTTACTTGTTGAGAAAGGTTAAGACAATGAAGGTCTAGGCTCTCAGCAACCAGGCCCTGAGATGCAGAGTGGGGGGATTGGGATGCCACAACATCCCATCCTCCTGAGATAGGAGATCTGGAGCAGATCCTAACTCCAGAGATGGAACTTGAGAGAGATGCAGGAGCAGAGGGTACCACACCTGCCGTGGCCAATGTGGAGCTAGGAGAATCATGTGGCCTTTGTCTCTCTGAAGCTTGAATAGGGTTTTGGGAATTAGGGGAATGGGTGGAAAGGCATATAGAAGTCCTGACCCCAATGGAGGAGGAAAGCATCCCTGGCCTGAGAACCCTGAGCCGGAATTCTGGAACAGAACCAGGGAAGTTTGGCATTCAATGGATTTGCAAAGAGGTCTATGTCTGGAGTTCCCAAAATTTGAAAAAATCTTTGCTACCTGGTCTGCATGGAGAGACCATTCGTGTGGAAGCAGGACTCGACTGAGTCTGTCTGCCCAAGAGTTTTGAAAGCCTGGCAAATACACCGCAAGGAGATGAATTTGATGCTTTCTGGCGAGGGCCCATAGTCACAAAAGCGACAGAGAGCCTGTTCCTCCCTGCTTGTTCAAATAGAACATAGCTACTTGATTGTCCGTCTGAATTAGGACTGTATTGTAGCTGAGCTGGGTATGGAACACTTGAAGAGCAAGGAAGATTGCTCTGAGTTCTAGAAGAATGATATGTAAGTGATATGTATTATATTGATATGTAAGTAGCACACATCCCTGAGGATCCCACATCTTTTGTCTTCTCACTTCCATGTATATTTACAAATATACATTTGTATATAGTTTATGCGGTTCTTTTGTCTTCTCACTTCCATGTATATTTACAAATATACATTTGTATATAGTTTGTGCTGTTCTGTACTATTTCACATTGTTTAGACTATTATATAATGTTACCCTGTACATATGTTCTGCTATATTATGACGTTCTCTGTAAAACAAACTTGCTTTGTTAATTGTTGTTCACTGTGAACCACAACTGAACTTTGGAAGATGCGGTATATAAATATGTATAAAATAAAATAAATAAATAAGTGGGTCTCCTGTGGAGTCCAGGTACCTTGGGTAGAGAGATCTTGCAGATGAGCTCCAACCAACTTGTGAGGCATCTGTTAAGAGTGACCTGGGGTAGGGGTTGCTGGAAAGGGGACCCCACCAACAGGTTTTGGGTTGACTGCCACCATTGTAGAGACAAAAAGAGTAGTTACTCACCTGTAACAGGTGTTCTCCAGGAGCAGCAGGAATCAGTCCTCACATATGGGTGACGTCGGCGCCGACGGAGCCCTCGCGGAGCAATTTTCCCCAGCTTTCAAAGAAAGCCTTTGGGAATTGCAGCGCGCATGCGCGGTCCTCTTCCCGCCCAAGGGTGCCATCTTGCTCAGTCTGATGACATAGCTAAAAGATAGCAAAAATTAGCAAAAACGAAATCATAGAACTGCAACTCCAAGGGGAGGAGGGAGGGTTGTGAGGACTGATTCCTGCTGCTCCTGGAGAACACCTGTTACAGGTGAGTAACTACTCTTTCTCCAGGACCAAGCAGGAAGTCAGTCCTCACATATGGGACTCCCAAGCTTAAGGCTACCGGAGACCCTAAGCACAAAAAAGGAGCTCCCTCAAGCTCAGTAGCACAGAAGGAAGGGATCTTCTCTGAGTACGCCCCCAACCGGTAGCCCAAAATCCGGGACGGAGGGCAGGAGTTACCTATACCTCAAAGAGATTACGGAGGACTGCCTGTCCAAAAGCACTGTCCCTGCGGGACTCTCTCTCCAGGCAGTAATGGGCTGCGAAAGTCTGGCTTGAAGACCAAGTAGCAGCCCGGCAGATGTCTGCCAATGGAACAGAGCGGAGGTAAGCCACTGACGCAGCCTTCGCCCTAACACGATGAGCCATGACTCGACTTTCCAACGAGAGGCCGGCTGCCTCATAAGCCCAAGCGATACAGTCAGCAATCCAAATGGACAGAGTACGCTTGGAGACAGGGAGCCCCAACTTGTTGGGGTCATAAGACACGAAGAGCTGAACAGCCTTTCGGTGCTCCCGCGTACGGTCAAGGTAGAAGGTTAATTCCCTTCTACAGTCCAGGGTATGCAGGACCATCTCAGCTCAGCTGGAATGTGGCCTGGGAAAGAAGGTCGGAAGTACCACCTCCTGGTTGATGTGAAAAGGGGAAACCACTTTAGGAAGAAACTTAGGGTGAGTCCGCAGGACTACCCTATTTTTGTAGAACCGAGTGTAAGGAGGATCAGAGACTAAGGCCTGTCCAAGAAAGAAAACGAAGATGACAGGTAGCCATAGGTTCAAAAGGCGGACAGGTAATCCGCTGTAAAACCACATTCAGATCCCAGTCAGGGGCTGGTGGGCGTAAAGGTGGTTTAAGGAGAAGGAGGCCTCTGAGGAAACGAGCCACTAGAGGGTGGCTGGAAAGAGGCCTGCCATCCACCGGCATGTGATGCGCAGAAAGAGCACTGAGGTGGACCCTGACCGAGTTGGACTTAAGTCCAAGTTCGGAGAGGCAAAGCAAGTATTTCAAGACCACTGATATCGAACAGGAGAAGGGATCATGAGACTGCTGAGCACACCAGACGGAGAACCGACGCCACTTCAGAGCGTAGGACTTCCGGGTGGAGGGCTGCCTGGAGGCGAAGACGACTTCCTCCACATCTGGAGGCAGCAGGAGGGGAGCCAGGACTACCCTTTCAGCAGCCAGGCCATCAGATGAAGGGACCGGAGGTTGGGGTGTAGGAGAGTCCCGTGATCCTGGGTCAGGAGATCGGGCTGAAACCCCAGAGGAAGAGGAGTGTCCACCGCCAGCTGCATTAGAAGCGGGAACCAAGGTTGCCGCGGCCACCGAGGAGCCACGAGGATCATTGAGGCTTTGTCCCGGAGAACCTTGAAGAGCGTCCGAGACACCAGTGGCATGGGAGGAAAGGCATACAGAAGGCCTGTGGACCAGGAGAGAAGAAAAGCATCCGCCGCTACTCTGTGAGGATGCGGTTGTCGAGAGCAGAATCGGGGAAGTTGCCGGTTGAGAGGACTGGCAAAGAGATCCAATGTGGGCAGGCCCCATTTGAGAAAGATCCGTTGAAGCACCAACGGATCCAATCTCCACTCGTGCGGCTGGAGGATTCTGCTCAGTTTGTCTGCCAGGCAATTTTCTTGACCCGGGAGATAAACAGCTTTGAGGAGGATGCCGCGGCTGACGGCCCAAGAGCACAGCTTTTGTGCTTCCCGACAGAGAGGGAAGGAGCCGGTGCCCCCTTGTTTGTTCACGTAGAACATCGCAACTTGATTGTCCGTCTGGACCAGCACAGACTGGTGAGAAGTGAGGTGGGAGAAGGCCCTCAGAGCTAGGCGGATAGCTCTGAGTTCCAGGAAGTTGATCTGCTGGGCAGACTCCCAAGGAGTCCAGAGGCCTTGAGTACATGTCCCTTGGCAATGTGCTCCCCAACCCAGGAGAGAAGCATCGGTCGTCAGGACCTGAGAAGGCGGAGGAGACTGGAAAGCCATTCCGAGCACTAGGTTTGGCAGATGAAGCCACCATTGAAGAGAAGAGACCAGCGGGTCGGAGATCTGTATGGAGTCCGCTAGGCTCCCAGTGGCCTGATGCCATTGCATGCGAAGGCACCATTGAGCAGGCCGCATGTTCAGGCGGGCATTGGTTGTCACATGGACTGTGGAAGCCATATGGCCGAGCAGTCTCAGAAATTGCCTGGCAGAGACCAGGGAATTGCTGTGAAAGTGGCTGGCAAGATCCATGAGCCTGTGTGCCCTGTCGAGAGGCAGAAAGGCCCGCGCCTGAAGCGTGTTTAATCTTGCGCCGATGAACTCGAGATCCTAAGAGGGGAGCAAAGTGGACTTTGCGAAGTGTATGACAAAGCCCAAGTGTTGGAGCAGAGCCACAGTGCGGTGCGTGGCGTGAGTGGCCTCTTGGGAAGACTGTGCTCTGATGAGCCAGTCGTCCAGGTATGGAAATACAAAGAGCCTTGAAGTCTTAAATAAGCCGCCACCACTGCTAGACATTTGGTGAACACCCTTGGTGCGGAGAATAGGCCAAAGGGTAGTACTCTGTACTGGTAATGATTGCCCCCCACAACAAACCTGAGATATTGTCTGTGGCTGGGGTGGATGAGGATGTGAGTATAGGCATCCTTTAGATCCAAGGAGCATAGCCAGTCTCCCTGCTGGAGGTAGGGCAGCAGGATTCCAAGGGTAAGCATCTTGAACTTTTCCTTTGCGAGGAACTTGTTGAGGTTCCGCAAGTCCAGGATGGGTCTGAGGCCTCCTGTTCTTTTTGGTATCAGAAAGTACCTGGAGTAAAAGCCTTGACCTGTCAGGTGGTGGGGCACCGGTTCCACAGCCTATTCCTGAAGAAGACTTGCTAACTCCTGAAGGAGTAAGTCCCTGTGCAGAGGGAGTCTGAGAGGCTCCCCCGGAAAGTAGGAGGAAGGCACCTGGTGGAAGTGCAGAAGATAGCCCTCCTGGACTATGTGAAGTACCCAGGTATCTGTAGTGATGTTGGTCCACCTGTGGGCAAAGTGGACCAGCCGGCCTCCCGTGCTGAGAGAAACCAGCTGAGGAGGAGAGGCTATGCTGATGAAGTCAAAAACCCCCACCCTGCTGAGCAGGGCCGGTGGAGCAGGCTTGGGGGCTTGCTGCCTACGTGATCCATTACCCCGTCCCTTGGCTTGCTTACCCTGCTGAGGAGCTGCCGAGGCCTGATAATGAGGGTAGTGGTGATAAGCAGCCGCCTTCCTCGGGTAAAAGGGCTTTTTCCCCGAGCCCTTCTTCTTCTGAGAAGGGGCAGAGGTCTTCCTTGAGAGACGAGTCCTGGTGAGAGTCTCGGTCTCTATCTGTGCAGCCTTCTCATCCATGGGCTTGCCAAAGAGGTTTTCACCTCTGCAGGGGACATCGACCAACTTGTCCTGCACCCATGGCTCGAGGTCGGATGACTGAAGCCAAGCCTGACGGCGGCCACCGATGCCGGCTGCGGCTACTCGAGCCGATGCCTCAAAGCCATCGTAGGCTGCTCGAGATAAACTTCGAGCACTCCTGAATACCAGTTGACAAGGCTTGGAACCTCTGCAAAGGTTCCTCGGAGAGACCAGCAGAGAACCCGGCTAATTCTTTAGCCAGGTCCCGTAGATACATGCCCATATAGAGCTGGTAGGTCTGGACTCGACAAGCAAGCATAGAGCCCTGGAAACACTTCCTACCGAGGGCATCCAGGCTTCGAGCCTCCCGACCGGGAGGCACCGAGGAGTGCACTTTTTGACTCTTAAGTCTATGCATGGCCGATTCCACCACCATGGAATGGTGCGGTAGTTGTGCCTTTTGGAACCCTGGGCTCTTGCGGACTCGATAAATGGAATCGACCCGCTTGCTTAACACCGGCGACGACGCCGGGCTCTCCCACATGCGGAAGAGAAGTCGTTCCAGCATCGGAGGAACCGGTACAATAAAGGCCTCCTTTGGGGGGAGAGTCATATTGGAGGGCATCGAGCTCTTCGACTCGAGGCTCCTCCTCGGGATCCGCGGGGAAGGACAAGGCTTTGGCCATATCCCGCACGAAGTCCGAGAACCGGGTATCCTCTGGGGGGGGGGGGGGGGGACCGTCACCGAGGTTAGGACTCGGGGGAGCCCGATGGGACACACCGAGTCTGAAAAGAACCAGGTGACTCTTCTTCCTCGGATTCCCAGGCTGACTCCTCGGAGGAGGAGTCGAGTGGCTCCGGTCGGGCATCGATGCCGTTCGCCCCGACGCCGAGGGAGTCGGCGTCGACAACCTCGGTCCCGAACGGGACTCATGCATTCGAGGATCGGCTCGGTCTCCAGGGTCGACTTGGAGGTCGACGTCCCGGCGGTCAGGGCAGAAGCACCGGCGAGGCCAGCGATCAATGCCCGCTGCTGGTCCATGAAGGCAGTCAGACTGCTCTCCAAGGCCGTCAACCTGAGACCGAGCTCAGGAGACCCAGCAGCCCCCGGACTCGGGCCCCGATGGCGTCGGGCCAGACATCGGCTCCTACGTAGGCGAGTCCACGAGGACAACAGTACTCACGTGAGCGGGCAAGTCCATCTCGAGACGAGGATGTTTGGAAGGCCTCTCCATCTCCGAGGACCCGGGACGGGAATCGGGGCTATGCGACCTGGCCCTCGAGGAACCAGGAGCGTCCACCGATCCCGCCCTCGCGGGTTTCTTCTTCCGATGATGTTCCAGGGTAGGAGACCCCCTTTCAGAGGAACTTCGACAATGCTCAGGACCAGAGTCCTGAGACGTCGAAGCCTCTGACGAGGTCCGAGCCCGGCCGGAGTCAGAGAAGATACGTTCCCGCTGATGCTGCCGACTCAACGCTTTTGAGGACATTTTGCCACACGGACTACAGATCATCGGGTCATGATCGGGTCCGAGGCAGCGGAGGCAGTAGTCCTGTGTGTCGGTAAGAGACATGAGCTTCTTACACAGATCACACTTCTTAAACCCGCTGGCAGCCATCGGGGGAAAAAGGGCCCCTGCGAGGTCAAAAGACCGGGCTGCCAGTGAAAAAGTAAAAAAGGCGCAAAATCTGTCACGAAAGACAAAAAACCGAAAAATAAAGAACGGACTCGCAACCGGCGTCGCGGGTCCGGGCGGGAAAAGAACCGGCATTGAAACCGAGAAAAAAAGACAATAAAATCAACTTTTCTGCGGGGAATTACAAACAACGTCTGTAGGGCTCCGCGGAAAAAAGAAGACTGAGCAAGATGGCACCCTTGGGCGGGAAGAAGACTGCGCATGCGCGCTGCAATTCCCAAAGGCTTTCTTTGAAAGCTGGGGAAAATTGCTCCGCGAGGGCTCCGTCGGCGCCGACGTCACCCATATGTGAGGACTGACTTCCTGCTTGGTCCTGGAGAATAAGGCTATTTGTGTTTGCTATTTTGTCTGATAGGCAGCCTGATGCCTGAGTCCACTGAGTGGATAGAGTCCATTGGGCTGCTCTCATATGGAGGCGAGCATAGGGAACCACGTGCACGGTAGATGCCATGTGGCCTAGTAGTTCTAACATTTCCCGAGCAGTGAGATGAGTTTTTAAACACTGCCTGGGAGGCTAACTGCACAATGTGAAGGTAGCGGGCCTGTGGAAGATAGACCCTTGCTTTTCTGGTGTCAGCAAAGCTCCTATAAACTCTAGAGACTGAGTGGGAGTTAGGCTGGATTTTGGGATGTTTATGACCAGGCCCAAATACTGAAGGGTACACATTGTGCAAAATAGGGAAATTCTGGCCTCTGACTCTGATGGGGCTCGAATGAGCCAGTTGTCTAAGTAGGGGAAGACGAATATTCCTAGAGTGCGAAGAAATGCTGCCACTACAGCCATGAATTTCGTAAACACCAGGGATCTGTGCTGGGTCCGCTGCTTTTTGACATATTCATAAATGACCTGGAAAGTGGAATAACGAGTGAGGTTATCAAATTTGCAGATGACACAAAACTCTTTAAAGTTGTTAAAACCCAAGAGGATTGTAGAAAATTGCAAGAGGATCTTGATAAATTAGAAGACTGGGCATCAAAACGGCAGATGAAATTTAATGTGGACAAGTGCAAAGTTATGCACCTAGGGAAGAACAACCCAAACTATGGTTACACAATGCAAAGTTCCACATTAGGAACCACCACCCAGGAAAAAGATTTAGGCGTCAATGTGGATAACATGTTAAAACCCTCGGCCCAGTGTGCAGCGGCAGCCAAGAGAGCAAATAGAATGCTAGGTATCATAAGGAAAGGAATGGAAAATAAAACAAAAGATATTATAATGCCTCTATACCATTCCATGGTGAGACCGCACCTTGAATATTGTGTGCAATTCATTAGAAAAGGTTCAGAGAAGAGCCACCAAAATGGTAAAGGGGATGGAAGGATACTCCTATGAAGAAAGGCTAAAAAGGTTAGGGCTCTTTAACCTGGAAAAGAGACGGCTGAGGGGAGGTATGATAGAAGTCTATAAATTAATGAACAGAGTGGAACGGGTAAACGTAGATCGATTGCTTACGTTATCAGAATATAGAAAGACTAGGGGTAAACTATTTAAGACTAATAAAAGAAAATATTTTTTCACTCAACGTGTAATCAAACTCTGGAATTTGTTACCGGAGGATGTAGTAAAGGCTGTTAGTGTAGCTGGGTTTAAAAAAGGTTTGAACAAGTTCCTGGAGGAAAGGTCCATAAACCATTATTAAGAAGGGACCCAGGATATCAATGCTTGACCCAGGACAAGCATTGGGGAACCTGTGTCTTTTGGGGAAACTGCTAGGTAGGTATGACCTAGATTAGCCACTGTTGGAAACAGGATACTGGGCTTTGATGGACCTTGGTCTGACCCAGTATGGCATATCTTATGTTCTTATGTTCACCCTTGGTGCTGAGGCCAGGCCAAAAGGAAGCACCCTGTATTGGTAGTGCTTTCCTTGAAAAAGAAAACGAAGGAACCTTCGGTGAGTTGGATGGATGAGAACATGAGTGTACGCATCCTTGAGATCTACAGAACAAAGCCAATCCTGACTCTGAAGGTATGGTAGCAGAGTTCCCAGAAAAATCATCTTGAATTTCCTCTTTGAACAGGAATTTGTTCAGTTCTCTGAGGTCTAAAATGGGTTTGTGTCCCTCTGTTTTCTTTGGAATAAGGAAATAAGGGGAGTAAAGCCCTGTACCCTGTTGGGAAATGGGTACGTCTTCTATTGCCCCCTGGGCAAGAAGTAAACTGACCTCTTGACTCAACTGAGTGTTGAGAGAAGCCTGAAAATTGAACTGTCTTACCACTGTAGGAGGGGGCAGGTTGAAGAAATGAAGCTTGTACCCCTCTCTTACAATGAAAAGAGTCCATTCTTCTGCTGTTATCTGCCCCCATCTGGGGGCAAAATGACACAACCTTCCTGGGATGGTGGAAGGTTCTGGCCCTTTTAGGGCCAGGAAGGCCAAGTTCTCTAGATGTGAGTCAAAGCCCCTGTGGAGGCTGAGTCTGCTGGGCCGGTTGAGGCTTAGCAGTCTTTGATTTCCTTTGCTTTGGGGGCTGCTGTCCCTTTTGGGCGGACTGACCTGCAGAATGCACCTGCTGGGTATAGGAGGGATAAAACCTCTTTTCAGAGAAGAATGGTTTCTTGTAAGATTTTCTCCTTGCAGGATCAGCTGTAGCCTTGGATAATCTATCCAAAGTGGTGTTGTCAGCATCCAGCTCATTAGCTTTCTCTTGCCAATTTTTGCCAAAGAGATTGTCGCCTGTACAAGGGATATTCCCCAGTTTGTCCTGTACTCAGAGTTCTAAGTCAGATGCCTGGAGCCAGGCAATCCTACGAGCACCTATGGCAATGGCAGAGGTTCTGTTTATGCACTCAAAGCAGTCAAAAGCTGCATGATTAACAAACTTGGAAACATCCTGGGCATATTTGACAAGTGTAAGATAATCCTGCCCCTTATCATCAGGAAGGAGAGGGCTCATAAGCTCTAGATCTCCTGTAATCTCCCTTAAGGAACATTCCCATGTATAAGATGTAGGAACTAATCCTGGCAGAAAGCATAGAGGCCTGGAATGTTTGACGCCCAAAGGCATCAAGAGTCCTACATTCACGTCCTGGAGGATTAGATGCATGTCTCTTTGCACTCTTGATCCTTCTCATAGCTGACTCCACCACTATGGAGTGGTGTGGCAACTGAAGTTTTTGAAATACAGGACAAGGAGGTACTCGATACATGGATTCCAGCCTATGGGGATGAGGAGAGGTGGTAAGAGGTGTTTCCCCACATTCTTAACATGAGATCATGCAAGATCTCATGAATATGCAAAGTAGCTGCTTCCTTGGGAGCTTTAGAATATTGTAAGATCTCCAACTCCTTTGCTCTGGGCTCTGTTTCAGGAGCCACTGTGATGGAAAGACCCCTAGCCACCTCCCTGATGAAATCCTGAAAGGATATATCCTCTGGAGGAGACATCCTATGTTTAGGAGACGGCGGCTCCTCAGAGAGAAGTACTCCGACATCGACAGAGCTGTCAGAGTCTTCAGAGTCATCGGAGGATTCAAAATATCTTCTGTCCGGGTGCTCTTGTAAAGCACGATATCGGTACCGATCGAAGTCGGTACCGGAGGGATCCGGTACCAGCCTATCGATACCGGAGGAAATAGCATGACTCTGTGCTGGTAGCATACTCGCCGATGTCGATGCTGTCGGTATCAGTACCGGTGCCGGAACTGGTGTCGATACTGGTTGAACTGTCTGAAGCGGTCCCGAAGGCACCGATGCCGCAAAGAAGGCCACCAGACTGCGCTCAATAGCCAGGAATCTCTGGTCAGTTGACGCTGTCGATGCCTGGGTGTTGGTACCAGACGAAGTGGCCGGTACCCCAGAGCATGGCACCAGTAGTTCTGCCGAGGTTGAGGTCTCGAAAACATCCTGGAGCCTCGATAATGCTTTGGAAGCCGAAGCCTCCCGTGGGGGCAATTTTGCTGGTACAAGTCCCTCAAGGGCAACGCCAGAGGCATCTCGATGCTTGGAAGGAGATCTACCCTTTGAGAACCGGCCAGATTTATGTTTGGTTACCTGAGATCCATGGGAAGACGACGATGCCACGGATGCTGCATTGGAGGGAAAAAGGGTGCTAAGCTTAGCAGCTCGGTTCTGCCGACCCCTCTTCGACATCCCACAGGCAACATACTCCGAGATGGAGTGGTCAGGACCTAAACTTTTGAGGTACCACTCGTGAGTGTCGGTGACGGAGATGGTACCGCCACACTTGGAACACTTTTTAAAACCCGAGGCGGGTTTTTCCATGTTGAGGAAAAATTGGGCCTAGTGCCCAAAATTGCACGTGGCACCCGAGAGAAAAAAGGCTGGAAAATCCAGATAAAAGATTAGAAAAGATTTTTTTTTTTAAGAAAGAACAAACGAACGAACCGGCGGTACCAGTATAGCGTCGAGGAAGGCAGACGCTACCACAAAAAAGAATGAAAAATATGGGATAATTTCTGCGGTGACAGGAAAACGACCTGCTGGTTCCGCGGAAAACGAAGAACTGGAGAGAGGCAGTTGGGAAAGGCGGGAAGGCAGCACGCAAGTGCTGTGGGATGCTCCCAAAAGCTTTCTAATTGGACGCTGGGGAGCGTTCCTGCGCAGGCTCCGTCAGTACCGACGATACCCATATGTGAAGACTACATTCCTGCTTGTTCCTGGAGACATTTCTTTACGGAAAGAGTGGTAGATGCGTGGAATAGTCTCCCAGTGTAGGTGGTAGAGATGACAGTATCTGAATTTATAAAAGCATGGGATAAATACAGAGGATCTCTAAAGGAAAAATGGGGACTATTGTAGTAGTCAATGTGGAAGGGCAGACTAGATAAGCCATGTAGCCTTTTTCTGCTTCTATCCTGTGGAATGGAGATATAGCATAGTTACTCACCTGTAACAGCTGTTCTCTGGGAACAGCAGAATCAGTCCTCACATATGGATGACATCACAGGTGGAGCCCTCACAGAAGCACCTTCCCAGCTTTCAAAGAAAGTCTTTGGAAGATGCCACCATGCATGCATGGTCCCCTTCCTGCCCAAGGATGCCAACTTATTCATTCAGATGACATAGCTAGCCAACAAAAGAAGATGGCAAAAAATAGATATACAGCAACTCCAAGGGGAGGAGGGAGGGTTGTGGGGACTGATTCCTGCTGTCCCTGGAGAACACCTGTTATAGATGAGTAACTATGCTTTCTCCAGGAACAAGCAGGAAGTCAGTTCTCACATATGGGACTCCCCAGCTACAGGCTACCTAGAGCCCATAAGGAAAAACCACAGTCGCCCTCAAGGGGGGTTGTGAGCAGCAGCGATTGAGTCCATAGATACAGACTGCGGTAGGATCCATGTGTCCGATGGGAATCAAACACTCCGATAGCCTGAACACAGAAGGGTCAGAGAATAGGAGTTGCCTAGACCCCGAAAAGATTACGGAGCACAATCTGGCCAAAGGCGCTGTCCCATTGGGACTCCCTCTCCGGGCAGTAATGAGCTGCGAAGGTGTGGAATTAAGACCAGGTGGCGGCCTGGCAGATGTTCAACATTGGGACAGAGCGTAGGTTTGCCACAGAGGCTGCCATGGCCCCGACGCTGTGAGCCGTGACCTGGCCATTCAGCGTGAGCCCAACCTGTTCATAGACCAAGGTGATGCAGCCTGCCACCCAGGTGGACAGTGTTTGCTTGGTCACCGTTTCCCTCAGCAGACTGGGGTTGTAGGAAACGAAAATCTCAGCAGCTTTGCGGTGGTCCTGCGTACGTTTAATGTAGAACAGTCCCTCTTACAGTCCAAGGTGTGAAGGATTGTCTTTGATCTGCTGGAGTGAAGCCTTGGGAAGAAGGTGGGTAGCACCAGCTCCTGGATGAAGTGTAAGGAAGACACCACCTTCGGCAAGAATTTGAGATGCGTGCATAGCACGACCCTATTTTTGTAGAACCTGGTGTATGGCACCTCTGCCATCAGGGCTTGGAGCTCGCTGACCCTGCGAGTGGAGGTGAGCACCATCAGGAACATGACTTTTCATGATTGATACCTGAGGTGGCAGATAACCAGGGGCTCGAAAGGTGGGCGGGTGAGCTGTGACAGCACCATGTTGAAGTCTCACTCCATATCTCTGTGGTGGTGTCTCTGGATCTTTATGCTGCATTTGATCTCGTAGACCACTCTCTCCTTCTTTCTAGATTGTAGGATGCTGGTCTGCAGGGTCTGGTGTTTCACTGGTTTCGCTCTTTCTTTTCGGCAAGGTCTCTCTCGGTTTCTTCCGGTGCCATGTCCCTCTGATCCCTTCCCCCTCCACTGTGGTGTCCCTCAAGGGTCAGTCCTGGCACCTCTCCTTTTCAACATTTTCCTTGCTCCTCTGGTTTTACTCATTCAGCAATCTGGAATGTCAGCATTTTATTATGCCGACAATATTATCATTCTCCATCATACAAGTCCTTCTCAGCCTGATCTCTCTGCACTGAACGCCTGCCTCTCTCAGGTATCCAGCTGGCTTACCACTAATTGTTTACACCTTAACCTTCTAAAAATGTCAGCCATTTGGTTCACCCATGGTGACACATGCCCGTCCTTGGCTCCAGTCCTCTCACACCCCTATCCCTTTGGTTTTCTCTCTCAGATACCTAGGGGTAATCCTCGACACCGACCTTTCCTTCCACAATCACATTTCAGAGTTATCTCGATGTTCATTCTACTATCTTTGTCATATCCGTGTCATTCGCCAGTTTCTCACCCCAAGCACTGACCACTCTCTTCCTATCACTAATCATATCTTGGCTAGACTTTTGCAATTTTGCTCTCGCCGGTGTCCCACAGTACCAGTTTCATCATCTGCAACTAGTCCAGAATACAGCAGCTAGGCTCATTACTCACTCTACCTGGCGCAATCACATCACCCCTCTTTTACAACACCTTCACTGGCTCCCAATAGAATATCGTATCCACTATAACGTTCTGACTCTAGTACACCAAGCAACTCCACACTACCTGGTGGACCTTCTGCAATTCCACACTCCTGTAGTCTCCGAGCAGTACATGTTAACCCTCTACATCTCCTATCTCCTTCCCGAGCACACCTTCAATCCACACGCTTCTCAGCCGCCTTCTTCCTTGGCCCATCCCTGTGAAACTCTCTCCCCGCCGCTCTCTGACTAGAACAATCCTACTCAAAATTCAGGTCTCTTCTAAAAACTCACCTCTTTGCTTCTGCTTTTGACCTACCAGCCTCTGCTTCCTAACCTCGTTTCTGCTTCTGTCATTTCTCTTAATGCTTTGTATGAGTGAGCGCTATCCTTTCCTGTCCGATAATTGTAGTTCTTTTCTCTTTCCGGGCCGAGGCCCTGCTTTCTTTTGTTTTTGAAATGTACACCGCGCCTTGATGTTTGAAAGGCAGTATATCAAGCAACACAATAAAACAAACATCGCCGGGGGGCAGACAGGTGTTTTGACAACAGGAGCCCCCTCAGAAAGTGGGTCACCAGAGCTGGTGGTATGCTGCCAGGGCACTGAGGTGCACTCTAACAGAGTTCAATTTGAGCCTGGATTATGAAAGGTGGAGAAGATACTGCAGCACCAGCTGCACCGGGCAAGAGAACAGGTTCACCTCTGCTCCGCACACCACACTGAGAACCTGCGCCATTTGAAGGTGTAAGCTTTGCTTGTGGAAGCCTTAAGGGAGGCCAATAGGATCTCCTCCACTTCATCTGAGAGGTTGAAGAAGGCTAAGGCTACCTTTTCAGCAGCCACGCTGTCAGCGAAGGGACCCCAGATTGGGGTGCAGGAGAGCCCTCCTGAGACAAGAGCTCTTCTGACCATAAAATGAGAAATGCATCTGCTGCTACCCGGCCCAGGTGGGGCTGGGGGAAGTATTAGTGGGGCAACTGGTAGTTGTCCAGGCTGGCAAAGAGGTTCACCTGCAGGGTCCCCCTGAGTGGATCCCAGGGCGACCACTCTGGGATCCAGCTGCCATTCATGTGGTTGAAGGATCCTGCTCAGTTTGTCCACCAGGGTATTGTCCTGGTCCGGTAAATACACTGCCCGTAGGAGCATTCCCTGGTGGAGGACATAGGAATAGTGTCATTGCCTTGCGACAAAGGATGCAAGATATTGAGCCCCCTTGCTTGTTCACACAGAAAATTACTACTTGGTTGTCTGTTTGGAACAGCACAGGCTAGTGGCTCAGAGGGTGGTGAAAATCTTGTAGGGCTAAGTATATGGCCCGGAGCTCCAGGAAACCTTTCAGGAAGTCTGCTAGTGGTGGGTCACTAAGACTCTGTCTTGGAGCAAACCAGTGGCCTGTGTCCGCTGGTACCAAAGACACCACTGGGCCGCGCTTATGTGCAGACGGGCATCCGTGGTGACGTGGACTGTGGAGGCCATATGGCCGAGTAGGTGTAGAAGGAGCCAGGTGGCCATCAAGCAACAGTGCTGCACGTCTGCGTCTAATGCTTGAAGACGGTTGGCCTCATCCAGGGGGAAGGCAGGCCTTTGCCTGGACCATATCCAGCTTTGCTCCTATGAACTCCAGGCCCAGTATTGGGAGGAGATGGGATTTGGGGTGGTCTTTATGAACCCAAGATGTTGTAGGACATGGATGGTGCAAGAAGTAGCCTGCTGCACCTTGATGACTGTGCTTCCTTTTATGAGCCAGTCATCCAGATAGGGGAAAATGAATACCTCTTAGAGATGGGGATAAGCAGCCACCACTGCCAGGCACTTGGTGAAGACCCTTGGGGCAGATGCCAGTCCGAAGGGTAGTACTCTGTATTGGTAGTGGCCTCCTCCCTACCATGAAGCACAGGTATTGACTGTGGCTGGGGTGAATAAGGATGTGGGTATCAGCATCCTTCAGATCCAAGGAGCATAGCCAGTCTCCCTGCTGGAGGTAAGGCAGCAAAGCTCCAAGGGAGAGCATCTTGAACTTCTCCCTCACCAGGAACTTGTTCAGATTTCACAGGTCCAGGATGGGCCTTAGGCCCCCTGTCCTCTTTGGCACGAGGAAATACCCGGAGTAGAACCCTCTGTCCCAGAGATGCTGGGGTATCCACTATTTTTGTTAAATCAGTCAGGGCCTAGTAGCAGCAGTTTAAGTTTAAATTTAAAACAAAGAGGAGAGCTTTCTGGTTACATTTGGAACCCAGCAGAGAGCTTGTAGTTTAAATTTCATAAGAAGTTAGAGCCTAGCAGCAGCTAAGAGCTATAATTTAAATCAAATCAGAATATAGCTTACCTCAGCAGCACAAGACAGGGTACTGTGTAGCAGCCCTCTTTTAATAAGTGACATGCTAGGGAGATAAAGTTCCTAGATGAAATAAATGACGGCTTCTTGGAGCAGCTGGTTCATGAACCAACCAAAGGGGAAGCCATAATAGACCTAATCCTTAGTGGAACACCAGATCTAGTGCAAGAGATAAGGTTGTTGGGGCCACTTGGCAATAGTGATCATAGCATGATCGCCTTTGATTTAATTAGTGGAGGAGGGATAGTAAGGAAATCCACAGAACTACCTTTTAACTTTCGAAAGGGAGACTATGATAAAATGAGGAACACAGTTAAGAAAAAACTAAAAGGAGCAGTTGCAAAGGTTAAAGACGTACATCAGGCTTGGCTGTTGTTGAAAAATACTATCTTGGAAGCCCAGACCAGCTGTATTCCACGCTTTAAGAAAAGTGGAAGAAAGTCCAAAAAACTGCCAGCATGGTTTAAAGGTGAGGTCAGAGAGGCGGCTGTTGCCAAAAAAGCATCTTTCAGGAAATGGAAAAAAGAGCCAAACGACGAAACCTGGAAACAGCACAAGCACTGGCAAGTCAAATGACAGGCATTGATAAGGCAGGCAAAGGTAGAATTTGAGAAGCTTGCTGCGGAAGCAAAACCGCGAAGTAAAGACCTTTTCAAGTACATTCGTAGCAAAAAAAACTGTAAGTCAGTTGGTCCATTAGATGATAAAGGGGTTAAAGGAGCACTAAGAGGCGACAAGGCGATAGCGGAGAGACTGAATGACTTCTTTGCTTCAGTCTTTACGGAGGAAGATGTAGGGATGTTACCCATGACTGAAGTGGTATTTAAAGGTGCGGAAGAATTGAAGGAAATATCGATACATCGGGAAGATGTATTACAACTATTAGATAAGCTGAAGAGTAGCAAATCACCTGGGCTGGATGGTATACATCCAAGGGTGTTGAAAGAACTGAAATACGAGATTGCAGACCTGCTATTAGTAATCTGGGAACTATCATTTATTTATTTTATTTATTTAGCAAGCATTTGTATGCCGCTTCTTCCAGCGATCAGAAGCGGTTAAGATTACATAGAAAAAGCTGCCGAATCAAGACAGATATAATTTGTTGTTTACATACAGATTCGTAAGGTAAGCACGTCACACAGAAGACTATCTACTTCATAGCTATGGGGAAAATATTTACATATGTACATTTTCACATAACAGGTTCTCTGGGTTACTGGGGAGGTAGTTGCCCCACATGCGATTTTAGCACAGGTTGAAGTGACTTTGAAATAGGTGCGTTTTGAGTTTTTTTTCTAAAGTCTGAAAGATCACTGATGGCTCGTAGTTCGGGTGGGAGTTGGTTCCATAGTGTCGGTGCTACATATGAGAAAGCCCTGTTACTAGTGTTGACTTTGACAGATCTTATATCTGTTGGAGTATGGAGGGTGTTGGAGTTGATGGTTCTCCTGTTCCTGTTGGTATGTTGCAATCTGATTAGGGTCTTGAGGAAGGATGGTGCTATGCTGTGGATGAGTTTGAAAGTGGTTGTTAGTATTTTGTATTTTGTGCGGGCTGTTATGGGGAGCCAGTGCAACTCAATTAGTACTGGGGTAATGTGTTCATTAAGACTTTTCCTCATAATGACCCTGGCAGCTACATTCTGTGCCATTTGTAGGATGTTCAGGGTTTTCTTAGGTAGTCCTTGAAAAATGGCATTGCAATAGTCAAAATGTGGCATGATGAGTGCTTGAGCCACGGATCTGAAATCGTGGGGATCAATAATGTTCCGTATGGGTTGCAGGACTCTGTTTGTGGAAAACTGCCCTGTTGGTCTTGCGGAGGTGTTTCTCCATTTTTAGGTCGCAGTCAAATGTGACTCCTAGATATTTTATTTCTTTCTTTGTTTGGTAAGTGTTGTTGCACAGGGCTATTGTTGTAGGGGGGTCAAAATTTGCTTTCTTGGAGATATACATCACTTCAGTTTTCTTGTGGTTGATTGTCATACTGCTTTGTTGTAACCAGATTTGCATCTTGCCAAGGCATGTTTTGAGTGGGCTGTAGTCCGGGTTATCGGTGTCAAGTTGTGTGTACAGCATAATATCATTGGCATAAATGTGGTAGTTGATTTTGTGTTGTGTAAAAAGTTTGCATAATGGTTGCATGTATATGTTGAAGAGGAGTGCTGAGAGTGCAGAGCCTTGCGGTATACCTTGCGTTTGGGAGAATGCTTCCGCTTTTTTGCTGTTGAATTGTACCTGTTGCATTCGGTTTGAGATGTATGATGTGAACCACTTTAGTGGGGTTCCTGATAATCCTATTGACTTGATCCTGTTTATGAGGGTTCCATGGTTAACTGCATCAAAGGCAGCTGAGATGTCGATGAATAAGAGTATATACATTTTCTTTTTGTTTTCCAGGTCCTTGAGTAGGTTGTTAAGTAGAACTAGTAATAGGGTTTCGACCCCATGATGTTGTCTAAAGCCGTATTGCTGGTCATCTAGGGGAGCACTGTCATTCAGGTGGTCTTGGAGTTGTAGTAGGACCACCTTTTCAATGATTTTTGCTAGGAATGATATACTCGATATTGGACGGTAGGATGCCGGGTCATCTCTGCTGAGTATACTGTCTTTTAAAATCGGTCTTATGACGGATTTCTTTAGTTCAGAAGGCATGATTCCTTGTTGCAGTGATAGGTTTACTATGTGGGAGATGTACGGTGCAATGTCCTGTTTTACTGCCTTGACCCAAGTTGCTGGGCAGGGATCGAGTGGGGAAGTGGTGCTGTTTATGCTTGTGACTATGGTTGCAATTTGCTGGTCTCCGATTTTGTGGATGATTTTCATTAAAATCATCTCTAATACCTGAAGATTGGAGGATCGCCAATGTAACACCAATTTTTAAAAAGGGTTCCAGGGGCGATCCGGGAAACTACAGACCGGTGAGCCTGACGTCAGTACCGGGAAAAATGGTAGAAACCATCATAAAGAATAAAATTACTCAGCATGTAGAGAGTCATGACCTAATGGGAGACAGCCAAAATGGCTTTAGACAAGGAAGATCTTGTCTTACTAATCCGTTATGTTTTTTTGAAGGAGTGAATAATCAGGTGGACAAAGGTGAGTCGGTTGATATTGTGTATCTGGACTTTCAGAAAGCCTTTGACAAGGTCCCTCATGAGAGACTTTTGGCAAAACTAAAGAGTCATGGAATAGGAGGCAGTGTACTATTGTGGATCAGGAACTGGTTAAAAGATAGAAAGCAGAGGGTAGGGCTAAATGGCCAATTTTCCCAATGGAGAAAGGTGAATAGTGGTGTACCCCAGGGATCTGTGCTGTGTCCGCTGCTTTTTGACATATTCATAAATGACCTGGAAAGTGGAATAACGAGTGAGGTTATCAAATTTGCAGATGACATAAAACTATTTAAAGTTGTTAAAACCCAAGAGGATTGTGGAAAATTGCAAGAGGATCTTGATAAATTGGAAGACTGGGCATCAAAATGGCAGATGAAATTTAATGTGGACAAGTGCAAGGTTATGCACCTAGGGAAGAACAACCCAAACTATGGTTACACGATGCAAGGTTCCACATTAGGAACCACCAACCAGGAAAAAGATTTAGGCGTCATTGTGGATACCATGTTAAAACCCTCAGCCCAGTGTGCAGCAGCGGCCAAGAGAGCAAATAGAATGCTAGGTATGATAAGGAAAGGAATGGAAAATAAAACAAAAGATATTATAAAGCACAGTTACTTACCTGTAACAGGTGATCTCTGGGAACAGCAGGAATTAGTCCTCACATATGGGTACGTCGGTACCGACGGAGCCCGTGCGGGAAAGCTCCCCAGCTTCTTAGAATAGAAGCTTTTGGGACCTCCCACTGCACATGCGCACTGCCTTCCCGCCTTCCTGAACAGCTCTCCTCAGTTTCGAGTTTATAGCTGAGTCAACAGAGAGAGGACAGGAAGATAGATAGATAAAAGATACAACTCCTAGGGGAGGTGGGTGGGTTGTGAGGACTAATTCCTGCTGTTCCCAGAGATCACCTGTTACAGGTAAGTAACTGTGCTATCTCCAGGAACAAGCAGGAATAAGTCCTCACATATGGGGACTCCCTAGCTTAGATGCATGGGATCCCCTGTAAAGGTTCGCCATCTTCGTATGGATCTCAGGCATCCATTCTGGGAAGGTGGGCAGGAGTTGTTTAGGAATGGAACAGGTGCTTGAGGACAGCCTGGCCAAACAAGGCATCCCGGCGGGAGTCCTTGTCCAAACAGTAATGGGCTGTGAAGGTATGAACCGAGGCCCAGGTAGCGGCTCGACAGATCTGATCTATGGAAACAGAGTGCAGATGAGCCATAGAAGTTGCCATGGCCCTCACATTGTGAGCAGTGACATGGCCTTCCAGAGAAATGTTTTTGCTCTGGTAAGCAAAAGAAATACACTGAGCAATCCAATTGGAAAGTGTACGCTTGGAGACTGGAAGTCCCAAATGGGAAGGATCAAAGGCCACAAAAAGTTGAGAAGACTTTCGATGTGGCTGAGTCCTATTAAGGTAAAAAGCGAGAGCTCTTTTACAATCCAGAGTATGAAGGTTCCTCTCTGCATTGGATGCATGAGGAGCTGGAAAAAAGACAGGTAGATATACCTCTTGATTAAGATGAAAAGGCGAGACCACTTTAGGCATAAAGTGGGGATTCGTCCTAAGGACCACCTTATCATGATGAAATCTTGTGTAAGGTGGATTAGCCACTAAAGCCTGCAGCTCACTGATGCGGCGAGCCGAAGTGACTGCAATGAGGAAGATGACCTTCCAGGAAAGAAATTTCAAGGAGGTGGAAAACATTGGCTCAAAAGGTGGCTTCATAAGTTGACCGAGCACTAGATTCAAATCCCATGCGACCGGGGGTGGTCTGATGGGAGGTTTAGTGAGAGTCAGGCCTCTCATGAATCTTGCAACAAGAGGATGAGAGGAGATAGGTTGTCCATTTATATGTTGCAAGGATGCTGCAATAGCACTTAAATGGACTCTTACCGAATTCGTCTTGAGGCCTGCATTGGATAGATGCAGGAGATAATCAAGAAGAGAATTCAAAGGAAGTGCCAGAGGGTCAAGACCCTGCTGAGCACACCAAATGGAAAAACGTTTCCATTTGAAAGCATAGGAACGCCTGGTAGAGGGTTTCCTAGAGGCAGAAAGGATATCTTTCACTGGTTGGGAAAGATGAAAGTCTTGAAGGCTTAAGCCTTCAGTAACCAAGCACTGAGGTGAAGGGATTTGGGGTTTGGGTGCCACAAAGTCCCCTCCTCCTGAGACAGGAGGTCTGGCGCAGCTCCCAGATCCAAGTAGGATCCCTGGGAGAGCTGTAGAAGTAGAGGGAACCACACTTGGCGTGGCCAGCGTGGAGCTATGAGGATCATAGTTCCATGATCCCTCTGGAGTTTGAACAGAGTCTTGGGAATCAAAGGAATGGGTGGAAAGGCATATAGGAATGCCTGACTCCAATTCAGGAGAAAGGCGTCCGTAGCCTGAGCTCCCTGACACGGAGTTCTGGAACAGAACCGGGGAAGTTTGGCATTCCACGGACTTGCAAAGAGGTCTATGTCCGGGGTCCCCCATTCCTGAAAGATTCGGTTTATTTGGTCCAAATGTAGGGACCATTCGTGTGGCAGCAGAACTCGACTGAGCCTGTCTGCCCGAGAGTTTTGAACTCCTGGGAGATACACTGCTAGCAGGTGAATCTGATGCTCTCTGGCGAAGGCCCATAGTCTTAGAGCTTCGTTGCAAAGCGACAGAGAGCCCGTCCCTCCTTGTTTGTTTATGTAAAACATGGCCACCTGATTGTCCGTCTGAACTAGGACAGTGAGGTTGGCTAGGAGGGAGTGGAAGACCTTGAGGGCAAGGTAAATTGCTCGCAGTTCCAGAAGATTGATATGAAGGGTGGTCTCCTGTAGAGACCAAGTGCCCTGAGTGGAGAGAGTTTGCAGATGGGCTCCCCACCCTGTTTGGGAGGCATCTGTTGTGAGGGTTGCTTGGGGTAGCAATGGTTGAAATGGAGCCCCCAACAACAGATTCTTGGTGGAAGTCCACCAGTGGAGGGACCAAAACAGACGATCGGAGGTTTGTATTTGGTCTGAGAGCGCTCCTGACGCCTGAGTCCACTGAGTGGCCAGGGTCCATTGAGCTGCTCTCATATGAAGACGAGCATAGGGCACCACATGCACTGTGGAGGCCATATGACCCAGTAGGCGTAGCATTTCCCTGGCTGTCAAGTGAGTGCTGGACTGAGCTTGGGAGGCCAAACTCAGGAGGCGCTGGCCTCGAACATGTGGAAGGTAGGCCCTTGCAGTGATGGTGTCCAACTGGGCCCCTATGAATTCTAGAGATTGAGTAGGGATGAGTTGGGACTTGGGAAGGTTTACTACCAGTCCCAGATACTGCAAAAGGCTCCTTGTGTGGTCCAGGGAAATCTGGGCTTGTGACTGAGTTGGAGCTCGGATGAGCCAGTCGTCCAGATATGGGAAGACAAAGATTCCCATGCCTCTTAGAAATGCGGCTACGACTGCCATGCATTTTGTGAATACTCTTGGAGCAGAGGCTAGACCGAAGGGGAGTACTCTGTATTGGAAATGTTTTCCCTGAAACAGAAAGCGAAGATACTTTCTGTGGGATGGATGGATGAGTATATGTGTATACGCATCCTGTAGGTCTAGAGAACAAAGCCAGTCCTGACCCTGGAGGTAAGGAAGGAGAATGCCGAGAGACAGCATTTTGAATTTCTCCTTGAAGAGAAATTTGTTCAATTCTCTCAGATCTAGGATTGGTCTGAATCCCCCTGTCTTCTTTGGAATGAGAAAATAAGGGGAGTAGAAACCGGACCCTTGTTGAGGAAGAGGAACCTCTTCTATGGCCCCTTGGGCAAGAAGAGAGGAAACCTCTTGACCCAACAGGGTTAGGAGAGATGGGGGAGAATTGAATGGTCTCACCATATGATGGGGAGGAAGGCTGGAGAAATGAAGTTTGTAACCCTCTCGAATGATAGAGAGGGTCCATTGTTCTGTTGTGATTTGTTCCCATCTGGGAGCAAAGTGAACCAACCTTCCGGGTATGGTGAGAGGTTCTGGTTGTGTTAGAACCAGAAGTGGCAAGTTCCCTAGGAGCAAGTCAAAACCCCTGAGGGGTTGGAGCCTGCTGAGCTACAGTAGCTGCTGCAGGCTTAGCTCGTGCTTGTTTGGATTGCTGACGCTTAGCAGTATAGCGAGGTTGAGAAGACTGCTGGCCAGTATTTGAAGCAACTCTGGCCTTCTTATAGTAAGGCCTTTTAAAAGACTTTTTCTTAGTAGGAATTGAAGTGGACTTTGAAAGTCTTTCCAAGGTGGCATTTTCAGCATCCATCTGGGTGGCTTTGATTTGCCACTCTTCCCCAAATAAGTTCTCACCTGTACAGGGCAGATTCCGTAAGCCATCTAGAACCCAAGGTTCCAGATCAGAGGCCTGGAGCCAAGCAAGACGTCGGGCTGCAATAGCAATGCCCGAAGCCCTACTGGCTCCCTCAAAGGAATCATATGCTGCCCTATTAGAGAACTTAGAAACCTCTAAGAGTTGTTTCACTAGGGAAAGGAATCCCTGCTTTTTATCCTCAGGGATAAAGGGGGCAAAATGCCGCACCTTTTTGGCAAGTTCCTCCAGGAACATGCCCATATAGAGACTGTAGGAATTAATCCTGGCTATAAGCATACTAGCCTGGAAAATTTTCCTACCAAAAGAGTCCAAAGTCTTACATTCCCGTCCTGGAGGGGTGGAAGAGTGCCTTTTGGTACTCCTAATCTTCTTCATTGCAGACTTCACCACAATAGAGTGGTGGGGCAATTGAGTCTTTTGGAAACCAGGAGAAGGAGGGACCCTATACATGGTGTCCAACCTACGGGAATAAGGAGACAAAGTCAAAGGATTTTCCCAGAAATCCATCAGTTGTTCTTGAAGGATTTCATGGATAGGCAGGGTAACTGCCTCCTTAGGGGCCTTTGAGTATCCCAAAATATCCAGTTTTTTGGATCTGGGTTCCTTTTCAGAGGATGTGGTAATAGAAAGGGCTGTAGCCATATCTAAAACAAAGTCCTGGAAGGACAAATCCTCTGGAGGGGACATTCTCCTTTTAGGAGAAGAGGGCTCCTCAGGTAAGTTGAGTGAAAACTCAGCAGAATCATCAGAGGAGTGAAAATCCTCAGAGGAATCGGTGCTTTCCTCTAACGCACGATACGCGTACCGATCGGTATCGATATCGGGCGTATCGGGTATGGAACCGGTATGGAGCGAAAGCCCATACGGTACCGACTTGCGTTTAGAGGTGGACGGCCTCGATACCGGCATGGCGGACGATACCGGTATCGGGCCCGGAACCGCTGAAAGCGGAACCGATGGCGTTGCAGCTTTAATGAAAGCCATGACGGCCTGCTGCATGGACTGTACAGTATCGCCCATGGACGCCATAGCTGCCTGGATGTCGGTACCGGAGTGACCCGGTACCCCAGAGCAGGCTAACAGGTGATCTGTCGAGGCCGTAGCATCGATATCAACCTGAGACCCCTGAATTGGCGTTTTTGGAAGTTGGACTTCCCGCCGGGGTTGTTTGGCTGGGGCAGGGTCCTCAAGTTCTAAGCTAAGAGCCTCTCGATGCTTTGAAGGAGATTTGCTCTTTGAGGACTTGCCCACAGAAGGTTTGGTTACCTGAGATCCATCCGGAGAAGAAGACCTGGATGACTGTGATGCTGTATTCTCTGAAGCAAACAGCACATGGAATTTGTTGGCCCGGTTCTGCAGCCCACGTTTAGACATGTGGGAGCAAGATGGGCAGTCCGGTATGGAATGGTCAGGCCCCAAACATTTCAGACACCATTCATGGGTGTCTGTGACTGAAATAACAGCATTACATTTGGTACACTTCTTAAATCCAGGGGCTGGCTTCTCCATGAGGAGAAATTGAGTAGGCCGAGAGGCCTCTCTGAAGTGACCAAAAAGCTAAAAAATAAGAAAAAAGAATTATAATTTTTTAAAGAAAGAAAGAAAAGACCGGCGATACCGGTATCGGTATGGGGAAGGCAGGTACGCGGTCTAAAGAAACAAATAAAATAACAATTTCTTCAGCGGTGACAGGAACACGACCTGCTGGCTCCGCGGAAAAAGAGAAACTGAGGAGAGCTGTTCAGGAAGGCGGGAAGGCAGTGCGCATGTGCAGTGGGAGGTCCCAAAAGCTTCTATTCTAAGAAGCTGGGGAGCTTTCCCGCACGGGCTCCGTCGGTACCGACGTACCCATATGTGAGGACTTATTCCTGCTTGTTCCTGGAGATTGCCTCTATATCGTTCCATGGTGAGACCGCACCTTGAATATTGTGTGCAATTCTGGTCGCCGTATCTTAAAAAGGATATAGCGATTTTAGAAAAGGTTCAGAGAAGAGCCACCAAAATGGTAAAGGGGATGGAAGGATACTCCTATGAAGAAAGGCTAAAAAGGTTAGGGCTCTTTAACCTGGAAAAGAGACGGCTGAGGGGAGATATGATAGAAGTCTATAAATTAATGAACGGAGTGGAACGGGCAAACGTAGATCAATTGTTTACCTTATCAGAATATAGAAACACTAGGGGACATGCAATGAAGCTACAGGGTAAACTATTTAAGACTAATAAAAGAAAATATTTTTTCACTCAACGTGTAATCAAACTCTGGAATTTGTTACCGTAGGATGTAGTAAAGGCTGTTAGTGTAGCTGGGTTTAAAAAAGGTTTGGACAAGTTCCTGGAGGAAAGGTCCATAAACCATTATTAAGAAGGGACCCAGGATATCAATGCTTGAACCAATACAAGCATTGTGGAACCTGTGTCCCTTGGGGAAACTGCTAGGTACATATGACCTAGATTGGCCACTGTTGGAAACAGAATACTGGGCTTGATGGACCTTGGTCTGACCCAGTATGGCATATCTTATGTTCTTATGTTCTTACTGGTTCCACCACCCTGTCTTTGAGGAGGCCTCCAAGTTCTTGTAACAGAAGATCCCAATGAAGGGGAGACCTGGAGGGGGCTCTCATGGAAAGAAAGGGGGTGTCTGTGCCAAGTGGAGAAGGTAACCCTCCCTGACCACTTGGAATGCCCAGGAATTGTTGGCTACCTGTGGGCATAGTGGATGAGTCGTCCCCCTGTGGGGACGAGAGGCTGAGCTCAAGGAAGCAAAAGCTCCCCGCAGGCTGGGCCAGAGCAGATGCCTGGGGCTTGGGAGCCTTCTGCTTACGTGGGCCATGCCTCTGTCCCTTAGCCTGCTGACCCCTGCTGGGGAGGCTTGGAAGTGTGGGTAGGTTTTGTAAGTAGCCCCTTTTCTCGGGTAAAAGGGCTTTTTGCCAGAGTCTTCTTAGAGGGCCTGGTCCTCATCACGAGTTCAGTTTCCAATTCGGCATCCTACTCAGTCATGGGTTTGCCAAAGAGGTTCTCCCCTTTGCATGAGACAAACAATTTGTCCTGAACCCATTGCTCGAAGTCGGAAGGTTGCCAACTCGAAGCTGTCGTAGGCTGCTTGAGTCAAACTTGGAGCACTCACAGACAGCTTTGGACAGGTTCCTGAACCGCTGCAGGGGTTCCTCGAAGAGACCAGCCGAGAACCCGGTGAGTTCCTTCACCAGGTCTCAGGTATATGCCCATGTACAGCTGGTAGGCCTGGATCCAGCTGATGAGCATCGAGCCCTGGCAGCACTTTCTGCCGAGGGCATCTAAGGTGCGGGCCTCCCTATGCGGGGGCACCGAGGAGTGCATCTTCTGGCTTTTCAGCCGATGCCATCAACATCCCCACCATCATGAAGTTATGGCAGCTGTGCCTTCTGGAAGCCAGTGCTCTGGTGGACCAGATACATCGAGTGAAGCCACTTGCTCATGATGGGCTCGGACGTCGGTGTTCCTCACATGCAGAGCATGAGCCGTTTCAGGATGGGCGGGATGGGGACCATCAAAGATTCCCTCGGTGGAGTCTCGTATTGGAGGATTTCTAGCTCCTGCATACAAGGCTCCTGCTCCGATTCCGTGGGGAATGCCAGAGCCTTCGACATGTCCCGCACGAAATCGAGGAAGGCCATGTCTGCAGGCAGGGACCGATGCCAAGACTCGGAGGGGTGTGGGTCAGAGGGAACGTTGCGGTGGCGACAGGTAAGGGGGGGGGGATTCCTCGTCCTCTGTCTCCCATTCCAAGCAATCGGTGGAACACTCAAGGGGAGGGTGGCCCAAGAACTCCAGGCCCAAGCCCAGTCCGAGCCCTTCAGAGGCTCCTCGGCTGGTGTCATGCACACTAGCTGGGGAAGGCCTCAGTCCCATCGAGCAGGACCTGGATCGAGACCTCGGCCGAGGATCGACTCAGAGCCACATGGCCTCGAGGATCAGTTCAGCCTCCGGTGACGTCCTCGATGTCAAGGGCCCGGTGGTCTGGGTGGAGGAACCGATCATGCTGGACATCAACACCTGCTGCTGGTCCATGAAGGCAGACAGGCTGCACTTCAAGGCTGACATTCTGGACCCCAGCCCTCTGTGTGGGCACCAAGGAACTCAGGCCCGCCACCAGTTCCCCCATAGGGGAGTCCTCAACGGAGAATGGCCTCATGTGTCCGGGGCCAATCTCCAGTCAACTTCTTCTGGGCGACCTTGGTAGGCCACTCCTGCTCTGAGCCCTCTGATGAGCAGTGTGGACCGAGGGACCTGGCTCTGGACTTACACGGCCTGTCGGAACCATCCAGAGACACTGCCTTTGAGGGTTTCTTCTTCTTCTTGTGTTCCTTTGAGGGAGACCCCTTTTCTGAAGGCCCATGGCAATCGACTGAGATCCGTGGGGGTGCTACGGGACTCCGAGGCTTCCAAGCACTGGGGACTCCGGGAAAAACTTGTCATGCTGCTGCTGCTGGCTCTTAAGGGCCTTGGTGGACATCTTTTTGCAAAGACCGCAGGCCGTAAGGTCATGGTCTGGTCCGAGGCAGCGTAGGCAACAATCATGAGTATTGGAGAGAGACAATCTTTGTACACCAATTACGCTTTTTAAAACCACTGGTGGCCATGGGTGAAAAGATTACCCCAGCAAGGTCGAAGACCCGTGGTGCTACCAGTCAGGAAAAAAGGCACGAAGGCACCAAAGGTGAAAAAAATGAAAACGGATCTGAAAATCTGTACCGAAGCAGCGGGCTCGGGTGGCAGGAAGAATACTGGTGCAACCAGAGTGAGAGTATGAAACTCAGAGTAAAAAAAATAAACTTTTTCAGGGGGAAGACAGACAGACATCTGAAGAGCTCTGCAGAAAAGAGACCGAGCAAGATGGCACCCTTGGGCGGGAAGGGGACCACACAGTCGTGGTGACATCTCCCAGAGGCAAGTTGAAAGCTGGGGAGATGTTTCCGCGAGGGCTCCATCGGAGCCAACGTCACTCATATGCGAGGACTGACTTCCTGCTTGTTCCCAGAGAATAAATGCACTTACATCGAGTGTAACAAGCCATTGAACAGCAGCGACCTCTTCTACTTGTAAATTAGCAAGGAAATGAGTTGTGTCCCTAATATAGGATTTAATTTTAGGGACTTCATGCTTGAGGAATTGATCAAAATAATGACTCACAAACTCCAATAGTGAATCATTGCTGGAAAGGATTGGTCTACCTAGAGAGTTAATCAGAGTTTTGTGAATTGAAGGCAATAAGTAAAACAATGGAGTCCTGGGGAATGCTGGATTAAGGAAAGTCAATTATTTCTTGGTCAGAAAACCGAACTGAAATGCCATAATAGTCAGAGAGTGGATCTCATGCCACAGCTGCGCAGTAGGATCTTGATCAAGTTTACGACAGTCAGCTGTCTAATGACACACATTATCTACTACTGCTTCATAATTCATGGTATCCATTACGACTATAGCACCGCCTTTCTCAACTATAATTGACCAATTATATTGTAAAGCAGATAGAGCTAATTTATCTGCTCTAGACAAATTATACTTCGGCCTTGGTATATGTTTTTCTAATTCAATGATGTCCCTCAATATTAGAGAGTCTTGAAAGTTTGCAACGCCGAATCCAGTAGACCGGGAGGTATCCAAGATGATTTTAACACTAGAAGCCCCAAAGTACGTTAATTGACGCAAATGCATCTTCGAAGTTGTATACCAGCACCACTGCTAGAACCATATCAGTTATGATCCATGACTTTGTTAGCGAGGTCAAGATGTTCAAATATGTGCATCGAAAATTAATGACAGATGCGCCACCTAGCGGGAAAATGAATTTATACCTAGAAGCCCCAAAAGTACATCAATTGACGCAACCAAGAAAATCGAGTGGTTTTCACAAGTTTTCTTACAATGACTAACGTAAGAACAGTGTTAACTAAATTTAAAAGTAACTGCAAATTCAAAAGTAACTGCAAAGTCCATGTCAGTTAACGAACGAACAGGATAAGCATGTACGTCTGCACAACCTGTAACATGTAGGTCAACATTTGAATCTGATTCAGTCGAATCAGAGCCACTGTCAATTTCCAAAATATCTTGCAGCTTGGCAAGTGCCTGTGCTGCTGTCATGCGCTGCGGACGCGGTTCTCTCGTTTTCTGCATCGAAGCGGTAGCCACAGCTGGCAACAGATCAACTGATTTTGCACTAGCACATCTAGGCACTGCTGTCTTCTTACGAGGTCTCGGCATTCTGTAAATAGAATCGTAGAAAACAAATTAATAAAATGTCAGGGAGGAAGCGATATGCTAAAAGTTCTGGAGTGTTGGCCTGTTCTAAGGTGTGTTCAAAAGTCACGACATTGTACATACCTGTGTAACAGAGTAAATTTCGGTTTTAAATCAATCACTGTTTACAGTTTTACTCAGACATTGCAAAACAATAAACACACGATGACGTCATGTAATGACGTCACATACTGCACGTATTTAACAAATAACTTCAAATTAATTCACATCTGCATTTCATGCTAAAACGCAGTCATCGTGATAATGCGTCAATTGACGCACTTTGGGGTTTCTAGGTAAAATGCCTTTTGGGGCTTCTAGTGTTAAACATACAATTGAAGGATCCGCTGCCATTTCTTTATCAGAGAAGTAAGCTTTAAGTTGCAGTGCCCTAATAAATTTCTCAACAGCAATCCTGCATTGAAAGGCATTATAAGATGGCCTTGGAGCATATGATAAACCCCTTGAGAGCAATAACCGTTCCGCTTCAGTCACAGCGACAGATTGATAACTACTGACATCACTGAAGTTGCTGAAGCTGCTGATGCAGATATTGATGGCATTCTTGGTGTGTGAAGGGGGCCTTGCCTGCCGCCTTGCAAGGGGGACCCAAGTTCCCCGAAACTTCTCCTTGATTCGTTCCTTCTGTGGTGGAGAAGCAGGCTTAGAAAGCAGTGAGAGAAAGAAAAAACAGACTTTTTTTCCTTTCCACAAAGAAACTGCAGGCAAAGGAAGGGTTAACTCTCAAACTAAGGACAGAGATTCCCTGCAGAGAAGTGCAGACCTAAGAACACACCCTGTTCCCATGGAGATAGAGGGAGGAGAAGGGAGTGGTTTGGGGGCGGAGTCAAGACCCATAGGACAGCCCCAAACATTTAGGCAGGGAAGTTGCACTCACAAACAGATTGGGACGGAGGTTGAGATTCAGAAACAGATCGAGGTGGAGATTGAGAAGCAGCAGAAACAGACACGAGGGAACAAGCAAGGAAGCACAAGAGAGAAACAGTCTCGGGCAGAGAAACAGAATTGGAAGGAAACATGGAAGCCACTTGCACAGAAGCAATTGAGAAGTAGGAGCAGAGAACTGACAAGGCCAGTGGAGAGCTCAGGGGAGGAGTCCTCAGAGGAGGAAATATTCTCCCGAAGTTCTTGGCTTAACTCTTCTTCTAGTAAGGAGTCTACAGGGAGGAAAAACACTACAAGCAAGGTGGGCCCTTTACAACTCTTAAAAGAGCTACTAAACAAAGAAGGTTTTTCCTGCCCTTCCCCCACAAGCTCACGTAATGCTAAGGGTACCTGGGAGAAACTCTTGAAGGCTGTACAAGACAGAAAGGCTTCTCAGGAGGATACCAGAGAAAGCAGTTACCAGAGAGAGTCTAGTGTGGAGGAGATGGACTTGGGGGACAGTGTGGATTCATGCAGTGTTTCAGACATGGAGATAGACTGTGCAATTTGTGCTAAAGAGGAGTAAAGGAACCAAATAGCGTTTGAAGAGCTGAAGGAACCTCAGCTGCTCCTAATCAGTGAATGTGTCTGTGTTACCTTGGGCTGGAGTAAAAGAACTGAATGAAGTTTGTTATCTGGAAGAAACCAGAAGTTCTTTTACAAGGACATTTTAAAAAGCCTATTTCTTTTAGCTGTGCTTTTAAAAGTAGCTGGCCTGATTAAAGCTGCTTGAAAGGAAAGCTAGGCAGAAGCTAAAAGCTTGTAATATAAATTGAAGAAAATTCTATTGCTGTGAAAAAGTATCTGGGTGGACCAGGAAGCCTTGTTAGACCTGCTGTGAAAGTAACAGGGGTTTATAGCGCCTCCTGGAGACCAGGAACAGAATACCGATGTAAATAGAGTTTTATGTGAAAGAAAGATTTAAAGCTGTACCAAGCCAAGGACTGTACAATAGGCTTGTGTTGCATTCTATGGAGAAGTATCCTGAACTTTAATTTTGTATGCTTCAATCAATTCTTGCCAAAGAATTGAATCCGGTTAGGAACTCCTTATTTCTAAAATAAAGAAATATTCCTGTGACCTTTGGCACTTGGCTCCAATCTTTTCAGGGATGCAACTACACGCTATTGGGCTGATTCAAACAAAGGACGATCGGGCGCTCCCCATACCACTAGGCAACCGCATGGCCACACGGGGGGGGGGGGGGTGTCCGACACTTCTTGCCTAAAAAATCCCTCTGATCCAGATGATCCTCATTGCTACATACAGGACTTTCAGAAAACATGTCAAAGCCCACTCTCTCTGACACGCGGGACAAGTATTGGCCTGTCCACGTGATCATAGCCAATTATAAATCAGTCTCTTTTGTGTCCTTTTCATCCCATAAGAGTTTTTTTTACCTTCACAGCCAACAGTACCGATCTATAATTCTCCAATTGTTTATGAATATATGCAAATTTCTCTGAAGAATTTTCTATTGCCTTCAATCTCTGAATCACTCATTTTTTCTTTAATTCAATATTAGTTTTAGTCACAGTTTGCTCTTCTAGCCATTCAAGCACCACGGCAGGCACAGTGCTCATTTGCAGATGATTGACATGCAGCAGCAGGGGAAGTGTTCCATGAAGCTTTACGATGGTTTTAATGTGAACCTTGGGCATTTCAGTGATTAGAGAGCTTTGGTAATGGGTTTAGAATGTCTTTTCTAAATTTGCTGTACTCATTTGTTTAAGCAAGCTTTTCTGACTGACTGAAGTGTTGATAAATTTGTCTTTGGCACTTATCTTATTGTCATAGGTTGTTTGATTTTTTTTTTTAAAAGAAATGTACTGTGTGTGATATGTTGTAATCTGCACTATAGTATCCTAAGTGGAATAGAAATACTTTTAAATAAGTATATCCATACATACTTTTTCTGGAACAGCTTTAATGTTAGAGAACCATCAAAATCATAAACAGGCTGCCATTAGTTTTTACATGTAGTCTTGGTGACAGGCATGCAGACCGTTTAAAGGTTAGTCTCTGTTATAATTTTGAAGGACCTGTTTTGCAAGGTATATTTGAAGGATTCCCAAGTTTATTATAGTTACTGGCACTAGGCACCTTTTTAGAACATAAGATATGCCATACTGGGTCAGACAAAGGTCCATCAAGACCAGTATAGTGTTTCCAACAGTGGCCAATATAGGTCACAAGTACCTAGAAGTCTCCCCAAAAGACACAATACAATGCTTGTACTGGGGCAAGCAGTAGATTTCCCAGGTTCCCTTTAACAATGGTTTATGGACCTTTCCTCCAGGAACTTGTCCAAACTTTTTTTAAACCAAGCTATACTAACAGCTTTTACTACATCCTCCGGTAAGAAATTCCAGAGTTTGATTACACATTGAATGAAGAAAAATTTTCTCTTATTAGTCTTAAATAAGTTATCCTGTAGCTTCATTGCATGTCCCCTAGTCTTTCTAGATTCTGATAACGTAAACAATCGATCTACGTTTACCCGTTCCACTCCATTCATTCATTTGCAGACCTCTATCATATCTCCCCTCAGCTGTCTCTTTTCCAAGTTGAAGAGCCCTAACCTTTTTAGCCTCTCTTCACAGGGGTATCCTTCCATCCCCTCTACTATTTAGAAACATAGAAATATGACGACAGAAAAACACCACATGGCCTATCTAGACTGTCCTTCCATATCAAAAACTACAATGGTCCCCTTTTTTCCCTTTAGAGATCCTCTGTGTTTGTCCCATGCTTTTTTGAATTCAGTTACTGCCCTCATCTCTACCACCTCCACTGGGAGACTATTCCACGGATCCACCACTCTTTCTGTAAAGACATATTTCCACAAATCACTCCTGAATCTACCCCCCTTCATCCTCATCCCATGTCCCCTCATAGCAGAACTTGCTTTCAATTGAAAGAGGCTCTCCCCCTGAACATTTATGCCACGGAGCTATTTAAACATCTCAATCATATCACCTCTATCCCGCCTTTCCTCCAAGGTGTACATATTAAGATCCTTAAGTCTGTCCTCATATGCTTTATAATGAAGACCACTAACCATTTTAGTAGCCACCCTCTGCACCGACTCCATCCTGTTCACATCCTTTTGAAGGTGCGGTCTCCAGAATTGCACACTATACTCCAAATGAGTTCACACCAAAGACTTATACAGAGGCACTATCACATCCTTTTTTCTGCTAGCCATTCCTCTCCCTATGCACCCAAGCATCCTTCTAAGAACATAAGATATGCCATACTGGGTCAGACCAAGGTCCATCAAGCCCAGTATCCTGTTTCCAACAGTGGCCAATCTAGGTCATACGTACCTAGCAGTTTCCCCAAAAGACACAGGTTCCGCAATGCTTGTACTGGGTCAAGCATTGATATCCTGGGTCCCTTCTTAATAATGGCTCATGGACCTTTCCTCCAGGAACTTGTCCAAACCTTTTTTAAACCCAGCTACACTAAAAGCCTTTACTACATCCTCCAGTAATAAATTCCAGAGTTTGATTACACGTTGAGTGAAAAAATATTTTCTTTTATTAGTCTTAAATAGTTTACCCTGTAGCTTCATTGTATGTCCCCTAGTCTTTCTATATTCTGATAACGTAAACAATCGATCTACGTTTACCCGTTCCACTCCGTTCATTAATTTATAGACTTCTATCATATCTCCCCTCAGCCGTCTCTTTTCCAGGTTAAAGAGCCCTAACCTTTTTAGCCTTTCTTCATAGGAGTATCCTTCCATCCCCTTTACTATTTTGGTGGCTCTTCTCTGAACCTTTTCTAATAACGCTATATCCTTTTTAAGATACGGCGACCAGAATTGTACACAATATTCAAGGTGCGGTCTCACCAAGGAACGGTATAGAGGCATTATAATATCTTTTGTTTTATTTTCCATTCCTTTCCTTATGATACCTAGCATTCTATTTGCTCTTTTGGCTGCCGCTGCACACTGGGCCGAGGGTTTTAACATGTTATCCACAATGACGCCTAAATCTTTTTCCTGGGTGGTGGTTCCTAATGTGGAACCTTGCATTGTGTAACCATAGTTTGGGTTGTTCTTCCCTAGGTGCATAATTTTGCACTTGTCCACGTTAAATTTCATCTGCCATTTTGATGCCCAGTCTTCCAATTTATCAAGATCCTCTTGCAATTTTCCACAATCCTCTTGGGTTTTAACAACTTTAAACAGTTTTGTGTCATCTGATCGAGCCCACCGGAGCACCGGACCGCCTCTTCATCGTGAGCTGCCCAATCGGGGCAGCCTGAGCTCTGCTTCTTAAGGAGCACCGGCCAGGCGGGCCCGCGCCTGAGCCCGGAGCATATCCTATACAATAGGCCCAGACCATTATCCTCGACACCCCTGAATGAACACTCCACTACCTCCCTAGCCGATACATCTCGACAAAACAAAGAGGAAGAACATGCTCCGGACCATGAGGTAGACCATTGTTTTAAAGAGGTCTCTCCATCCTGTAAACCATGACTAAACTGAATCTTGAACTGTTATTTTTGAGCAACCCTTACTACCTTGCAAGGCTTGCTCACATACACCACCTACCCAACAGATACTCTGCCGTAATGCTGTTGCTAATCCCTACAACCTTCCAGGATAGTCCTGCCCTAATTTAACACAGTGCTGTACATTCCTGATATATTACTATTTACACTGTTCTGCCCTATCTGATACAACGCTGCTACACTGTTGTTACATTGTCTACTCCTTATAGCCTATACTGCCTTTGCTACACTGTTGATACATTGCTGCTACACTGTGTACTTCTACAACATTGGCCTAATCCTGCCTTATTATGTGATCTCTGTAATTCTGTATCTAGACTTGCTGACCCCATACCTGAGTAAGTTTCTTACATACGTCACCCTAAAAATGCACCCAATCCTGTCCCTAACTCTTATCCTCCTCGCCTCCTTATCCTCCAACCTATCGCATGCCTTCAACCCCGGCATCAGTCACATCCCAATCCTCCACAACAATGGGAGAAGATGGTCTGAAATCCCCCGCCACACCACAATAAGAAATAACACAGCCCATCCTCATCTGCTACACATCCCTTTGCAAAACCTTAAGAAGAGCCAAACTGAGAAATACAATCACCAATGCATACTCAAGTGCGCACTTATAAACGCCAGGTCAACACGTTCGAAATGGCCTGTAGTCAATGACCTGATATCCCATCACGACCTCGATATCCTAATAACAGAGACATGGCTATCCGAATGTGGCAACGTTCTCATCAATCAGATGTCACCACCAGGTTTCTCTATCTACGCCTGCCATAGGACTAACTAGAAGGGAGGCGGTACACTCATCCTCACCAGATCCGAACTCCAATTTAATCTAAGCAATGCCACCAGCACAACCCATCTTGACATGATCACAGTAACAAATGAACACTGTACAATCAATCTACTGTATCGATCACCAACGGCCTCACCAGATGACCTTCCAACAATAATTGATCTCGCTTGCAATTCCAATAACCCACGCTCCCCAAGTTGGTTAATAGGAGATTTTAACCTGCCTTCCCTGCAAGATGCACATTCATCAGCCTTCCTTGAAGCGATGTACGACCTGGGCTACAAGCAACTCGTCAACTCTCCCACCCACTCTAAGGGAAACAAACTCGACCTGATCTTCGCTCCCCTGACTGTTATCAACTCAACCCATTGCCTTGTGACTTCCATAACTCCAGTACCTTGGTCCGACCATAACCTTCTCACATTTCACATACCCACCAACCTCCACAGCAATAGCGATAGTAAAGCACAGGCCCCTCCCAGAACCATGACAACCCGCTTTCGGCCCCTGGTTAAGGACAAAGTCCTCGAGAAGGTCTTACCTCTCCTTACCAACACATCTCTTGAACCAGATGAATTGGTATCCCACTCAGACGATGCCCTCAGAACCGCCGCCTGCCTCCCAACCACCAGCAAGAATCCAAAGAAACGGGAACATGCACCATGGTACTCTGAAGACCTGAGAGCATCGCTCCTCCTCCTACGCAAGCTCGAGAGACAGTGGCGCCAAACCCGGACCTCCGAGGCACTCTGCGCTTACTCCTCTCACCTACAAACACATCGAACAAAGACGATGGAAAAAAGAAAACATTACCATTCTGATATACTAAAGAGGTCGCTGAACAAACCACATGATCTGTTCAGTATAGTAAAGTCCTTAACAGGTGACCCAGAACTCGCTCAACCACCCATGCCCCAGCCACAAGACTACTCCAACTATCTACAGTCGAAGATGATTCAAACTAACATGAATGCAACCTCCATAACCCTCTCCACCCCACTCAAAACTCCCCATCCAACCCCTCTACTCAAGTTCCGTGAGGTATCCAACAAAGAGATCCAAGACATTATCTCATCCATTAACCTCACCACTGCTCCCAACGACCCCTGCCCAGCTAGCTGGATTAAAGAGCTGCGCCACGACCTCAGCCCTGCCATAAGCAGAATTCTGAACCAATCTCTCTCAACAGGGTCCTTCCCACAGAGCTTAAAGTATACATCAATTCGTCCACTTCTGAAGAACAGCAGACTCAACCCCTCTAAAGTTGAATCCTTCAGACCAATCTCAAGCATCCCCCTGCTTGCAAAAATCATTGAGAAGGTGGTCCAGCGACAGATTCAACAGCACATCGACACTGTAGCACCACTTGACCCCTCCCAACATGGCTTCAGGGAAGCACATGGTGTTGACACCATCCTCACAACCCTCTTCAACGACCTAGTCACAGGCCTCGAAAACATCCACCAAGGATTTGTGCTCATCTTTATGGACATCGCTGCTGCCTTTGACTCAGTGAAACATGAGACACTACTACTCCTGAAAAACGCTGAAAAGCGGCGTCCCTGCACCGAGGGAGCCGCTTGCAGCCAGCCCGCCCCCAGCAACACTCCTGCCCAATCAGGGCAGTGGGAGACCTGACCCGCGGCTGCAAAACGCTGAAAAACGGCGTCCCTGCTCCGAGGGAGCCGCTTGCAGCCAGCCCGCCCCCAGCAACACTCCTGCCCAATCGGGGCAGTGGGAGACCCGACCCGCAGCTGCAAAACGCTGAAAAGCGGCGTCCCTGCTCCGAGGGAGCCGCTTGCAGCCAGCCCGCCCCCAGCAACACTCCTGCCCAATCGGGGCAGTGGGAGACCCGACCCGCGGCTGCAAAACGCTGAAAAGCGGCGTCCCTGCGGGGTGCGCCCGCGCCTGGCGGGCCTGCGCCTGAGGGCCCTTTGGCGTGGCCCTTAGGCACGGCACGAAGGCGAGCAGAAGGCAACAACCAAAGGTAACAGCAGCGCCGTCAACATCTCATCAGAACCAACAAAGGAGCAGACCAAGGCGAAGGGCGTCAGAACCGCAAGTAGAATCCTCACAAAACAGCACACACTTCCTACCACCAAACCGTCTCTTTCACTACCCACACCCTAACGGATCCAGCTCTCCCCCCACGGGGACAGGCTCCCCCTATGGGGACAGGCTCCCTCCACGGGGACAGGCTCCCTCACCGAGTGCAGCTCTCCCCAATCGGGGGATTTGAGCGGCGACAAGAGCACAGCCAGCCAGCAGCAAAGTGCTGTCCAATCGGGGCAGACTCGGGGCCGTATAAAGAACTGCGCGGCAAGAAGGCGCACAACGGAACTACAAAGGGAAAATCACAGCCGCCAGTACACCAGAAGAAAACCAACAGAATAACAGAAGAAAAGCAACAGCAAAACAAGCAACAGACGAAGACTTAAGAAAAACAGGCATCACCCTAACAGAACATCACAAAAGACCAACATGCGCACCACATACTTCCTCCCACTCTACATACTCGTCACACAACTCCTTCCACCAACCGCACACCTCCAATACCCACAAGCAAACACAACATGGTACCCACCAACAGCACTGCTACATTTAGAACCACAGCACACACACAAAGAAACACTCAGAACTTCCCAGACAAAACGACCAAACAGACACAAATCAAACTCCCAAACCTACACAAAGGAAGCACAGGTAACAGCAACCTCCTCAAAGACAACAACGATTGAGCTCATAAACGCCAGATCAGTCTGCAACAAGATACACACTCTTGTAGACCACATAGAAGAGCGACAGCCCGACATAATATGCATCACAGAGACATGGCTCAACCCTACCGACAATGTACTACTCAACCAACTACTACCGGACAACTACTCAGCGTACAACTGCCCACGCACCCACAAGCGTGGAGGAGGAGTCCTAATAATAGCAAAGACAAACCTAAAGTTCAAGACACAGAGCTTCACCAATACACAGCAAGGTAACACAATAAGCATCAACAACAAAAACATTGCAATCTGCCTAACCTACAGAGCACCCAGAGCTCCACCCGACGAATTAGCCTTCACACTCGAAGAAGCCTGTGCCATAACAACAAACAAACCAGCGCTACTGATTGGAGATTTCAACCTCAAGTCCACCAATGCCAAAGACGCAGAGGCCTTCCTTCAAGCAATGACATCACTTCAATTCACACAGATAATCAATGCACCAACGCACAGACATGGATCATCCCCAGACCTCATCTTCGCATCCAATTACCTAACATCAAGAGACCTAATTTCTCCACCCACCATTACCCCAGTGCCATGGTCTGACCATTACTTAATCGAGACAAAGCTGCGGTCACAAGAGGACCAGACAAACGAAAAAGCAAACATCTCACACACACAAAGACGATTCAAGCATTTCGACAGAGACGAATTCATACAGGACACAATACAACACTTGAACATTACTACAGATAACCTGGAGGAACAAGTTTCCAGCTGGAACAGCATCTTAGCTAACGCCGCCAAACCATCGGGTGGCAGGCACGAGAAACACCACCACAACAGGAGACAAAACAAACTATGGTACTCAGCAAAAATACGACTGGAAAAGAGGGAGCTCAGGAAGATTGAACGGAGATGGAGAAAAAACAAAACAGCCGACCAACATCTTTACCTAACAAAACAAAAACAATACAACGAACTCATCAACCAATCAAAGAGGGAATTCCACACAAACATGATAAATACTTCCATCAACAAACCCAGAGAACTTTTCGAAATAGTCAAGATCCTAACAAAAGAGCAAACAACAGAAGGGGAAGTACAAATTGATCCACAGGAATTTGCCGACCACATCAAAGACAAATTTCACTCCACAGAACGCACAATACCCAGTGGGACCACCAGGACAGACGCATACACCAAAACCTGGGGCACCTTCTACTCACCCTCAACAGAGCAGATATCCCACATCATCTCTACAATCAACACAAGCACTGCTCCTACAGACCCATGCCCAGTGTCATGGGTAAAAGCCACCAAATCAAACTTCATCCACACCATACATAAAATAGTACACAACTCACTCACTCAAGGACTCATGCCAAAGCAACTAAAGCTTGCCTCAGTAAGACCAATCACAAAGAAAACAACTCTCGACAAAAAAGATCCAGCAGCATACCGACCAATCTCCAGCATACCCTTCCTGGCAAAAATCATCGAAAAAACGGTTCAACTACAACTCCAGGAACACATCGACAAATATGAAACAATCGACGACAACCAACACGGCTTTCGTCCCAACCATGGAGTCGAAACGCTACTGATCTACCTCTTCGACAGCATCCTAAGAATAATTGACAACACCAGGAATGGAATCATAATGATCTTCATCGACATCTCCTCAGCCTTCGACACAGTGGACCACAACACGCTCCTGGAAAGACTAAAAAACACTGGTATTCACGGTATCACATTAGAATGGTTCCACTCATACTTAACCGAAAGACAGCTACAGGTCAAGGTGGGACACAACACCTCCCGACCCATAAATGTCCGTCAAGGAGTACCTCAAGGATCCGCACTCTCAGCACTCCTATTTAACATCTACATCCAACCAATCTGCAACATCATGAAAGAGAATAACATTCAATACACAATATATGCAGACGACATCATGATATACACCCCGATATCAATCGACAACCCGGACTTCTCTAAGATAACAGACTGCCTTACCCAAATGACGAGTTGGTGTCAAAACAACAACCTCGCAATAAACTACAACAAGACCTAAGCTTTAATCATCACTCGGAACCAAAGCTTCATACACCCGCCAAATATCAAGATACAAAACACTACTATACCAATAAGATCAGAGGTGAGATACCTCGGAGTTACTCTGGACAATAAGCTAAACCTCAAGCCACACATCAACAAAACAATCCAAAAAGTCTACTACAAGATGCGAATCATCAGGAGACTGAAACCACTCCTCGCCCTAGAACACTTTCGTACCGTCTGTCAAGCACTGATAACCCCACTACTGGACTTCTGCAATCCGATATACCTTGGACTCCCGAAACAAGCCCTCAAACCACTCCAGCTAGCACAAAACACTGCAGCACGAATAATATCCGGTACTGCAAGACAGGAACACATCACACCTACCTTAAAGGACTTACACTGGCTCCCAATCGGTGCACGCATCAGATACAAAACTATCATAAACCTATTCAAGATAAATCAGCACACATCGGCCAACAGCCTGCACACCCTCATACAACCAGACACCGGCACACGTCCTAGAAGAAAACAAACACACAACCGAGTCAGCACCCCAAGTGAATTCAAACACACACGCAAGGACACAACAGACAGAGCACTCTCCATGGCTGCTCCAACAATATGGAACAAACTACCGGACGAGTTGAGGGCAACTACAGACCTCAAAGACTTTAGAAAACAGCTAAAAACCATGCTGTTCATAGAACACTATGGACATATCACATAACCTCAGAGAATGTATAACAGCTCATGATACCGCCTAAACACTGTATGTATAGAAAATGTTTTTGCATCACTGTATATAGCCCATATTGTACATAGATCAAAACACTCTAGCACACAATACAACACACACTCAACTAAATATCACCCTCACTGCATGTTTAACACTCTCACTTTACCCGATTGTTTGCTGTGATACCACCTTGATTAATAAGATAAGGCGGTTTAGAAATACTGTTAAATAAATAAATAAAATAAAATACTCCGTCTCATAGAGAAAGGAATACAAGGCTCTGCTCTTGCATGGTGCAAATCCTACTTGACCAACAGATGGCAACAAGTCAGATCAGGCCCCAAGACCTCAGATCCATTTCCAATGAAACAAGGTGTGCCTCAGGGTTCTTCCCTATCTGCATTGCTGTTTAACATCTATATGCAACCAATCTGTGCCTTAATCCGCTCGTTCAATGCCTGGCCTATGCAGATGACATCCTGATTTACATACCTTTCAAGATCGATCAACCAGACTTCTCACCAATATTAAGATGCTTTGAAGCGGTAGCAGAATGGCTCCTATTACAGAACCTACCGATCAACCACAGCAAAACTGATGTCCTCTTTGTTACAAGAAATCAGAAGTTCACGCCACCCTCCTCATTACAAGTCAACAATGCTGAGGTAAAGAAAAAATCCACAATTCGCTATCTAGGCATTACACTTGACCAACGGCTCGACATGTCAGCACATGTGAAAAACATCACGAAAGCAATCTACCACAAGATACGGATACTACGTCATTTCCGCCCTCTACTTGACTTCACCGACTACCGAACAATTTTCCAAGCCTTGGTACTCCCACATCTTGACTTCGCTAATATCATTCTCCACGGACTTCCCCAGTCAACGCTAAGCCCACTCCGTCTAGCCATGAACTCAGCCGCCAGGGTACTTGTAGGATTACCGAGGTCGGATCACATAACGCCAGTCCTGATGAACCTCCACTGGCTACCTCTACAGGCTAGAACCCAATACTAGTCCTGACATTCAAAGCCCTAAGGAACCAGCCCCCCTCGCCCATCAGCAAATTTATCCACAGCACGCCAGCCATCAGAAATAGGAGATCCACATCGACGAACACTCTTGTAGTCCCTAAGTTACTAACAAAATGCACGAAGACAACAGCCAGTAGAGCCTTCTCCATATTTGCACCCAGGGCCTGGAATACCCTACCTACTGAAATCCGAGCCATCTCGAACTTAACATTATTTAAAAAAGCCCTCAAACACCACCTCTTCTTAAAACATTACCCGGAAGCTAATTCTGGAAAACACCCAGCCACCACCACTCCCTACCCAAACCCACCCCATAACCCAGCCTCCCATAGAGAATGGTTAGTTAGTCAGTTGCTCCCCTTCCCCTTCCCCACCCCTGACTCCTTAACTTATACCTTTGCAAAGACCCTTACATGCCTCTGATACATGACAATTTGACTGTATTTTGTAAATAGTTACTCTGTTAAAGTTCCTTAGTTCAGCTACTATATCTTGTACATAGTTCCCCCTGTCTTACCTCCAGTTTTAACTACCCTGTTCATTGTAAACTCGATGTTCCTGTGGCATTGTAGTATGTTCTTGTTCAACTGTAAACTGCATTGATTATAATAGCGTGGTATATAAGAAATATAAATAAATAAAATCTGCAAATTTGATAACCTCACTCGTTATTCCTCTTTCCATGTCATTTATGAATATGTCAAAAAGCAGCAGACCCAGCACAGATCCCTGCGGTACACCACTATTCACCTTTCTCCATTGGGAAAATTGGCCATTTAGCCCAACCCTCTGCTTTCTATCTTTTAACCAGTTCCTGATCCACAGTAGTACACTGCCTCCTATCCCATGACTCTTTAGTTTTGCCAGAAGTCTCTGATGAGGGACCTTGTCAAAGGCTTTCTGAAAGTCTAGATACACTATATAAACCGACTCACCTTTGTCCACCTGTTTATTCACACTTTCAAAAAAACATAACAGATTAGTAAGACAAGATCTTCCTTGTCTAAAGCCATGTTGGCCGTCTCCCATTAGGCCATGACTATCTACATGCTGAGTAATTTTATTCTTTATGATGGTTTCTACCATTTTTCCCCGGTACTGACGTGAGGCTCACCAGTCTGTAGTTTCCCGGATCACCCCTGGAACCCTTTTTAAAAATTGGTGTTACATTGGCGATCCTCCAATCTTCAGGTATTAGAGATGATTTTAATGATAGTTCACAGATTACTAATAGCAAGTCTGCAATCTCATATTTCAGTTTTTTCAACACCCTTGGATGTATACCATCTGGCCCAGGTGATTTGCTACTCTTCAGTTTATCTAATAGTTGTAATACATCTTATTTATTTATTTTATTTATTTAACATTTCTTCTATACCGTGCTATTAAAATCAGCGCGGTGTACATCGAAAACACTGCAATGTATACAAACAACATTGAGTTTACAAAGAACAGGGAAATGAACATGGGATTGAAACCGGGGAAACTAAATACATATTAACTCGAAACTATGTACAATACTCTAATATAAATGGGTGTTGCATTTATTTTGTGAAGATGAAGATTAGTGGTTGGTTGGGCTTGAGTGTCTTCCGATGTATCGATATTTCCTTCAATTCTTCCGCACCTTTAAATACCACTTCAGTCATGGGTAACATCCCTACATCTTCCTCAGTAAAGACCGAAGCAAAGAATTCATTCAGTCTCTCCGCTATCGCCTTGTCACCTCTTAGTGCCTCTTTAACTCCATCCAATGGACCAACTGACTCTCTCACAGGTTTTTTTGCTACGAATGTACTTGAAAAAATATCTTTATTTCGCGTTTTTGCTTCCGCAGCAAGCGTCTTCTCAAATTCTCCCTTTGCCTGCTTTATCAATGCCTTGCATTGGACCTGCCAGTGCTTGTGCTGTTTCCAGGTTTCGTCATTTGGCTCTTTTTTCCATTTCCTGAAAGATACTTTTTTGGCAACAGCCGCCTCTCTGACCTCACCTTTAAACCATGATGGCAGTTTTTTGGACTTCCTTCCACTTTTCTTAAAGCGTGGAATATAGCTGGTCTGGGCTTCCAAGATAGTATTTTTCAACACCACCCAAGCTTGATGTAAGTCTTTAACCTTTGCAACTGCACCTTTTAGTTGTTTCTTAACTATTTTCCTCATTTTATCAGTCTCCCTTTCGAAAGTTAAAAGGTAGTACTGTGGATTTCCTTACTATCCCTCCTCCACTAATTAAATCAAAGGCGATCATGCTATGATCACTATTGCCAAGTGGTCACAACACCCTTATCTCTTGCACTAGATCTGGTGTTCCACTAAGGACTAGGTCTAATATGGCTTCCCCTCTGGTCGGTTCATGAACCAGCTGCTCCAAGAAGCAGTCATTTATTTCATCTAGGAACTTTATCTCCCTAGCATGTCCTGCCGTGACACTGACCCAGTTGATACCGGGGTAATTGAAATCACCCATTATTATTACCACGCTGTAACTTTTGTTAGCTTCCTTGATTTCTTTGAGCATTTCATCATCCATTTGTTCATTCTGGCCAGGCGGTCGATAATACACCCCCACTGCCATCGCCTTCCCCTTTTTACATGGAATCTCAATCCATAGAGATTCTACAGCAAATTTTGTTTCCTGCAAAACTTTAATGCTTTCTGACTCAAAGCCCTCTCTAACAGAGCGCAACCCCTCCACCAATTTGATCAGCTTTATCATTACGATATAGTTTGTACCCAGGTATCACACAGTGTCCCACTGGTTGTCCTCCTTCCACCATGTCTCTGATAAGAACATATAAGAACATAAGATACGCCATACTGGGTCAGACCAAGGTCCATCAAGCCCAGTATTCTGTTTCCAACAGTGGCCAATCTAGGTCATATGTACTGTCACCCCTCCGTGCTGTGTACCTGTTGGTTGGGCAGGGCACTGCACTGGGGCTTCAGTGTAACTGGCCTTCTGGTAGTTGTAGTTGTGCTGCCAGTTAAAAATCAGTCGTGGAACGATGGTAAGGTTAATGAGGGCTTTATTTCCCCTTCCAAAAGGACTTCTTATCGTGGTACAAACAAAAGGAAAACATAACCCTTCCTGGGCATATAACAAAAGGAAAAATGTAACAAAAATAGCTTCTTCTCAGCAGTAAAACAAATGTATCTCAAAACAGTCTTTCACAAGCAGATACAAGCCTTCCTTTACAATGTCAGACTTCAACAGCTCTTAATTCCCTTTTTACCTTAAAGAGGATATGCTGTCTGCTGTAGAAATTGTACAATCCATATACTCCGTGCTTGTCTCAGCTTCAGATGGCTCACATTGCATTGCTTCCTCACAAGCACTTAATATCTCTTTCCTCTCAGCATGTGGGACCTCTTCAAACAGTCTCTCTCTATTCTGACGTACTTCTCTTTCTCTCTCTATGAGAGTAGACTGACTGCTATTACCACATTCACTGAACTTCTTTGGGTAAGAGCCTTTCCCCTGCTGGTGGTTGTTAGGTAAACTATAATATTCTCCTGCACTTCTATTAGAGGAAGTTGGCTTACCACTTGCCTCTGCCTGGCTCAGGATTCTGTGTATGGCTGGAGTTTGAAACGGCAGTTTTTCAGAGACTCTGCTCCTTACATTCCTTCCAGAGATATTAGCTTCTTCAGGTAAAAAGCATTTAACCTTTTCATGCCTGTTATAAGGGTAGTGAAACTTCTCCGTTTCCCTTAAGCTGGCTTCATAAGGCTTCTGTGTTTCAGGGAACTGCTTCCTATAGCCAAGCCCTGTGCTTCCCCTTTCAGGATAAAAATAAAACTCTTCAGCTTTTACCTTTCTCCTCCCAGCTCCGTTCCAACCTGGGCTGTTTCCAACACTCTCTGGGCTCCTCTGGTAACTGAGGCTTCCTCTCCTGGCTTTGCTACATCCTCTGTAGCTCTTTCCACAATTGCCGTTATCCTCACTTTCACTCTGAGTCCAGCTGTCTTGGCTTCTCACTCAAGCACTCATGGTAATCATTCAAACTTCCATTAAGGCTTCCGTAGTGATTGTCAGACACGCTTTCTCCACCGCTCTCTCTCCAGCTCTTGCAGCCCTCTCTGCTCTGCCTGTTTGTGAGCTGTGCTTATCTAGGTATCTCCGAGCAGCACCTCCCCCCAGCTGACTTGCATCAGGTGATAACCTCCTAGCTTCCTTGCTGGCTGGGTGTGTCTCTCTGGCTCGTGACCTCATTTGTTTTCGTTGCTCATAGCAACTTCCTGACATGTGCTTTCTACAAACGTCAGTGTCAGCCTGATCTGCTACTTCTCTATCTATCTCCATAGGCTCCGCTGGGTCTGCTCTGCGACAGTACCTAGCAGTTTCCCCAAGAGACACAAGTTCCACAATGCTTGTACTGGGTCAAGCATTGATATCTTCGGTCACTTCTTAATAATGGTTTATGGACCTTTTCTCCAGGAACTTGTCCAAACCTTTTTTAAATTCCAATCATATCTAACCTCTCATTTAGTGCCATATATTCTAACTCTCCCATCTTATTTTTTAGACTTCTAGCATTTGCATACAAACATTTTAGAGACTATTTTATTCATATTAATTTGGCTATTGATAGACATGGGTAATTTGGGATCTTTAAGCTCTGTCTGCTCCATACTCGAGGGCTTTTGGGCTACTTTACTCTTTTTTGGAACCTCTCTGCTTTTGGTAGTATCCTTCAAGGATACATTCTTCCGAACCATCCGCTCTTGGGCAACTGTCAGCTTTCCTCTATTATCTAGTTTAAAAGCTGCTCTCTCTCCTTTTTAAAGGTTAATGCCAGCAGCCTGGTTCCATCCCGGTTAAGGTGAAGCCCATCCCTTCTAGCTTTTGCCGTCGTCTTTTCTACCTGTTTAGCTACTTTAAGATCATCAGACACAACCACGCCCAGGTCCCGCTCCTCTTTAGTGGACAAAAGTACTTCACCCACTATACTATATTGCTCCCTTAGATTGCTGCAGCCCAAATGCATGACCTTGCATTTTTTAACATTAAATCCCAGCTGCCAGATTCTAGACCATTCTTCAAGCTTAGCTAGATCCCCTCCTCATGTTATCTACACTTTCCTGGGTGTCTACTCTACTGCATATTTTGGTATCATCCGCAAAAAGGCAAACCTTACCTGACAGCCCTTCCGCTATATCACTAACAAAGATGTTAAAAAGAATTGGACCAAGCAATGTTCCCTCTAATTTTCTGTAGGCTGTGTGCGCATAAAATATCAGCTGTGTGCAGCTTTTGAAGGAAGGTTAAATTTTTGTGCACCACATAACGACACTCAGAGTTATATACTTTAAAATTTGACTACACGTCAGAATACAGTATGTACACCACATTGATTTTAATCAAATTAAATGAAAATAGACTATTACTAAATGAAGCAGGAAATTTCTAGTAATTACAATCATAACTTTTAAGTTTTGTTCTATCAGAATCAGAGCCATAATTTTTGTACGCTCTGTTGTAAAGTATGTGCGCTCGCTCGGCGAGGTGTGCGCGTGCGCACAGCTTGGAGGGAACAGTGGGACCAAGGACAGATCCCAGGGGCACACGACTGGTAAAATCCTTCTCCTCAGAGTGAACCTCATTTACTTATACTCTTTGTCACCTCCCATCCAACCAATTTCTAACCCAAGCAGTAACTTTAGGGTCCATCCCTAGGGTGTTCACAGTTTGTTTATAAGTCGCCTGTGAGGAACAATGTCAAAGGCTTTACTGAAATCTAAATACACCACATCTAGGGCTCTCCCTCGGTCCAACTCCCTGGTCACCCAGTCAAAGAAATCAATCAGATTTGTCTGACAAGACCTGCCTCTGGTGAATCCATGCTGCCTTGGATCCTGTAATCCGCTGGACTCCAGAAACCTCACTATTTTCTCTTTCAGCAGCGTTCCCAATAATTTACTCACCACTGAAGTTAAACTAACCGGCCTGTAGTTTTCAACCACATCCTTACTTCCGCTTTTGTGTAAAGGGACCACATGAGCCTCTCTACAGTGCTTTGGCACCACTCCCAACTCCGAGGCATTGAAAAGGTCAGTCAGTAGAGCTGCTAGAACTTCCCCAAGTTCCCTCAGTATTCTAGGGTGTATCCCAACCGGTCCCATCGCTTTGTCTACTTTAAGTTGAGCTAGTTTCTCACGAACACAGTCTTCTGAAAATTGTTCAAGATGTCCCTCGCTTCTGTTCCTGTTTGTGGGTGTTTTCTGAGGTCCTGCTCCTGGTTCTTCATCTGTGAACACAGAAAGCGTAGTTACCCACCTGTAACAGGTGATCTCCGGGAACAGCAGGAATTTAGTCCTCACATATGGGTATCGTCGGTACCGACGGAGCCTGCGTGGGAACGCTCCCCAGCATACAATAGGAATGCTTTTGGGAGCATCCCTCAGCACATGCGCGCTGCCTTCCCGCCTTTCCAAATGTCCCTCTTCAGTTAAGTTTGTAGCCGAGTGAAAGGATAGAGAGAGAGAGGAAAAAGACAAAGAGAGAGAGAGAGAGAGACACACACACACACAACTCCTAAGGGAGGTGGGTGGGTTGTGAGGATTAAATTCCTGCTGCTCCCGGAGATCACCTGTTACAAGTGAGTAACTACGCTATCTCCAGGAACAAGCAGGAATGTAGTCCTCACATATGGAGACTCCCTAGCTGAAGATGCCAGGGAGATATCCCCAGGAAGGTGCCACCGTTGAAGGTGAGAAAGCTTCCTCCCATGGATCTCTGGCATCACACCAGGGTTGGTGGGTAGGAGTTAGTTTAGGTTTGAAAGAGATTTTGTAGAACAGCTTGGCCAAAGAAGGCAGCCTGATGGGAGGCTTTATGTAGGCAGTAGTGGGCTGTGAAGGTGTGTACCAAAGCCCAGGTGGCTGCTCGACAAATGTCATCGATAGACACAGAGTGGAGATTAGCCATAGAAGCTGCCATGGCTCTCACATTGTGAGCTGTGACATGGTCCTGAAGAGGAAGACCCTTACTCTCATAAGTAAAGGATGTGCATTGGGCAATCAACTTAGATAAAGTTCTTTTGGAGACTGGAAGACCCAAATGACTAGTGTCAAAAGTTGCAAAAAGTTGTGAGGTCCTTCTATGTTGCTGTGTTCTTTGAATGTAAAAGGCTAAGGCCCTTTTACAATCCAAAGTATGAAGGTTTCTTTCTGCATTAGAGGTGTGAGGCCTCGGGAAAAAATACAGGAAGATAAATTGATTGGTTTAAATGAAAAGGCAAAACCACCTTTGGCATAAAGTGTGGGTGAGTTCGAAGAACAACCTTATGATAAAATCTAGTATAAGGAGGATCAGTCACTAAAGCTTGCAATTCACTAATGCGATGGGCAGAGGTGATTGCAATCAGGAAGATGACCTTCCAAGTCAAAAACCTAAGGGCTGTAGTGGCTAAAGATTCAAAAGGCGGCTTCATGAGCTGCCCGAGAACTAGATTTAGATCCCATGCTACTGGTGGTGGCTTGATGGGAGGTTTAGTTAATAAAAGGCCTCTCATAAATCTTGATAGGAGTGGATGAGAGGAGATTAGTTGTCCATTTAGAGGCTTATAAGATGCTGCAATTGCACTAAGATGGACTCTTACCGAATTGGTCTTTAGCCCAGAATTTGATAAGTGAAGGAGATACTCTAGTATTGATTCTAAGGGGGTTTAATCCGTTCTTGGAGCACCATATAGTAAAATGTTTCCACTTGAAGGCATAAGATCTTCTTGTGGAAAGTTTCCTAGAAGCCTGAAGGATATTTTTTACCTGCTGGGACAGGTTGAGATCCTGGAGGTCTAAGCCTTCAACAACCAGGACGTGAGGTGCAAGGACTGGGGATTCGGGTGCCATAGCGTCCCGTTCTCCTGGGAAAGGAGATCTGGAGCATGCCCTAACTCCAGAGGTGCCGCTTGAGAGATGCAGAAGCAGGGAATACCACGTTTGGCGTGGCCATCGTGGTGGTATAAGAATCATGCGACCCCTGTCTCTCTGAAGCTTGAAAAGTGTCTTGGGGATGAGGGGAATGGGTGGGAAGGCATAAAGGAAGTCCTGACCCCAGTGAAGGAGGAAGGCATCCCTTGCCTGACAGTTGTGTGCCGGAATCCTGGAACAGAACCGGGGAAGTTTGGCATTCAGTGGACTTGCAAAGAGGTCTATGTCTGGAGTGCCCCAGAGATGAAATATCTTTGCCACCTGGTCTAGGTGGAGTGACCACTCGTGAGGTAGCAGTACTCGACTGAGTTTGTCTGCCCAAAGGTTTTGAATGCCTGGAAGATATACCACTAGAAGGTGAATTTGATGCTGTCTGGCGAGGGCCCATAGTCGTAAAGCTTCGTTGCATAACAGAGAGCCTGTCCTGCCCTGCTTGTTCACATAGAACATGGTTACCTGATTGTCCGTCTGGACTAAGACTGTCTTGTAGCTGAGCTGGGCGTGGAACACTCGAAGAGCTAAATAAATTGCTCTTAACTCCAGGAGGTTTATGCGTAAACCAACCTCCTGTGGAGTCCAGATGCCCTGGGTAGAGAGACGATTCAGGTGTGCTCCCCAACCCACCTGTGATGCATCTGTTGTTAGGGTGGCCTGAAAGAGGGGTGGATGGAAAGGAGACCCTACTGTCAGATTTTCTAATGATTGCCACCATTGGAGGGACAAAATTAGTCATTGAGAGATTGTTATTTTGTCCGACAAATGACCCGTGGCCTGTGTCCACTGTGTGGAGAGGGTCCATTGAGCTGCTCGCATGTGGAGGCGAGCATATGGGACTACATGAACTGTGGATGCCATGTGTCCCAGTAACTGCAGTAGCTCCCGAGCAGTGAGGGAGGATTTGCCTGCTGCTTGGGAAGCTAACTGCATTATGCGAAGACACCGGGCTTGTGGAAGAAAAGCCCTTGCCTGTCTGGTATCCAGACAGGTTCCTATGAATTCTAGGCATTGGGAAGGAACTAGTTGAGATTTCAGGAAGTTTATTACCAATCCCAAGTATTGGAGGATTCGCATTGTACGAGAAAGTGCAGTGCTGGCCTCTGTCACTGTGGAGGCTTGGATGAGCCAGTCGTCTTAAGGGAAGACAAAAATCCCCAGGGTTCGTAGAAATGAAGCTACTACTGCCATGCATTTTGTGAATACCCTTGGTGCTGAAGCCAGACCAAAAGGAAGAACCCTGTACTGGAAATGTCTTCCCCTGAAAAGGAAACGTAAAAATTTCCTGTGATCTGGATGGATAAGAATGTGAGTGTAATCCAAGATGGCGGAGGAGTAGACACCGTTTGTAGGAGTACGGAGAGGCAGAGAGGTGGACGCTGAGCTGATGGGGAAAAAGAGGAAGCAAACAGCGAAGCCCCCGGATTCCTCGACACCTTTAAGAGGTTCGACGCAAGCCTCTATTGTCTCCTTTTGCTTACCTCGTACGGCGGGCATGGCTTCAGCGGATCCCTCGGGTGTGATGGGGGATCTGAGCAGTGACGGGGTGGATCTTAGCCCCGTTCAGCTGTTGCCGCCGCAACCGAGTGGGGGCTGAGATGAGGTGGCGGGCACTGGAGTGTCTCCAGGTCAGGAGGTCATGGCTGCGTGTGGGGGCCCCCCCTCTCTACTGGTACTGAGCCCTGGTGAGAAGTTTGGAGAAGCTGTGGAGATGGTTCGCTCCACTGAAGTTGGTCCGGGAGGGGACCGAGGGAAAATCGTTTTGCCATGAGCTGCAGAGATGCGGGTGATATGCGGCTTAAAGAAACCAGCTAAAGTTACATTAGATAGCTTATGGGAGGCTCTCTCTTCTCTCCAGAGTTCCCTTGCTCCAGTAGTGGGTGCATTATCTCAGGAGTTTCATTTTGTCAAAGGCCGGTGTTCGGCGGTGGAATTGAAGTGTGCGGAGCAGGTTGACAAGGTAGCAGTGCTTGAGACTAAGGTGGATAATTTGCAAGTCTTGGGTGAGACTTTTTCCAAGGAACGATTGATTTCAATGAGGCACTTGGACTTTATGGATAATTCCCTAAGGAAAAATAATTTGCTTTTTCTGAACTTTCCAAGATCACCATTGTTGGAACCACTGGTTCTCGCCCGTAAGTACCTCACGGAGGTTCTCCTGATGCCACCAGACAATTTGCCACCTATTGTTAGGGTTCAGTATGTTGCTATTTCCTCGGGGACTGGGGCTGAGGTGGGAACAGTGGGCACTTTGGGGCCTGACCAGTTGGAATTGTCTGATTTCCTAGAGTGTACTCAACAACGAAAAAAAGTGGTCAACTCTTCAGAGCAACAGTACTGTTGAGAATAAACTAGAATTGCTCCAATAACAACCAGAGAATCAAATAAATAATTTCCCGTCCCGTTGTTCTCACGCAACTGGTCTCAGACTAACTTGGAGCTACGGTCGGAACTTTCAGTAACCAAATGCTCCGTTTTGCATCCAGGACAATTAAATGTTGCGTGATTAAACTATAACTGCTAGTTTGACTTCCTCAATTCAATTAGTTAACTTGTGCTGCAACCACACATATTCATGCCTTAAGGTATTATGTAGTTGTGCTTATCTGGAATGATTTCCATCAATCTGAAATGATTTCCATCCGACGCCAGTCTTAGCGCTACCGCGTTTCACTATCCCGCTGTTTCTTCAGGGATTCTTCATATCATATGTCTCATAACGTCGGCGCACAATACTTTTCAATGAATATCAATGCGGTGTCTCCATACCCAGCTTTCCTCCTCTAGTAACTGTTAAGATTTCCTAGAGAGCTCCTTGGAAGTGGTGACTAGTAGAGCAACTCTGTTAGTTTGTTTCGCCTTTGAATCTGATCGTAACACTGTCCTTAGGTTATATTTTCGTAGAATGTCTTTTTCTCAGTTTATGGGTTCAAAAATTTTAATATTTCCTGATCTGTTGAGGGACACCCAAAAAAGGCGGAAAGACTTTCTGGCTTTACGCCAGAGAGCTACTGCCTTCGGTGCCCAATTTAAATTGAGGTATCCATGTAAATGTGTCTTATTATATCAGACTAAGCATTTTCTGTTTTTTGAACCTGTGCAACCGATTCAGTTTCTTCAGGCGAGGGAAGTTGGGGGGGGAGGGGTAATTCCTGTACTGGCTGCCATGTGAGTTTATCGTTGCTCATAAGATGTGTGGGAGATTATCCCTTATTTTTTCTTTTGATGTTTCTTGTTTGGAACCACATTGGGGTTGTCTTATTGGGGGCTATTTTTTGTAACTGGGGTTAACTTCTAAAAAGTGGGGAGGTATTTTCCCTTTTTTGCTGTATGTAGCCCAGTTATTTACGTTTTGATTGTAATGGAAAATTTGTTAAATAAAAAAAAAAAAAAGAAAAAAAAGAATGTGAGTGTATGCATCCTTTAAGTCTAGAGAGCAAAGCCAGTCCTGGCTTTGAAGGTATGGCAGAAGAGTTCCCAGAGAAATCATTCTGAATTTCTCTTGAAACAGATATTTGTTCAAGTCTCTGAGGTCTAGAATGGGTCTGTCCCCTCCTGTTTTCTTTGGAATAAGAAAACAGGGGGAGTAGAACCCTGCACCCTGTTGAAGAATGGGTACTTCCTCTATTGCCCCTTGGGCAAGAAGTGTGGAGACCTCGTGATCTAGCAGATTGTCTGCAGAGGTTTGTGAATTGAACTGCTTTAGAATTGCAGGAGGGGGTAAGCTGTGAAAATGAAGCTTGTACCCCTCCCCTACAATGGACAAAGTCCAATCTTCTGCTGTTATCTGATGCCATCTGTTGACAAAGTGGCATAACCTGCCCGAATATTGGGGGGTTGAGGACCCCTCAGAGGCAGGAAGACAAAAGCTCTCTAGGAAGGAGTCAAAGCCCTTGAGGGGGCTGAACCTGGAGAGCTGGTTGGGCTCTCGGGCCTTTTGGTTTCTTTTGTTGTCTAGTTTGTCCCTTTTGGGCAACCTGACCTGGAGTCTGAGTCTGGTGGGTATAGGAAGGATAAAACGTCCTCTTTTTGCTAAAAGAGGGTTTTTTATAAGACTTCCTTTTGGCTGGAGTGGCTGTAGACTTTGACAATCTATCTAAGGTAGAATTGTCAGCATCTAACTCGTTAGCCTTCTCCTGCCAGTTCTTGCCGAAGAGATTCTCTCCCGTGCAAGGAATGTTGCCTAACTTGTCCTGTATCCAAGTCTCCAAGTCTGATGCCTGTAGCCAGGCAATCTGTTGTGCGCCAATGGCAATAGCAGAAGTTCTGCTGATGCATTCGAAGCAGTCGAAGGCTGCACGATTGACAAACTTGGAGACATCCTGAGCATGCTTAACCAGAGTAAGAAAGTCTTGTCTTATCATCTGGGAGAAATGGGCTCATAAGTTCCAAGTCTCCTGTGATTTATTTGAGGAACATTCCCATATATAGGATATATGAGCTGATCCTAGCTGAAAGCATGGAAGCTTGAAATGTTCTGCATCCAAAAGCATCCAGAGTCCTGCATTCACGACCTGGAGGATTGGATGCAATGTCTCTGCACTTTTCATCCTACGCATGGCTGACTCCACTACCACTGAATGGTGTGGCAGCTGAGTTTTCTGAAATCCAGGACATGGTGGGACTCGATACATAGTGTGGCAAAGTCAACCATTTTGAACATGAGGGAGGTGAACAGCATAAGGAATTCACCTTAATCAAGGGGCCTCTGTTAGGTGTGCAGGGTCCAAAGGCCAGAACCACAGTTCAAAGGCAGAAAAAACCCAGCTGGAACAAGTTCCAGGAAATGCTTGACAGTGTAAGAAGGATAGATTGCAAGCACGAGGACAAAAGCCCTCACTCTAATAAATGCACTGATTATCCTGATGTCAGAAGGCAGGGGGATTACAAACACCTGGGAGAGAAAGAGGTGGGGTTGGATCCCAGTGAGTATAAACCTTGGTTAAATTATGGAGATAGGAGCAGTAGCAGAAGGAGAAGGAGCTGGAAGAGGAGTGATTGGAGAAGCAGCAGAGGACAGTCTTCAGAGCAGGAAGGACGATGGAATGCTGGAGAAGCCAGAGCAGGTGCTAACTTCTGGAGACAGGCTGAGCTACCCATTGCTGAGAAAGGTGATTTCCCTGAATCACGTTTGCAACAAAGGTGGGAGCCAGGAAGGAGAGAAGCTTTCAGGCCACCAGAGAGGTTGTCAGCAGGGCACCCTGATCAAGTGGATGAGTCAGAACCTATGGAATTGGGAGAACCAGTGATAGAGCCAGAGGTGGGAGAAGATATGTTGATGGACTGTTCTTTATGCCAAGCTCTAGACTTGAAGCGTCTGAAGAAAGGCCAGCCTAGAAAAGAACTGTTCCTCTTGCTGAAGTAACCTCAGAGCTAAGCAGTGAGGAAGTAAATTCCTGTGTGTTTTGAAAGGAGGAACTTACTGCAGCATAAGCTAATGGTAAGGCTGTGATTCATGCTTCTGTGTCAGCTGTGTTGAAACTCTACAACGGAGAGAAAGTTAATTAGCTGTTAGAAGTGTTTGTGCTTTGCTCCTGTTTATAAGAGAAGCCTGCTATAAGAGCCTTGAGGACACTGTGAATGCTTATTTCATAACCTAAGTTTGGTTCTTCCCCTGGAAGTGCAGCCCAGAGAGAATTATGGCTGAGTGAAGATAATTTTGCCATAGAAGTAAAGTTTGTTTTTCTATTGCTCCGATTGACAAAGGACAATAAGAAAAGTGGCATCTGGTTATATGTGAAAAGGCTAGCTTCTGCAGTGAAGAGGACTTTAAAAGCCAATATTGAGTTCTGTTTGTTTTGCCACCAACCTGCTGAACCTTAAGCAAAAATCCTATAATTTAAAATTCTGTAAATGGTACCAGGAACCTGACCTTGTGTTCAAAATAAATTCTTTTTCTGTCATAAGCCTTACCCTTGATTTAACACGACTACAATCCTTTTACTTAAAGCATAAATGTTACAGCTGATAGAAGAAGGTTCTCAACCACCACACCCTCAACAACTAGAAGACTAGTGGTTATGGCGTTGTGCTTGTGACAATAGTATCAAGTCTCCTAGAGTGAGGAGAAGTAGTCAGAGGTGTCTCCCACATTCTGAGCATCAAGCTATGCAGAATTTCATGGATAGGCAGAGTAGCTGCATCCTTAGGAGCTTTAGGATATTGGAGGATTTCCAATTCCTTTGCTCTGGGTTCCTCTTCAGGAGCTACTGTGATTGAAAGACCTTTAGCCATATCGCGGATGAAATCCTGAAATGACATGTCCTCTGGAGGTGACATTCTGCGTTGGGGAGAAGAGGGATCTTCTAGGAGAAACCCTCTAGTGCCAGCAGATTTGTCAGAGTCTTCGGAATCGGAGGAATCTAAGTATTCCTGACCCCGATGCTTCTGCAAAGCACGATCCCGGTAACGATCGATGTCGGTACCAAGGTGACCCGGTACCACTTTATCCACTCCAGCTGGAGGTGGAATGGGAAGAGTTACCAGCGAGGCCGGTACAGTCGGTACAGGCATCGTCGGTGTCGGTACCGGTGTCTGTATCAGTGTCGGCACAGGCATTGGTGTTGATGTTGGCACCGGTGCCCTTGAGACCACCGGTACCGCAGCTGAGAGAAGAGCTGCGATACTGCGTTCGATAGGAAGAAACCTCTGGTCTATCGATGCTGCCGATGCCTGGGTGTCGGTGCCGGTAAGAACGGCCGAAACCCCTGAGCATGGCACAGGTAGTTCTTGCGAGGCTGAGGCCTCGAGAACATCCTGAAGCCTCATCGATGCTTTGGAAGCTGAAGCCTCCCACCGGGGCTGCTTTGCCAGTGTGGTTCCCTCAAGGGCAATGCCAATGGCCTCTCAATGCTTAGCAGGAGAGCTACCCTTTGAGGACCAGCTTTTGTGTTCTTACCTGAGATCCATGGGAGGAAGAAGAGGCCCTTGACGATGTCGATGCAATGGATCTGGCATCTGAAGAAAAGAGGGTACCGAGCTTTGCGGACAGGTTCTGTCTTCCTCTTTTGGTCATCCCCATGCAGGAGAGACATTCAGTTGGAGAATGATCAGGTTCTAAACATTTTAGACACCAATCACGGGTGTCAGTGACGGAAATGGTACCGCCACACTTAGCACCTTTTTTTTAAAAACCACTAGTTGGCTTTTCCATGATTTTGGAAAAAATGGGGCTTAAAGCCGAAAATGGCGCCTAGCACCAAAAACAGGATAGTTTCTGAAAAGAAACAGTCAAAGTCTAAGGGTTTTTATTATTTTTTTTTTAGAAAAAGAAAAGAAAAGGCAGTACTGGTAGGCGTCGTGCGGTAGGCAAACGCGACCACAAGAAAGAATTTAAAGACGGAATTTTCTGCATTGACAGGGAATAGGTCCTGTTGGCTCCGCGGAAAACGAAGAACTGAAGAGGGACAGTTGGAAAGGTGGGAAGGCAGCGCACATGTGTTGAGGGATGCTCCCAAAAGCGTTCCTATTGGACGCTGGGGAGCGTTCCCGCCTAGGCTTCATCGGTACCGACGATACCCATATGTGAGGACTACATTCCTGTTTGTTCCTGGAGATCAGAAATATTTGTTAAGCAATTCCGCTTTATCCTCATCAGCTTCTACATATTCCTCCCCTTCACCCTTGAGTCTGACAATACCACTTTTGCCCTTCCTCTTCTCACTAACATATCTGAAAAATGTCTTATCCTCCCATTTTATTGCATTGGCTATTTTCTCCTCTTTTGAATCTTTGCTTTCCTGACTACTTTGCTAGCTTTTCTTAAGTTTTTCCAAATATAGATGCCTGTCTTTCTCTCTCTGTGATCTCTTGTATTTCATGAAGGCCTCCCTCTTTTTCTTCACTTTTTCAGCTACCTCTTTCGAAAGCCATAGCGGTCTCCTTTTCCTTTATTTACCATTTAAAAAAAAAAAAAAAAGGTTGGCTGCCCTTAAAATATCTCCTTTCAGTTTTGCCCACTGTTTTCTACATCCCCCAGCTGTTACCATCCCGCTAACGACTCCCTGAGGTATTGGCGCATCTTGGCAAAGTTAGTCTTCCTAAAGTCTAAGACCCTCACCTTTGAATGGATTCTAACAGCCCTAGTCCTAATACTGAACCACACCATCTGGTGATCACTGGATGCAAAATGATCTCCTACTATAAACATCAGAAACACTTTCCATTGTTAAGCACCAAGTCCAGAATGGCCCCTTCACGTGTGGGGTCTGTTACCAATTGCTTGAATAGTTCTCCCTGTAGAGAATCCAGGATCTCTTTACTTCTAGATGATACTGCAGCAGGAATGTGCCAATCAACATCTGGCATATTGAAATCCCCTTTCAGTAGCACTTCCCCTTTCCTAGCAATGCTGCGTATGTCTTCAATTAACTCTCTGTCCACCTCTTCTGAGGGAGGTCTGTATAATCAGGCCAATGCAAATAGATTTCTCTTTCCCTCTTTCTAGTTTAACCCACAATGCATCCTCTCTCCCTTTTAAGCTCTGTAATTCCAAAGCTTTAATAGTAGTTTTTACATATAGTGCCACTCCTCCTTCCCTTCTTCCTACCCTGTCCTTTCTGAATAAGGTATGGCCAGGTATATTTACGTCCCAGTCATGGTTTTCTGTGAACCATGTTTCTGTAACTGCCACTAAATCCAAGTCGGCCACTCCCACCAAAGCTTCAACATCAGGGATCTTATTCCCCATGCTACGGGCATTTATACACACTACTTTCCATATGTTACCTGTTACCCATTTCCATAAAGGTATTTAATGCATCAGTTACCTGGGGGCTTTTTTCACCCATCCCCAACAAATCTAGTTTAAAGCCCTCTTCAGTAGATTAGCCAGTCTATTACTGAAGAAGCGTTGACCTTTCTTGGACAGATGGATGCCATCGCTGCTCTGCAACCTTTGGAACAGCATCCCATGGACTAGGAAGCCAAAACACTCTCGATGACACCATCCACGCAGCCATCCATTCATCTCCAGGATGCGAGCCTCTCTGCCTTGGCCTTTACCCTCAACAAGGAGGATTGAAGAGACCACCACCTGTGCACCTAACTGCTTCACCCTCTGTCCCAGAGCCATGAAGTCACTTTTGATACGCTCAGAGGGATACCTGGCAGTATCAACTGATCCGACATGGATTAGCAACATTGGGTAATAGTCAGTGGGCTTAATGAGTCTCGGCAAACTCTCCGTAACATCTTGGATTTTGGCACCAGGCAGACAGCATACCTCTCTGGACATCAAGTCTGGTCGGCAGATGGACGCCTCAGTACCCCTCAAAAAAGAGTCACTAACCATCACTACCCTTTGCTTCCTTGTGGTCACCGATTCTGCAACTTTGGGGTACTTGAGCTCTGGTTCTTCCCTTTCCAGGGATACTTTCACCTCCTCCACTTCCAGGGCTGCATAATGGTTCTCCAATTCAAGGGCTGGAGAAGTTGCATGGGTGATTCTGCAGGCCCTGGTGACTTGGGTCCAACCTTCAACATTCTGTTGGCACTCATCTTCTCCTCTGCTAGAGAGCTTGGATGTTTCAAGAAGCATCTCATCAATGTACTTATCACTGTCTTGAATGCTCCTCAGCCTCGCCACTTCCTCTCCGAGTTCCTCCACTTGTTTCCTGAGAGCTTCAACATGCAGGCACCCTGCACATGGAACCGGTCCTTCAACTGGCATTGGGACCTCTGTCTGAGAGAGGCAGAAACTGTAACGGGGGCAACAGCTTTAGCGATATGATTTTTCCCAGCCATTGTTCAGTTCGTGGAGAAAAAGCAGTTAAATCACTTTAATTATATTCAAAATGTGCTGTTCCAAGTCCCTGTGCTTTGTTAAATGGGAAGGTGCCCTATAAAGCAAGGCTGCTCACTAGGGGTGGGTGGGAGTTGGGGTGGATAGGGAGGGAACTAACACCTCATTAGGTGTCAGCAGTTCCCACAAGTTGAGGTTACTAAAGTTTAAAACCTACTCTGCTAAAGAAAATATTGCCACTAAACCACCAAAAAGAATGTATCTTTGCTTTAAAAATATACCAGAACCCTTTTAAGAGCTCCCAGTCAGAGAGCTAGCAATTTAATAAAAATAAACCCTCAAATCCTTACCGCTGTTTGACCTGTAGAGCCCCCGTTTGGCATGCCTCAACAGGGCAGGGTTCTGAAGCCTTTTATGCAGGCCTCAGCTGCTCTCAGTTCATTCACAGGCTAATCAGGCCCACTAACTCCTGATTAGGTGTTTCTTCTCTGTACCTTTTCTAATAATGCTATATAATTTTTAAGATACGGTGACCAGAATTGCACACAATATTCAAGGTGCAGTCGCACCATGGAAAGATACAGAGACATTATATCCTTTGTTTTATTTTCCATTCCTTTCAGGACTTATAATACCTAGCATTCTATTTGAACATAAGAACATAAGATATGCCATACTGGGTCAGACCAAGGTCCATCAAGCCCAGTATTCTGTTTCCAACAGTGGCCAATCTAGGTCATATGTACCTAGCAGTTTCCCCAAGGGACACAGGTTCCACAATGCTTGTATTGGTTCAAGCATTGATATCCTGGGTCCCTTCTTAATAATGGTTTATGGACCTTTCCTCCAGGAACTTGTCCAAACCTTTTTTAAACCCAGCTACACTAACAGCCTTTACTACATCCTCCGGTAACAAATTCCAGAGTTTGATTACACGTTGAGTGAAAAAATATTTTCTTTTATTTTTTAGTCTTAAATAGTTTACCCTGTAGCTTCATTGCATGTCCCCTAGTCTTTCTATATTCTGATAAGGTAAACAATCGATCTACGTTTACCCGTTCCACTCCGTTCATTAATTTACAGACTTCTATCATATCTCCCCTCAGCCGTCTCTTTTCCAGGTTAAAGAGCCCTAACCTTTTTAGCCTTTCTTCATAGGAGTATCCTTCCATCCCCTTTACCATTTTGATGGCTCTTCTCTGAACCTTTTCTAAAATCGCTATATCCTTTTTAAAATACGGCAACCAGAATTGCACACAATATTCAAGGTGCGGTCTCACCATGGAACGATAGAGGCATTATATCTTTTGTTTTATTTTCCATTCCTTTCCTTATCATACCTAGCATTCTATTTGCTCTCTTGGCTGCTGCGGCACACTGGGCCGAGGGTTTTAACATGGTATCCACAATGAGGCCTAAATCTTTTTCCTGGGTGGTGGTTCCTAATGTGGAACCTTGCATCGTGTAACCATAGTTTGGGTTGTTCTTCCCTAGGTGCATAACCTTGCACTTGTCCACATTAAATTTCATCTGCCATTTTGATGCCCAGTCTTCCAATTTATCAAGATCCTCTTGCTATTTTCCACAATCCTCTTGGGTTTTAACAACTTCAAATAGTTTTGTGTCATCTGCAAATTTGATAACCTCACTCGTTATTCCACTTTCCAGGTCATTTATGAATATGTCAAAAAGCAGCAGACACAGCACAGATCCCTGGGGTACACCACTATTCACCTTTCTCCATTGGGAAAATTGGCCATTTAGCCCTACCCTCTGCTTTCTATCTTTTAACCAGTTCCTGATCCACAATAGTACACTGCCTCCTATCCCATGACTCTTTAGTTTTGCCAAAAGTCTCTCATGAGGGACCTTGTCAAAGGCTTTCTGAAAGTCCAGATACACAATATCAACCGACTCACCTTTGTCCACCTGATTATTCACTCCTTCAAAAAAAACATAACAGATTAGTAAGACAAGATCTTCCTTGTCTAAAGCCATGTTGGCTGTCTCCCATTAGGTCATGACTATCTACATGCTGAGTAATTTTATTCTTAGAAAGAAAAATTAGGAGAATTAAGCATAGCGCCGGAGAGAGAGAAACATTACAAAACAATGGACGCGAGGCACCTTAAGCAGGGGAAGATGTTACAATATGAGTACTAAGGTAGGTAGATAGATCACTAGGCTGGAAGAAAACAAATTTTTGAGAATTATGAACCACAATACATTTACAAGGAAACCTCAACAAAAAAGAAGCTCCCAGCTGAAGAACCCCAGGTTTTAACAATAAGAAAGCTTTATGCCTTCTCTGGGTATCTCGGAAAATATCTGGAAAGATGGAAATCTTTTTCCCCATAAACAGAACATTCCTCTTTTTATAATATATTTTAAAGGAGCCAATCTCTATCCGAAGGCAATGCAAGTCACCAACAGGGTGGAACCCACAACATCTTCTGGTTGAGGGGACCGAAGCAATGCTGATACATCCAGCGAATCCATTTCCAACACACCAACTGCACGATTCCCCTGAATCCGCAGATAACTTATCGACATGACACTCCAATTTAGCTAGAGAAAGACACAGTCAACTGTTGATTCACAACCTGTGTGAGCTGATTTATGGCTTCCCAGATATTCTCAAGAGTCACCGTGGTAGGCCGAGTAAGCACAATCAGCGAGGGATTCCCAGCAACAGGAGCTCCAGTGGCCATCTTCCCTCCCTAGGCTCCAACCACCAAGCAAGAGGCACCTTCCACCTCAACATGCTGTTTGCCAGGAAGAGACACCCGGCCTTCAGACCCGGCCAAAACACCATCAGCGGCTGGCTCCCGTGCACCCCACATCGGCGTCTCCACTTCCGCCTGTTCAGGCGTCACTGTAGATCCACGTTCCGAAGCACCGCTCGATAGTGCCGGGGCTGCAGGAGGAGAGCGACCCATTCGGGGAGAGAGAGATCTCATGGGCGGAAGCTGCCAAGCCCTCCTCAACCGGCGCCACCAATCTCCCCTTTCTGTTCCTCAGTGAGCTGCACAAAACGATCCATCGGGCCGGAAACTGCAGGTACGGGCTCCGTGGGGAGAGCCCGAAACTTGCTTTTGCGTTTAGGAATTGTGCTCAACGAACGCCGCCGCCATCTTAGAAAAGCCACTCCCCCAATTTTATTCTTTATGATGGTTTCTACCATTTTTCCCGGTACTGACGTCAGGTTCACCGGTCTGTAGTTTCCCGCATCACCCCTGGAACCCTTTTTAAAAATTGGTGTTACATTGGCGATCCTCCAATCTTCAGCTATTAGAGATGATTTTAATGATAGTTCACAGATTACTAATAGCAGGTCTGCAATCTCATATTTCAGTTCTTTCAACACCCTTGGATGTATACCATCCGGCCCAGGTGATTTGCTACTCTTCAGTTTATCTAACAGTTGTAATACATCTTCCCGATGTATCGATATTTCCTTCAATTCTTCCGCACCTTTAAATACCACTTGTCAGACGGCTGCCTGGTTCACAGTCTTGGCAAGTGCATATATCAATATGATTTGCAAGGGATTGTGGGAAATGCAGTCCATTCACACCAGACACAGCTGCTCACAATAATTAGTTGTGCTTGAGTGTAAAGCCAATAAGATATTTATTTATGGGGTTATTTCTCCCAACACAGATATGCTTGGTAGCACATAAAACAGGATACTTGCTTTCAGTGTTAAACTTAGAAAAACAAAATCAGGAAAACAACAGATGAACTTGTCAGGCAATCAAAGCAAAAGAATAAAGACCTGGTTGGTAACAAACTGGTCTTTTCTGTAGGCTTTAGCTAATATTTTCTTAGCAGTGTTTCAAACAACAAGCAAAACCCATAAAGAAGGGAAAAACTGTTCTTTTCAGGTTAACTTCTTATATCTTCACACATAGATTCAGAAGTGATTCCCTCAGAGCTCACAAGCAATTAGGTAAGGCTCAATTGCTAGCAGTTATCCAGCTGAAACCCCTTAGCTGGCTTAATTTCTACTGCATGGCTCAAAATCCTACGCAGGAGCTTTTCTGAGTAGATTAAAGAACAAGTTTGTATTTCTTTGTGATGGTCGTTGTACTTTGTAACAGTAAATTACCAAAGGAGTTTAGACAGAGAGCAATCCATATATTCACAGCCTGTATCTAAGACCGCTCCCCCTTCTTCAACAATCATGGGTTCAATATCATGGATTGGCACAGAAGAATTTCTCAATGGAGCACTCTCAGGAGAATACTTGTTTCCCTGCTGTCTTTCAAGGTTATAGCTAGGGCATAGATCAGTGTTCATACCTGAGCTTCCATTGCTGTTAGAGTTCCTCTCTAAATAGCCTGGCCAGTATGTAGTCCAGTTCTGATGTCCAGCCTTCCAATCCAGATCCCTGGACACTGGATCTCTCTTCACATACCTTCTGGCCCGGGTCCTAGGGTCCCTTCCAAGTGCAGCCGTCTCCCTCACAGGTACCGTCTGGAGATTCCTAGCTCTGCAGCACCACTCCTCTGGTTTTCTCCAGTCCAATGGTGTATGCTGGCCTTTTGAATGTCTCCCAGTATACGTACTGCTCTGGACTCCTTTAGACCTCCCAAATGCTTTTCTCTTCTTTCTTCCAAAGGGTTTCTTGCCCTCTCTGTCCGTCCGCTCTGGCTTCTGCTTCTGATGATCCTCCAGATGATGAAGATGTCCAAGCTGAGGATATCCAAGCTGATTCTGAGGATAAGGATCTCCCAGATGAAACTGAGGATAATTCTCTGTAGAATAAACTCTACCTTTATTCTGCTTAGATGAGTGCTCCACCTTAGCACAGCGCAGCTGTGCTGATTCAGGCCCTGCCCTTTGAGATGAGTGCTTGGGTATTACCTCATAGCCCTCCTGATTGAACACACGTTTCCCCACTTCAGCTCCTCTAATGGCTGTTGGAAACCTGGTGCATTCTGGGACTGGTAGTCTTTTATGGAAAAATTCTGTTTTCTTATTTCTACCAGGACTGACAGGTTGCTTGTTCAGAGTCACTTCACCTTTACTATAGCTCCTTCCTGAGCTATGATAAGCTTCCTTATCACACACTTCAGTCATGGGTAACATCCCTACATCTTCCTCCGTAAAGACCGAAGCAAAGAATTCAATCAATCAGTCTCTCCGCTATCGCCTTGTCGCCTTAGTGCTCCTTTAACCCCTTTATCATCTAATGGACCAACTGACTCTCACAGGTTTTTTGCTACGAATGTACTTGAAAAGGTCTTTACTTCGCGTATTTGCTTCCGCAGCAAGCTTCTTCTCAAATTCTCCCTTTGCCTGCCTTATCAATGCCTTGCATTTGACTTGCCAGTGCTTGTGCTGTTTCCAGGTTTAGTCGTTTGGCTCTTTTTTCCATTTCCTGAAAGATGCTTTTTTGGCAACAGCCTCTCTGACCTCACCTTTAAACCATGATGGCAGTTTTTTGGACTTCCTTCCACTTTTCTTAAAGCGTGGAATACAGCTGGTCTGGGCTTTCAAGATAGTATTTTTCAACAACAGCCAAGCCTGATGTACGTCTTTAACCTTTGCAACTGCTCCTTTTAGTTTTTTCTTAACTGTTTTCCTCATTTTATCATAGTCTCCCTTTCGAAAGTTAAAAGGTAGTACTGTGGATTTCCTTACTATTCCTCCTCCACTAATTAAATCAAAGACAATCATGCTATGATCACTATTGCCAAGTGGCCCCAACAACCTTATCTCTTGCACTAGATCTGGTGTTCCACTCAGGACTAGGTCTAATATGGCTTCCCCTCTGGTCGGTTCATGAACCAGCTGCTCCAAGAAGCAGTCATTTATTTCATCTAGGAACTTTATCTCCCTAGCATGTCCTGACGTGACACTGACCCAGTCGATACCGGGGTAGTTGAAATCACCCATTATTATTACTGCACTGTAACTTTTGTTAGCTTCCTTGATTTCTTTGAACATGTCATCATCCATTTGGTCATTCTGGCCAGGGACTCGATAGTACACCCCCACTGCCATCGCCTTCCCCCTTTTACATGGAATTTCAATCCATATAGATTCTACAGCAGATTTTGTTTCCTGCAAAACTTTAATCCTTTCTGACTCAATGCCCTCTCTAACATAGAGAACAACCCCTCCACCAATTTGATCAGCTCTATCATTACGATATAGTTTGTACCCAGGTATCAGTGTCCCACTGGTTGTCCTCCTTCCACCATGTCTCTGATATTCCAATCATATCTAACCTTTCATTTAGTGCTATATATTCTAAACTCTCCCATCTTATTTTTTAGACTTCTAGCATTTGCATACAAGCATTTTAGAGAATGTATTTTATTCATATTAATTTGGCTATTGTTAGACATGGGTAATTTGGGATCTTTAAGCTCTGTCTGCTCCATACTTGAGGTCATTTTGGCTAGTTTACTCTTTTGTGGAACCTCTCTGCTTTTGGTAGTATCCTTCAAAGATACATTCTTCCGAACCATCCGCTCTTGGGCGACTGTCGGCTTTCCCCTAATATCTAGTTTAAAAGCTGCTCTCTCTCCTTTTTAAAGGTTAATGCCAGAAGTCTGGTTCCATCCCGGTTAAGGTGAAGCCCATCCCTTCGGAAGAGCCCCTCCTTTCCCCAGAATGTTCTCCAGTTCTTAACAAATCCAAAACCCTCATCTCTGCACCATTGTCTCATCCACGCATTGAGACTCCGGAGCTCTGCCTGCCTTTTGGGTCCTGCGCGTGGAACAGGAAGCATTTCGGAGAATGTTACCCTGGAAGTTTTGGATTTGAACTTCCTACCTAAAAGCCTAAATTTAGCCTCCAGAACCTCCCTACCACATTTTCCTATGTCATTGGTACCGACATGTACCAAGACAGCAGACTCCTCCCCAGCACTATCTAAGACCTTATCTAGGTGGCGCGTGAGGTCCGCTACTTCACACCAGGCAGGCATGTTACCAGGCGATCCTCACGTCCACCAGCCACCCAGCTATATACATGCCTAATGATCGAATCAGCTACCCAGCTATCTACCCAGCTCCCTTGGCTGCCACTGCACACTGGGCCGAGGGTTTTAACCTGTTATCCACAATGACACCTAAATCTTTTTCCTGGGTGGTGGTTCCTAATGTGGAACCTTGCATCGTGTAACCATAGTTTGGGTTGTTCTTTCCTAGGTGCATAACTTTGCACTTGTCCACATTAAATTTCATTTGCCATTTTGATGCCCAGTCTTCCGATTTATCAAGATCCTCTTGCAATTTCCCACAATCCTCATGGGTTTTAACAACTTTAGTTTTGTGTCATCTAAAAATTTGATAACCTCACTCGTTATTCCCTTTTCCAAGTCATTTATGAATATGTCAAAAAGCAGCGGACCCAGCAAAGATCCCTGGGATACTCCATCATTCACCTTTCTTCATTGGGAAAAATAGCCATTTAGCCCTACCCTCTGCTTTCTATCTTTTAACCAGTTCCTGATCCACAATAATACACTGCTGCCTATCCCATGACATTTTAGTTTTGCCAAAGGTCTCTGATGAGGGATCTTGCCAAAGGCTTTCTGAAAGTCCAGATACACCATATCAACTGACTCACCTTTGTCTACCTGTTTATTCACACCTTCAAAAAAAAAAAAAACAGATTGGCAAGACAAGATCTTCCTTGTCTAAAGCCATGTTAGCTGTCTCCCATTAAGCCATGACTATCTACATGTTCAGTAAGTGTAAATTAGACTTACCTGCTAATTGTAGTTCCTGAAGGAACTCCAGTCTAGTCCCGGAAACTCTGGAGTTGTGAACCTCTTCCAGCAGCTTGGAGACTGATCAACATCATTCTTTGATGATACTGGTATAAGGAGACAGGCACCGCCTCCTCCCTCTCCAGTAACCTACTGACAAAGCAGACTCACCGGAGCAACAATTAAGTAAGTATAATAAGAAACACATGTAAACTCACAGGAACTCAAGGAAGACACTCCGGATACGCCATAATCTTCCTTGATATATCTGCAGCCTTTGACACCATCTCTCACAACATCCTCATACACAGACTACAGACTATCGGGATCAAGGACACCGTGCTGAAGTGGTGTCAATCCTACCTAACAAACAGACAACAGCTAATCCGCACCAGCGCTTCAACCTCCCCCCCATTCCAGCAACACCAGGGAGTACCCCAAGGATCCACTCTGTCAGCCATGCTCTTCAATATTTACCGTCAGCCATGCTCTTCAATATTTACCTCCAGCCACTCTGCACAGTCATACGCACCCACAACGTCAGCTTCCACATCTACGCTGACGATATCATGCTCTATGCTCCCATTACAAACCACAAACCCAACACACACCCACCTGTCAGCATGCTTCACAGCAGTGTCTGACTGGTTACAAACAAACAACCTAACCATCAATATAAAGAAAACCGAAGCCCTCATAGTAACAAAGGACCCAGACTTCACACCACCCACACACCTCAACATAGGAGCTACGAGCATCCAAATTCAACCACAGATAAGATGCCTGGGCATTATCATTGACCAAGCCCTCACCTTAAAGCAACAGATCACTAAAACCTCCGGAACTATATTTCACAAGGCAAGAACAGTGCAACGTCTCAGACCCCTCCTGGAACATCACGACTTCCGAACAGTGTTGCAAGCCATGACACTCCCACATCTAGATTACTGCAACATAATCTACCATGGACTTCCAGCCACACACACCAACCCCCTCCGAACTGCATTAAACACCACTGCGAGAATCATTCAGAGCGCAATGAAAACCGACCACATCACCCCAATTCTGAAGGAACTACACATTCTCCCCCTTGAGGCACGGACAAAATACAAAGCCATCCTACTCACCCACAAGGCTATCCATCAAACACAAGACAACCAGCTTCGCACCCTACTGGCTCGCCCAGCCCACGGCAGATCTACTAGACAAGCCTCCAACGTTTCCCTCACCATCCCTCACAAAAGAACCAAATGCTCGCAACGGACCTGCAAACGAGCCTTTTAACTCTATGCTCCATCTTTATGGAACTCCCTACCGAACTATCTCAGAAACAATACCAACCTGCTATCTTTCAGAAAACAGCTGAAAACCATCCTTTTCCAGGAATACTTCAACTCGACCCCCACCGAAAAACCTGCAAACCTCTAAGCTCACCCACAATGAACCTCTACCTCAAGGCCTATGTCTATGTCCATTGTCTGTCCTATGTCCAAAGTCTATCCTATGTCAGAATCATCAATGTTGCCTCCCCGGTGGTGGCCCTACCCTGTACTTAATTCCCCCCCCCCTATGTACCACCGCTTTGACCCGGCGAAAAGCGGTATATAAATACAGCTAAATAAATAAAATAAATAAATAAACCAACTATCTGAAACCTGAACATTGAAACACTGACCCAATACAGTCATGACTTTGAAATTCACCCGTGAAGACCCTCACTGCCCGCCCTGTGGCAGGACCTAAACATCAAATGGTATGTACTCTTCTCCACCTGAAGGCGAAGCCGCGGCCTGCACCCCAGTCACTTACCTGACACATCCTCCGCTTCAGGCTGCACACCAGGCAATGATACGGGACGGGGTCCGGGACTAGACTGGAGTTCCTTCAGGAACTACAATTAGCAGGTTAAGTCTAATTTACACTTCCTTATAGGCTCTCCAGTCTAGTCCCGGAAACTCTGGAGAAGTAACAGTAGTAAAAGAACTCACCGGGAGGGACCTGCCAGACCAGCCTGAAGCACCGCCGATCCAAAACAGGTATCCCTACTCGCCTGCACATCCAGACGATAATGCTTGACAAACGAATTCAGGGAGGACCATGTTGCCGCCTTACAAATCTCTACCGGCGGCACAGACTTGTACTCTGCCCAAGACGCGGCCTGCGCCCTAGTCAAATGAGCTCTTAACCCGTCAGGAACCTCCTTTCCCTTCAGTAAATACACTGACGCAATCGCCGCTTTTATCCATCTGGCAATAGAAGCCTTAGACGCCGCCTCCCCTTTGCGAGGCCCCCCGAACAAGACAAATAGCCTATCTGACCGCCTGAACTCCGCAGTTCTACTGAGGTACCTCTGCAAAGCCCTCCGGACGTCCAGCTGATGCAACCGCCGATCTGACGACCCATGCGAATCCGCGCGAAAAACCGGCAGGGACACCATCCGATTCAGATGAAAAGGAGACAGCACCTTTGGCAAAAAGGATGGCACCGGCCGCAAAACCACCTTGGACTCAAAAAAGGTCAATAAAGGCTCCCTACACGACAGCGCCTGTAACTCCGAAATCCTCCTCGCTGACGCAATAGCCACCAAGAACACCACCTTCAACGTCAGATCCTTCAACGTTGCCTCAGCCAGAGGCTCAAATGGACGACTTCCTAAACCGTCCAAGACTAACTGTAGATCCCAGGTAGGGACCAGAGTCCTGCACAGCGGCCGTAACAGACTGACCGCCCTCAAAAACCACTTCACATCAGGAAGGACCCCCAATGCTCGGCCCTTAACCTTCCCCCTGTAACAGGAAATCGCCGCCACCTGCACCCGTAAGGAAGCGGCCGCTAAGCCCTTTTGAAAACCGTCCTGCAAAAACGCTGAGGCACTGACACTCGCAACGCCGCACAATGTCTGTCAGTACACCACGCTTCAAAAATTCGCCACACTCGAACATACGCCAACGGAGTAGATCTTCTACGCGCTCCTAGCAATGTGGACACCACCGCCTCCGAGTAGCCCCTAGCTCTCAACCGTGCCCTTTCAAGAGCCATGCCGTAAGCGAGAACCGAGCTACCTGAGGCATGGACAACGGCCCCTGCACCAGAAGGTCCAGCCTGACCGGTAGCCGCCAAGGCTCGTCGATTAACAACCTCCTGAGATCCGCATACCAGGGCCTGCGCAGCCAATCCGGCACAATCAGAATCACGACTCGGTGATGTTCGATGCGACGCACCACGCGTGCGATTAACACCCAAGGCGGAAACACGTAAAGCAGCTGACCCACTGGCCATTCCTGGATGAGGGCATCCAACTCTTCCGACATCCTCTCTCGCCGCCTGCTGAAGCGACCGACCTTTGCTGAGTGGAACGTGGCCATGAGATCTATCACCGGGGCCCCCCAGCGCTGCACTACCATGTCGTACACCTCTGGGTGAAGGCTCCACTCCCCAGGGTCCACCTTTACCCGACTTAAGAAGTCGGCCTCTACATTGTCTACCCCGGCCACGTGCGCCACCGACAGCACCTGCAGATGCTCCTCGACCCACAGGAACAAGCGATCCGCCTCGTCCTCCAAAGGAGCACTGCCCGTGCCTCCCTGTTTGTTGATGTAGGCCACCGCCGTCGCATTGTCCGAACACACCCGGATCGCCGCCCCTTTCAGATATCGCTGAAAACTGAGCAGTGTCCGGAACACGGCACTGAGTTCCAATCTGTTTATCGACCAGGACCTCTCCTGCACCGACCACTGACCCTGCGCAAACTTGCCCTGAAAATGCGCTCCACAACCGAATAGGCTGGCATCCGTAGTCAGCGGAATCCAATTTGGAGTTTCCAACGGCATACCCCTGGTCAACGACTCCGGACGCAACCACCACTGCAACGCCTCCCGGGTCTCCTCCGGACAGACCAGCCACCGAGACAGCGGGTCGTTCTGATGAGACCACCGTCTGAGCAACACCCGCTGCAGCGGCCTCATATGGGCTCTCGCCCAGGGCACCAACTCGATCGTCGCCGCCATCGTTCCCAGAAGCTGTAAATAATGCCATGCCGTGGGACGGGGCCTGCCGAGAAACCTCTGCACCAATTTCTTTAACGCCATTGCTCAAAGCGGAGGCAAAAACACTCTCCCTGCCGCCGTATCGAACCTGGCCCCCAGATACTCGAGATTCTGAGAGGGCCATATTGACGACCCATCCTAACGTCTGAAGGAAGCGGACGACCTTGCCCGTCACCTCCTCGCTTTCCTTGCGGGACTTGGCACGAATCAACCAGTCGTCAAGATACGGATGCACCAGCACCCCATCCTTTCTCAACGCTGCCGCCACGACCACCATGACCTTGGTAAACGTGCGTGGTGCAATGGCTAGACCGAATGGTAACGCTCGAAACTGAAAATGCCCCATCGGCAGGGCAAAGCGGAGGAAGCGCTGATGCTCTGGGTGAATCGGAATATGCAAATACGCCTCGGCCAAATCGAGCGACGTCAGAAATTCTCCCTTTCTGACTGCCATTATAACCGACCGCAGCGTCTCCATACGAAAATGGGAAACTCGGAGACACCTGTTCACTCTTTTCAGATCTAAGATGGGCCGATAAGTCCCTTCCTTTTTGGGAACCACAAAATAAATGGAGTATCAACCTAAGCCGCAAAGCTCTGGCGGCACCGGCACCACCGCCTTGAGCTCCAACAGTCTGTTTAACGTCTGTTGAACCGCATCGCGCTTGTGACGCGCCTTGCAAGAGGACAGGACAAAAGAGTCAGTCACCGGTTTCTGAAACTCCAACGCATAGCCTTCGCGAATCACCTCTAACACCCACTGATCTGTCGTAATTGCGGCCCAGGCAGTATAAAACTCCTGTAGACGACCTCCTACCGCTACCTCCACCTGGGCCGTCCTGACTTCATTGCGGCTTTTTGGCACCGGCAGAGGAGGCTGCAAAACCTCTGGAGGCCCCCCTGAAACCACGAAACCCCTGGTTTCTATAAGGGAAAAGCCCCCTCTGAGCCGGAGGAAACCTGGACGCCCACCAACGCCGAAACTCCCTCTGTACGGCCCTAGACAGGGACGGAAACCTACCTGGCTTCTGCTTGTCCTCAGGCAACCTACCCCCTTTGGACTCCCCCAAATCCTTGACAATTTTGTCCAAATCCTCTCCAAAGAGAAGCTTGCCCTTAAAAGGAAGCTTACTCAACTGAGCCTTAGAGGAGGCATCCGCCGCCCAATTGCGCAACCACAGATACCGCCGCGCCGCTACCACTGAGGCCATACTGTTCGATAACCCTCTGATAAGGTCATAATGAATATCCGCAAGATAAGCCGCTCCGGACTCCAACCGAGCCGCCTCCTCCCGCGAGTCCTGCTCACTATCACCATGGACTTGCTGGGCCCAGCGCAAACAGGCTCTTGCCACCCAAGCCCCACAAATAGAGGCTTGAATGGAAAGCGCATTCACTTCAAACACTTGCCGCAAAAAGCATCCAGCTTTCTGTCCTGAGTATCCTTAAGCGCCGCACTCCCCTCTACGGGAATGGTCGTCTTCGTAGTCACTGCTGACACCGCCGCATACACTCTCGGCGACTTAAAAATCTCCTTATCCTGCTCCACCAGGGGATACAAGCGAGACATAACCCTAGAGCCCCTAAGGGTAGCCTCCGGCATGTCCCACTCCCCCTGAATCATCTCCTTGATTACTCTATGCATAGGGAAAGCTCTTTGCGTCTTCCGAAAAGCCTGCAGAAGCGGATCCTCCAGCGCCGCCTCTACCCCTGGCCCCTATACCGGAACATTCAGTGTCTTCAACGTCTCCGCGATAAGTGCGGGCAACTCCTCTCTACGAAAGATCCGCACCACTCTGGCCTGATCCTCCTGCTCTGCAATCTCACCTTCCTCCAATTCCTCATCCAAGTCCGGATCCTGCTCACATTCCGTAGGCAAATCTTAGGAACAACCCGACAGACTTTGCTTCTCAAACTCCCCTCGTGCTCTCTTTAGCACCGGCGCCGAAGCAACTACCCACAGAGGAGTACCTGGCCGTTTATGTCCCAAGCCCCCAGCCATGGGACCTAGCCCAGCCGTCATGGATGACTCCTCCCGGGATGCACCACCAAACGCCTTCTGGATCAGAGCGACAAAGTCTGGGGAGAAAATGGAAGACAACTCTCCCGGAAAGGATGGCTGAGCCACCGGTCCATCCGGCCTCGAGGATGGACCTGGTACCGGATCCGCAAGCTCCATTACCGGAGACCGAGGACCCTCAAGAGGCCCGTCTGGACCCTCCCCCGCATCCACAAGCTTCTGATCCCCCAGGGTCATCTGACTACAGCTCTTACAAACCCCGGCCTCTGAAACCACTGACCTCTTCACACCACAGAGCAGGCATAACACCTTTCAGGCATAGCGGCCCCTCCGTCTCACTGACCTGGACCCCTGCAGAAGACCACTCCCCTTCCTAAGGAACCCCAGCAGCAGTACCTCCACACGACCCCTGAAACTCCGGGCCGTTTTTTTTTTTTTTCTCACACCCACAAGCAGGACCCCCTGGGAGCAAAAGCCCACCAGAAAGAATCAAAAACGAAGCTGCAGGAGCAAACAAGAAGCGTTTGTTTCCCCGCACCCGTTGCCGGTGTTTTCCCGCCGAAACGGCCACGCGCCGCGGCCTGCTTCCTGCCTCGCTGGTCTGAAAGCACTCTCTGAAGCTAAGAAAAGCAGAGCTTACCTGCCGCCCGATACCAGCAATAACTCTGCAGCCATTCCAGCAATTGCCCACCGCGAACTGATTCTCGCCCTCGGGCCAGCCTTCCCCGATGCTGAGAACCGGCAGAAAGGACAGCAGTGCAGCCGCGGCTTTACACACTTCTCCTGCCTCACTACCCAGATGCAAACAGGCAATCCCTTCTGTGAGGCGTCGGGAGAGGGCTACTGAGCATCAGCGCACTTCTGCCGCAGCAGATGCGCCCCCGGGCTCTTCCCTGTTACCGGAGCGCCAAACCCAGACCCCGATTAGGAAGCCAGAGAGGGAGGCCCTTCACGGTCAAATTTAAAGGCACAGACCCCTTAAATTTTGAACACCCCCCTCAACCCGAATAGCCTATACTGTTCTCTGCCAATTCAACCACCAAAACAAATACAGAAACAAATAAAGAAACCCAAATTTAGTACAGTCTAAAAACTTAATTGCTCCTCTAGTGAACCGGGACTCCGGCTCACCACCTCCTAGCTGCTTGGAGACTGATCTAAACTGGAGAGGGAGGAGGCGGTGCCTGTGTCCTTATACCAGTGTCAAAGAATGATGTTGATCAGTCTCCAAGCTGCTGGAAGAGGTTCACAACTCCAGAGTTTCCAGGACTAGACTGGAGAGCCAATAAGGAAGTTTGTTCTTTATGATAGGAAAAATGGTAGATACTGGTTCTGACGTCAGGCTTACTGGTCTGTAGTTTCCCAGATCACCCCTGGAACCCTTTTTAAAAATTGGAGTTACATTGGCCATCCTCCAATCTTCAGGTATTAGAGATGATTTTAATGATAGTTCACAGATACTAATAGCAGGTCTGCAATGTCATATTTCAGTTCTTTTAACACCCTTGGATGTATACCATCCAGTCCAGATGATTTACTACTCTTCAGTTTATCAAATAGTTGTAATACATCTTCCCAATGTATCTATAGTTCTTTCAATTCTTCCGCAGTATCACCTTTAAATACCACTTCAGTCATGGGTAACATCCCTACATCTTCCTCAGTAAAGACCGAAGCAAAGAATTCAGTCTCTCCACTATGATCTTATCCCCTCTTAGTGCCCCTTTTACCACTAATCATTTAATGGTCCAACTGACACTCTCACAGGTATTTTGCTGCAAATGTACTTGAAAAAGTCTTTATTATGCGTTTTTGCTTCCACAGCAAGCTTCTTCTTGAATTCTTTGCCTGCCTTATCGATGGCTTGCATTTAAATTGCCAGTGCTTGTGCTGTTTCCAGTTTTTGTCATTTGGCTCTTTTTTCCATTTACTGAAAGATGCTTTTTTGACAAAAGCATCTCTGACCTCACCTTAAACCATGCTGGTAGCTTTTTTGGACTTCCACGCTTTAAGAAAAGTGGAAGGAATACAGCTGGTCTGGGCTTCCAAGATAATATTTTTAAACACCACCCAAGCTTGATGCAAGTCTTTAACCTTTGCAACTGATCTTTTTAGGTTTTTCTTAACTATTTCCCTCATTTTATCATGGTCTCCCTTTTGAAAGTTAAAAGGTAGTACTGTGGATTTCCTTACCATCCCTCCTCCATTAATAAAATCAAATGTGATCATGCTATGATCACTATTGCCAAGTGGCCCCAACAACCTTATCTCTTGCTCCAGATCTGGTGTTCCACTAAAGACTAGGTCCAAAATGGCTTCCCCTCTGGTCGGTTCATGAACCAGCTGCTCCAAGAAGCATTTATTTCATCTAGAAACTTCATCCCCCTAGCATGTCCTGCTGTGACACTGACCCAGTCATACCGGGGTAATTGAAATCACCCATTATTATTACTGTGCTGTAAAGAGTAGTTACTCACCTGTAACAGGTGTTCTCCAGGAGCAGCAGGAATCAGTCCTCACATATGGGTGACGTCGGCGCCGACGGAGCCCTCGTGTGGAGCATTTCCCCAGCTTTCAAAGAAAGCCTTTGGGAATTGCAGCGCGCATGCGTGGTCCCCTTCCCGCCCAAGGGTGCCATCTTGCTCAGTCTGATGACATAGCTAAAAGACAGCAAAAAATTAGCAAACACAAATCATATGACTGCAACTCCAAGGGGAGGAGGGAGGGTTGTGAGGACTGATTCCTGCTGCTCCTGGAGAACACCTGTTACAGGTGAGTAACTACTCTTTCTCCAGGACCAAGCAGGAAGTCAGTCCTCACATATGGGACTCCCCAACTTAAGGCTACCGGAGACCCCAAGTGGAAAAAATGAGCTCCCTCTAGCTCGTCGTACGTAAGGAAGGAATCTTCTCTGAGAACGCCCCCAACCGGTAGCCCAACACCAGGGCCGGAGGGTAGGAGTTGCCTAAACCCCAAAGAGATTATGGAGTACTGGCTGTCCGAAAGCACTGTCCCTGCGGGACTCCCTCTCAAGGCAGTAATGGGCCGCAAGTGTCTGGCTTGAAGACCAAGTAGCGGCCCGGCAGATGTATGCCAACGGAACAGAGTGGAGATGAGCCACTGACACAGCCTTCGCCCTGACACGATGAGCCGTGACTCGACCCTCCAACGAGAGGCCGGCTGCCCCATAAGCCCAGGCGATACAGTCAGCGACCCATATGGACAAAGTACGCTTGGAGACAGGGAGCCCCAACTTATTGGGGTCAAAAGAAACGAAGAGCTGAACAGCCCTCCGGTGCTCCCGCGTACGGTCAAAGTAGAAGGACAACGCCCTCCTACAGTCCAGGGTATGCAGGACCATCTCAGCCCGGCTGGCATGTGGCCTGGGAAAGAAGGTCGGAAGAACCACCTCCTGATTGAGGTGAAAAGGGGAGACAACCTTAGGAAGAAACTTAGGGTGAGTCCGTAAGACTACCTTATTCCTGTAGAACCTAGTTTAAGGAGGATCAGACACTAGTGCCTGAAGTTCACTCTCTCACCTAGCAGAGGTAAGAGCTACCAGAGATAAGGTTTTCCAGCAGAGAAAACGGAGAGGGCAGGTAGCCATAGGTTCAAAAGGCGGACAAGTAATCCGCTGTAAGACCACATTCAGATCCCACTCAGGGGCCGGTGGACGCAAAGGAGGCTTAAGCAGAAGGAGGCCTCTGAGAAAACGAGCCACCAAAGGGTGGTTGGAAAGAGGCCTACCGTCCACCGGAGAGTGGTGCGCTGAGAGAGCACTAAGGTGAACTCTGACAGAGTTAGACTTAAGGCCCAGATTGGAGAGGTAAAGCAAATATTGCAATACTACCGCTACCAAGCACGAGAAGGGATTCTCGCTGTGCTGAGCACACCATGCGGAGAATCTACGCCACTTAAGAGCGTAGGATTTCCTGGTGAATTGTCGCCTAGAGGCCAAGACCACATCTTCCACCTCTCGAGGCAGTAGTAGGGGAGCCAGGACTACCCTTTCAGCAGCCAGGCCATCAGATGAAGGGACTGGAGGTTGGGGGGCAAATGTCCCCTGATCCTGAGACAGGAGATCGTGTTGAAACCCCAGAGGAAGAGGGGTGTCCACCGCTAGCTGCAGCAGAAGCGGGAACCACGGTTGCCTTGGCCACCTGGGGGCTATCAGGATCAATGAAGCCCCGTCCTTGAGGACTTTGAACAGCGTTCTGGACACCAGTGGCTTGGGAGGAAACGCATACAGTAGACCTGTTGACCACGAGATCAGAAACACATCCGCTGCTACTCTGAGAGGATGCGGTTGTCTGGAGCAAAATCTCAGGAGTTGCCAGTTCAGAGGACTGGCGAAAAGATCCATGGTGGGGAGGCTCCACCTGAGAAAGACCTGCTGAACCACCAACGGGTTCAACCTCCATTCGTGTGGTTGCAGGATCCTGCTCAGTCTGTCCGCCAGGTAATTTTCTTGACCTGGGAGGTAGACAGCTTTGAGGAGGATTCTGTGATTGACAGCCCAAGAGCACAGCCGTTGTGCCTCCTGACATAGAAGGAAGGAGCCTGTGCCTCCTTGTTTGTTCACGTAGAACATGGCAACTTGATTGTCCATCTGGACCAGTACAGACTGGTGAGAGGCGAGGTGGGAGAAGGCTCTCAGAGCTAGGCGTATCCCCCGTAGCTCCAGGAAGTTTATCTGTTGAGCAGCCTCCCCAAGGGGTCCAGAGACCCTGAGTACATGTCCCTTGGCAATGTGCTCCCCAACCGAGAAGAGAAGCATCTGTCGTCAGCACTTGAGAATGCGAAGGGGATTGAAAAACCACTCCGAGTACCAAATTCGGAAGATGAAGCCACCATTGCAGAGAGGAGACTAGCAGGTCCGATATTTTTATTGAGTCCGCTAGGCTCCCCGTGGCCTGATGCCACTGAGTGCGAAGGCTCCACTGAGCAGGCCGCATGTGCAGGCGGGCATTGGGGATGACATGAACCGTGGAAGCCATATGGCCAAGTAGTCTCAGGAATTGCCTGGCAGAGACCAGGGAATTGCTGCGAAACTGCCTGGCCAGATCCATCAGCCTGTGGGCTCTGTCCATAGGCAGAAAAGCCTTCGCTTGAAGAGTGTCTAGTCTGGCTCCTATGAATTCTAAGTTCTGGGACGGGAGCAAAGTGGACTTTGCGAAGTTTATGACAAACCCCAAGTGCTGAAGCAGAGCCACAGTGCGAAGGGTGGCTTGATTGGCCTCCTGGGAAGATTGGCCCCTTATAAGCCAGTCGTCCAGGTACGGAAACACAAAAAGACCTTGAAGCCTCAGGTAGGCCGCCACCACTGCCAGGCACTTGGTGAACACCCTGGGAGCGGAGGACAGGCCAAAGGGTAGTACTCTGTACTGATAGTGGTTTCCCCCCCCCAACAAATCTGAGATATTTTGTCTGTGGTCTGGATGAATAAGGATGTGAGTATACGCATCCTTTAGATCTAAGGAGCATAGCCAGTCTCCCTGTTGGAGATAGGGCAGCAGGATTCCAAAGGTAAGCATCTTGAACTTTTCCCTCTCCAGGAACTTGTTAAGGTTGTGCAAGTCTAGGATGGGTCTGAGGCCTCCTGTTCTTTTTGGTACCAGAAAGTACCTGGAATAAAAGCCGTGATCTCTCAGGTGGTGGGGCACCAGTTCCACAGCCTGATCCTTTACAGACTTGCTAACTCCTGAAGGAGTAGGTCCCTGTGCAGAGGGAGTCTTGAAGGCTCCCCTGGAAAATAGGAGGGAGGTACCTGGTGAAAATGGAGAAGATACCCCTTTTGGACTATATGAAGAACCCAGGTATCTGATGTGACGGCTGACCACCTGTGGGCAAAGTGGGCCAGCCGGCCTCCTGTGCTGAGAGAAGCCAGCTGAGGAGAAAAGGCTATGCCTTCTGAGTCAAAAACCCCCACCCTGCTGAGCAGGGGCCGGTGTTGGTGGCTTGGGGGCCTTCTGCCTACGGGGCCCATCACCCTGCCCCTTGGCCTGCTGACCCTGTTGGGGAGCTGCAGAGGCCTGATAATGAGGGTATTGTTTATAGGCAGATGACTTCCTCGGGTAAAAGGTCTTTTTTACCGAGCCCTTCTTTTTCTGAGAAGGGGCAGAGGTTTTTCTGGACAGCCTAGTCCTGGTGAGAGTCTGTCTCGGGCTCAGCAGCCTTTTCAGCCATGGGTTTGCCGAAAAGGTTTTCACCCCGGCAGGGGACATCGACCAACTTGTCCTGTACCCATGGCTCGAGGTCGGATGACTGTTGCCAAGCCTGTCGGCGGGCACCGATGCCGGCCCCAGCTACTCGGGCCGAAGCCTCGAAGCCATCGTAGGCTGCTCGAGAGATAAACTTCGAGCACTCCCGAATACCAGTGGACAAGTCCTGGAACCTCTGCAAAGGTTCCTCGGAAAGACCAGCAGAGAACCCGGCAATCTCCTTTGCCAGGTCTCGGAGGTACATGCCCATGTAGAGCTGGTAAGTCTGGACACGGCAAGCAAGCATAGAGCCCTGGAAGCACTTCTTACCGAGGGCGTCCAGGTTCTGGGCCTCCTGGCCGGGAGGCACCGAGGAGTGCATCTTCTGACTTTTCAGTCGATGCATGGCCGATTCCACAACCATGGAGTGGTGTGGTAATTGCGCCTTTTGGAACCCGGGGCTCTTGCAGACTCGATAGATTGAATCGACCCGCTTGCTTAACACCGGCATCGGAGGAACTGGAACAGTAAAGGCCTCCTTCGGGGGAGAGTCATACAGGAGGGCCTCGAGCTCCTCAGCTCGAGGCTCCTCCTCGGGGAAGGCCTTGGCCATATCCCGCACGAAGTCCGAGAACCGGGTATCCTCCGGTGGGGATCATCTCCGAGGTTCGGACTCTGGCGAGTCCGATGGGACACACCGAGTCCGAAGAGTATCGGGTGACTCTTCGTCCTCCGTCTCCCAGCCCGACTCCTCGGAGGAGGAATCGAGCGTCTCCGGTCGGGTGGGCACCGATGCCCTCCGCCCCGACGCCGAGGGTACCGGCGTCAACGACGACCTCAGTCCCGAACAGGAGGCCGAGGGAGACCGTGGCCGAGGATCGACTCGAGCCCGCATGGACTCTCGGGTCGACTTGGATGTCGAGGTCCCGGTGGTCGGGGCAGATGCACCGGTGAGACCGGCGATCAATGCCCGCTGCTGTTCCATGAAGGCAGCGAAGCTGCTCTCCAAGGCCGTCAACCTGAGTCCGAGCTCAGGAGACCCAGCAGCCCCCGAATCGGGCCCCGACGGTGGCTCCCTTGGAGGAGAGTCCACGAGGACAACAGCACTTACGTGTCCAGGAGACTCCATCTCGACACGAGGATGCTTGGCAGGCCTCTCCGACTCCAAAGACCCGGGACGGCTATCGGGGCTATGCGACCTGGCCCTCGAGGAACTAGGAGCGTCAGCAGACGCCGCCCTCGCGGGTTTCTTCTTTCTGCGATGTTCCCGCGAAGGAGACCCCCGCTCAGAGGAACCCCGATGCTGCTCGGGGCCGGAGTCCCGAGACGTCGAGGCCTCTGACGAGGTCCGGGCCTGTCCGGACGCGGAGTCAGAAAAGATCCTATCCTTTTGGTGCTGCCGACTCCTCAACGCCTTAGAGGACATTTTGCGACACGGACCACAGATCATCGGGTCATGATCGGGTCCGAGGCAGCGGAGGCAGTCATGTGTGTCGGTAAGAGACATAAGTTTCTTACACCAATCACACTTTTTAAACCCGCTGGTAGCCATCGGGGGAAAAAGGGCCCCTGCGAGGTCAAAAGACCGGGCTACCAGGGAAAAAAGAAAAAAGGCGCGAACGCTAGTCACAAAGGACAAAAACCGAAAAAGAGAGAAAGGACTCGATACCGGCGTATCGGTCTGAGTGGGAAAAGGATCCAGCGTCGAACCGGAGAAAAAAAAAAGAGAAAAAATAGGGAAAATCACCTTTTTCCTCGGGGAAAAACGAACTACGTCCGTCGGGCTCCGCGGAAAAAAGAAGACTGAGCAAGATGGCACCCCTGGGCGGGAAGGGGACCGCGCATGCGCGCTGCAATTCCCAAAGGCTTTCTTTGAAAGCTGGGGAAATGCTCCGCACGAGGGCTCCGTCGGCGTCGACGTCACCAATATGTGAGGACCGACTTCCTGCTTGGTCCTGGAGAAATTTTGTTAGCTTCCCTCATTTCTTTGAGCATTTCGTCATCCATTTGTTCATTCTGGCCAGGCGGTCGATAGTACACCCCCCACTGCCATTGCCTTCCCCTTTTTACATGGAATTTCAATCCATAGAGAATCCACAGCAAATTTGTTTTCCTGCAAAACTTTAATCCTTTGTGACTCAATGCCCTCTCTAGCATAGAGCACAACCCCTCCACCAATTTGATCAGCTCTATCATTACGATATAGTTTGTACCCAGGTATCACTGTGTCCCACTGGCTGTCCTCCTTCCACCATGTCTCTGAGATACCAATCATATCTAACCTCTCATTTAATGCTATATATTCTAACTCTCCCATCTTATTTTTTAGACTTCTAGCATTTGCATAGAAGCATTTTGGAGACTGTATTTTATTTGTACTAATCTGGCTATCGGTAGGCAGGGGTAATTTGAAATCTTTAAGCTCTGGCTGCTCCGTACTCAAGGGCATTTGGGCTACTTTTGTCTTTACTGGAACCTCTCTGCTGATATGCCCTAACTTCATTCTTTTGGTAGTATCCTTCAAGGATACATTGTTCCGAACCATGCGCTCTTGGGCGACTGTCGGCTCTCACCTATTATCTAGTTTAAAAGCTGTTCTATCTCCTTTTTAAAGGTTAATGCCAGCAGCCTGGTTCCATCCTGGTTAAGGAAAAGCCCATCCCTTCGGAAGAGCCCCTCCTTTCTCCAGAATGTTCCCCAGTTCCTAACAAGTCCAAAACCCTCATCCTTGCACCATTGTCTCATCCACGCATTAGAACATAAGATATGCCATACTGGGTCAGACCAAGGTCCATCAAGCCCAGTATTCTGTTTCCAACAGTGGCCAATCTAGGTCATATGTACCTAGCAGTTTCCTCAAGGGACACAGGTTCCACAATGCTTGTATTGGTGTATTTGGGGTCTAAGTTGGGTTTCTTTAGGAGGGGGCGGATGGAGGCCTGCTTGAGTGGCGGGGGGAGGTAGGCATGGGTTAGGGATATATGTACTATGACTTTATATGATTGGTAAGAAGTGATTCTTTATAAAACTTTTATCCATGACACTGGGCATGGGTCCAGTGAGGAGGTCGTTGTATTGATGTGTGAGATAATGGCCTCATCTGAAGGTGGTCCAGGAGTGGGAGGCATCCATAAGCTTGATCGGGGTAGGTATTGTGAGTGTGGAGAGATTGGTAGAGCCATGCTTCACCTGAAGATACGTGGCCATGTCCTGGGGGTTGAGGACGTTGTCGTGGGTGGGTGGGGAAGGGTCTCTTTTGAGTGATCTGACCAGGTTGAAGAGCTCCCTGGGGTTTTTTTTAGGGTTTTAAGAAGGGTGTTGTGGTAGTGAGAGTGCGGTTACAGTTTATCTAGGTATATGGCATGAACATCGGGATCTCTGGATTTTCTCCATTGGCATTCTATGTGGCGAAGGGCCCATTTCTGCTCTTGTAGCTCAGTGGAGTACCATGGCGCGTGTTGTCATTGCTTACATAAGAACATAAGAACATAAGATATGCCATACTGGGTTTGAGACTCCGGAGCTCTATCTGCCATTGAGACTCCGGAGCTCTATCTGCCTTTTGGGTCCTGCGCATGGAACGGGAAGCATTTTGAAGAACATTACCCTGGAAGTTCTGGATTTCAACTTCCTACCTAAAAGCCTAAATTTAGCCTCCAGAACCTCTCTACCACATTGGTACATACATGTACCAAGGCAGTAGACTCCTCCCCAGCACTATCTAAGACCTTGTCTAGGTGGCGCGTGAGGTCCGCTACCTTCACACCAGGCAGGCATATTACCAGGCGATCCTCACGTTCACCAGTCACCCAGTCATCTACATGCCTAATGATCGCATCACCAACTATAACGGCTGTCCTAACCCTTCCCTCATGGGCACATGGCCCTGGAGAAACTTCCTTGGTGTGAGGTTTTTAAGACAGTTCTAGTACCAATTCCTGCCACACCGGGGTGATGCTCTCCTGTCACGTGACCTCTCTCCTCCGTGGCAACAGGGATGCTGCCAGTCTGGAGGTGGGACTTCAGGACTATATCCCTGTAGGTCTCGTCTATATAGCTCTGTCTTCCTTATGTCCTCCAAGTCTGCTACTCTAGCCTCCAGAGATCGGACTCATTCCCTGAGAGAAAAGAGCTCCTTGCACCTTGTGCACATGTAAGACCCCTCACCAACTGGGAGAAAATCATATATGTGACACTCAATGCAAAAGACTGGAAAGCCCCCATCTTGCTGCTGGACTGCTATCTGCATCTTAGTTTTAAGGTTGGTTTTAGATATTTAGGTTCTTTACTTACTAAGGGTTGCTGGGGATACTTATACTAATAAAACTATACCTAATACATTTAATGTACTTTGTTCACCTGAAGCTTAATTAATCTCAGGTCCTTAATGTATGCCTAATGAGGATAAACAGCTGCACCCAAGAGTGAATATGGCACCTCCTTTCCTTTAAGAGGTGTAAGCACCTATAAAGTTACGATTATCCCAGGGTTGGGTGGGTGTCGAGGAGGGAGGAAAGACGACTTAACCGGATTCCCTCATTCTACAGGACACAGACACCCAGGGCAATAAATGGGAGGCACAAGAATAGGCAGGTACACTACCCTGTGAATGGAGGCATAAGGATTCTCACACTTTACAGAATGTAAACACCCAAAAAGAAGAGACCAAGGGGCTCTTTTACTGAAGCCCGCTATGTAGTTAACACGTGTTTTAGTAGGCGGTAGCAACCTATGGTAACAGTTACTGTGCGGTATGACAGCTAGTGGCTGCTAAAACAGGTGTTAACTGCCATTGCACAAAGGGGCAGGGAATGGGTGATGTGTGGACATGGAGCACACACTACAATTAATATGTAATATGATCCCCGTACTAAATAGTGATGTGGCAATTAGTGCGGGTGGCATTAGGTGCACCTGCGTTTATTTGCGCCGCACATTACGGTACATATCTATGTGATAACTGCAGGGTCATACTGCCATGTCTCCAACAGTTACCATGCAGGCTTTGCACATTTATGTGAAAACTAAGTGCAAAACCCTAAAGAGTAGTTACTCACCTGTAACAGGTGTTCTCCAGGAGCAGCAGGAATCAGTCCTCACTTATGGGTGACATCGACGCCGATGCAGCCCCCGTGCGGAGCATTTCCCCAGCTTTCTAAGAAAGCCTTTGGGAATACTACACGCATGCGCGGTCCCCTTCCCGCCTAAAGGTGTCATCTTGCTCAGTCAAATGACATAGCTAAAAAACAGCACACAAAAATGTAAAAATGAACTATGTACAACTGCAACTCCAGGGGAGGAGGGAGGGTTGTGAGGACTGATTCCTGCTGCTCCTGGAGAACACTTGTTACAGGTGAGTAACTACTCTTTCTCCAGGACCAAGCAGGAAGTCAGTCCTCACTTATGGGACTCCCCAGCTTCAGGCTCCCTCTAGCCTCAGCATCAGAGAAAGGATTTCACTGAAACATACCTCTACCGGTAGCCCAACCAGAGGGCTGGAGGGTAGGAGTTGCCTAAACCTCGAAGAGATTCCAGAGCACTGCCTGACTGAAAGCACTGTCCCTACGGGACTCCCTCTCCAGGCAGTAATGGGCCGCAAAGGTCTGGCTTGAGGACCAAGTTGCAGCCCTGCAGATGCCTGCCAACGGTACAGAGCAGAGATGAGCTACTGAGGCAGCCATTGCCCTGACACAGTGGGCCGTGACCCGACCCTGCAAAGGAAGGTCAGCTGCCCTGTAAGCCCAGGTGATACAGTCAGCCACCCAGATGGACAAGGTACGCTTGGAGACAGGCACCCCCAAGTTATTGGGGTCAAAAGATACGAAGAGCTGAGTAGCCCTCCTATGCCCCTGCGTACGCTCAAGGTAGAAGGATAAGGCCCTCCTACAGTCCAGGGTATGTAGGACTGTCTCAGCCCGGCTGGCATGGGGCCTAGGGAAGAACGTTGGAAGAACCACCTCCTGGTTGAGATGGAAAGAGGAGACAACCTTTGGGAGGAACTTAGGATGAGTCCCACACACACAGGCATTGTCACCATTGCCAACAAATATAACACTATAAACCTCATATATAGAGCCCCCTCATCCCCTCCAGAGGACATCTCTACCTTCATCGACCTAGCCTGCAACCCTTCAAACCCACGGAACCCCAACTGGTTACTTTGAGACTTCAACTTATCATCCCTGCAACCCAACTACGCTGACTCCTTCATGGAAGCAATGCACTCACTCGGCTTTGAACTAGTGACTGCCCCCACCCACCACAAAGGAAACCTTCTAGACCTAATCTTCGCTCCTCACTCTGCTGCAAATTGCAAGTTCAACTTCAACATCTCCATCACCCCTGTCCCCTGGTCGGACCATAAACTAATCACATTCCAAATCCCCTCGCATCTAGCTCAAATTCCATCCAACAACGTTAAAATGGAACCCAAGAAGATTACACAATTCAGACCTCTTGACATAGAAGAGTTCACCAAACACACACTTCCAACTCTGAAACAAACATCTCAAAACCTGGATGAAGCAATCACCAATTGGACCACCACATTGAAAGCATTTGCCCAACTACCAGCCATAGATAATCCAGTTACCCCCAAAAGATGTAAAAGTAAAAGTCAATCAGCTCCATGGTTCACAGCAGAACTCCGGGCATCTCTTCGCACTCTCAGGAGGCACGAAAAGAAATGGAGATGCTCCCGCTCCCCAACTGACAAATCAACATATCTTGAACACCTGAAGTCCTACCGTGAAACAATATATGCCAGAATGAGTGCATACCATGCCAAGCTCCTACTCCGCTCACTCAACAAACCCAGAGATCTTTTTAGCCTAACAAAATCCCTAATTAAGGAACCATCCCCTACCCATCATGATCCAATACTCCCCCAGTCATATGCAGACTACCTCCAATCCAAGACCCCCAAGTCTGAGAAAACTCCAGAATCCACAAAGCACAGTTACTTACCTGTAACAGGTGATCTCTGGGAACAGCAGGAATTAGTCCTCACATATGGGTACGTCGGTACCGACGGAGCCCGTGCGGGAAAGCTCCCCAGCTTCTTAGAATAGAAGCTTTTGGGACCTCCCACTGCACATGCGCACTGCCTTCCCGCCTTCCTGAACAGCTCTCCTCAGTTTCGAGTTTATAGCTGAGTCAACAGAGAGAGGACAGGAAGATAGATAGATAAAAGATACAACTCCTAGGGGAGGTGGGTGGGGTGTGAGGCCTAATTCCTGCTGTTCCCAGAGATCACCTGTTACAGGTAAGTAACTGTGCTATCTCCAGGAACAAGCAGGAATAAGTCCTCACATATGGGGACTCCCTAGCTTAGATGCATGGGATCCCCTGTAAAGGTTCGCCATCTTCGTATGGATCTCAGGCATCCATTCTGGGAAGGTGGGCAGGAGTTGTTTAGGAATGGAACAGGTGCTTGAGGACAGCCTGGCCAAACAAGGCATCCCGGCGGGAGTCCTTGTCCAAACAGTAATGGGCTGTGAAGGTATGAACCGAGGCCCAGGTAGCGGCTCGACAGATCTGATCTATGGAAACAGAGTGCAGATGAGCCATAGAAGTTGCCTGGGCCCTCACATTGTGAGCAGTGACATGGCCTTCCAGAGAAATGTTTTTGCTCTGGTAAGCAAAAGAAATACACTGAGCAATCCAATTGGAAAGTGTACGCTTGGAGACTGGAAGTCCCAAATGGGAAGGATCAAAGGCCACAAAAAGTTGAGAAGACTTTCGATGTGGCTGAGTCCTATTAAGGTAAAAAGCGAGAGCTCTTTTACAATCCAGAGTATGAAGGTTCCTCTCTGCATTGGATGCATGAGGAGCTGGAAAAAAGACAGGTAGATATACCTCTTGATTAAGATGAAAAGGCGAGACCACTTTAGGCATAAAGTGGGGATTCGTCCTAAGGACCACCTTATCATGATGAAATCTTGTGTAAGGTGGATTAGCCACTAAAGCCTGCAGCTCACTGATGCGGCGAGCCGAAGTGACTGCAATGAGGAAGATGACCTTCCAGGAAAGAAATTTCAAGGAGGTGGAAAACATTGGCTCAAAAGGTGGCTTCATAAGTTGACCGAGCACTAGATTCAAATCCCATGCGACCGGGGGTGGTCTGATGGGAGGTTTAGTGAGAGTCAGGCCTCTCATGAATCTTGCAACAAGAGGATGAGAGGAGATAGGTTGTCCATTTATATGTTTCAAGGATGCTGCAATAGCACTTAAATGGACTCTTACCGAATTCGTCTTGAGGCCTGCATTGGATAGATGCAGGAGATAATCAAGAAGAGAATTCAAAGGAAGTGCCAGAGGGTCAAGACCCTGCTGAGCACACCAAATGGAAAAACGTTTCCATTTGAAAGCATAGGAACGCCTGGTAGAGGGTTTCCTAGAGGCAGAAAGGATATCTTTCACTGGTTGGGAAAGATGAAAGTCTTGAAGGCTTAAGCCTTCAGTAACCAAGCACTGAGGTGAAGGGATTTGGGGTTTGGGTGCCACAAAGTCCCCTCCTCCTGAGACAGGAGGTCTGGCGCAGCTCCCAGATCCAAGTAGGATCCCTGGGAGAGCTGTAGAAGTAGAGGGAACCACACTTGGCGTGGCCAGCGTGGAGCTATGAGGATCATAGTTCCATGATCCCTCTGGAGTTTGAACAGAGTCTTGGGAATCAAAGGAATGGGTGGAAAGGCATATAGGAATGCCTGATTCCAATTCAGGAGAAAGGCGTCCGTAGCCTGAGCTCCCTGACACGGAGTTCTGGAACAGAACCGGGGAAGTTTGGCATTCCACGGACTTGCAAAGAGGTCTATGTCCGGGGTCCCCCATTCCTGAAAGATTCGGTTTATTTGGTCCAAATGTAGGGACCATTCGTGTGGCAGCAGAACTCGACTGAGCCTGTCTGCCCGAGAGTTTTGAACTCCTGGGAGATACACTGCTAGCAGGTGAATCTGATGCTCTCTGGCGAAGGCCCATAGTCTTAGAGCTTCGTTGCAAAGTGACAGAGAGCCCGTCCCTCCTTGTTTGTTTATGTAAAACATGGCCACCTGATTGTCCGTCTGAACTAGGACAGTGAGGTTGGCTAGGAGGGAGTGGAAGACCTTGAGGGCAAGGTAAATTGCTCGCAGTTCCAGAAGATTGATATGAAGGGTGGTCTCCTGTAGAGACCAAGTGCCCTGAGTGGAGAGAGTTTGCAGATGGGCTCCCCACCCTGTTTGGGAGGCATCTGTTGTGAGGGTTGCTTGGGGTAGCAATGGTTGAAATGGAGCCCCCAACAACAGATTCTTGGTGGAAGTCCACCAGTGGAGGGACCAAAACAGACGATCGGAGGTTTGTATTTGGTCTGAGAGCGCTCCTGACGCCTGAGTCCACTGAGTGGCCAGGGTCCATTGAGCTGCTCTCATATGAAGACGAGCATAGGGCACCACATGCACTGTGGAGGCCATATGACCCAGTAGGCGTAGCATTTCCCTGGCTGTCAAGTGAGTGCTGGACTGAGCTTGGGAGGCCAAACTCAGGAGGCGCTGGCCTCGAACATGTGGAAGGTAGGCCCTTGCAGTGATGGTGTCCAACTGGGCCCCTATGAATTCTAGAGATTGAGTAGGGATGAGTTGGGACTTGGGAAGGTTTACTACCAGTCCCAGATACTGCAAAAGGCTCCTTGTGTGGTCCAGGGAAATCTGGGCCTGTGACTGAGTTGGAGCTCGGATGAGCCAGTCGTCCAGATATGGGAAGACAAAGATTCCCATGCCTCTTAGAAATGCGGCTACGACTGCCATGCATTTTGTGAATACTCTTGGAGCAGAGGCTAGACCGAAGGGGAGTACTCTGTATTGGAAATGTTTTCCCTGAAACAGAAAGCGAAGATACTTTCTGTGGGATGGATGGATGAGTATATGTGTATACGCATCCTGTAGGTCTAGAGAACAAAGCCAGTCCTGACCCTGGAGGTAAGGAAGGAGAATGCCGAGAGACAGCATTCTGAATTTCTCCTTGAAGAGAAATTTGTTCAATTCTCTCAGATCTAGGATTGATCTGAATCCCCCTGTCTTCTTTGGAATGAGAAAATAAGGGGAGTAGAAACCGGACCCTTGTTGAGGAAGAGGAACCTCTTCTATGGCCCCTTGGGCAAGAAGAGAGGAAACCTCTTGACCCAACAGGGTTAGGAGAGATGGGGGAGAATTGAATGGTCTCACCATATGATGGGGAGGAAGGCTGGAGAAATGAAGTTTGTAACCCTCTCGAATGATAGAGAGGGTCCATTGTTCTGTTGTGATTTGTTCCCATCTGGGAGCAAAGTGAACCAACCTTCCGGGTATGGTGAGAAGTCAAAACCCCTGAGGGGTTGGAGCCTGCTGAGCTACAGTAGCTGCTGCAGGCTTAGCTCGTGCTTGTTTGGATTGCTGACGCTTAGCAGTATAGCGAGGTTGAGAAGACTGCTGGCCAGTATTTGAAGCAACTCTGGCCTTCTTATAGTAAGGCCTTTTAAAAGACTTTTTCTTAGTAGGAATTGAAGTGGACTTTGAAAGTCTTTCCAAGGTGGCATTTTCAGCATCCATCTGGGTGGCTTTGATTTGCCACTCTTCCCCAAATAAGTTCTCACCTGTACAGGGCAGATTCCGTAAGCCATCTAGAACCCAAGGTTCCAGATCAGAGGCCTGGAGCCAAGCAAGACGTCGGGCTGCAATAGCAATGCCCGAAGCCCTACTGGCTCCCTCAAAGGAATCATATGCTGCCCTATTAGAGAACTTAGAAACCTCTAAGAGTTGTTTCACTAGGGAAAGGAATCCCTGCTTTTTATCCTCAGGGATAAAGGGGGCAAAATGCCGCACCTTTTTGGCAAGTTCCTCCAGGAACATGCCCATATAGAGACTGTAGGAATTAATCCTGGCTATAAGCATACTAGCCTGGAAAATTTTCCTACCAAAAGAGTCCAAAGTCTTACATTCCCGTCCTGGAGGGGTGGAAGAGTGCCTTTTGGTACTCCTAATCTTCTTCATTGCAGACTTCACCACAATAGAGTGGTGGGGCAATTGAGTCTTTTGGAAACCAGGAGAAGGAGGGACCCTATACATGGTGTCCAACCTACGGGAATAAGGAGACAAAGTCAAAGGATTTTCCCAGAAATCCATCAGTTGTTCTTGAAGGATTTCATGGATAGGCAGGGTAACTGCCTCCTTAGGGGCCTTTGAGTATCCCAAAATATCCAGTTTTTTGGATCTGGGTTCCTTTTCAGAGGATGTGGTAATAGAAAGGGCTGTAGCCATATCTAAAACAAAGTCCTGGAAGGACAAATCCTCTGGAGGGGACATTCTCCTTTTAGGAGAAGAGGGCTCCTCAGGTAAGTTGAGTGAAAACTCAGCAGAATCATCAGAGGAGTGAAAATCCTCAGAGGAATCGGTGCTTTCCTCTAACGCACGATACGCGTACCGATCGGTATCGATATCGGGCGTATCGGGTATGGAACCGGTATGGAGCGAAAGCCCATACGGTACCGACTTGCGTTTAGAGGTGGACGGCCTCGATACCGGCATGGCGGACGATACCGGTATCGGGCCCGGAACCGCTGAAAGCGGAACCGATGGCGTTGCAGCTTTAATGAAAGCCATGACGGCCTGCTGCATGGACTGTACAGTATCGCCCATGGACGCCATAGCTGCCTGGATGTCGGTACCGGAGTGACCCGGTACCCCAGAGCAGGCTAACAGGTGATCTGTCGAGGCCGTAGCATCGATATCAACCTGAGACCCCTGAATTGGCGTTTTTGGAAGTTGGACTTCCCGCCGGGGTTGTTTGGCTGGGGCAGGGTCCTCAAGTTCTAAGCTAAGAGCCTCTCGATGCTTTGAAGGAGATTTGCTCTTTGAGGACTTGCCCACAGAAGGTTTGGTTACCTGAGATCCATCCGGAGAAGAAGACCTGGATGACTGTGATGCTGTATTCTCTGAAGCAAACAGCACATGGAATTTGTTGGCCCGGTTCTTCTGCAGCCCACGTTTAGACATGTGGGAGCAAGATGGGCAGTCCGGTATGGAATGGTCAGGCCCCAAACATTTCAGACACCAGTCATGGGTGTCTGTGACTGAAATAACAGCATTACATTTGGTACACTTCTTAAATCCAGGGGCTGGCTTCTCCATGAGGAGAAATTGAGTAGGCCGAGAGGCCTCTCTGAAGTGACCAAAAAGCTAAAAAATAAGAAAAAAGAATTATAATTTTTTAAAGAAAGAAAGAAAAGACCGGCGATACCGGTATCGGTATGGGGAAGGCAGGTACGCGGTCTAAAGAAACAAATAAAATAACAATTTCTTCAGCGGTGACAGGAACACGACCTGCTGGCTCCGCGGAAAAAGAGAAACTGAGGAGAGCTGTTCAGGAAGGCGGGAAGGCAGTGCGCATGTGCAGTGGGAGGTCCCAAAAGCTTCTATTCTAAGAAGCTGGGGAGCTTTCCCGCACAGGCTCCGTCGGTACCGACGTACCCATGTGTGAGGACTTATTCCTGCTTGTTCCTGGAGATCCTACCATACTCCCACCTTACAACCACCAATCACAAAATTTACACCCCCCCCCCCCAGCCGAGAAAAACATCCAAGACCTCATCATCATAATCAACACCACCACAGCTCCAAATGATCCCTGCCCAGCATACTGGGTCAGAACCCTGCGCGTTGAGCTTAGTCCAATTCTAGTGAACATCATGGGACTATCCTTCGCAACTGGCTCATTCCCCTCACTCCTCAAACAAACATCAATAAGACCACTCCTGAAGAATATCAGACTTGACCCACTGAAGCCTGAATCTTATTGACCCATCTCAAGTATACCTCTGTTAGCGAAAATAATTGAGAAGGTTGTCCAAAGACAGATTCAGCAACACATAGACATAGCGGCCCCTCTTGACCCATGCCAGCATGGTTTTAGAGAATCTCATGGAGTAGAAACACTTCTTACCACCCTAATACTTTGAACAGAGGAATAGACAACGTTGAGAATGGCTTCGCTCTCATCTTCCTTGACATCGCTGCCGCCTTCGACTCCGTCAATCACAATCAACTCCTCACCCGTCTACATGAGAAGGGAATCTGCAGCCTTGCCTGGGAGTGGTGTAGGTCTTACCTAACGGATCGTTGGCAACATGTCCGAGTCGGGGCCAACACATCTATACCTTTCCACCAACAACGTGTTCCACAAGGCTCCTCCCTATCTGCGCTGCTTTTCAACATCTACATGCAGCCAATATGTGAAATCATCCGCTCCTACAATATCTCTACTCTAATTTACGCGGATGATGTCCTGCTGTTTACACCTTTCAAAGTCAAGCACCCAGACTTCACCAATCTTGTCAACTGCTTCAACGCGATCACAGACTGGCTACTAAACCAGAATCTCCGCATCAACTTCAAGAAAACCAAAGTCCTGTTCGTCTCAAGGAACAAAACGTTCTCCCCTCCATCCACTCTAAAAGTAAGATGCAGAGCTCCCAAGCAAACTCTCCATACGTTACTTAGGGATTACATTGGACCAGCATCTCGATTTTAAGGAGCACATAAGAAACACAACTAGGACCATATACAATAAAATCAGAACACTAAGGCACCTCAGACCCATGCTACCCCCTGACGACTTCCGAACCATATTCCAGGCCCTCATACTACCACACTTTGACTATGCAAATATAATCCTGCATGGCCTCCCCAAGAACACCCTCAACCCACTTCAACTCACGATGAACGCTGCTGCCCGTGTTCTCTGCGGTCTGACCAGAATGGACCACATCACTCCGATACTTAAGGAGCTCCACTGGCTACCGATATACTGCAGGATAACATAAAATTCTACTCATTACCTTCAAGATCATCAATAACCTAGCCCCAATGACACTCAGCGACCTCCTTACCCCTACCCTGAACAACAGAGCTAGGAGGACAGTAACAGATAACACGTTAATAATCCCTAAAGACTCCATAAAGTGCACCCAAACCACCAGAAAGAGAGCCTTCACTTTCTACGCTCCAAAATGCTGGAACGACCTCCCACCCGAAATAAGATCGATCAAAGATCTCATGCAGTTCCGGAAGGCAATTAAACACCATATCTTCCTACTCCACTTCTCACAAGCACCCACCCCGCACCGTTTAATGCCCCCAACCCCCACAAACTCCTTATATACTAAATAAACAAATGTGTCAGAATTAATAACACTGCCCATTAATATGTCACGACTTAACCAGCCAAGCTCTTATATTATGTTCTATGTCAATTGTATACAGTTACTATGTATTGCTCTATGTCAATATGTATATAGTTACCCTGTATTTGCTCCAAGTTTTATTCCCTGTTACAATGTAAGCGCAAAACAGTTTCGACTGAATTGAGCAACCTTGTTGAATGTAAACCGCGCCGATAACAAATAGCGCGGTATATAAAAGATGTTAAATAAAATAAATAAACACCCTGTTCCTATAGAAGAGAGTGTAGGGTCTGTCACAGACCAGAGCTTGAAGTTCACTCACTCGCCTGGCCGAGGTCAAGGCCACTTGGAATAGAAACTTCCAGGAAAGGAAGCGTAAAGGACATGTAGCCATTGGCTCAAAAGGTGGGCGAGTCAGTTGCTGCAAGACCACATTCAACTCCCACTCAGGGGCCAGTGGACGGAGAGAAGGCTTGAGCAATAGTAAGCCTCTGAGAAACCGGGACACCAAGGGATGAACCGACAGAGTGTCCCTCCATCATTGAGTGGTGAGCTGCCAGAGCAGAGAGGTGGACCCGAACAGAATTGGACTTAAGGCCCTGATTGGACAAGTGCAGAAGGTACTGGAGCACTACTGGTACAGTGCAGCCGAAAGGATCTTCCCTGCATTGCTGACACCACAAGGAGAACCTCCTCCACTTCAGGGCATACGTTTTCCTGGTGGATTGCTTTCTAGAGGCCAAGACCACCTCTTCTACTTCCTGAGGCAGGCCCCAGGGAGCAAAAGACTACCCTTGCAGCCTCCAGGCCATCAGATTGAGAGATTCGAGATTGGGGTACAGAAGGGAACCCTGATCCTGAGAGAGAAGGTCGGGTTGGAACCCCAGAGGCAGTGGTGTCCCCACTGCCAGTTGAAGTAGGAGTGGGAACCAGGGCTGCCTCAGCCACCTGGGAGCAACCAGAAGGACCGAGGCCTTGTCCCTGAGAATCTTGAACAAGGTTCGGGCCACCAGAGGCGTGGGAGGAAACACATACAGTAGGCCCTGGGACCAGGAAATCAGGAAGGCATCCGCCGCTACCCTTAGGGGATGCGGTTGCCTGGAACAAAACCTGGGCAGTTGGTGATTCAAGGGACTGGCAAAGAGATCCATGGATGGAAGTCCCCATTTCAGGAAAATCTTTTGAACCACTAACGGGTGCAGCTGCCACTCGTGGGGCTGCAGAATTCTGCTAATCTGTTTGCCAGAAAGTTCTCCTGGCCAGGAAGATAAACAGCCCTCAACAACATCTGGTGCCTGAGGGCAAAAGAGCAAAGGGCCTGTGCTTCCAGGCATAGAGGCCTGGATCCAGTGCCGCCCTGTTTGTTCACATAGAACATGGCCACTTGATTGTCCGTCTGAACTAGAACAGACTGGTGAGCCAAAGTGTGAGAAAAAGCCTTGAGGGCTAAGCGAATAGCCCGCAGTTTTAGTAGGTTGATCTGTTGCGTGGCTTCCCATGGGGACCAGAGGCCTTGAGTGCAGCTCTCCTGACAGTGCGCACCCCAGCCCTGTAAGGAGGCATCTGTTGTCAACACCACTGTGGGGACAGGGACCTGAAATGGCACCCCCTGAAGCAAGTTGGGGGGGGGGGTGTAGCCACCACTGAAGGGAAGTCAGGAATGGCTTTGACACCCTGACTTTGTCTGCTAGGTTCCCAGTGGCTTGCTTCCACTGAGTTCTGAGGCACCACTGTGCAGGCCTCATATGGAGGCGGGCATTGGGGGTCACATGTACAGTCGATGCCATGTGTCCTAGGAGCTGCAGACAGAGCCTGGCAGGAACCCTTGGCAGGCTGAGAAACCGGGATGCCAACTCCATGAGCCTTTGAGCTCTGTCCTCTAGCAAGTAAGACCTTGCTTGCAGAGAGTCCAGCCGTGCTCCTATGAACTCTAGATTCTGGGAGGGGAGCAAAGTGGACTTTGCAAAGTTTATGACAAAGCCTAGGTCTTGAAGGAGTGATACAGTCCTGAAGGTGGCCTGCCTGGCCTCCTGGTAAGTCTGACCCTGGATAGGCCAGTCGTCTAGATAGGGGAAGACAAAAACACCTCGAGTCCTCAAGTAGGCCGCCACCACAGCAAGGCACTTTGTAAAGACTCGTGGGGCGGAGGTTAGGCCAAAAGGCAGCACTCTGTACTGGTAATGGTTTCCTCCCACCATGAACTTGAGGTACTTTCTGTGGTCTGGATGAATGATGTGAGTGTACGCATCCTTTAGATCTAAGGAGCATAGCCAATCTCCCTGCTGGAGGTAGGGCAGAAGTGTTCCAAGAGTAAGCATCTTGAACTTCTCTTTCTCCAAGAACTTGTTGAGGTTCCTGAGATCTAGGATAGGCCTTAGACCTCCGGTTCCCTTTGGCACCAGAAAGTACCTGGAGTAGAAACCGTGCCCCTGTAGGCGAGGAGGTACAGGCTCCACCGCCTTGTCCAGAAGCAGACATTGAAGTTCTTGGAGGAGGAGGATTGTGTGCAGGAGAGGCCTCAGAGGCTCTCCTGGGAAGTAGACAGGAGATAACTGCTGGAAATGAAGCATATAGCAATTGTGGACTATGCTTAATACCCAAGCATCCCCTGTAATGGGTGGCCACCTGTGGGCAAACAGGGCTAAGCGACCTCCTGTGCAGGAATGGGGCAGCAGAGGTGGAGAGGCTATGCTGTGGGAGTCAAAAACCCCCTCCCTGCTGGGTAGGAGCAGGAGCCGGAGGCTTGGGGGTCTTCTGCCTACGGGGCCCATGTCCCTGCCCCTTGGCCTGCTGCCCCTGTTGGGGAGCTGGGGAGGCCTGGTACTGAGGGAAAGGTTTGTAGGCAGCCGCCTTTCTCGGGTAAAAGGGCTTTTTACCCGAGCCCTTCTTTTTGTGAGAAGGGGCAGAAGTCTTTCTGGACAGACATGTCCTAGTCAGGTGCTCGGTTTCGAGCTCAGCCGCCTTCTCGGCCATGGGCTTGCCAAAAAGGTTTTCACCTCGGCAAGGGACATCGACCAACTTGTCCTGCACCCAGGGCTCAAGGTCCGATGACTGCAGCCATGCCTGGCGTCAGGCTCCGATGCCGGCTGCTGCCACATGAGCCGAAGCCTCGAAGCCATCGTAGGCCGCTCGGAACATGAACTTGGAACAGTCCCTGATTCCTGAGGACAAAGTCTGGAACCTCTGCAAAGGTTCCCCGGAGAGGCCAGCAGAGAACCCGGCAAGCTCTTTCGCCAGGTCTCGTAAGTACATGTCCATGTACAGCTGGTAGGACTGGACACGGCAAGCAAGCATTGAGCCCTGGAAGCACTTTCTGCCGAAAGCATCCAGGTTCCGGGCCTCCCTGCCGGGGGGCACCGCAGAGTGCATCTTCTGGCTCTTCAGACGATGCATGGCCGATTCCACCACCATGGAATGGTGCGGCAGCTGCGCCTTCTGGAAGCCAGGGCTCTTACGGAGTCAATAGATGGAATCGATCCGCTTGCTCAAGACCGGCGCCGAGGCCGGTGCCTCCCACATCCGGAAGAGGAGCCGTTCCAGCATCGGAGGAAAGGCACAGTAAAGGCCTCCTTCGGAGGAGAGTCATACTGGAGGGCCTCGAGCTCCTCGGCTCGAGGCTCCTCCTCGGGGTCTGCTGGAATCGCCAATGCCTTGGCCATGTCCCGCACGAACTCTGAGAACCGGGTGTCCTCCGGGGGGGGGGGACCTACTCCGGGGCTCGGACTGCGGTGAGTCCGAAGGGACGCACCGAGTCCGGAAGGTGTCGGGGGACTCCTCATCCTCTGTCTCCCATGCTGACTCATCCAAAGAGTCATCGAGGGGCTCCGACCGCGCAGGTCGAGGTGGCACCCGCCCCGACGCCAAAGGCACCGGTGTCGACGCCCTCGGTTCCGAGCAGGAGGTTGAGGGGGACCTTGACCGAGGACAACTTTGAGCCTTCATGGTCTCGAGTATCGGCTTGGTCTCCGGGGTCGACTTCGACATTGATGTCCTGGTGGTCGGGGCAGATGCACCAGCAAGGCTGGCCATCAGCACCCACTGCTGATCTATGAAGGCAGACAGATAATCTGCACTCCAAGGCTGTCAGCCTGAGTCCAAGCTCAGGAGACTCAGCAGCAACCGACTCAGGCCCCGGCGGCGCCGGGCCCGACGTCGGCTCCCTTGGAGGAGAGTCCACGAGGACTACAGGACTTACGTGCCCGACGGTCTCTGGGCTCCACATGAGGTACTTTGGACGGCTTCTCCTGTTCCAAAGGCCCAGGACGGCAGTCGGGGGTCTTAGACCTGGCCCTCGAGGAACCAGGGACCTCTTCTGACGCCACCCTCACGAGCCGCTTCTTCCTCTTGCGGTCCCAGTCGGGGGACCCCGGCGATGCTCGGGATCAGACTCCCGAGACGTCGAGGCCTCAGACGAGGTCCGGGCCCGGCCGGAGGCAGAATCTGAGAAAATCCTTTCCTTCTGGTGCTGACAGCTTCGAAGTGCCTTGGTGGACATTTTGCCACACGGGCCACAGATCATTGGATCATGATCTGGGCCGAGGCACCGAAGGCAGCAGTCGTGTGTGTCGGTGAGAGACATTAGTTTCTTGCACCGTTTCTTGAATCCACTGGAAGCCATCGGGGAAAAAAGGGCCCCCGCGAGGTCAAAGGACCGGCCTTCCAGGGAAAAACAGAAAAAAGGGCGCGAACGCCAGCCACGAAGGGTAAAAACCGAAAAATAGAAGACGGGCTCGATACCGGTGTACCGAACCCGGCGGGAAGGGGAACCGGTGTCGAACTCGGAGAAAAGGACGAAGTAATCGTTGAAAAAAACGTCAACTTTTCTGGGTGACTCGGACAGACGTCTGATGGGCTCCACGGAAAAAGAGAGGACTGAGCAAGATGGCACCTTTAGGCGGGAAGGGGACCGCGCATGCGTGCAGTATTCCCAAAGGCTTTCTTAGAAAGCTGGGGAAATGCTCCGCACGGGGGCTCCATCGGCGCCGATGTCACCCATAAGTGAGGACTGACTTCCTGCTTGGTCCTGGAGAATGGGCTTTAATTAGAAGGTCCTAAATGTGGATAATGGAAGACACAATAACAGACAATGGAACAATACTGGCTAATACTGACCAGGGAAAGTCCAGAATAGTAGCTGACAAATTGAGAATACATGTGTGAAGATAGGCAAAAGCCACTAAAGCTGGCACTAGAAACAAAGAATGAAGAGGATCTCCTCTCACCACTGCAGAAGGCGTTGGTCAAAAAACAGCACCAAATATCAGAAATGATCTGCAAATGTTATGGTCACTAAGTTATTAAAAAGAGGGACATAGGGGCTTTGTGTACTGAGAGATTGAACTGGAGCCATTTACATCAGAAAAATGAGCTACCCCCCTGCAGTATCTGATGGCATAGCACATGCCACTGAAAAGTCTTCCCAAGCCTAGTGGGTGGAGAATTGGAGAAACGAGGGATCAAATCCTGCTGACGACTCCAAGCAAAATCACTTCCCCCTCCATTGCCTCAGGTACAAACTTTCAGGCCGATGCAGTGCTAGACAACTTTAACCCGTCCTAACAATGTATATATATTTTTTTAATGCCGGATGCAGCAAAGATAAGGCATGCAAATGAGCCATTGCAGCGTTAAACTGGGAGAGCAAGCCAAAAGACATGCGCAAAAGTATGCACTTGCTTGGCTTGCTCTCCGGGCACCATGTGGCTAGTTTGCATAGCAGCCCCGACAGTATTTTGATAGCATTGGGGACCATCGCAGCACTGGGAAAAGCCCCTAGTGCCATCAAAATATTGTCAAGGACCATGCTAGACAATGAAATGATCCATGGTGGTCTAGCTGCCCCTTCCCCTCCCCACCCCCCATTAAATAAAAAAGAACCTGGTGATCTAGTGGCACCTTCCCCCCACACCCCATTAAATTAAAAAAAAAAAAAACCTGGTGGTCTAGCAGCCCCTACCTGGTGGTTTGGCGGCCCGCAAATTCCTAGAGTATCAGCAGTTTCCCCCTGCTGATACTCTGTTTCCCGCGGATTTTGCCTCTGTCTCTCAACAATCAAATCCAGACCTGGCACGTATCTCTTGCAAACCAATTAGACAAGCTGGCATCCCCCCCTCTCCCTACCCCAGCTGGACGATGCCCTTGGCACCACCCATGGTTCAATCCTGGTCTTACGCTACTCCGGACATATCTCCACAGGGGTGAGTGCCTTTGGCACAGCCACCCTTCCACGGACACTCTGAAGTGCTTCTGCTGCCAACATCAGCACACTGCCAGGAAAACCTTTTATTCCGATCACATTTCTTCAGCTGCTAACTTTTCCAATCAACTCTTCTCGATACTCCGCTCTCTCTCCTACACTCATAATCCACTGGCTGTAACAGTGTCCCGTCCCCCCCCGCAGCTCCGGACCATCTAGCCCATTTCTTCTCAGAGAAGATTACTGCACTATGCTCCACCCTTTCAGTCAGTCACTCCATTGCCATCCCCCCCTACCCCCCTCATCCCCGAACCCTGTTATCTCCCTGCCCATACCTGGGCCACATTCAAACCAATTACTGTACTTGAGCTCACCAAAGCTATCACTTCATCCCATAAGACTGCCTGTCCTTCTGACCCTGTTCCACTTCGCTGGCTCACTGAACCCTCATTTGCATTGCTACCATTTGTAATAAACATGTTCAATTGCAGTCTCTCATCCAGTACTTTTCCCTCCCTATGGAAACATGCCACCATCTGTCCTTTACTGAAGAAGCCCACTTCAGATCCCACCACTCTCGCCAATTGATGCCCAGTATCCAATTTACCCTTCCTCTCAAAAGTCCTAGAGAAACTTGTTTTTTCTCAGCTATCCTCCCACTTAGATTCCACCCGTGTCCTCCACCCCCGGCAATCAGGTTTCAGACCCGGTCACAGCACAGAAACTATTCTTCTTTCACTGCTTAATGAAATTCATGTCTCACATGACCGGGGTGACATTTCTCTTGCTGTTTCACTGGATCTCTCTGCAGCATTTGACCTGGTTGATCACTCTTCTGCTTTCCTGTCTTCATGATTATGGGCTTCATGGTGCATTCCTTCTCTGTATCGTGCGGATCGTTTACCTCTCCCACTGTCCCTCTCACCTGTGGCATCCCTCAGGGCTTGGTGCTAGCATCCCTTCTTTTCAATATTTTCCTGGCACCCCTTGCCTTACTCATTCAGCAATCTGGCATCTCTCTTTAGTTTTATGCTGATGATATCATCTACTCCTCCACACCAATTCTCAGTCTCTTGATCTTGCTCCCATGAACTCCTGCCTATCAGATATTCACTCATGGCTGTCCACGAACCGTCTCCATCTTAACACTTCCAAATCTGCTGCCATTTGGTTTAGTTTCCACACTCCATGCCCTTTACTCGCCCCTCAGATTGCTTACACTCCAGTCCCTCTTGTTCAGTCACTTCGGTATCTAGGGGTCTTACTTGATTCCTCCCTTTCTTTCCACGACCATGTCTTCCTTGGTTCAGCGCTCTTTTTTCTTTCTTTGCCAGATCCGTGCAATTTGCCCTTTCCACACGGTACCCTCCCTCATGACTCTTCTTCTCTCACTGGTTAATTCAAGGCTGGATTACTGTAATGTCACACTCGCAGGTCTTCCTCGTTACCAGCTTCATCGCCTTCCAACACTACTGCATGTATCCTCACAGCGCGATCACGTCACCCCACTTCTTATTCACCTTCACTGGCTCCCCCTCAAATTCCGTATTGATTACAGAATTCTTACCCTTGTTCACAGAACTGTCTACACTGGCATCCACAGTACATTTCAAACCTGCTTCAGTTTCATACCACTCACTGTCTCCTCAGGTCAATCATCTAGTCCTCCCCACAGTCGCTCAAGCACATGTGGAAGAGAGCCGGAAATCTGCACTCTATTTGGGCCCTGCACTGTGAAATGCTCTGCCTCCAGCCCTGCGCTCCAAAACCTTATTTCCCAAGTTTAAAGCACTGCTAAAAACCCACCTTTTCCATGTTGCTTTTGATTTCTCTTTCTCAAACTATCAGCAGGACGCCTTTAGACCTTCCCTCCCTTCCTAGTCTGATCCATTTCCTCTATGCTACTACCACCCGCCCACCCTCTGTTCTGTATCTCGCTGTCTTCTTTCTATACTGTCCAGTCAAATTCTGGCACTCCTTTTCACCTTTTCCTACAGCCACTAATTTTTTATAATTGTAAACTGCTCTGATGTCAGGGCTGCCTGGGTGGTATATCAAATGTTTAATAAAGATAAAGAGGGTGGGGGGGGGGGGGAAAAGGGGCCGCTAGACCACCAGGGATAATTTTATTGTAGGGCACGGCCCCCAACAGTATTTTCATGGCTTCGGGGGCTTTTCCCAATGCAATCATCTGAGGAGGAGATGATCTAGATATCGGGGAAAGCACCTGGTGCCAACAAAATACTGTCGAGGGCATGCGTTAGGGGTTTACTTCTACTCAGACCCTGAAGTAAAAATGTTGGCGCTGTAGCTGATTGCGAAATCCTCTACGCCTGTCTCTGCATTGGGGGCATAGCTATGATTTGCATACCAGCCTGGCTGATTATGATAGTTTTAAATAATTCAAGTTCATTTAAATACGCGTGGCGTTAGTTGGGCACTAGTTTTTCTGTCAGCATTTACATATTTTTCTTGCATTTGCAGGATCATTAGAAGTGCTTAAACGTGGTGTTAGGGGCTCGTAAAGCCTGCACTAGCTTTCTGCATTGACCTGTTTGATTGCAAGTCCCTTGGGAGACAGGGAAATACCTGCTGCACCTTCAGCTATCAATGAACAACTATGAGATAAACATAAGAACATTTACTGCCCCCCCTGACCTGACATTACTGTCATTAACCTATCGCTCTGAGAGCAGGTCCCCCTCCCCACAAACAGATTTTACCTTATCAATTATTCTCAAAACTTTGCAGTGTTTTAGATTCTCCACAGCAGAACAAAGAATCCTGATCGGTCGAAAGCTTAGACTGCTATATCCCTGGGAAAGAAAGAAAATGGGGAAAAAGAGAGAAGCAAAAGAAGAGCATTAGAGTCAGGCCCTGCCCTGCCCATCCCTGCATAGGGCAAAGCTCCCACCGTTCAGAGGAAGGAGACCAAAATGAAGACATGCGATGAGAGATCTAAATATGTACACTCTGGAGGACAGGAGAGATATGATGCAGGCGTTTAAATATTTAAAGGATATTCATTAACAAACAAACCTTTTTTCAAAGACGGGGAAGCTGCAAAACTAGAGGGCATAACATGAAGCTGTAAGGAAGTAAACTTAAAAGTAACACCAGGAGACACTTTTTCACTGCAAAAGTGGTGGATACCTGGAATGCCCTCCGGAAGGAGGTGGTGGGAGCAAAAACAGTGATGGAATTCAAAAAGGCATGGGACAGACACACAGGATCACGACATAACAAGAGGATGGCATCAAAGAAAACTTAAATATCTTTTACATTTAAAAAATAGCAAAGGGTAACCTACACGGAGCTTCGGGTACAAAAAACAAAGGCACAGAGGGAGGTACCCAGCATGGAGAGGCAGGTACAACCCTCGCCACCTCACTGGACAGACTAGATGGATCTGCTATCATTTACAATGTTATGTAGGCCCTGCCCATCCACCCCTGCACAGGATGAAGCTCCCAGTCCCAGGTTTACAGGCGATGGTCTAGAGTAGGGACCTACTCATCCCATCCCGTCACCTGGTGAAACTGAATCGCAGCAGTATGGGGCTGTGCCATCTCTCTTAACCACCTATAAAAACACAAAGATTTATTTCATTTCCTTACAGTCATTGCTGCTGGACCAGTTCCAAGATTTTTTTGCAAGTGGCAATTGAAGATTTCTTCAGCACGTTTTAGGTACTGAGCAATCTTATGCTTTACTGCCTCCCGACGTTCTGTATTGGAGTCAACTGTGAAAAACAGATGCAGAAAGGTAGTGTTACCACCCTTGGCATTGGCTGGTTCCACCACCCCCTTGCTTTCTCCATTCCAGTCACACAAAGGCACTATGCCTGTGCCATCTCCACTCAGCCACACAAGGGAATCAACCCAATCCTTACAACCCAATCCTTACAACCCAATCCTTACAACACAATCCTTACAACCTTATTCAATGATCTTATCACGGGAATAAACGACATTAAACAGGGATTTGTGCTCATATTTTTGGACATCTCCGCTGCCTTTGATTCTGTAAACCACAACATACTGCTGCAACGTCTGAGTGAGAAGGGAATTCAAAACACAGCACTTGAATGGTGTAGATCCTACCTTTCCAATAGGTGGCAACAAGTTAAAACAGGTCAGGAATCATCAGAGCCATTCCTACAGTCTCAAGGTGTACCTCAAGGATCTTCATTATCAGCATTAATGTTCAACATTTATATGCAGCCGATATGTGAGTTGATCCGATCCTTCAACGTGCAATGCCTGGCATACGCAGATGACATCCTCATTTACATGCCGTTTAATACTGACCAACCAGTGTTCACACCAATAATTAATTGTTTTGGTGCAATAGCCGAATGGCTGTTGACACAAAACTTAAGAATAAATCACAACAAAACTGATGTATTATTTGTCACAAGAAATCGCAAGTTCATACCCCCTCCGTCACTGCTAATCAATAACATAGAACTGACGTCAAAACCCACTATCCGATACCTCGGCATCACATTGGATCAACACCTAGATATGACAACGCATGTGAAGAATGTGACAAAGAGGATATATCATAAGATCAGATCGCTACGCCACCTCCGACCACTACTTGACTATACTGATTATCGCTCAATATTCCAGGCTCTAGTCATCCCTCACCTAGATTTTGCGAATATTATCCTCCATGGCCTCTCTCAATCAACCTTAAATCCACTTCGTCTGGCTATGAACGCAGCTGCAAGAGTCCTCTCTGGGTCACCAAGAGCTGCTCACATAACGCCGATCATGAAGGACCTACACTGGTTACCATTACAAGCCAGACTTACATATAAGTCTCTAGTTCTGACCTTCAAGGCCAGGAATAACTACCCTCCGACACCAATTAGCAAACTAATACATAACACCCTCGAAAATAGAAACAGAAGGACCACTGCTATGAATACCTTAGTAGTTCCCAAGATGATGACATCTTGTACTAAAGCTACATCGAACAGAGCTTTCTCTTTATTTGCACCCCTGAACTGGAATTTACTTCCTCATGAAATTCGTTGTATCAAAAACCTTTTACAATTCAGGAAAGCCGTGAAGCATCACTTATTCACAAAATTCTACCCAGAAGTGACCCCGCATGTCCACTCAAACAACAGACCTCCAACGTGCGCTAAACACCATATTACCTTAATTCAACCAGAAAATGGTTAAGCTCCACGATAGCTCCACATCCTCTGTTGATTCCCACCTCCCACATAAATTACGCAGATAATATCCACTTGAGCTAACATATTTATTTATTTAGTAAAAACATATATATATATGATGTTGACTGTACATAGTTTTACCTGTTAATCCATGTTATATATTCCCATGTTCTATGTAAACTCAATGTTACTTGCATACATTGTTGTATATTTTGTTCAATGTACACCGCACTGATCTTAATAGCGCGGTATATAAGAAATGTTAAATAAATAAATAAATAAATAAACCCATCTGCTCTTCTCCATGCTTGTCATTTCCTGCCAAAATACATATGTAGCTTTTCTCAAAACTGCCAAGGTGCCATTCGTTCTCCAAGATTCCTAATGAGTTAGGCTCCTCCCCCTTTGTGTAACTTCATGGTCAATTCCCCCCCTCACCAAAAATCCACTTGGATACTTCCTGCAGACATCCAGAAATACCCCCCTCCCCCATGGATGGCCTATTCATGTACCTCATCCCTTGTATATTTCCTCTGTCCCCTTTGGATACTCTGTATGTGTGCCCCTTCTTCCTTGGATACCTTAAACAAGACCCTTTCTTCTGCTCACACACTGTATATGCTTCCTCTCCCTCTGTGACCAGCCCACACAGACAGACAATCACAGCGGACAGGCACTACATAACCACCACCAACTTTCACCCTTCTCTTTCAGACTCACACAAAGGGGCTGCATGACATCTTTCTTGGCCAACCCTTACAATGGCATCCCATAGTACACAGATACTCGAGGTTACATTTTTAGTAAAAACATCTGGGGAGAAATTTGAAATGTCTAATCTAGATGTTTCAAATTATTCCTATATTCAGGGGCACTATACACGTGGAGGCCAATTCTGATCGGGGCACATCTGGACGGCCCAGATATGCCCCTATTCTGCTCCGATGGAAGCAGAATAGGGGCATATAGCCTGGACGTCTCAGACATACCCCAATTATGGCCCGCCGGATATCTACGTTTTTCCCTGGCTAGCCCAGCAGGCTCCTGCATGGAGCCCTGGTGTCCTGTCATCTTGGCACCAGGACGCCATACAGGAGCCCCGATCTTCTGCCGCTGTGAAATCCTATGTTCTTCGCTGCCTAACGCCCGATTGGGCCTTCCAAGGCTGGGGTCGGGCTGCGGATAACCCCCTGCCATGCTCACCTTGTTGGGGTGGGGGAGGGGCGGATCTGCTGCTGTCGGGCAGGGGACTTATTCCACCTCTGAGGTGGAATAAGTCCCTCGTCTAAATGCCTGAGCCTGGATATACAGGCCATCATAAGGGTCACACCTCTGGCCCTCCCTCGCTCCACCTCCAGCCCACCCCTTCCCATCCCCATCCTACATTCCCTGCTGTATGTGCGGGGAGCTCAGGATAGGGAAACGGCCCCTGCGTTTAGCGGGGGATGTATGTCCACCCCCACTAAACGCGGGATAGAATCTACCCCATGGTTAGTAACAAAGCATCAAATATATGTATATCTTATGCATAGAAACTCTGATAAGGCCCCTTAGATATACCCTAGTCCCACAGTTGTGCTGTCTATCTTGACTAGACTGTAAGCTCTTATCAGCAGGGAATAGTAATTACACTTACCTGGTAATTGTAGTTCCTTGAGAGACGACAGCTTAGTCCTCAACGTATGGGTTGTGCACCTCCTCCTGCAGCATGAAGACTGGACCAATCAAATTTCAGCAGCAGTGGAATCAGCATACCAGGCATCTCTGTAACTCCAGTGACCTATTGTCAAAGCAAACTCAAAGAAATAGCTAACCTTTAAAAAGTCCTGTTTTTGTTTAATTTTTTTCTTTTTTTTTTTTTAAAGTAGTTAATGGAACTATACCAACAGACACAGAATGCCCCGCTCCTGCCGCAGCAAAAGCCGATAGCGAGAGAAAAAGAAAAAAAGCATTGAAACGAAACCAAAAGAATCAAAGAAAGACACTCACCTGGGAATACGGACTTCTGAACCCAAGGCGTGCCGAGCTAAAAAAGATTATAGGGAGGGAAGGAGGACTAAGCTGTCGTCTCTCAAGGAACTACAATTACCAGGTAAGTGTAATTACTATTTCCTTGTCGTTCCTCCAGCTTAGTCCTCAACGTATGGGATGTAACAAAGCAGCCTACCGGGCGGGATTCTTCCAGCCGGCACGCAGAACCGACGAGCCAAAACCTGCATCGCCCGCCGCCAAGACATCAAGTCTATAGTGCGCAGAGAAGACCACGTTGCCGCCTTACAGATCTCCACCGGTGATACCAAACTAAACGCCGCCCAGGACGCAGCCTGCGCCCTGGTTGAATGGGCGCGCAAACCAACAGGCGGTATCCGACCGTGCAACAGATAAGCCGAGCCAATCGCCTCCTTAATCCACCGAGCAATGGAGGCTTTTGCCGCTGCCTCACCTTTCCGAGGCCCGCCAAACAGCACAAACAAATGATCCGATTTACGAAAATCACTGGTAACCTTCAAGTAACGCCGGAGAACCCTCTTAAGGTCCAAACGACTAAGACCGCGATCAGAGTCCTGCTCCCCCGACGCAGGAAACACCGGAAGCGAAACAACTTGATTCACGTGAAAAGGAGAAGACACCTTAGGCAAGAAAGAAGGCACCGGCCGCAGAACCACCTTCTGAGCCGAGAAAGACAAGAAAGGCTCCCTGCAAGAAAGAGCCTGGAGTTCGGAAATACGCCGTGCCGAACAAATCGCTACTAAGAACACCGTCTTAAGAGTCAAATCCTTTACCGAACTACGAGAGAGAGGCTCAAAGGGAGCCGCAGTGAGGGACCGCAAAACCAAGTTGAGATCCCATGAAGGCACAGAAATCCTGCGGACCAAACGTAGCCTAGAGACGGCCCTCAAGAAGCGAACGACATCGGCATGGGCACCCAGCGATACTCCGTGAACCTTACCCCGGTAGCATGAAAGCGCCGCCAACTGCACGCGCAAGGAACTGGCAGCCAAACCTTTAGCAAAACCGTCTTGTAAAAAATTGAGTACCACTGGAATTGAGGCCGTAGCAGCTCGAACCTGACGTCGAGAGCACCAATCCTCAAAGATACGCCAAACCTGGACATAGGCCAGTGAAGTGGATCTCTTGCGCGCTTGCAACAGAGTCGCCACGACAGACTTGGAATAACCTCGCTTTCTTAGCCGCGCCCTTTCAATAGCCAGGCCGTAAGAGAGAATCTCCCCACTTGCGGCATGCGAAGAGGACCCTGACACAACAGATCCGAATCCAGCGGAAGCCGCCACGGGGAGCCGTCTACCAACCTCATCAGATCGGCATACCAAGGACGTCGAGGCCAATCTGGTGCTATCAACAGTACCCGACCCCGGTGGGCCTCGATACGCTGAATCACGCGCTTCAGCAGGGGCCACGGGGGAAACACGTAAAGAAGACCCGTGGAGGGCCAAGTCTGCAATAGGGCATCCAGGCCTTCTGACATCGGCTCCCTTCGACGACTGTAGAACCGAGCTGCCTTTGCTGAGCGCAACGTGGCCATCAGGTCCATGACCGGCTGGCCTCAACGCTGAACCAGCTGCGCGAAGACCTTTGGGTTGAGTTCCCATTCGCCGGGATCCACCTGAACCCTGCTGAGAAAGTCGGCAGTCACGTTGTCTTTCCCGGCAATGTGCGCTGCCGAGATGGCTTGGAGCCGGGGCTCGATCCACTCGAACAATATCCGAGCCTCCGCCTCCAAGCCTCCGCTTCCGGTACCGCCCTGTCTGTTTATGTATGCCACTGTCGCCGCATTGTCGGAGAGCACCCGTACTGCCCGAGATGATATCAGGGTCTCGAAGCGTTGCAAGGCCAACCGCACGGCGCGAAGTTCCAAGCGATTGATTGACCAACCGCTCTCCTCCGGAGACCAGAGACCTTGAGCGAACTGGTCGCCGCAGTGGGCACCCCAGCCGGTCAGACAAGCATCCGTCAAGAGCGGAATCCAGTCCGGCTGCTCCAGAGGCATTCTCGCACGGAGCGACGACCATCGCAGCCACCACTGAAGATCTCTCCGTACCGCCAGTGGGCAAGGGAGACGCTTGTTCAGGGAATCGGACTGGTTGGACCAGCGACGGAGCAAGGCTCTCTGAAGTGAACGCATGTGAAATCGAGCCCAAGGTACTACCTCCAGGGAAGCCGCCATTGTCCCCAGCAACTGAAGGTAGTGCCACGCTGACGGAGCGGGGCTTTGCCGAAACTTTCGGATGAGAGACTGAAGCGCCAACACCCTGCGGTCGGGAAGGAAAACCGATCCCCCGCAAGTATCGAACCGCACTCCCAAATACTCGAGATACTGCGCCGGAACCAGGTGGCTCTTGCGCGGGTTGACTACCCAGCCGAGAGATTGCAAGAGCGCCACGACCTTGGAGGTCGCCGCCATGCTCTCCTCGCGAGACTTCCCCCGAATCAACCAATCGTCTAGATAGGGATGGACTAGCACCCCTTCCTTGCGCAAGGCTGCCGCGACTACTACCATGATTTTGGTGAACACCTGCGGCGCGGTCGCGAGACCAAAGGGCAAGGCCTGGAACTGGAAGTGACCCCACGGCAAAGCGAAGCGGAGGTACTTTTGTTGGTCCTCCCGAATAGGGATATGGAGATAAGCCTCTGTGAGGTCGAGGGAAGTGAGGAACTCGCCCCTGCGGACGGCGACCAGTACTGACCGCAGGGTTTCCATGCGAAAGTGGGGTACCCGCAGGCAGTGATTCACACCTTTGAGATCCAAAATGGGGCGAAGAGCGCCATCCTTCTTTGGCACCACGAAATAAATGGAATACCTTCCGAGACCATACTCCGCCTGCGGAACGGGAACTACCGCCCCCAGCTGGACAAGGCGATCGAGGGTTTGGCGAACCTGAGCTGTCTTGCGAACCCCCCAGCAGGGAGAAGCCACAAAAGAATCGAGCACGGGTCTGGCCAAGTCCAGGACATACCCGTCCAGTACGATGTCCAAAACCCACTGATCGGAAGTCATCTGGGCCCAAGCGGAGAGAAAGCGTCGAAGACGTCCTCCGATCACTGGTATCCCCACCGGGGCCCGCTGCCCTTCATTGGGGCTTGTGAGCAGACGCAGGGGTTGCAGCCGCAAATCCTCTACTGGCTCCTCGAAAACCTCGAAAGCTCGAGGCCCTCGAGATATACCTGCCACGCTGGAATCCACCAGAACGAGGTGACCGAAATCTACGAAAGTCCCGAAACTGCCCCCGGACAGCCGAAAGCGGCCGCCCTCGCTTGGGACGATCTTCCGGCAGGCGACCGCCCTTGGACTCACCCAAATCCTTGACCAACCTATCCAAATCCTCACCAAACAGCAGCCTACCTTTAAAAGGTAATCTGCCTAACCGCGACTTGGACGACCCATCTGCCGCCCAATTCTTTAACCAAAGGGCTCTGCGTGCTGCTACCACGGACGCCATGCTATTAGAGAGAGCTCTGATGAGATCATAATGAACATCCGCCAAATAGGCCGAACCAGATTCCAAGCGGTGGAGCTCACCCAACATGTCGGCCTCCAAGGAGGGCGATTGTTGAAGCCGCTGAACCCAGCGCAAACAGGCACAAGCAACCCAAGCTCCACAAACGGAGGCCTGCAACGCAACCGCATCTGCCTCAAACGACTGCTTCAACAGACCGTCCATTTTCCGGTCCTGCGGCTCGCGCAAGGCCGCACTACCTTCCACCGGAATCGTGGTTTTCTTAGTCACCGCCGATACTGCCGCATCAACCTTTGGAGAGCGGAAACGCTCCAGATCGTTGTCCGACATAGGGTAGAGCCGACGCATGATCTTCACCCCCTTGAGACCTGATTCAGGAGTATCCCACTCCGACTGAATCATCTGATCAATAACTTTGTGAATGGGAAAAACCACGCTAGTTTGCCGCACCGCCTGAATAATGGGGTCTGCGCCGTCCGCCTCCTCCACCGGAGGAGTCGGTGCCAAACCCAGAGTCTGAAGCGCCTCCGAAACAAGAGCGGGCAACTCCTCTCGTCTGAACACCCGAATAATCTTTGCTTGATCCTCCGGCTCAGGGAGCTCGCCCTCCTCCAAGGCCTTCCCATTCGCTTCATGGTCGAAATCAGGATCATCACCCTCAGGCCACTCAGTCTCCACCTGGAAGGGGTCGTGCAGACGTTGTCACTTAGGTGCCTTGACACCGGACAACGGATTCTCCGCCGACGTGGAAGGGGCAATCACACCTGGCGCCGACGGTGGAGCAGCGCCCACGCTCTGGCGCCTACGGCAGAACGCCTGATGCATCAGTAAAATAAAATCGGGAGAAAAATCCTCCAAGGGTAAGGCACCCCCGAGGTCCAACTGCCCCCCAGAGGCCAAAGAGACCGCAGAAGGATTCCCCGAGGGCCCCTCCAGGGGCGACTCCAACTCCCCCGTCGCGGAACTGGGCTGCGCCACAGCAGCCAATGAGCTCTCCAGGTGCTGCTCCATACTGAGAGACACCGAAGCACAGCGTTGACAGACGCCGGTTTCAGAAGATGCACCCCTCCGAGATCCACAAATCACACAAAGGGACCCCGCGGGCATGGAAGCACTCTGATACCGAGTAGCAGGCGGCAAAAATGCCCCTTACCGCTGAGAGAGAAAAAAATAGCTTACTGACCCAGCAGAACCAGCACACAAACCGGGAACTGGGCAGCCGCTAGAAACAGAGAACCAGAGAGGTGATGTAAGAAATAGAGTTCTCTGACCCCTTTTAATTGCCAATCTTTTTTTTTTTTTTTTTTTATATCCCACGAAGGACTGTTGTGAGACTCAGGGACAGCTGATGAAAAAAAGACAGACCCGCTAAGAACAAGGAAGAGGAGAGAATAAACGCTATCCTCCCACCCTCCCCCCTAGCCGCGGGACCGAATCACCCCTAAGGAAAGGGGAGCAATTATAACCAAAACAGCTGATATTAACAAAAGAAAATAAAAGAAATGAAACAAATGAAATAAGGAGAAAGAAAACACCGCCGCGTGAGAAACACGCTGACAAGACCGCGAAAGTTAAAATGGCCGCGACAGCAAGGAGACCTTGGCGCGCTTTTACTTCCCGCCGGTAAAAACGCCCGAGGCCAACAAACTCCTGCCGGCGATCGACCCCCGAAGCCCCGCAGTCGCGGAGGCTCCCTGAAAAATAAACTACCAAAGGAAAAAGAAAGAAACTCCAGCAGGGCCGGGCAGAGGCGCGGTGACCCTGAACAGGACCGGCTCTGACCGCCGCCAGCCGCCAACACTTACCGGCACTTAACATAACATAAGAACATAAGATATGCCATACTGGGTCAGACCAAGGTCCATCAAGCCCAGTATTCTGTTTCCAACAGTGGCCAATCTAGGTCATACGTACCTAGCAGTTTCCCCAAGGGACACAGGTTCCACAATGCTTGTATTGGTTCAAGCATTGATATCCTGGGTCCCTTCTTAATAATGGTTTATGGACCTTTCCTCCAGGAACTTGTCCAAACCTTTTTTAAACCCAGCTACACTAACAGCCTTTACTACATCCTCCGGTAACAAATTCCAGAGTTTGATTACACGTTGAGTGAAAAAATATTTTCTTTTATTAGTCTTAAATAGTTTACCCTGTAGCTTCATTGCATGTCCCCTAGTCTTTCTATATTCTGATAAGGTAAACAATCGATCTACGTTTACCCGTTCCACTCCGTTCATTAATTTATAGACTTCTATCATATCTCCCCTCAGCCGTCTCTTTTCCAGGTTAAAGAGCCCCAACCTTTTTAGCCTTTCTTCATAGGAGTAGCCTTCCATCCCCTTTACCATTTTGGTGGCTCTTCTCTGAACCTTTTCTAAAATTGCTATATCCTTTTTAAGATATGGCGACCAGAATTGCACACAATATTCAAGGTGCGGTCTCACCATGGAACGATATAGAGGCATTATAATATCTTTTGTTTTATTTTCCATTCCTTTCCTTATCATACCTAGCATTCTATTTGCTCTCTTGGCAGCCGCTGCACACTGGGCCGAGGGTTTTAACATGGTATCCACAAGGACGCCTAAATCTTTTTCTTGGGTGGTGGTTCCTAATGTGGAACCTTGCATCGTGTAACCATAGTTTGGGTTGTTCTTCCCTAGGTGCATAACCTTGCACTTCTCCACATTAAATTTCATCTGCCATTTTGATGCCCAGTCTTCCAATTTATCAAGATCCTCTTGCAATTTTCCACAATCCTCCTGGGTTTTAACAACTTTAAATAGTTTTGTGTCATCAGCAAATTTGATAACCTCACTCGTTATTCCACTTTCCAGGTCATTTATGAATATGTCAAAAAGCAGCGGACCCAGCACAGATCCCTGGGGTACACCACTATTCACCTTTCTCCATTGGGAAAATTGGCCATTTAGCCCTACCCTCTGCTTTCTATCTTTTAACCAGTTCCTGATCCACAGTAGTACACTGCCTCCTATCCCATGACTCTTTAGTTTTGCCAAAAGTCTCTCATGAGGGACCTTGTCAAAGGTTTTCTGAAAGTCCAGATACACAATATCAACCGACTCACCTTTGTCCACCTGTTTATTCACTCCTTCAAAAAAACATAACAGATTAGTAAGACAAGATCTTCCTTGTCTAAAGCCATGTTGGCTGTCTCCCATTAGGTCATGACTATCTATATGCTGAGTAATTTTATTCTTTATGATGGTTTCTACCATTTTTCCCGGTACTGATGTCAGGCTCACCGGTCTGTAGTTTCCCGGATCACCCCTCGAACCCTTTTTAAAAATTGGTGTTACATTGGCGATCCTCCAATCCTCAGGTATTAAGAGATGATTTTAATGATAGTTCACAGATTACTGATAGCAGGTCTGCAATCTCAAATTTCAGTTCTTTCAACACCCTTGGATGTATACCATCCGGCCCAGGTGATTTGCTACTCTTCAGTTTATCTAATAGTTGTAGGACATCTTCCCGATGTATCGATATTTCCTTCAATTCTTCCACACCTTTAAATACCACTTCAGTCGTGGGTAACATCCCTACATCTTCCTCAGTAAAGACCGAAGCAAAGAATTCATTCAGTCTCTCCGCTATCGCCTTGTCGCCTCTTAGTGCTCCTTTAACCCCTTTATCATCTAATGGACCAACTGACTCTCTCACGGGTTTTTTGCTACAAATGTACTTGAAAAGGTCTTTATTTCGCGTTTTTGCTTCCGCAGCAAGCTTCTTCTCAAATTCTCTCTTTGCCTGCCTTATCAATGCCTTGCATTTGACTTGCCAGTGCTTGTGCTGTTTCCAGGTTTCATCATTTGGCTCTTTTTTTCCATTTCTTGAAAGATGCTTTTTTGGCAACAACAGCCTCTCTGACCTCAGCTTTAAACCATGCTGGCAATTTTTTGGACTTCCTTCCACTTTTCTTAAAGCGTGGAATACAGCTGGTCTGGGCTTCCAAGATAGTATTTTTCAACACCCAAGCTTGATGTACGTCTTTAACCTTTGCAACTGCTCCTTTTAGTTTTTTCTTAACTGTTTTCCTCATTCTATCATAGTCTCCCTTTCGAAAGTTAAAGGGTAGTACTGTGGATTTCCTTACTATCCCTCCTCCACTAATTAAATCAAAGGCGATCATGCTATGATCACTATTGCCAAGTGGCCCCAACACCCTTATCTCTTGCACTACATCTGGTGTTCCACTAAGGACTAGGTCTAATATTGCTTCCCCTCTGGTCGGTTCATGAACCAGCTGCTCCAAGAAGCAGTCATTTATTTCATCTAGGAACTTTATCTCCCTAGCATGTCCTGTTGTGACACTGACCCAGTCGATGCCGGGGTAATTGAAATCACCCATTATTATTACTGCACTGTAACTTTTGCTAGCTTCCTTGATTTCTTTGAGCATTTCATCATCCATTTGTTCATTCTGGCCAGGCGGACGATAGTACACCCCCACTGCCATCGCCTTCCCCTTTTTACATGGAATTTCAATCCATAGAGATTCTACAGCAAATTTTGTTTCTTGCAAAACTTTAATCCTTTCTGACTCAATGCCCTCTCTAACATAGAGCGCAACCCCTCCACCAATTTGATCAGCTCTATCATTTCGATATAGTTTGTACCCAGGTATCACAGTGTCCCACTGGTTGTCCTCCTTCCACCATGTCTCTGATATTCCAATCATATCTAACCTCTCGTTTAGTGCTATATATTCTAACTCTCCCATCTTGTTTTGTAGACTTCTAGCATTTGCATACAAGCATTTTAGAGACTGTATTTTATTCATATTAATTTGGGTATTGGTAGACATGGGTAATTTGGGATCTTTAAGTTCTGTCTGCTCCATACTCGAGGGCATTTGGGCTACTTTACTCTTTTTTGGAACCTCTCTGCTTTTTGTAGTATCCTTCAAGGATACATTCTTCCGAACCATGCGCTCTTGGGCGACTGTCGGCTTTCCCCTATTATCTAGTTTAAAAGCTGCTCTATCTCCTTTTTAAAGGTTAATGCCAGCAGCCTGGTTCCATCCCGGTTAAGGTGAAGCCCATCCCTTCGGAAGAGCCCCTCCTTTCCCCAGAATGTTCCCCAGTTCCTAACAAATCCGAACCCCTCATCTCTGCACCATTGTCTCATCCACGCATTGAGACTCCGGAGCTCTGCCTGCCTATTGGGTCCTGCGCGTGGAACGGGAAGCATTTCGGAGAACGCTACCCTGGAAGTTCTGGATTTCAACTTCCTACCTAAAAGCCTAAATTTAGCTTCCAGAACCTCCCTACCACATTTTCCTATGTCATTGGTACCAACATGTACCAAGACAGCAGACTCCTCCCCAGCACTATCTAAGACCTTATCTAGGTGGTGTGTGAGGTCCGCTACCTTCGCACCAGGCAGGCATGTTACCAGGCGATCCTCACGTCCACCAGCCACCCAGCTATCTACATGCCTAATGATCGAATCACCAACTATAACTGCTGTCCTAACCCTTCCCGCATGGGCACTTGGCCCTGGAGAAACCTCCTCGGTGCGAGAGGGGTTTACATCACCTGGAGGACAGGTCCTAGTTACAGGATCACTTCCTGCCACACCAGGGTGATGCTCTCCTGTCACGTGACCTCTCTCCTCCATGGCAACAGGGATGCTGCCAGACTGGAGGTGGGACTTCAGGACTATATCCCTGTAGGTCTCGTCTATGTACCTCTCTGTCTGTCTTATGTTTTCTTAATCAGCAGACCTCTAACCCCCCGGAGAGGAGCTGCTGTACCGGCACTGTAGGAGCTCTGTCCCGAACAGCCCTGGGGCAGAGATCCTAATGTAAAAATACAGACAGGCAAGAACAGAGAGGCGGCAGAGGCTGAGCAGGAGAGAGACCTTCCTCAGGTCCTCCCCCCCCCCACGGAGTGCCCAAATCAGAATCAGAAATTTAAAGAAACAGGAACCCCTGAAAGGAAGAAATGAAAATAAGTCCTAATAGGACAAAAAATAATGACTCAAAAGGTTAGCTAGGGAAAAAAAGCATACTAAACTAACTAGTGAGCCCAGCTAGACTCACTGACGTCCTCCTGCTGCATGAAGACTGGACACACTGGAGTTACAGAGATGCCTGGTATGCTGATTCCAGTGGTGCTGAAATTTGATTGGTCCAGTCTTCATGCTGCAGGAGGAGGTGCACAACCCATACGTTGAGGACTAAGCTGGAGGAACGATAAGGAACTCTCTTACATGTCTTTATACAGTGCTGCATATGCCTTGTAGTGCTGTACAAATGATAAGCTAGTAGTAGTAGTAATATCAGTGCTACATGTATAGCTTGTGGGTTTGGCTCAGATGCTCCAAGTTATTCCTGACTTTTCCATGTCTGAGCCACATGCAGAGGAATTCCCAGCCCCCTTGGCACCTAGGGTGGGCGCCCCGCCGTCAGGCCCACGTGCGCAGGCAGCACAGTAAACATAACTTAAAAGGTGTGGCTGGCTTGTTGCGCTGCCTCCGCTCCAGGCCCGGCAGCTCTTCTCTCCCGGACAGAAGTTTTGCAATTCGCAGACTTGGCTGGGAGAGAAGAGCCGCCAGGCTTGGAGTGGAGGCAACGCGGCAAGCCAGCCACATCTTTTAAGTTATGTTTACTGTGCTGCCTCCACATGTGGGTCTGGTAGGGATGCGCCCACCATCCTCCCCCCCCCTTGGTATGCCACCGTCTATATGTATAAGTTTAAACATACTTTCAGCCCCACCCCCAGAATGCAACAACCCCATCAACTCTGCTCTACAAACAGCATCATATATAAAGATGCTGCTAGATTAAAAAAAAAAAAACACAAAATAAAACAGCGCTTAAGACATCCGGTGCTGTGCCAAACGTCTAAGTGCTTTTTAAATATTGATCCATCTGTATCGATGTCCCTTCCTCCAGATACCCTGTAAGCCACTCAGGAGCAGGTCCACGCCATTCTTGTAGAAGTTGAAGGCTTCCTCATAATCCTCACTGACATCACGTTCTAAAGCCAGCCTGATCTGCTTAGCTGCATCCAGAAGGTAATCCCACTTCTGCACATCAGCGGCACTGATTGCAACACAGCTATGGATCTGCTCCAGACACTGCCGAGCCTGCGAGAGCGCCCTGAAGCACGGCTCAGCTTCTGAGCCCTTGCAATGGTCCCTTGGGCCCCAGCTCATGGCTTTTCCAGCTGAGTCAGCATAAGACAGCCTGGTTATTCGTGCACTTGAGGTGGACTGGATGGAGAAATCTCTGGAAAAAGCAAGAAGGAGAGAACATACTTAGGAAAGCTGAGTACATTTGGCACAAAGAGAAATCTTCTACATCTTAAACAGCTGTAAGATTGTATTTGGCCTGAATAAAGCAGCGCTTAGGCAGGCCAAAAGATCTTATATACAGCAGCAGATCTATAAGAATAATAAATGTTTCCCCATCAGCTTTGTAAAATAGTAGCTAGTCTAGCTAAGGGTGCTAATGTACAGCCAAAAATAAATTTTACACTGGATGATTTGGCTCAATCGTTGAACAATAAGTTTCAGTCACATACACAATCCTTGACTCTACGTCAGAGTCTCTCTAACCCAACTAGGCACTCAGATACACACATTCATGGAGTATTTAATCATAGACCATACTCTTGGTTGTAAGATGCACTCCTGTGCAATCATTTTTAACTCCTTTATTCTGACAACTAAGATACAACGGCTAAGCTTATTAGTTTAAATCTTGCGCAACTCCTCCTTATATTATACCTCATCTTTTGAAAGAAAACTACCACCATTCCTGGCAGACAAAATTGCTATCCTAATTATTACTAGCTTAACAGAAGGGATTGTACCACAAACGTGGAGAGCCCATTGTTCGCCCATTCCTAAAGAAAGCTAGTTTATGAAGATAATTGGTAAATCTAGATCCTTTCTCCCCAATTTGCTCAATTTTTAATCCCTTCATCCCTCTGGTATAATCTTCATCCCTATGACACATAGCACCCTCGCACCTCTTCACCCCTGACATAATCAATCTTTCTCATCATACCTGGAGCTTGCTTAACAATTAGACAAACTAAGTAGTAGGCTAGGGTAGCAAAGAGCAGCAGTGATCAAAGAAGAAAAGGTCAGCCACACAAACAAAGATACATCAACACATGCTTTTATGCACAGGTAGGGTGGGTAACTTTTGAATAGCTCTTTTGAGAATGTTATTCAATTATGCAATTTGAAAGAATTGTGCTGGGAGCAGTGTTGTCAGGGTATCCATGATTGAAAGAACATTTAATTATAACAATGCTGGGGTGGTGGGAGAGTTGAAGAGCTGAAGCTTAATTAACAGGAGGGTTGTAGGGCCAGCCCAACCACTAGGCAAACTAGGCGGTCACCTAAGGCAGCAGCTTCTCGGGGCAGCAAAGCACAGCTACAGGCAAAGAAAAATAAAGAATCCAAACTCAAAGACTCAGCAGTGCTTACTTTTGCCCGCAGGAAAAATGGGTAATTTGTAAAAATAACACACCAAAATCACTGACTAATCTTCATTATGTCCTCAAAGTTGTTAGCCACGAGATGCCCTGCAAAAGCAAAAGACAGGAAGGGATGCTCCTTATAATTGCAAGAGATAACATCTGAGGAGTAAGCAGAACAAAGTAATTGTACATTGTACTGTCTCTCTCAGGGGCAGGTTCCCCAAATGGGTTACTCTTGCGCAAACCATGACAGTCATGAACCTCACTTCTAAGCCAGAGTATGTGGAGTATGATCTCAGTCTCTCAATGTATTGCTAATGCTCGGTGTAATATTTGCATCATGCTAAAGAGAGCCAATTTTTAAAAAGGGTTCCAGGGGTGATCCAGGAAACTACAGACTGGCGAGTCTGATGTCAGTACCGGGAAAAATGGTAGAAATCATCATAAAGAACAAAATTACTGAACATGTAGATAGTCATAGTTTAATGGGAGACAGCCAACATGGCTTTAGACAAGGAAGATCTTGTCTTACTAATGTGTTATGTTTTTTGAAGGAGTGAATAAACAGGTAGATAAAGGCGAGTCAGTTGATATAGTGTATCTGGACTTTCAGAAAGCCTTTGTCAAGGTCCCTCATCAGAGACTTTTGGCAAAACTAAAAAGTCCTGGGATAGGAGGCAGTGTACTATTGTGGATCAGGAACTGGTTAAAAGACAGAAAGCAGAGGGTAGGGCTTAATGGCCAGGTTTCCCAATGGAAAAAGGTGAATAGTGGAGTACAGCAGAGTCCACTGCTGGGTCCACTGCTTTTTGACATATTCATAAATGACCTGGAAAAGGGAATAACGAGTGAGGTTATCAAATTTGCAGATGACACAAAACTATTTAAAGTTGTTAAAACCCAAGAGGATTGTGGAAAATTGCAAGAGGATCTTGATAAATTGGAAGACTGGGCATCCAAATGGCTGATGAAATTTAATGTGGACAAGTGCAGAATTATGCACCTAGGAAAGAACAACCCAAACTATGGTTACACGATGCAAGGTTCCACATTGGGAATCACCACCCAGGAAAAAGATTTAGGAATCATCGTGGATAACATGCTAAAACCCTCCACCCAGTGTGCAGCGGCGGCCAAGAAAGCAAATAGAATGCTAGGTATAAGGAAAGGAATGGAATATAAAACAAAAGGATATTATAATGCCTCTGTATTGTACCATGGTGCAACCGCACCTTGAATATTCTGTGCAATTCTGGTCACCGTATCTTAAAAAGGATATAGCATTATTAGACAAGGTACAGAGAAGAGCCACCAAAATGATAAAGGGGATGGAAGGATACTCCTATGAAGAGAGGCTAAAAAGGTTAGGGCTCTTCAACCTGGAAAAGAGACGGCTGAGGGGAGATATGATAGAGGTCTATAAATTCATGAATAGAGTGGAATGGGTAAACGTAGATCGATTGTTTACATCAGAATAAGCAGTTACTTACCTGTAACAGGTGATCTCTGGGAACAGCAGGAATTAGTCATCACATATGGGTACGTCGGTACCGACGGAGCCTGCGCGGGAAAGCTCCCCAGCTTTTCAGATGAAAAGCTTTTGGGGCCTCCCACTGCACATGCGCGCTGCCTTCCCGCCTTCCTGACCAGCTCTCCTCAGTTCGAGTTTAAAGCTGAGACAATAGAGAGAGAGGACAGGAAGATAGAGGAATAGAGAGACAACTCCTAGGGGAGGTGGGTGGGTTGTGATGACTAATTCCTGCTGTTCCCAGAGATCACCTGTTACAGGTAAGTAACTGTGCTATCTCCAGGAACAAGCAGGAATAAGTCATCACATATGGGGACTCCCTAGCTGAGATGCCTGGGAGATCCCCCTCCAAGGGTAACCATCTTCGTATGGATCTCAGGCATCCATTCTGGGAAGGTGGGCAGGAGTTGTTTAAGTATGGAACAGGTGTTTGAGGACAGCCTGACCAAACAAGGCATCCCGGCGGGAGTCCTTGTCCAAGCAGTAATGGGCTGTGAAGGTATGAACCGAGGCCCAAGTGGCTGCTCGACAGATCTGATCTATGGATACAGAGTGAAGATGAGCCATAGAAGTGGCCATGGCTCTCACATTGTGAGCTGTGACATGGCCTTCCAGAGAAATGTTCTTACTCTGGTAAGCAAAGGAAATACACTGAGCAATCCAGTTGGAAAGTGTGCGTTTGGTGACTGGAAGTCCCAAATGAGAAGGATCAAAAGCCACGAAAAGCTGAGAAGACTTTCGATGTGGCCGAGTTCTATTGAGGTAAAAGGCGAGAGCCCTTTTACAGTCAAGAGTATGAAGGTTCCTCTCTGCACTGGATGCATGAGGAGCCGGAAAAAAGACAGGTAGATATACCTCTTGATTAAGATGAAAAGGCGAGACCACTTTAGGCATAAAGTGGGGATTCGTCCTAAGGACCACCTTATCATGATGAAATCTGGTATAAGGTGGATTTGCCACCAAAGCCTGCAGTTCACTGATGCGGCGAGCCGAAGTGACTGCAATAAGGAAAAGGACCTTCCAGGAAAGAAATTTCAAGGAGGTAGATACCAACGGTTCAAAAAGGTGGCTTCATAAGTTCCCATGTTCCCTGTAAAATAGTTCTCTGTGTGCTGTGCTTTCCTGTCTAATCAATGTGTTTATACCTCAAAAATTTCCTGTCATGATTTGACAATTTCCAATCTGTAATCAAAAACCGCTGCTGATCGCTGGAAGTAGCGGTATACAAATGTATACTAAATAAATAAATAAAGTTGACCCAGAACTAAATTCAAGTCGCATGCTACCGGAGGAGGCCGGATGGGAGGTTTAGTGAGGGTTAGGCCTCTCATGAATCTTGCAATAAGAGGATGAGAGGAAACAGATTGTCCATTTATAGGTTTTAAGGATGCTGTAATAGCACTTAAATGGACTCGTACTGAATTCGTCTTGAGGCCTGCATTGGAAAGATGCAGGAGATAGTCTAGTAGAGAATTCAAAGGAAGTGCCAGAGGGTCAAGACCCTGTTGAGCACACCAAATGGAAAAACGTTTCCATTTGAAAGCATAGGAACACCTGGTAGAGGGTTTCCTAGAGGCATAAAGGATATCTTTCACTGGTTGAGAAAGATTAAACTCCTGAAGGCTTAAGCCTTCAGTAACCAAGCTCGGAGATGTAGGGACTTGGGGTTTGGATGCCACAAAGTCCCCTGCTCCTGAGACAGAAGGTCTGGTGCAGCTCCCAGGTCCAGGGAGGAGCCCTGGGAGAGCTGTAGAAGGAGAGGGAACCACACTTGGCGTGGCCAGCGTGGAGCAATGAGGATCATGGATCCGTGATCCCTCTGAAGTTTGAACAGAGTCTTGGGAATCAAAGGAATGGGTGGAAAAGCATAAGGGAATTCCTGACCCCAATGCAGGAGAAAGGCATCGTTGGCCTGAGCTCCCTGACACGGAGTCCTGGAACAGAACCGGGGAAGTTTGGCATTCCACGGACTTGCAAAGAGGTCTATGTCCGGGGTCCCCCATTCCTGAAAGATTCTGCGTATCTGGTCCATATGTAGGGACCATTCGTGTGGGAGCTGAACTCGACTGAGTCTGTCTGCCCGAGAGTTTTGAACTCCTGGAAGATATACTGCCAGAAGATGAATTTGGTGCTCTCTGGCGAAGGCCCATAATCTGAGAGCTTCGTTGCAAAGCGACAGAGAGCCCGTCCCTCCTTGTTTGTTGACATAAAACATGGCCACCTGATTGTCTGTCTGAACTAGGACAGTCAGGTTGGCAAGGAGGGTATGGAAGACTGTGAGGGCAAGGAAGATTGCTCGCAGTTCCAGAAGGTTGATATGAAGGGTGGTCTCTTGGGGAGACCAGGTGCCCTGAGTGGAGAGGTGCTGGAGATGAGCTCCCCACCCTGTTTGGGAGGCATCTGTTGTGAGGGTTGCTTGGGGCAACGAAGGTTGGAAGGGGGTCCCCAACAACAGATTTTTGGAGGATGTCCACCACTGGAGAGACCAAAACAGACGTTGTGAGGTGAGTACCTGGTCTGACAGCAGTCCCGATGCTTGAGACCACTGGGTGGCCAATGTCCATTGAGCTGCTCTCATATGGAGAAGAGCATAGGGCACCACATGAACCGTGGAGGCCATGTGGTCCAGAAGTTGCAGCATTTCTCTGGCTGACAAGTGACTTCTGGACTGAGCCTGGGAGGCCAAGCTTATTAGCCTTTGGCCTCGGACCAGAGGGAGGTAGGCCCTTGCAGTGGTGGAGTCCAATTGGGCCCCTATGAATTCCAGGGACTGAGTAGGGATGAGTTGGGACTTGGGAATGTTTACCACAAGTCCCAGATATTGAAGAATACGCCTTGTGCGGTCCAGAGAAATCTGGGCTTCTGATTGAGATGGAGCTCGGATGAGCCAGTCGTCCAGATATGGGAAGACAAAGATTCCCATGCCTCTGAGAAATGCGGCTACGACTGCCATGCATTTTGTGAAGACTCTTGGAGCAGAGGCCAGACCGAAGGGTAGTACTCTGTACTGGAAATGTTTTCCCTGGAACAGAAATCTTAGATAGTTTCTGTGGGATGGATGGATGAGTATATGAGTGTACGCATCCTTGAGATCTAGAGAACAAAGCCAATCCTGACTCTGAAGGTATGGAAGGAGAAGGCCCAGAGAGAGCATTTTGAATTTCTCCTTGAATAGAAACCTGTTCAATTCTCTCAGATCTAGGATAGGTCTGAAGCCCCCTGTCTTCTTTGTTATGAGAAAGTAAGGGGAGTAGAAACCTAACCCCTGTTGTGGAGGAGGAACCTCCTCTATTGCCCCTTGGGCAAGAAGAGAAGAGAAGAGAAGAGACTTCCTGACCCAACAGGGTCAGAAGAGATGGGGGAGAACTGAATTGCCTCACCATGGTATGGGGAGGAAGGCTGGAGAAATGAAGTTTGTAGCCCTCTCGGATAATAGAGAGGGTCCATTGCTCTGATGTGATTTGTTCCCATCTGGGAGCAAAAAGAGCTAGCCTTCCAGGAATGGTGAGGGGCTCTGGTTGTTCTAGAGCCAGAAATGGCAAGTTCTCTAGAGGGAAGTCAAAACCCCTGAGGGGGTTGAGCCTGCTGGGGTGTAGCAGACACTGCAGGCTTTGACTTTACCTGCTTAGATTGTTGACGCTTAGCCGCAAGGCGAGGCTGAGCAGATTGCTGGCCAGTATTTGTGGGAAATCTGGTCTTTTTATAGTAAGGCCTTTTAAAAGGCTTCTTTTTGGTAGGGGTAGAAGTAGACTTGGAAAGTCTATCTAGAGTGGCATTTTCTGCATCCATTTGAGCAGCTTTAATCTGCCAGTCTTCCCGAAATAAGTTCTCACCGGTACAGGGCAGATTCCTGAGGCCATCTACAACCCAGGGTTCTAGGTTAGAAGCCTGGAGCCAAGCGAGACGTCGGGCTGCAATAGCAATTCCCGAAGCTCTGCCTGCAACTTCAAAGGAATCAAAGGCTGCCCTGTTGGAGAACTTGGAGACCTCTGAAAGTTGTGTCACCATAGAAAAGAAGTCCGCCCTTTGATCATCAGGGATAAAGGGGGCAAAATTCTGTATTTTTAGGGCAAGTTGCCCAAGATACATGCCCATATAAAGGCTATAAGAGTTGATCCTGGCTATAAGCATACTAGCCTGGAACATCTTTCTTCCAAAAGAGTCTAGGTTCTTACATTCTCGCCCTGGAGGGGTAGAAGAATGCCTTTTAGGACTCTTTATTTTCTTCATGGCAGACTTCACCACAATGGATTGGTGAGGCAGCTGAGTTTTCTGGAACCCAGGCGAAGGAGGGACCCGATACATGGTGTCCAACCTGCGGGAATGGGGAGACAGTGTTAAAGGAGTCTCCCACAAATCCATCAAGTGTTCTTGAAGGATTTCATGGACAGGCAGGGTAACTGCCTCTTTAGGAGCTTTTGAGTATCCTAAAATGTCCAATTTTTTTGATCTGGGTTCTCTTTCAGAAGATGTAGCAATAGAAATTGCTTTAGCTACATCAACAATGAAATCCTGAAAGGATAAATCCTCTGGAGGAGACATCCTCCTCTTGGGAGAAGAGGGCTCCTCAGGAAGAGTAAGCTCAGCAGAGTCATCAGAGGAATTGAATTCATCAGAAGAATCTGAGTCTTCCCTCTGTACTGCCAATGTACGATACGCATACCGATCGGTATCGACATCGGGCGTATCGGGCATGGGATCGGTACCGGGCGAAAGCCGGAATCCGGCATGCGGAACCGATCGACGTTTAGAAGTCGATGGTCTCGGTTCCGGTGTAGATACCGGAACCGGGGTCGGTACCGATGAAATCGGTACCGAGGGCGTCGCAGCCTTAATGAATGCCAGAACGGCTTGCTGCATGGTCTGGACAGTACTGCCCATAGACGCCACTACTGCCTGGATGTCGGTACCGGTATGGGCCAGTACCCCAGAGCAGTCCAACAGGTGATCTGTCGAGGCCGTGCCATCGATGTCAACCTGTGACCCCATGATTGGTTTGGAGGCCGGAACCTCCCGCCGGGGTTTTTTGGCCTGGGCAGAATCCTCGAACTCAGAATTGAGAGCCTCTCGATCTTTAGAAAGAGATTTGCTTTTAGAGGATTTGCCCACAGAAGTTTTGGTTACCTGAGATCCATCCGGAGAGGAAGACCTGGATGACTGTGATGCTTCTGAAGGAAACAGCACATGGAGCTTGTTAGCCCGGTTCTGCAAACCGCGTTTAGACATCTGGGTGCAGGATGGGCAATCCGGTATGGAGTGTTCAGGTCCCAAACATTTGAGACACCATTCATGGGTGTCTGTGACAGAAATGACAGCACTGCATTTGGTACATTTTTTAAAACCAGGGACTGGCTTCTCCATGAGGAGAATTTGTGTAGGCCTTAAGGCCTAACAACGGGTACCAAGCTGTGCTGAAGAAAATAAAAAAGTCTTTTTTTTTTTTTTTTTATAAAGAAAGAAAGAGAGACCGGCGATACCGGTTTCGGTATGGGGAAGGCAGGTACGCGGTCTAAAGAAACAAACAAAAGTAACAAATTCTTCAGCGGTGACAGGAACACGACCTGCTGGCTCCGCGGAAAAAGAAGAACTGAGGAGAGCTGGTCAGGAAGGCGGGAAGGCAGCGCGCATGTGCAGTGGGAGGCCCCAAAAGCTTTTCATCTGAAAAGCTGGGGAGCTTTCCCGCGCAGGCTCCGTCGGTACCGACGTACCCATATGTGATGACTTATTCCTGCTTGTTCCTGGAGATTAAAAAGACTAGGGGACATGCAATGAAGCTACGGGTAACCAATTTAAGACTAATAAGAGAAAATATTTTTTCACTCAAAGTGTAATCAAACTCTGGAATTTGTTACCGGAGGATGTAGTAATAGCTGTTAGTGTAGCTGGGTTTAAAAAAGGTTTGGACAAGTTCCTGGAGGAAAGGTCCATAAACCATTATTAAAAAGGGACCCAGGATATCACTGCTTGACCCACATACAAGCATTGTATGTGGGTCAACTAGGGAGGAGTAGCCTAGTGGTTGGGGCAAGGTACTTCAGGCCGGAAGGTCAGGGGTTCAAATCCCACTAGAGGACAGCAACCTTGGGCCGGAAGAACTGGGGTTTCTAGTCCCACAGATGCTCCTTGTGGTCTTGGGCAAGCCACTTAACCCTCCACTGCCCATGTTCCCTGTAAGTATTAGTGTATGTGTCTCTCATCCCGCGTGTTAAATGTAACCCCCAATTGTGTTGTGACCGCTTTGATTGAAGGATAAGGCGGTATACAAAACTGTCTAAATAAATAAATTGTGGAACCTGTGTCTTTTGGGGAAACTGCTAGGTACGTATGACCTAGATTGGCCACTGTTGGAAACAGGCTTGATGGACCTTGGTCTGACCCAGTATGGCATATCTTATGTTCTTCTGCTGGAGTTCATAAGATATAACATGTATGGTTAGTTTGTCAAGATATGCTTGGAAATTCTTCTTTATCAAGCCCATGGCACCCAACATGATGGGAAATATTTCTGTATCTTTCTGCCACATTTTCTTGGAACTTCAGCATCTTCTGCCTCTCCACGCGATTCACAGAATAATCACTATTCTCACTGTCGTTCTGGTGTTTTTCTCCTTTACTACCATGTTGGGTTTCTTATCCATCGGAATGGGAATGTCCCAACAGAACGTCGTCTTGGTTCCAGTGCTTTCCTGGTACAGCGACGTTGCAGTGTCTGTATGGTCACAGTTATGATGCAGCTCTTATTACTTCCAATGGCACGGTCTGCACACAGATTTAATATCAGTGCTTTCCTGGCACAGCGACGTTGCAGTGTCTGTATGATCAGTGTTATGGTGCAGCTCTTATTACTTCCAATGGTACGGTCTGCACACAGATTTAATATCAGTGCTTTCCTGGCGCAGCGACGTTGCAGTGTCTGTATGATCAGTGTTATGATGCAGCTCTTATTACTTCCAATGGCACGGCCTGCATACAGATTTAATATCAGTGCTTTCCTGGCGCAGCAACGTTGCAGTGTGTGTATGATCAGTGTTATGGTGCAGCTCTTATTACTTCCAATGGCACGGTCTGCACACAGATTTAATATCAGTGCTTTCCTGGTACAGCGACGTTGCAGTGTCTGTATGGTCACAGTTATGATGCAGCTTTTATTACTTCCAATGGCATGGTCTGCACACACATTTAATATCAGAGATAAATTAAGACTATGCCCATTTTTATCAGTGGATATGGCCAAACAAGTGGCTGATACAGCATGTCCAACAGTGTTTCGCAGGACAGCCACATATTGCGAGATGATGCCTGGATTTATTAAAGAATGAGAGACATTACTAGTATAATACCACATAAGGGTTAGCAACATCATAATATACTCAGACAAGCCTCATTTATTTAATGAAGAAATAGCTGGGGCAATTGGTGAACTCCGATTGCCATTTATTTATCTGCTGAAGTTGTGTATTGAGCTTAGATTGCAGACCAATTTTGAAGTGATGTTTTAGGGATATCATCAGCCATAATACCAGTAAGGCTATACCTGGCTTAAAGAAAACAATAGAAACAAATTAGATGTAAGTTATGCCTTGGAAATAATTAAATTGAAATCCAGCATATTCCAGTATAATTTTTAATTTTACGTTTCAGGCGACATCCTTTATTTAGTAGTGCTTGTGTACACACTCCTGATGCGGCCAAGATGAGCAAAACATAGGCCATATTGGGTGTGTCAGGAGTGTGCTGTATGATTAATGAGCAAGATCAGCATCCACTAAGGGGAACATAGGGATATATAAGTAATTAAATTTAAGATTTCACAAGGACGTGATGAATATATAAAGAATGAAGTCTAGAAAAAAGTGTGGGGGCGTTCTTGACCTGAGGAATAGTCCTTATAGCCAATTGAAAGCCCTTTGCAGGGCATCTCATGGCCTCGAGTTCATTCCAGGGCAGACCTGTAATGTGTGGGTAGTCAGCCCGCTTCAGCAGCTGAGGACTGATCATAACAGAGTCTTGTTGTATCGAAATCAACCAATTACCTCGATGAGTCCCCACCCCCAAGAGCCTCAGTTCTGGCCTAGCGGATGGAGAACACGCTCCATTAGCATCGTGTCCTAAACCATGTATCCAGAAGGACCTATACACCATACACACAAAGTAAGGTCCAGGCAGGAGAACATGACCCTACACCCCTGTAGCCCTCTCCTGTCCCAACGAATTATCTTATCTTATAGTCCCCACTGAGAATCGAGCCAAATCTAGCTGGACCCATGGCAGAAGAACAGATTGGGTGGATATGGGACTGGCCTGGAGTGAACTCAAGGAAAAACAATTAGCAGGTAAGGTCTAATTTCTCTTTCCTTATCGTCCCTCCAGGCCAGTTCTGTCACATGTGGGATGTACCAGAACAGTACTTAACAATGGGAGGGACCTGCCAGTCCAGCTCAAAGCACCGCGGCTCCAAGCACCGCATCTTCAGCCGCCTGTACATTGAGATCATAATGCTTTGTGAATGAATGAATCCACACAATATGGGTGAAAGAATAAGAAACGTTCCCATCAGGATGTTTTTTTTTTGTCGGACTATATCATACCTTGCCTGCTTTGTGTAGCGTTTACTAGAGGAAAGAACTCGCGGGACAAATTAGTTAGAACTTTTCCAAGGTGTTTTGACCCTACGAATCAAGAAGGACATTTCCCTTGTGGGCATTGTTCTCGTATAAAAACAATTGTGGACATTTCAACATTCAACTACATGTGATTCTTCATATGTTGTATACTTGAGTTGTTGCCCATGTGGTCTTATTTATGTAGGTCGAACTATTCGTCCCTTACGAGTTTGGCTGTCTGAACATGCATTCTGCATTTGTACTCGGACGCTTACGGCTCCATTAGTCCAGCATATACTTTCCTGTGATCATACGTTTGAGGAACGTTTATGGAGAGCAATTGATTGGATTCCTCCGAATCTATGTGGGGGCAATAGGATAAAAAAATTGCAATATATTGAACGACGCTGGATTTTCTGACTTAACACAGTTGCTCCACATGGTCTTAACCTGGAGTTAGATTGGCACAGTTTGCTATGACGACTCTGGGGAATGGTAGTGGAATTATCTCCCTTCTCCTTGACTGGTCTAGAAGACTGGATGACCTGTTACATCAAACGCCATGTTCTTTAAAAATGACTTCCCGCAAACGGTTTTTCAGTCATTTGGCGATGGCTTTTGATTGGCGATGACAACTTTTGACCTGAAGCAGGGTAAACTAAATTTTATACCCAAAACGCAGGACTGTGTAGTATGCGTCTTTCACCTTGATGATTTCGCCGTGGGCAGTTAAGTATAAATCTACTTTTTACTGCTTGTTTGATTAAAATGGACTAAGATTTACTGTAGCCTGGGAGTCTGGTTTAAATGGACCCAGGCAAGGTATTATATAGTCCGACAAAAAAAAAACATCTTGATGGGAACGTTTCTTATTCTTTCACCCATATTGAGTGGATATTCATTTTGAGCCGGGTGATAGGTTTTGGCTCAAAAGGTTCGGCTTGTTGCCGTTGTTGATAGATTTGCGAATGAATGAAGCAACGACCAAGTTGCCACTCTGCAGAGGTCCGCTAGAGGAACTAGACTATGTTCCACCCAAGAAATCTCTTGAGCCAGAGTCGAATAAGCCTGAGGCCCGGGAGGCGGAACTTTGCCTCTGGCCTCAAACGCTACACAGATGGCACACCTAATCCATCTGGAAAATGGAGGCTTTCAAAACCACCTTCTCTTTACGCAGACCCCCAAAAAGGACAAAAGAGAAATTATACTTACCTGCTAATTGTTGTTCCTTGAGGAACTCCAGTCCCTCACCTCTGTGTTGTGCACCTCTTCCCACAGCATGGAGACTGAGCATGTCAGAACTGTGGCACCACTGTAGATATCCTGCTGGCACCTCCCACCAGCTCCCAGTGATCTAATGACAAAGCAGACTCAAAAGGAGCAACAAATAAGTAGCTATAATATTAAATACAATTTAACTCTAACACTGAACTAAAACCCTGTAAATGAGAGGATAACTCTCCCTCTCCCATTTGCAGAAATAGGACAGAAAGGAGAGATAAGAAAGAATACAAGGTATACTTTATCTGAATAGAGAGCACATTTGCTGAACTTCTCCTACTGGATTGTAGTCACCGCGCATCACAGAGCATGCTTTGCGGAAGCTGACCAAAAGACTCCCGGACGGGAATCAGGACTGAACTGGAGTGCCTCAAGGAACGACAATTAGCAGGTAAGTCTAATTTCTCTTTCCTTATTGTCCTTCCAGGTTCAGTCCCTCACCTCTGGGATGTAACAGAGCAGTCAACTATTGGGAGGGACCTGTCCACCCGGAGCGCAAAACTGCCGACCCGAAACAGGCACCTCCCGCCGCTTGAACATCCAGGTGGTAATGTTTACTAAATGTATGCAAGGAAGACCAGTGGCTGCTCTGCAAATCTCAACCGGTGGAACTAAGCTATGCTCCGCCCACAAAGCTGCTTGCACTCTAGTAGAATGAGCCCGCAGCCCCAAGGGCACCTGACGACCTTGCAAGATATAAGCTGATGCTATTGCTTCACGAACCCATCTGGAAATTGAAGCTTTGGCCACTGCTTCATCTTTGTTAGTTTTCTTTGGTGGGCCGCATAAATGGTCAGACTTGCGGAAGGATTCCGAGACCTTCAAGTATTGCCAAAAGTACCCTCTTAATGTCTAACAAACGCAAACTACGGTCCAACGTGGACTCCCCTGAAACACCCAAAATGGGCAAAGAGACCGACTGATTCAAATGAAATGGCAAAACTACCTTTGGTAGGAAAGACGGTACAGGATGCAACACCACTTTTTCCCTAGAAAAAAAAAAATCAGAAACGGTTCCCGACAGGACAAAGTCTGCAACTCAGAGATTCGACGTGCAGAGCAAATGGCTACCAAAAATACTGTCTTCAAAGTCAAATCCTTTAGGGAAGCCTGATGCAAAGGCTCAAAAAGTTTCCTTGTCAAGGCTCCTAAAACCAGGTTGAGAACACATGGAGGAGAAACCACCCTGCACGAAGGACGTAGATGAGGTACCGCTCTCAAGAAATGTACAACATCGGCATGGACCCCCAAAAGGAACTCCTTGCACCTTTCCTCGGTAACAAGAAATAGCTGCCAACGGCACCCTTAACGAACTGGCAGCCAATCCCTTATCAAACCAGTCTTGCAAGAAACTCAACACTATCGGTACAGATACTTGAAGGATGAAACTGACGTTGAGCACACCAGTCCTCAAAAACACACCAGACGCGCATATATGCTAAGGAAGTGGACCTCTTTCTGGCCAGAAGCAAGGAGTCAATCACTGCCTTGGAATAACCCTTCTTCCTTAACCGAGCCCTTTCAATGGCCAAGCTGTAAGTGAGAACCGATGTACCTGAGGCATTCGTAGAGGACCCTGAAGCAGCAGATCCTCCTTTAGCGGCATCCGCCATGGTTCCCCGTCAAGCAGATGCACCAGATCGGCATACCACGGACGACGAGGCCAATCTGTAGCTACAAGAACCACTCTTCCCCGAGGAGCCTCGATGCGCTGTGCCACTCGTCCTATGAGCGTCCAAGGGGGAAACACGTAGAGGAGACCTTGAGCAGGCCATTATTGGAGTAAGGCATCTACACCTTCCGACATTCGTTCTCGTCGGCTGCTGTAAAAGTGACTGGCATTGGCCGACCGAAAGGTCGCCATGAGATCCATAACCGGAGATTCCCACTTCAGGACAATCTGAGCAAACACCTCCAGATGAAACTCCCATTCTCCGGGATCCACTCAAACCTGGCTGAGAAAGTCCGCCGTCACATTGTCCATTCCCTCAATGTGCGCCGCCGACACAGCCTGAAGCTGAGGCTCTACCCAACTGAAGAGACTTTCCGCCTCCATTTCCAGAGCCGCGCTTCATGTGCCCCCTTGACGATTGAGGTACGCAACCGTCGTGGCATTGTCCGAGAGCACTTGAACTGCTCGACCCCGTAAAGGTGGATTCGAAGGCCTGAAGCGCTAGAGCTACCGCTCGCAACCCCAACCAATTGATGGACCATTTGGCGTCCTGTTTGGTCCAGCCGCCTTGCCCAAAGAGCTCTCCGCAATGAGTTCCCCATCCTGCGAGACTAGCATCCGTTAACACTGGCATCCACTGTGGTTGTTCGAGAGGCATGCCCGCCCCGAGATTCTGCGGATGAAGCTACCATTGAAGAGACTTCCTAACCCGCAATGGACAGGGGAGGCGCTTGGACAGAGAGTCGTTCTGGTGAGACCATCGACGGAGCAGCGACCTCTGTAAGGGACGCATGTGAGCTCTGGCCCATGGCACAACTTCCAGAGTCGTCGCCATTGTCTCTAACATGCAAAGATAGTGCCAGGCCGATGGTGCAGGTGTCCGCAAAAAATCACGCACCAGAAGCCGAAGGCACTGGGCACGGAGATTCGGCAGGAAAACCAATCTGACACAAGTGTCAAAGCGAACTACCAAATACTCTAAAACTTGCGTTGGAACCAATCGTCTCTTATTTATTTATTTTATTTATTTATTTAGCTGTATTTATATCCCACTTTTCACCGGGTCAAAGCGGCGTTACGTAGAGGGGTGGGGACATTAAGTATAGGGCGGGGCCATCACCGAGGGGGCAACATTGATGATTTTGACATAGGACCGACTTTGGACATGGGACAGACTTTGTACATAGACAGGATAGATAGCTTTGATTCAGAGGTTCATGGTGGGCGAGATCAGTGGTTAGTGCGCTTTTTGGTGGGAGTCGTGATGAAGTATTCCTGGAAAAGGATGGTTTTTAGCTGTTTTCTGAAGGATAGTAGGTCGGCATTGTTTCTGAGGCAGCTTGGTAGGGAATTCCATAAGGATGGAGCATAAAGTTTAAAGGCTCGGTTGCAGGTCCGCTGTGAGCATTTAGTTCTTTTGTGGGGGACTGTAAGGGAAATGCTGGTGGCTTGTCTGGTAGTTCTGCCGTGGGCTGGGCGTGACAGTAGGGTGCGAAGCTGGGTGTTCTGTGTTTGATGGATGGCTTTGTGGGTGAGTAGGATGGCTTTGTATTTAGTCCTTGATTCCAGGGGAAGTATGTGAAGGTCTTTGAGAATTGGGGTGATGTGGTCGGTTTTCTTTGCTCTCTGGATGATTCTTGCTGTGGTGTTCAATGCTGTTCGGAGGGGGTTGGTCTGTGAGGCTGGAAGGCCATGGTAGATTATGTTGCAGTAGTCCAGGTGTGGGAGTGTTGTGGCTTGCATCACTGTTCGGAAGTCTTGATGTTCTAGAAGGGGTCTGAGACGTTGCACTGTCCTTGCCTTGTGGAATATAGTTCCGGAGGTTTTAGTGATTTGTTGTTTTAGGGTGAGGGCTTGGTCAATAATGATGCCCAGATATCTTATTTGTGGTTGTATTTGAATGCTTGTGGTTCCTATGTTGAGGTGCGTAGGTGGTGTGAAGTCAGGGTCTTTTGTCACTATGAGGGCTTCAGTTTTCTTTATGTTGATGGATAGGTTGTTTGCTTGCAACCAGTCGGACACCAGTCGGTCTCTTGGCTGTATTGCCCACCCAACCGAGCCTCTGCGGGAGCTCTATCACTTTTTCTGTCACTCGTACACTCTCGGCCCTGGACTTTGCCCAAATCAACCAGTCATCGAGATAAGAATGAACTAATACTCCCTCCTTCCGAAGAGCCGCTGCCGCCGCCACCACCACCACCATAACCTTGGTGAAGGTGAGCGGAGCCTTCGCCAGACCAAAGGGCAACGCCTGAAACTGAAAATGCCCCCACGGTAGCGCAAATCTTAGAAACCTCTGATGCTCTGGCCCAATCGAAATGTGTAAATATGCTTCTGTGAGATCGAGACACATCAATAACTCCCTTTGACGAACCGCCACTATAACCAAATGTAAGGTCACCATTCGGAAATGAGGTACCTGCAAACAGCAGTTTACCCCCTTGAGATCCAGAATTGGGCAGAAGGCCCCGTCTTTCTTTGGCACCACAAAATAAATTGAGTATCGACCGATACCGTAGTGCTCTCGCGGAACTGGAACTACTGCTCCCAGCTGCAAAAGACGAGCCAGAGTCTCCCATACCGCAGTCATCCTCTCGTCCCCTGTACAGCGACATGACAAAATAGTCGACCACCGGACGAGCAAACTCAAGAGAATAACCTTCACAAACGACCTCCAACACCCACTGATCGGATGTTATTTGGACCCAGGCAAGAAGAAACTCCCGAAGTCGACCCCCTACCGGCTGAATTCCTGCCTGGGTCCACCTCGCTTCATTGCGCTTTCCGAAAAACTGAGGAAGAGGGACTAACAAATCCTCTGCCCGTTCCCCGGAATCCTCTAAAAAAAACTTTGCCCTCGAGAGGAAAACCATACTTTTTGAAAACCTCCCAAAACAGGAGGTACAAAAACGCCTGAAATCCTGAGGTTGCCCACAGGAAGGTAAGGGGGCTCGGCCCTGCTTTGGTTTATCCTCCGGCAAGCGACCTCCTTTAGAATCCCCCAAATCCTTGACCAGCTTATCAAGATCTTCTCCAAACAGCTTCCCCTTAAAAGGAAGCTTGCTCAGACACAACTTGGGGGAACTGTCCGCCTCCCAGTTCCTGAGCCAAAGATAGCGGCGTGCAGCTACCAAGGAAGCCATGTTATTCGCCAAACCTCTAATAAGATCATAGTGGACATCGGCCAAATATACGGAACCTGACTCTAGTCTTGTCACATCAGCTAGCTGCTCCTGAATTTGCTGAACTGGTTGCTGCAAATGCTGCAACCAGCGAAGGCATGCTCCTGCAACCCAAGCGCCACAAATAGAGGCCTGCAGAGCCAGAGCATTAACCTCAAAAGCTTGCTTCAATAAGGCGTCCACCTTCCGATCCTGTAAATCCTTCAAAGCCGCACTGCCTTCAACTGGAATGGTAGTCTTCTTCGTGACCGCTGAAAGTGCCGCATCTATACGAAGAGAACGAAACACTTCCCATTCTTGATCCACCAAGGGATAGAGACGATTCGTGGACCTTACGCCACGCAAGCCTGCCTCCAGCACGTCCCATTCATCCTGAATCATCTGCTTAACCACACGGTGAACAGGAAAAAACACCTGGGACTTTTGTACCGCTTGAATGAGAGGATCCTCCAAACCCTCATCCTCCGCTGGTACCACCGACGAAAGGTTGAGAGTCTGAAGGGACTCCATAATGAGCGCTATCAGCTCCTCCCTTCGAAAGACTCGGATAATCCTTGCTTGATCTTCAGGTTCCTGAATCTCACCTTCCTCTAAATCCTCCATCCCGGCTTCTGGCTCCAGCTGAAGGTCCTCTGCATCCGGCCAGTCCGAACCAATGTTCCTTCTAATTTTCTGTAGGCTGTGTGCGCATAAAATATCAGCTGTGCAGCTTTTGAAGGAAGGTTAAATTTTTGTGCGCCACATGACGACACTCTGAATCATATACTTTAAAATTTGACTACATGTCAGAATATCATATGTTCACCACATTGATTTTAATCAAATTAAATGAAAATAGATGATTACTAAATGAAGTGGAAAATTTCTAGTAATTACAATCACAAATGCGGTATTATTTCAGTTAATTTTATTGAAAGTCATTGTTATTTCATGCAAATAATTTATGTATGGAAGAAGAGAATGAGCTTACTATTAACAGTTCATTCTCAAAAATGTTCTCTTCGATTTTTCAAATTTAACCAGTCTGAATAAATTTTATCAAGGTCTACCGATCCGCCATCTTGAAGATGACTTAACACGCATCAGCATTTCCAAATGTTCTAACTGTAAGCGATTCCTTATTTTGGTTTTTAAAACTGTTCGTCAAGCTGAAACCACGCTCACAATCTGCACTAGAAGCCAAAAATGTTCCACCAATATCCATTAATTTCGCTAAATCTGCAAAGTGAGCATTCTGAAACGCCAAAGTCACCATATCCGGAAACTGTTTATCAGTTTGCATTTGATTTTTTTGCCACTAAGAACTTGAAGTCATTGTACTGCTGAATAACAATATCTTCCTTCATAAGAAATTGTTTGTACTTTAAGCAGAGTGAACGGACGTTTTCAATTCCAAATTCATAATCACACTGTGCTATTGCTGTCAAGTCAAAAGCAGACCATTCCTCAATTTCATTTTCAGGAAATCTTTCCCCTAAATGCAGACACAGCATATTAATGAAAACAAGTGTGGAACCAGTATCCACTGAAACGTCTCCAGGTATCTTGTCGAGAAGAATTTTAACATTATCACTCCATTTTACTGTGTCACCCAAGTATTGCATTCGGATTTTGTTCAACTTACCCTGTGCAAGATGATATGCTTCCAGTGGTGTTAGCCCACGTTTTTGAAATACAATTGTTAATGAAGCTAGTTCAGATAAAACATCATTCAAAATTTGCAGTGTTATATGGAATTGATGGCTGTTTAGCTTTTTATAAACAGAACTTTTCAATGGGATCATTATCCTTCTCTTCTTCAAAGTATTTTAATAATGAATCATAATTTCAAATAATTGCTTGAAGAGCAAAATGTCTAGATAACCACCGCACTTCGTTCAGAGGTCTAAAAGCAATTGACTCGCATTCAGAGGCATCTGCTAATTCTTTAAATTGTGACCTTTTAGTAGAAGATTGACAAAAGGTTGTGTAAACAGTTCTCATGAGGACTTCTGGTGATGTCACGGAGCTGATGGCGGCGGCTTAGCCAAGCTCCGTCCTTATCCCAGCCTAAAAGGAGAGTTATAGAGCTGGTGGAAGGAAGTGGTGGAAGGAAGACCGACCCTGATGAGTGCGATGTCAGCCCGGAAAAAACTAGCAGGGTTTCAGTCGGCGTATATGTGCCGAGAGGAGACAGTGTCCCCGAGTGTTGACGCCACGGTGGAGAGTGGCGAGTTGGGGAGTCAGGAGGAGGAGGTGAAGGCGCTGGATGGTGCGGAGCTAAGAGGCTGGCTCCTAGAATTCAAGAGGGACCTGCAGAGTGACATTAAAGCAATGAGTAATGATTTGAAAGAGGCGCTATGCACGATACAGCAGCGTGCGGAAGAGCTGGAGGAGCACGTGCGGGTGCAAGATGGAGAGCTGCAGGAACTGACGGCAGAGCAAGGTAACAAAGCTTGTGCAAGCAGAGATGCAGGAAAAAAGTGGAAGAGATGGAGGACAGAGCACGGAGAAATAATTACGAATTAAAGGGATTCCAGAAACGGACTTAATCAAAGACCGTGTGCAGGTAGTGAAGAGGCTATGTCTTCACATTTTGAAATTGGAGGAGGGAGAGCAGGCTCTGATGGATAAAATTGGGGTGGAGAGAGCCCACAGAAGTTTGGGACCGCGACGGGAGAAGCAAGCACGCGATATTATAGTGTGCATGAGCTGCTTTCCAGTAAAAGAGAAAGTGCTAAACGTGGCAAGGAAGTATGGCCGCATAGCATGGGAGTCCTGCGAAGTTGAAATCTATAATGATTTATCTAAAGGAACGCTGTAGCGACGGAGAGGACTGCGGGAAGTGACAGCGTATCTGCGTGGGAAAGGATTGAGGTACCGATGGCTGTTTCCCTTTGGGCTCCTGATGACTGAATGGGGTTTCCAGAAGGGTGAAAGTGGCGGAGGAGGCCTGGGGAGTATTACAGGAGCTGGGATGTGAACAACTCCCAAAAGGTACCAGAGAAAGAGAAGACTGGGAGCAACAAAGAGCATCGGAATAAGGGGCAAGGCACCTTGCAGTGGCAGCGGGTGACGGAGAAAGGGAAGAGACTTAAAAGACTGTCACAAGAGCATGAGAAAGGCCAGATGGAGGTGGACACATGAGCTCCAGTGGTTGAAGGGGATCAAGAAGAAGTGTCTGTTGAGGAGTGGTGCATCAGGTTGTGAAGATGCAGGACTGAATGGGCTGTCGGGGGGGGGGGGGAGTTGGGGAGTGGGGATGGTAAGGGGAAAGATGTGGGGAAATGTATATATAAGGGGATTGTAAAGCTATGATGGGGAGAGGGGGTTGGTTCGAGGGGTGGAGGGAAAGGGTGGAGGGCATGAGATGTGATTGCAGAAGAGGGCATTGTATCTCAGAAGGGTGTCTGGTATGTTAGAGAGGGGGGAAGAGCGTGGAACTTCGGGATGTGGGGGATGGTGGCTGAGGGGATAGGACATAACACACATGGAAGGGTGCGGGACAGGGCAAGGGAGGAGGGAAGGGGAGGGGGAGGATGGAGAAGAGTGAGGAAGGGAGACAACTCGAAGAAGGTGGGAAGGAGGAGGTGGTAGAGTATTGGGGAACTGATGAGGATTGGATCAATTAATGTAAAAGGGTTGAATGCGCCACACAAACGTAGACAGCTATATCGGGAAATTCAGAAGAACAGATGGGAGGTGGTTTTGTTACAAGAGAAGCATTTAAAGAAGGGGGATAGGGAGTCTTGGTCAATATGGTGGCAGTTGCTATTTCGGTGTAGCGCGTTTTCTTCCTTACTGATAACATGGGTAAGAAACGTAAAGGGAAGGGGTCGGTTGAGTCCTCCCACCTTCCCCCTACCTCCACGCCGATTTCTTTGGGTCTGATGGACTCCTTGTTTTCTCACGCTCACCGAGCACTCGTAGGAGAAGGGGATGAGTCTCGGGCTGACAGAACTCTGGAGTCAGGTGACTCAGTATCTGCTTCCAGTATATCTCTCTCCCCTGAGAGACCGGCAACCAAAGTGACTCGCGGGCAGCCCTTGCCAGAAGGTTTCCTGGAGCTTAACTCCCCTCTGAAGTTGGGGGCTCGGTTGGACCAGGTTCAGAGGGGTGCCAAGTTCGTGAGAGCGTTGTCACTGGGCTGCACGAGTCAGAATCAGCTTTGTTGCCAAGTGAAAGAAAGCCTCTGGGTCAGCAGAGTGTTGCTGTGGTCGGTGGATTCCAGCGGGAAGCACGATTGGAAACTGAATTAGTAACATCTACAGCGCAGCAACAGTTTACATTTCAATGCACTGAGACATTCACATTGGAAACTATTTGGCAGGCTATTCTCTCTTTGGGGGAAGCGATGGTGCCAAGGGTATTTTCCTTAGAACGAAGAATGGAGGAGTTTGGCCATGCTATAGAAGGTGTCCAACAAGGAGCTACTGTTCTACACTCAGAAGTAACTGAAGTACAACGGAAGGTGGAGCTGCTGGAAGAACAAGCGGACGTCTTTAGAAAAAAAACTCTTTCTACTCAGGTTAAGCTGGAACAATTGGATAACTCTCTTAGGATGAATAATCTTAGAATAATTAATTTTCCTAGAATTATGTTTATTTCACCAAGAGAAATGTTTCGGTTATATTTAGTAGAAGCATTGGGGGTGTCCCCGAGTTAATTCCACCGTTGGTTAGGGCTTATTACTTGCCTAAGGCTAAAATATCAATGGGTGAGGGTATAATGGAGAGTTCTCAGAAACAAGTTAATATTCTAAACGTGACTGAATTGTTGGAGAATTCTGAAGCTGAAAATCCTATTCCCTCTACATTATTGGTAACCTTCGCTCTCCTATCTGATAGGGAGTGGCTGTTGAAGCTTTTTTTCAGAAAAAGGAATGTACCTTTTAGAGGGTTATTAGGGTTTATCCCGACTTAGCTGGGGCTACACAGAAGCGTAGAAAAGAATTAATTTTGTTGCACCCTGCTATTTTTCATTTGGGAGGTTTGTTTTTTCTGACGCATCCGTGCAAATGTTTAGTTAAGTTAAATTCAATTTCTTATATTTTTTATGAACCTTCCCAACTTACTGATTTCATAAATGCTAAATGCTTGGTCCCCGTCGAGAGGTGCTCTTGTTCTCTCATAAAATTGTGCTAGTGTTTTTGCAACTGTTAACATTAATAAAATTTCTAATCACTTTTGGTCTAATGTGTATGACTCCTTTACCCCCTTCATTGTGGGCTAGGGTGGAAGATGCCTTTGTTTTTGATATTTATTTATTTATTTAACAATGATTTATATACCGCATCTTCCATAGTTCAGTTGCGGTTCACAATAAACAGTTAACAAATCGGAGTTTGTTTTACATAAAACATCATATGACCAAATAACAATAAGATAAACAACTAGTGTTAATACAGAACAGTATAGAACAGTGCAAACTATATACATTATGTACAAATACACATTATGTGGGGCTTAAGCGTTATTCAAAGTACAGTATCAGCTATGAAGAATTGTATGTGTAGGTCATTTGGGATTTGTTAGATAAAAACTGGTTAGTCATTATCTAAGTCTATTGAGGGATGATCTGAGTTGTTGTAATGTTTAGAGAGATAGGTTTTCACTTTTTTGCGGAATTCGATGATCTCGGTTAGTAATCTTAGATCATCTGGGAGGGAATTCCAGATTGTTGGAGCTGCATGAGAAAAAGCTCTATTGTTTGTGAGTTTATTTGCTTTTATGAAGTCTTTGGGAGTTTTTAGTTTGTTTGTCCTTTTCTTTGAGTAGATTTTGAGTGCTCTTTGCTGATTAGGTTACTTAGGGTGACTGGGGCCATGTCGTTTAGAGTTTTAAATGTGGTTATCAATGTTTTGTATACTATCCTACTTTATTTATTTATTTATTTATTTATATTTCTTATATAACGCGCTATTATAATCAGTGCGGTTTACATTTGAAACAGAACATACAAGAATGTAAGCAAGTTACATCAAGTTTTTTACATTGAACAGGGAATGTAAAACATGGAGTAAAAACGAGGGAGGAACTATGTACATATTGTAAACAAATATAATGCTCTTACGGTAAATAAAAATATGACCTTTGTCTAGAGGGCTGGCTAGATGGTCGAGGAGGTCAGTGGGAGAGATAGTGGTTAGCCATTATCTACAGGAAGATGATCTGAGGGACGGGTTAGGCAGGGAGGTGAGGTGGGGGCATTGTAAATGTCGGGAATGCTGTCAGGGTAATATTGTAGGAACAGGTGATGTTTGAGGGCTTTACGGAATAGTGCCAAATTTGGGATGGCCCGGATTTCTGCTGGGAGGGCGTTCCATGCCATAGGTGCAGCAATGGAGAAGGCTCTACTTGCTGTTGATTTCTTACATTTTACCAACACTTTTGGGACTTCAAGTTTATTCAACGAAGTAGATCTCCTAGTTCTATTATCTGGTGTGCTGTTGAGGAGATCGCTGATAGGCAGCCAGTGAAGGGATTCTAGTATTGGTGTTATATGCTGATGTGCGTGTACTTTCGTTATTATCCGAGCTGCTGCATTCTGGGCAAGTTGAATTCTTTTAATGTTTTGTTTTGTTATACCCAATAAAATTAGGTTAGCAAAGTCAAAGTGGGGGGTTATGATGGCTTGAATTATGCTGATGAAATCATGTATGTATACAAGGGGTCTTAGTTGTTTAAGGATTTTGAGTTTGAAATAGATTTTCTTTGTGGTGTTTCTAATGTGGGTGTCTAATGTAAGGTGTTTATCTAGAACACCACCTAGATATCTTACTTCATTTTTTATTTTAATTTCTTGGTTTTGAAGTGTTATGTGTGTAGGTGGAGTATAGGATTGGTTTTTGGTGACGATTAGCACTTCAGTTTTGGAGTGATTTATTTGGAGATTGTGGGTATTTAGCCAGGATGTGACTTCATTTATTTATTTATTTATTTACATTCTCTTATATACCGCGCTATTCTTCATCAGTGCGGTTTACATTGAACAAACTGAAATTACATTGAACAGGGCATTATAACTTGGAGCTAACTATTTTACAGGGAACATGGGCTATGGAGGGTTAAGTGGCTTGCCCAAGACCACAAGGAGCACCTGTGGGACTAGAAACCCCAGTTCTTCCGGCCCAAGGTTGCTGTCCTCTAGTGGGATTTGAACCCCTGACCTTCCGGCGTGAAGTACCTTGCCCCAACCACTAGGCCACTCCTCCACTCATTGAAGCAATCTGACAGAGTTTGCATCGGTAAGTTGGGAATCGTGAACGGAATGTACATCATGATATCATCTGCGTATAGATGATACAGTACACCAAATTTTTTAAAGATATTGCAAACAGGTTTTATGTATATGTTAAATAGGAGTGCTGATAACGCTGATCCTTGAGGTAAACCGGTTTCCAGTTTGTATGAATCAGAGGTTTGATTACCTATTCGTACATTTTGTGTCCTATTATCTAGATAAGAGGAGAACCATTTATGAACTGTGGCATTTATTCCTATTTGACTCAGACTATTGAGCATTATGGTATGGTGGACACTATCAAAAGCAGCTGAAATATCAATAAATAATAGAATGAATGCTTGCTTGTGATTGTCGATTCCTCTTAATAGCGTATCTGTTAGAGCTGTGAGGAGTGTTTCCACTCCATGCTTTGGGCGAAAACCATATTGCTGTTCGTCGAGTGGGTAAGATGAGTCTAGGTGCTCCTGCGTCTGTATTTGTACTGTTTTTTCTATTACTTTTGCTAAGAATGGTATACTTGAGATGGGTCTATATGATTTTGGTGAGGTTTTATCAAGGGTGCTGTTCTTGAGAATTGGTCTTATTTGTACGTGTTTAAGTGTGGGTGGGAGGTAACCTTGGAGTAGTGAGAGATTGACAATGGGGAGTATGAATGAAAGAAGGATTGGGAGAGTGTTTTTTTATCCAGATTACTGGGCAAGGATCTAGGTAAGAGGTAGTGGTGTTTAGGTTGAGTATGATATTTTTTTAATGATGTTTTGGTTATAGGGTGAAATTCTGACCATACGTCTATCGGGTGATGAGGTTTGTGGAAAGAGTCTGGAGTTGTGAATTGTAGTTTTGTTTTGTTATGGTAATAGTTAGCTAATGTTTGTGCTGAGATGTCAGTGATTTCCTTGCTGGAAGTTTGTGAGTTATTAGTTAGGTTACTAACAATGGAGAATAGTTCTCTTGGTGTATTATAAGAATTTGATAGGATGCTGGCATAGTAGTTTTTCTTTGTGTTGTCTAAGGTTTCCTTGTATAATGTGAGGTGGTTATAATATAATTCTTTGTGTATGGTGGATTTGGTTTTGCGCCATTTAGCTTCTAGTTTTCTTAGATCTCTTTTCATATGTTTTAAAGTACTGTTGAACCATGGGGTGATTTTGATTTTAGTATTGGTTGGTTTTTTATTATTTTGGTTAATTGTGGCTGCATTATTGATGGTGGTATGCCAGTTTTTGACTGCTTCATCTAAATCTGTTGGAGATGATGAAAGGTGGGGTATTGTAGAGTCTAGAAATTCAGTTTCAATGAATTTCTTGAATTTTATAGTTTGGTCATTTCTTGTGTGTTTTATGACACCGATAATGTTGTAAGTGAAGTTTAATTTAATTAGATGATGATCAGACCAGGGTATTTCAGTACATTGTAAGGAGTCTGGGTTGAAAAGTTTAAATAGTGAATGAGGAAGGAGGACAAGGTCAAGTGTACCACCTTTAGTGTGAGTTGGTATGTTTATAATTTGATGGAAGTTCAAGTCAGTTATGGTTTCCAGGAAGAGGTTGGAATCAGTATTTGCAAGTGATGAGAGGTTGAAATCTCCTAGGATAATTAGGGGTTTTTGTTCTGTTGATGAATTAAGGAGTTCAATTAGTGAGTGAAGACTGTCTGCGTTTTGGTTAGGAGGTCTGTATATTAAGCAGATTCTCAGTTGTCCGATTTCTATTATTAGAGTGTCAATGTTATTGGAGGTGTTAGATAGAATTTTCTTGGCTTTTAGGTTTATTTTTGTCATAATCAGTACACCGCCACCTTTTTTGTTAGATCTATGTGTGTGGGTAATATCGTAATTTAAGTTGTCAAGTTGGTTTAGAAGGACTGTATCAGTATCAGAGAGCCATGTCTCTGTAATACATAGAATATCAGGTTTTAAGTCAGATAACAAGTCATTAATAATTGGGAGCTTATTTTTCAAAGATCGTGCGTTTATAAGGATGCACGATAATGACATTGCATGTTGAGGGGGGTTTGAGTGGACTGTGTGTTGTGAGATAGTCTGTTTTATTTGAATGAGTCTGTGGTAGTTTATTTTTGATTGGTTGTGAGGGTGATAGTGTCAAATAAGTAGATTGTTTCGATTGGATGTATGGATTATAGGGATTGTCATGTGGTTTTTACTGTTGAGACTTAGAGTTAGGTCGATTAGGATTGTTAGAGATATGAAGAGGTAAGAAACTTTTAGTAGTATGGTGTTTGTTTGTATCATTATGGTGTATGTTGGTAGTTTGTAGGAGAATTTGATGTGAGCTACTGTTAGTAGAGTTATGCAGTTATATACAAGGTTGGATAATTTGAGAAGGCAAGTAAGTCACTGACAAATGAGGCTATGCAGGGTTAAGGGAAAGCTGCTAGAGGCAATATTAAAAATTGAATGAGTGCTACTGACAACAGTATTGGATTTAGTGATAGCTACTGGCTACAGTAGTGAGTAGGGATGCTACTGACAACAGTAATGATGCTACTGACAACAGTATGCTACTGACAACAGTAATGACATATATGATACTTACTGACAACAGTATAGAATGAAAATATGTTACTGATAGGATTATTAATGTAATATAGGGGCGCTACTGACAACAGTAAATAGTATATTCAGGAAATTGTATAACAGCTGACAATGAAACCTGATCTAGTTTAACGGTATAAGTATTATAAGAAGATAGGCTGCTGACAACAAAACTGTAGGAAAGCTACTGACAACAGTAAATGGTGAATTAAGGACAGTATATGACAGTAAACAATGAGACCTGATCTGGCTTATCAGTATAAACAGAGTGGTAAAGTAAGATCAAGATCTAGGTTGTGAAAGTCAGATAACTAGAGATTGTTGATATGTCATTGAAAAAAATGTATTGCTATGTTTATTTCTCAGACGTCTTCCTGTTTCTTCAAGAGTGTTGTAACTTCTTGTTATATTGTAAAATGCTTTAAAAAAAAAAAAAAAAAAGAGAGGGGGGGATATTGGGAGATTGAAATATAAGGGGTTCCCAGATCAGTTTTACTCATGCAATATGGCGGGGCAAAGAGGGGAGGGGTTGCTATATGGGTGAAGGAGGGGAGTGGGATACAGGTACGGGAGAGTTTCAGGGATCAGGAAGGGGGGGTGGTGGGTATTCGGGGGAGGTGGGGGAAGGAGGATGCCACCATAGTATCGGTATATGGACCTAATGGGAACCAGGTGGCTTTCTGGAAGGGTACCTTGTCAATTGTTGGAGAAGGAGGCGCAGGGGAAGTTACTCATCGGAGGAGATTTTAATGTGACTCTGGAAAGCACAGTTACTTACCTGTAACAGGTGATCTCTGGGAACAGCAGGAATTAGTCCTCACATATGGGTAAGTCGGAACCAACGGAGCCCACGCGGGAAAGCTCCCCAGCTTTTCAGATGAAAAGCTTTTGGGGCTTCCCACAGCGCATGCGCGCTGCCTTCCCGCCTTCCTTACCAGCTCTCTTCAGTTCGAGTTTATAGCTGAGACAATAGAGAGAGGAAAGGAAGGTAGATAGAAAATACAACTCCTAGGGGAGGTGGGTGGGTTGTGAGGACTAATTCCTGCTGTTCCCAGAGATAGCACAGTTACTTACCTGTAACAGGTGATCTCCAGGAACAAGCAGGAATAAGTCCTCACATATGGGGACTCCCTAGCTAAGATGCCTGGGAGATCCCCCTCCAAGGGTAAACCATCTTCGTATGGATCTCAGGCATCCATTCAGGGAAGGTGGGCAGGAGTTGCTTAAGTATGGAACAGGTGTTTGAGGACAGCCTGACCAAACAAGGCATCCCGGCGGGAGTCCTTGTCCAAACAGTAATGGGCTGTGAAGGTATGAACCGAGGCCCAAGTGGCTGCTCGACAGATCTGATCTATGGATACAGAGTGAAGATGAGCCATAGAAGTAGCCATGGCTCTCACATTGTGAGCTGTGATATGGCCTTCCAGAGAAATGTTCTTACTCTGGTAAGCAAAAGAAATACACTGAGCAATCCAATTGGAAAGTGTACGTTTGGAGACTGGAAGTCCCAAATGAGAAGGATCAAAAGCCACAAAATGTTGGGAAGACTTTCGATGTGGCTGAGTCCTGTTGAGGTAAAAGGCGAGAGCTCTTTTACAGTCAAGAGTATGAAGGTTCCTCTCTGCACTGGATGCATGAGGAGCCGGGAAAAAAACAGGTAGATATACCTCTTGATTAAGATGAAAAGGCGAGACCACTTTGGGCATAAAGTGGGGATTCGTCCTAAGGACCACCTTATCATGATGAAATCTGGTATAAGGTGGATTAGCCACCAAAGCCTGCAGTTCACTGATGCGGCGAGCCGAAGTGACTGCAATAAGGAAAAGAACCCTCCAGGAAAGAAATTTCAAGGAGGTAGAGTCCAAAGGCTCAAAAGGTGGTTTCATAAGCTGACCTAGAACTAGGTTCAAATCCCATGCTACCGGCGGAGGTCGGATGGGAGGTTTAGTTAGGGTCAGGCCTCTCATGAACCTTGCAACGAGAGGATGAGAGGAGACAGGTTGTCCATTTATAGGTTTTAAGGATGCTGCAATAGCACTTAAATGGACTCGTACTGAATTCGTCTTGAGGCCTGCATTGGAAAGATGCAGGAGATAGTCTAGTAGAGAATTCAAAGGAAGTGCCAGAGGGTCAAGACCCTGTTGAGCACACCAAATGGAAAAACGTTTCCATTTGAAAGCATAGGAACGCCTGGTAGAGGGTTTCCTAGAAGCATGAAGGATATCTTTCACTGGCTGAGAAAGATTAAACTCATGAAGGCTTAAGCCTTCAGTAACCAAGCTCGGAGATGTAGGGACTTGGGGTTTGGGTGCCACAAAGTCCCTTTCTCCTGAGACAGAAGGTCTGGCGCAGCTCCCAGGTCCAGGGAGGAGCCCTGGGAGAGCTGTAGAAGTAGAGGGAACCACACTTGGCGTGGCCAGCGTGGAGCTATAAGGATCATCGACCCGTGATCCCTCTGAAGTTTGAACAGAGTCTTGGGAATCAAAAGAATGGGTGGAAAAGCATAGAGGAATTCCTGACCCCAATGCAGGAGAAAGGCGTCGTTGGCCTGAGCTCCCTGACACGGAGTCCTGGAACACAACCGGGGAAGTTTGGCATTCCACGGACTTGCAAAGAGGTCTATGTCCGGGGTCCCCCATTCCTGGAAGATTCTGTGTATCTGGTCCATATGCAGGGACCACTCGTGTGGAAGCAGAACTCGACTGAGTCTGTCTGCCCGAGAGTTTTGAACTCCTGGAAGATACACTGCCAGAAGATGAATTTGATGCTCTCTGGCGAAAGCCCATAACCTGAGAGCTTCATTGCAAAGCGACAGAGAGCCCGTCCCTCCTTGCTTGTTGACATAGAACATGGCCACCTGATTGTCTGTCTGAACTAGGACAGTCAGGTTGGCAAGGAGGGTATGGAAGACTGTGAGGGCAAGGAAGATTGCTCGCAGTTCCAGAAGGTTGATATGAAGGGTGGTCTCTTGGGGAGACCAGGTTCCCTGAGTGGAGAGATGTTGAAGATGATCTCCCCACCCTGTTTGGGAGGCATCTGTTGTGAGGGTTGCTTGGGGCAACGAAGGTTGGAAGGGGGTCCCCAACAACAGATTTTTGGAGGATGTCCACCACTGGAGAGACCAAAACAGACGTTGTGAGGTGAGTACCTGGTCTGACAGCAGTCCCGATGCTTGAGACCACTGGGTGGCCAATGTCCATTGAGCTGCTCTCATATGGAGACAAGCATAGGACACCACATGAACCGTGGAGGCCATGTGGCCCAGAAGTTGCAGCATTTCTCTGGCTGACAAGTGACTTCTGGACTGAGCCTGGGAGGCCAAGCTTATTAGCCGTTGGCCTCGGACCAGAGGAAGGTAGGCCCTTGCAGTGGTGGAATCCAGATAAGCCCCTATGAATTCCAGGGACTGAGAAGGGATGAGTTGGGACTTGGGAATGTTTACCACAAGTCCCAGATATTGAAGAATACGCCTTGTGCGGTCCAAGGAAATCTGGACTTCTGACTGAGATGGAGCTCGGATGAGCCAGTCGTCCAGATATGGGAACACGAAGATTCCCATGCCTCTTAGAAATGCGGCTACGACTGCCATGCATTTTGTGAATACTCTTGGAGCAGAGGCGAGACCGAAGGGAAGTACTCTGTATTGGAAGTGTTTTCCCTGGAACAGAAATCGAAGATATTTTCTGTGGGATGGATGGATGAGTATATGAGTGTACGCATCCTTGAGATCTAGAGAACAAAGCCAATCCTGACTCTGAAGGTATGGAAGGAGAATGCCCAGAGAGAGCATTTTGAATTTCTCCTTGAATAGAAACTTGTTCAATTCTCTCAGATCTAGGATAGGTCTGAAGCCCCCTGTCTTCTTTGTTATGAGAAAATAAGGGGAGTAGAACCCTAACCCCTGTTGAGGAAGAGGAACCTCCTCTATTGCCCCTTGGGCAAGGAGAGAGGAGACTTCCTGACCCAACAGGGTCAGAAGAGATGGGGGAGAACTTAATTGCCTCACCATGGTATGGGGAGGAAGGCTGGAGAAATGAAGTTTGTAGCCCTCTCTGATGATAGAGAGGGTCCATTGCTCTGATGTTATTTGCTCCCATCTGGGAGCAAAGTGAGCTAACCTTCCCGGTATGGTGAGAGGCTCTGGTTGTTCCAGAGCCAGAAATGGTAAGTTCTCTAGGGGCAAGTCAAAACCCCTGAGGGGGTTGAGCCTGCTGGGGTGTAGCAGACACTGCAGACTTTGACTTTACTTGCTTAGATTGCTGACGTTTAGCAGCAAAGCGAGGCTGAGAAGATTGTTGGCCAGTATTTGTGGAAAATCTGGCCTTCTTGTAGTACGGCCTTTTAAAAGGTTTCTTTTTGGCAGGAGTAGAAGTAGACTTAGAAAGTCTATCTAGAGTGGCATTTTCTGCGTCCATTTGAGCAGCTTTAATTTGCCAGTCCTCACCAAATAAGTTCTCTCCTGTACAGGGCAGATTCCTTAAGCCACCCATGACCCAGGGTTCTAGGTCAGAAGCCTGGAGCCAAGCAAGACGTCGGGCTGCAATAGCGATTCCCGAAGCCCTGCCAGCAACCTCAAAGGAATCAAAGGCTGCCCTGTTGGAAAACTTGGAGACCTCTGAAAGTTGTGTCACCAGAGTAGTGAAGTCCTCCTTTTTATCCTCAGGGATAAAGGGGGCTAAATGCCGTACCTTTAGGGCAAGTTCTCTGAGAAACATGCCCATATAAAGGCTGTAAGAATTGATCCTGGCTATAAAGCATACTAGCCTGAAAGATCTTTCTACCAAAAGAGTCGAGGGTCTTACATTCTCACCCTGGAGGGGTAGAGGAATGCCTTTTAGGACTCTTTATCTTCTTCTTAGCAGACTTCACCACAATGGAGTGGTGAGGCAGCTGAGTCTTTTGAAACCCAGGAGAAGGAGGGACCCGGTACATGGTGTCCAACCTAAGGGAATGAGGAGACAGGGTTAGAGGAGTCTCCCACAAATCCATCAAGTGTTCTTGAAGGATTTCATGGATAGGCAGAGTAACTGCCTCTTTAGGAGGTTTAGAGTATCCTAAAATATCCAATTTTTTTGATCTGGGTTCCTTTTCAGCAGATGTAGCAATAGAAAGTGCTTTAGCTACATCAACAATGAAATCCTGAAAGGATAAATCCTCCGGAGGAGACATCCTCCTCTTTAGAGAAGAGGGCTCCTCAGGAAGATCAAACTCAGCAGAGTCATCAGAGGAATTGAACTCATCAGAAGAATCTGAGTATTCTCTCTGTGCTTGCAATGCACGATACGAGTACCGATCGATATCGACATCGGGCGTATCGGGCATGGGATTGGTATCGGGCAAAAGCCTGAATCCAGCAAGCGGAACCGATCGACGCTTGGAAGTCGATGGTCTCGGTTCCGGTGAGGACTCTTGCAGCTGCGTTCATAGCCAGACGAGGTGGATTTAAGGTTGATTGAGAGAGGCCATGGAGGATGATATTCGCAAAATCTAGGTGTGGGATGACTAGTGCCTGGAATATTGAACGATAATCAGTATAGTCAAGTAGTGGTCGGAGGTGGCGTAGCGTTCTGATCTTATGATATATCCTCTTTGTCACATTCTTCACATGCGTTGTCATATCTAGGTGTTGATCCAATGTGATGCCGAGGTATCGGATAGTGGGTTTTGACGTCAGTTCTATGTTATTGATTAGCAGCGACGGAGGGGGTATGAACTTGCGATTTCTTGTGACAAATAATATCAGTTTTGCTGTGATTTATTCTTAAGTTTTGTGTCAACAGCCATTCGGCTATTGCACCAAAACAATTAATTATTGGTGTGAACACTGGTTGGTCAGTATTAAACGGCATGTATATGAGGATGTCATCTGCGTATGCCAGGCATTGCACGTTGAAGGATCGGATCAACTCACATATCGGCTGCATATAAATGTTGAACATTAATGCTGATAATGAAGATCCTTGAGGTACACCTTGAGACTGTAGGAATGGCTCTGATGATTCCTGACCTGTTTTAACTTGTTGCCACCTATTGGAAAGGTAGGATCTACACCATTCAAGTGCTGTGCTTTGAATTCCCTTCTCACTCAGACGTTGCAGCAGTATGTTGTGGTTTACAGAATCAAAGGCAGCGGAGATGTCTAAAAATATGAGCACAAATCCCTGTTTAATGTTGTTTATTCCCGTGATAAGATCATTGAATAAGGTTGTAAGGATTGTGTCAACTCCATGTGCTTCTCTGAAACCATGTTGTGATTTGTCTAGAGGCGCTTCAGTGTCAATATGCTGCTGGAGCTGTTGTTGGGCAGCTTTCTCGATAATTTTTGCAAGATGGGGAATGCTCGAGATTGGTTACCTGAGATCCATCCGGAGAGGAAGACCTGGATGACTGTGATGCTGGATTATCTGAAGCAAACAGCACATGGAACTTGTTGGCCCGGTTATGCATACCACGTTTAGACATCTGGGAGCAGAATGGGCAGTCCGGTATGGAGTGGTCAGGTCCTAAACATTTAAGACACCATTCATGGGTGTCTGTGAGAGAAATAACAGCATTGCACTTGGTACACTTTTTAAAACCAGGAGCTGGTTTCTCCATGAGGAGAATTTGTGTAGGCCTGAAGGCCTAACAAAAGTTACCAAGCTGTGCTGAGAAAATAAAAAGAGATTTTTTTTTTTTTTTTTAAAGAAAGAAAGAGAGACCGGCAGTACCGGTTTTGGTATGGGGAAGGCAGGTACGCGGTCAAAAGAAACAAATTAAAATAACAATTTCTTCAGCGGTGACAGAAACACGACCTGCTGGCTCCGCGGAAAAAGAGAAACTGAAGAGAGCTGGTAAGGAAGGCGGGAAGGCAGCGCGCATGCGCTGTGGGAAGCCCCAAAAGCTTTTCATCTGAAAAGCTGGGGAGCTTTCCCGCGCGGGCTCCGTCGGTTCCGACTTACCCATATGTGAGGACTTATTCCTGCTTGTTCCTGGAGATGAGGGGTTGGATAGACACCCGAGAGGGTGGGATGGGGGGGGGGGCAGAATAGACGAGGGTTAAAATACCTGATGGGGCAGTATGACTTGGTGGATGTTTGGCGGTTAAGAAATCCCACAAGGAGAGAGTATACTTTTTTTCTCTGCACCACATAGCAGTTGGAGCAGGATAGATTTGATATTGATGGATCCAGAATGGTTGCTAAATGTCCAGGAGGTAGAGATAGTGCCGATCCTTTGGTCGGATCATAGTACAGTAGTGGTGGAAATTAGGGGGCGGAGGCAAATAGGGACAAGATTTTGGAGGTTAAATGAGAGTCTATTGAAATGGACTGAAGTGGTGGCGGATATTAAGGAGGTGATAAAGGAATATTTGGGTAGTAATGATAATGGGGAGGTGAGGGATGTAATGCTATGGGAAGGCTTAAACAACAACTCCATAAGAAGGACCCTATTCTTTTGTAAAGTATGGGAAGGCTTAAAGGCATATGTGAGGGGAAGGTTTATTATGTGGAGGGCGAAATTGAAAAAGGCCCGGGGTGCTAAGGAGAAGAAGTTAAGTCAAGAATTGGCAGCAGCAGAGGGGGGTGTATAGAAGTCGGGCGCTGAGAGACAGGAAAGTGGTGGAGGGGGGGGGGGGGGAGTTACAGGCCTTACAGGTGGATCAAATTGCATTAGAAATGACTCAGGTGAAGCAGATGTATTATGAATTCGGGAATAAGGCGGGGAGATTGCTGGTGCGTAAGTTGAGGCGGAAAAGGGCGGTTTCTATGATTTATCAAATTAAAGGGGATAATGGGCAGGTGCTCCGAGAGGAAAAGGAGGTTAGAGAACAGTTTGCACAGTTTTATCACAAATTATATCAAAGGGATGAAGGAATTGGGTTAGAGCAAATACACAAGTATTTAGAGGAGGTAGAGTTGCCTCAACTAACGAAGGAAGCTAGAGAAAGGTTAGAGGAGGAAATTTCCGGGGAGGAGATGGGACGGGTGGTGAAGGGGTTGGTGGGGGGGGGGGAGGCACCGGGGTTAGATGGGCTGCCTGGGAGTTTTTATAAAGTGTTTTGGGTGGAAATAGGGGAGCTGTCGGGTAGAGTGTTTAACGGGATGGTGGAGGAGGGGGGGGGGGGGTTTGCTGCCAGAGTATGCTTACGAATGGAATTACCATCTTACCTAAAGCTGGGAAAGACCCTCTGGAGTGCGGATCATAATCGACCCATCTCTCTGATTAATGTTGATGTAAAAAATTTGGGCTAAAGTACTAGCAGGGTGGTTGGCACCGGGATTGCTAAAGGCGGATCAGTCGGGATTCATTATGAGGAGGCAGATGAAGGATAATATAAAAAGGGCTTTGGGAGTAGTGTGGGAGGCCCGGGAGGGGCGGGAAGAATTTCTTCTTATGTCAATTGACGCCAAGAAGGCGTTTGATAGGGTGCACTGGGATTTCTTTAAGCAAGTGCTGAAGAAACTGGGGTGTGGCCCGAATTTTGAAAAGTGGGTGGGGGGGCTTTATCAGGGTCCTCGGGCGCAGGTGAATGGGAGCTATTCAGGGGATTTTGAGTTGGGGAGAGGGACGCGACAAGGGTGCCCCATGCCACCTTTATTGTTTACTATGGTGGTCGAGCCGCTTGCACAGCGGATAAGGGAGAATGATAAGATTTTGGGATTAAAAAGGAGGGGGTGGAACATAAAAACTCTCTATATGCGGACGATATCTTATTATATATTAGTAATCCGCAGGCGGTATTGCCTGAAATTATGGGGGAGTTGGACAGGTTTGGGGGGAGTGTCAGGGTTCAAGTTGAACCTTGATAAAACCGAGGTGTTAAACGTCTCAGTGCCCAAAGAGGTGGAGCTACAGCTGAAAAGGGTTTATCCAGTGAAATGGGTTAAACGGTCCCTGGGATATTTGGGGTGCAGATTCTGGCAGGATATGCGGAAGTGTATCAGGTTAATTATCCCAGAATGTTGGGGGAGATCAGTAAGGACCTAGAGGGCTGGATGAATTCGGAGGTGACGTGGCTTGGGCGGATAGCGGGGGTTAAAATGAATATTCTTGCACAGGTGCTTTATCTATTTCAGGCTTTACCGGTTAGGGTGCCAGAGGGGGTGTTGAAGACGTTGCAAAGGAAGGTATTCCAGTATATCTGGAAAAAGAAACCACCGTGGATAGCAAAGGAGGTTATGTACGCAAAACCAGATGAAGGGGGTTTAGGGGTGCCCAATTTTAGGGATTATTATAGGGCGGTGCAGACCCGGCATGTACTAGATTGGAGAGGGAAGGGGATGGTTAAACCAGGGGTGGAATTGGAGAAAATATATCTCAAGGGGGGTAAGATTAGCTGCCTGGCTGTGGGCGCCAAAGCAAGATCGGAAGGGATTGGGGGTGGGCTCGCCAATTATGAGGCATGTGATACAAAATAAGGGATGAGGTGCGGGCGCAGGAAGTAAAAGATAGGGGGAGCAGGTTCTCGATGTTAACCCTGTGGAGGGGTTGGAAAGATTTTAAGCTGGGATGGGAAGGAGGGACGCCGGATGGATGGATGGGCAAGGGTTTGGAGAGCTTTTATCAGGTGATGGATGATGGAGAGGTGATGGGGTTCGATGAAGTGTGAGAAGGCTATGGACTGGAGGAAAAGGATAGGTTTGCCTACCTTCAGGTATGGAATTTCATTTTGAGAATGAGGGAAAAAGGAGGGATTTCAGGGGAGCTCTCCGAAATGGAGGCCATTTGGTATGGGAAATGGGGGGGGGGGTCAAAAGGAATGATTACGGCATTGTACAAAGGGGTGAGGAGAGGGGGTGCTCAAGTTTTAGATATATGGGCGAGAGTGGGAAAGGGATTTGGGAGTAACAATGGGGCCTAAAGATTGGAAACAAGTGTGGGAGCAGGTGAAAAGAGCTCCCTGGTCCAGTAGTATCAAAGAGAATTGTTATAAGATTATGTTCAGATGGTGCTATACCCTAGAGAGATTACATAAAATGTATCCTGGGTTGAACTCTGGGTGCTGGAGGGAATGTGGAGAGGTAGGGACGTTTTGGCATATTTGGTGGGGGTGTGACAAGATTCAAGAATATTGGGGTAGGATACAGAGTTGGATCCAAGGGAACTTAGGGGAGGAATTAGAGCTGGTGCTGGGTATATTTTTACTATCTTGGTGAGGGTGGGAAGGAGGAAGTAGTATACTGGCCTGCTTAAGTGCCGCTCGATGTGCGGTGGCCTGGAAACAGAGGGAGGCCCCGTCTACGGCGCAGTATGAAGGTAGATTGCGGCATATTGTATTGATGGAGAAACTAACAGTGACCAGAAGACAGAGGGTGGACAAGTTTGAGGTGAACTGGGGGGAGTTGTGGAAGGTTATTTCCAAAGTGGGGAGGGGAGGGATGGAGGGGAGTAGTTTGGATGGGTAATTTGGTTATTTGTTTGGTATAGTATAATTAGAATTTGGTAGATAGGTTGGGTAGGAAGGTGGTGTTTTGGTTTTGAGAATATGGTTTGAAATGTAATAGTTGGGGGGGGGGGGAGGAGAATGTAATAAAGACTGAAAAATAAAAGACAATATTACGGAAGTGGGAGGGGGATATAAAAATGTTAGAAAGTGAGATGTTAGGATATGAAAATATGCAAACTTATTTTGTTTGATTATCTGGAATATTATGATAATGGTGATCAATAAAAAAATTTAAAATGAAAAACAAAAACAAAACCAGTTCTCATGAAAGTTTCAACTTCTTTCATCAACTTTACTTCCTTCCATGATTCAGAGATCCCCAAATCTTCATGATAGGCAACACAATGCTGCTGCACTAAATGCGAAACTTTATTTATTTTTTTTAGTTGCACAGCAACACCATTTATTCTGCCTGACATGACACAGAGGCACCATCCGAAGTAAACATGACCATTTTGTTAAGGTCAAGCTTGTATTTCCCATAGAATTCCCGGAGTGCACTGACTATTGATGCAGCATCACATGCTTCCAACTGTAGCATCCCACCAAATTAAGTTTTATACAGACATGAATTTACTGGCCGATATTTGAAGTACAGTATTAAGTATTTGTTGACAAAAATGTCTGTGCTTTCATCAATAGTTAATGTATGATAAGCTCATAGCAGATGTTGCATCAGCAGCATATCCTCGACATTGATGTTTATAATTTCAAGAAATTCAAACAAATAGTTTTTGCTTCTCAAGCTTTCAGGTATGGTTATGTACTTGGACATGTGTTCATTAATATCTTGAACAGAGAGCATGGAAATATTCATCAGAACAGCCAGCAAAACACTATCAATTAGAATTTTAAATTTCTTCTGGCGTAGAACATAGAAACATGACAGAAAAAAGACCACGTGGCCTATCTAGTCTGTCCTTCCATAACAACAACTACAACAGTCCTCTTTTTACCTTTAGAGATCCTCTGTGTTTGTCCCATGCTTTTTTGAATTCAGTTACTGTCCTCATCTCTACCACCTCCACTGGGAGACTATTCCACGGATCCACTACTCTTTCCGTAAAGAAATATTTCCGCATATCACTCCTAAATCTCTCTCCCTTCACCCTCATCCCATGTCCCCTCATAGCAGAACTTGCTTTCAATTGAAAGAGGCTCTCTCCCTGAACATTTATGCCACGGAGGTATTTAAACATCTCAATTATATCGCCTCTATCCCGCCTTTCATCTAAAGGTGTACATATTAAGATCCTTAAGTCTGTCCTCATATGCTTTATAATGAAGACCACTAATCATTTTAGTAGCCACCCTCTGCACCGACTCCATGCTGTTCACATCCTTTTGAAGGTGCGGTCTCCAGAATTGCACACTATACTCCAAATGAGGTCGCACCAAAGACTTATACAGAGGCATTATCACCTCCTTTTTTCTGCTAGCCATTCCTCTCTGTATGCACCCATGCATCCTTTTAGCTTTTGCCGTCGCCTTTTCTACCTGTCTAGCTACTGTCACGCCACCGCCACTCGCCTCTAGCTTAGAGGGGCGTGGATTTTTAGAGGAACTTTCTGATGTATGCTTTTACAGCTTTTGTTAAACTATTTCCCTGCAGTGTCCTCTGGGAAATATAGTCCTTATTCAGCTGTTTGGTTGCATCATGCAGAAAGCTGTAGTCAGGCTCAAGTAGGTAAGGCAAATGACAGAAATTTATTATTTTTATATACACAATGGTTCAATCATACCACACATAGGATTGTTGGTTCAGGACTCTTTGAAGCAAAAATTGTCCAAAGCATATCCAACCACAAAATGCAGTTTTAAAGGTTCTCTCTATTGTAGGATACACAGTCTTTACCAGCAAGCCTAATGTATTCACTTCTTGGCCTTGCTGGCAAAAGAACCAAACAAAAAGCACATTTAAAGTCTGTGGTAAACGTCCCCTTTATAAACACAAGGGAAACACAGCCACCCTGCTTGTGGGATAAGGGTACCTTTTTCCTGGATAACCTTCTTTCAGGACTGGCTTGCCTTCTCTACGTTCCCCAGGTTTATAGCTCGGCACAAAGAACAGTCCATGGGAGTGTCCTCCTCAATCAGCTTCACCTCGGGCTCTCCCAGCTGCATAGGCTCTGTCTCCCCATCCTGCTCAGCTAACAGCCTCCCGGGGGATTTTGGAGTCTCTCTTGTTCCTGGCTCCAAACTGTCCTTCAGCTGTGCTACGTTCCAAATAGCACTCTCTCCAGCTGGAAGCTCCGTTCCTCTGCTCTGCTCAGCCTGGCTTCTTGCTTCTCCTCTCTACTAAATCATACTCTGCTCTGGGTTTATACTTCCAGGGCTCTAGCTCCAACCCCACCCTACTCAGGTGACAGCAATCAGCCTGACTCCAGGCACCTGAATGCTTGAAGCATTCACTGCCTAAGGGGTTCTGAGCCTTGTATCCTCTCCCCTTCATTCCACTAGGGGGAGCCTGGAATGTTTTCCACGTGGACGTTTTCTGATCCCTGGAGGTGTTTATGGCTTTCCTACCCTGATTTGGTGAAAGGGGGCCCTTTACTAGGGTGAATTCCCTGTCTCTTTGTCCTCCCCTGGACTCTGGATAGGCCTCCTTGCCACACTGCTTTAAGATCATCAGACACAGCCACGCCTAGGTCCCGCTCTTCTTTAGTGGACAAAAGTACTCCACCCCTTATACTATATTGCTCCCTTTTGATTGCTGCAGCCCAAATGCATGACCTTACATTACTAATTTGCCTTTTCTATTTTTCAGCGGTGCTCTCAAGCAACAAGTTAAATAATCCTCCTCTTAAATTTGGATTTTCAGCTCTAAGTTTCTTAACACTTTCAGTATGAGACTTGCCAGACAGATGTTGTTTCAAAAAGTCCAGTTTCCACTCATTATCCCAAACTTTGCCACTCAAACTCTCCAATGGTTTTTGCATCTCGGCAGTATAAACAGACTACTCTGTCATTCTCTTTGTAAGTGAATATTTCACGCAGTTGAATGCACGTTTTATCCCGAAATTTCGGTGTCTCCATTTCAATAATTTCTTCAAGACATTCAGGCTTGAAAGCTCCGTCTGTTCTCTTACGTTCTGTACCTCTCATTGCTATCGGTTTCGATATTTTAAAAAATTAACTTCTTTCAGTTTTCAATGTAATAAAAAAATTAATGCAATTTGAATTACAGATTACAATTAGACTACTCGCGCATGTCGCAAGCCAAAGTATGGAAGCGGAAGTTTCTCAATGCGCCAATTAATGTTTAAGACCAAAGATTTTATATCCTGAAGGTCTATAAGATTGCACTAGAAAATATTGTAGAACTTGTGAAAACCATAAATACACAACAACTTTTATATTTTAAAAATGTCTGCGTTGTTTTTTATCAGAACCGTAATTTTCGTGCGCTCTGTTGTAAAGTATGTGCACTTGCTTGGCGAGGTGTGTGCGTGTGCACACGCGCACAGCTTAGAGGGAACAGTGGTCCGAATCAAGAGGCTGATCTTCCACTGACCGGGCCCTCTTAACCAGTCTACCATCACTACCACCGAGCCTTTTGGTTGCCGCTTGGCCTCCTGCAGCCCCAAGAAGCGAGGCATCCGTGACTACCCCCTGCTGCTGCAAGTAGTAAGCCTGATGAAGCAGCAACATAAAATCTGCTGAGAAACCCTCGAAAGCTGCCCCCGACACCATGGGAGTGGCAGAATTACCAGGCAAAGGCAAATTTGAAGTAGGAAGAGCGAACGGAGACTCCCGCAGACACTCCCCTTCCGCAGAAGTGGCAGCACCCTGCGCCACCAGAGTAGTGCCTTCTTTAGACCGATCCTGTATTTCTTGTTCCATAGTAAGCACCTCAGATGCACAGCCACAACACCCCCCTGCGTCCGAGACCGAGCCCCTACGGGCGCCACAAACTAGGCATTGTGGCCGCGTAGGCATTAGCGCTATGGGATCCGAGAGACTGGATAGTAAAGGAAATGGCTCCTGCAAACCAACCAAAAAGGGCAACCAAACAAAAACGTGCAGAATCTGCTCTTATATATATTTTTTTTAAACTTTTCTATACTGGCCCTTTAAGAGCTCCAAAACATTGAAAATTAAAAGTCATCAAAATTAATTCCAAGTAAGCAAAAAACTAAAGGATTAATTAAAAGAAAGCTGTCAAAGAGAAAGAGCACTGAAGAAAAAATGGCGGGAAAAAGGCCGCCAAGATCCTGAGCTTTGAAGTGCTAACCCACAGAACCTGCTTCACACACGGCAGCAGGCCTCAAAAACACTCACAAGACACTAGCAGCAAAGATTTAAACACTCACCTCTTCCTCCAAGACCTTTGGATCCTCTCTGCACCCCGATAAATATAACAGGCTTCCTGTGAGCAGCACAGCTGAGAAAGGCTGTCAGCTGGCAGCAGCAGCAGAGAAACAAGGCCCGACGACAGTTTCTGACTGGAAATCTACAGCACAGAAAACTGAGCCGGTAAGGAGATGAAAAGCCTACTAAAGAACTCCCCTCCGTGCCAACAAGGAGGGGAGAGCAGGCAAAGGGGACAGAAATAAACGGGAGGGAGAAAAGAGACTCCTCTAAATCCCTTACAATTCTCTCTCAGCACTTGCTTTTCTTTTCTTTTTTTTTTTTAACAAGCTTTAAAGCTACAGAGCAAAAGAAAAAACGTTATAGGGAGAAAAGAAAAACTAAAAACCCTAGCTAAGATGTCTAAAGTTCCTTATCTGCTCCTCTAGTGAGCCCAGCACCTAGGCTCACTACCTCCAGCTGCATGGAGACTGGACACACTGGGAGCTGGTGGGAGGTGCTAGCAGGATATCTACAGTGGTGTCACAGTTCTGACATGCCCAGTCTCCATGCTGCGAAAAAAGAGGTGCACAACCCAGAGGTGAGGGACTGAACTGAAGGGACGATAAAGAACAACCAGTTCAACTTATATCAAGATTACAGAATATTTTCACAACGTTTCAATACCCTGCTGACATCAAGCCAATGACGCCGCTGCTCTCCCTCGGAGCTTCCGAGGGTTGGAAAGGCCGGCAGATAAATGACCTGATTCACATGAAACTTGGGCAGGAAGGATGGTACAGGCCGCAATACCACCTTCTCCTCCCTAAACTGCAGGAGGGGTTCTCTGAACGAGAGCCTGCAGTTCAGAAACGCGCCAAATGGAACAGAGTGCTACCAGCAACGTGGGCTTAGCGTGAGGTCTTTGATGGACGCCCTTGAGATAGGCTCAAAAGCTGCTGCGGACTGATGGACTGGAGTCTAAAGCTATAAGCAGGGGGATGCCACAAGACTCTGCCGTGATCAGTCCTCTGCTGTTGGAGGGGGCTGACTGCCCACAGGTAACGGGACTGGCCTAGACGGACGATAAGGAACTCTAATAGAGGTCACTGGTCTCTTACCTTTGATTTGTGCTCATTAATTTATAAATGGTCCATGTAGCTTTGTAAGTGTCTTTTGGGAATCTCCCTCATTACGTTTAATATTGAAAGCATAGGCGTTTTTGTGCTTGTTCTGGGAAGGATGATGTTGAGATGATTAGGATGGAATTGCATATGCCGGTGTTAGGGAGAGAGGTGCGCGCTGGGGTCTACAAGTTCATCGTTAGGAGGAAAAAGGCTGCAGTTCGGCCCCAAAGGGGCGAATACAGCATCTTACCACAGAACACGGCCACCACGAACTGGCTGAGGTGGGTGGGTGCGGGTGCAGCCACGGGCAGCATCAACCGGAACCGGCGTTTCTGATTCCTAGCCGCCCCTTCCGGTACCAGGCCCCGCCTTCTTAAAGGGACTCAGCGCGGAAGCCGAGCCTAAGAGCAGCATCTCCCTTGCTCATTCCAGGGCCCTGCCGCTCGCGCTCTACGCGTGGAAGTCTCCGACGTACGCTGTCTGCACTCGAACTGCCAAACGTATTTACTTTCCCATCCGGCTCAATAAAGTTATGTGAATCTGACGCTAGCCTGCACCGGAAGTACGTCACAGCGCGCCGGAACCCGGCAGTGGCGGCAAAGGGATGCTGGGCGTCCGGGAGAAAGAGCTGGAGCTGTCCGAGCGCATCGATGCCTTCGTGGCGCGGCTGAAGCGTGGGGTTGGGAGGCCCAACTCGGAGGAGACCGCCCGGAATACGGTGGCGCTTCTCCGCGGGATCTGTGCTCAGAACCGCTGGAGCAACGCGGGTGAGAGAGACTGGGGAAGATGCGGGTAACAAGAATTAAAGAGAACAAGGCACCAAAACTGAAATGGAAAAAGCAAATACATTTCGAACAAAAACGGTTCAAAAGTGATAAAACGAACAAAAAGCGGTAAAAGAAAACCCTTGGTTGCTGAAAATGTTGGCAGGTGCCCAAGCATTCAAAGTATTTTTCCACCCGTAGAAGGGGCGAGGAGGGAGGGTCTCCTGAATTTGAAGGCTTTGCTGGCTCCTTCCTCCTTACTCAATCTCCTGCATTTTCTCTTGTTTCAGAGGAGCTGATGGAAATTATCCGAAAAGAGGGTCGGAGGATGACAACAGCGCAGCCATCGGAGACCACCGTGGGAAACATGGTGCGCAGAGTGCTGAAAATCATCCGGGAAGAGTATAGTAGGTTAGGCACTGGCTGCACTGCTGCCCCCTTTCTTCCAGACTTCAGCGGTAGTGACTGTCCTATTCAGCTTCGTCCAAGCTCAGCTCAGACTTTTGCTATTGTATGTCAGCTATTAGGAGTGATAAGTGCACAAAAGTTGAACTTTTATGTTTTTTCTGTAATTCGATTTCAGCTTTCTCTGTTGCCCAGAATTGTCTGAAGGATTTTGGTTTGGATTTAGCGCAGGCTGTGTTTTTGGGTTTTTTTTGTTTTGTTTTTTTTAGTAGCTCAAGGCAAGTTACATTCAGGTTCAAAAGCTGCTTTTCTGTTCATACAGGACTTAAAATCTAATTTTGTGCCTAAGGCAATGAAGGATTAAGTTTTGACTTGCCCTTAATCACAAGGAGCAGCAATGGGATTTGAACCCTTGCATCACAGGTTCTTAACCCACTACTCTAACCATTAAGTAGTTGCATCTTATGTTTCCTTAGAGCCCTGCTTTTCTTGCTGTAACTATTCTCTCTGTCTCTCTCTAGGCTTTGTGGTTGCAGTGAGGAAAATGACCAGCAGGAGTCACTGCATAAACTCCTAACAGCTGGAGGACTTAGTGAGGACTTTAACAAGCACTTTGCTCCCCTGAAAGGAAACGTGATGGAAGCAATCAATGAACTATTAATAGAATTGGGTAAGAGGCACTGCCTTAGCTCCCCATCCTTTCCTTGCTCCCCACCATGTCCTTCACTCCTTGTGATTGAATAAAGTAAGAAGCACACTCTGTTGTCATAACCTGTACCTACTTCTGATTAAGCTGGGTCTGAAGCATCATACCCACTGTAATTCAGCTTGGTAAGAAGTGCTTTTCCCAGATGGTCCATCACAGCATGTCCTTCATATGATTCTTCCTGCTTTTGCAGAAGGAACACTGGATAACATTGCAATGCAAGCCCTGGAACACATCCACTCCAATGAGGTCATCATGACCATTGGCTGTTCCCACACAGTTCAGGCGTTCCTGGAGAAGGCAGCCCGCAGGCGCAAGTTCCACGTCATTGTAGCAGAATGTGCCCCTTTCTGTCAGGTGAGGCTCGCTGATCAAAGTAACAAATAAAAACATTTAGGATGTTTGCAGGAAATTAGTACTTGGGCCATCTAATTTGCTTATTTCGCCTATTGTGTAATCATAGGTCTTACTTCTGCCACAGCTTTCTCTCATCCTTTGGCTAAGATCCTTTTGTTTTTGTCTCGTGCATGTTTGAATTCTGCTAATGTTTTGGTTATTCTGCCTCTGCTGGAGGTCTGTTCCAGGTATCCATCATCTTGTCAGTGAAAGTATTTTTTTTTCCCCATATTTCCACGTTTGTGACCACTGTCCTTGAACATTTCATCCCATGGAAAATGTTTTCTTTTGGTACCTAACTAAAACTTGTTTTAGATACAACAGAAAGTTTCAAGTATTTTCTCTCTCACTTCTAATAATACTTATGTTTTATAGTGCTTCAAGATGTATGCAGCACTGTAAAATTGTTATACATGCGGCTTGGTCTGAAGGTTTTTAAAAAGAGCTTGTATGTGTAAGACACACACACGTTGCTGCTCAGCCTTTGAAGTTTCTACTGCTGGTGGGTCGGATGAGACAAGACAGGAGCGGCTTTAAAAGCCAAAGGCTGCTACACCCAGTGGATATGGTCCTTAGCTCCTATCCCATCCCAGTTATTGGGAGCCCTCATGAGGTAAACTTGTCCTCTCTCCTCCTACGTCTGGGAGGGGGCCCAGAGTATTTGGAGGTTTTACCAGTGCATAGGTTTTTTTTGTTTTGTTTTTGGTGAAAAGAGCATGTTGGGCAAGTTTTGGAAGGAAGTCAAGCGGTGTGGCATGGTAGTGCTGCCAGAGAGCGAGAAGAGATGTGACTCCTGCCACCAGCTCTTGTCAGCAGTAGGGCTTTGCTGCATTTGTGCAAATTAGTTCCATTTGAATGGTGCTGTGAGGTGGGGTGCAGAGCAGCAAGACTTTGTGTGGCTGATTAAAAAGGTAGTTACTCCCCTGTAGCAGGTGTTCCTCATGGACAGGAGGAATTAGTCATCATGTATGGGTGATGTCTTCGACAGAGCCCTGTGTGGGAGCACTGCCCAGCACCTATTTTAACTTTTGGGAGGCTCTACCGTTCCTCCTTGCCACTGCTGTGCCATCTTAGATCAGTCTGATAACAGAACTGTAGCAGAAGACAACACCTCAGGGTTGTTGGGAAGGTTGTGAGGACTCATTCTTGCTTGTTCAGAGAACACCTGCTACAGTCGAGTAACTACCTTTTCTCCATGGACAAGCAGGAATGAGTCCTCACGTATGGGACTCCTAAGGGGCCACCAAGAAGTCCAACAGGGGAAAACTCAACTGCAGAATGGCAAGAGGCCATACCAACTACGTACAATAGCACTGATTCTCTCTTTTTTTTATTTATTTATTTATTTAACAATCATTTATATACCGCATCTTCCAGAGATCAGTTGCGGTTTACAATAAACAACAATCAACAAAGCAAGAGCTTGGTTTTACATGGAACATTTTGTAACAGTAAACAATGTATCAGCTAACAGCATATGTTAATACAAAACAAAGCAAAAAACATAAACTATATACAATTACAAGTTAGTGGGCACTTTAGAATTGAATCGCGGTACATTTTCAGCTCTGTATGTTATCTGTTTAAGTTGTTGGAATTAATTTGACTCGGTCAAGTATCTTTTTAGCCTTTATCTGAGTTAATCGGGGGATTATCTATGTTGCTGTAGTGCATGGAAAATAGGTTTTAAGTTTTTTACGGAATTCCATTATCTCGGTTAAAGTTCGTAAGTCCTCTGGGAGGGAATTCCAAATGGTTGGGGCTGCATGTGAAAAGGCTCTGTTGTTTGTTAATTTATTTGCTTTTATGAAATCATTAGGAGTCCTTAGTTTATTTGACTGTCCTTTTCTGTGAGTAGCTTTTTGTGATTCTTTGCTAATTAGTTTACTTAGTGTGATTGGAGCCATGTCATTTAAAGCTTTGAATGAAGTTATTGTTGTTTTTATATATTATCCTGCTTTGTATTGGTAACCAGTGCAGGGATGCTAGTATTGGTGTTATGTGTTGGAATGAGTGTACTTTCATTATGATCCTAGCTGCTGCGTTTTGTGCTAGTTGGATTCTTTTAATGTTTTGTTTCGTTGTACCTAATAGAATTAGGTTGGCAAAATCGAAGTGAGGGGTTATAGTAGCCTGGATTATATTAATGAAGTCTTGTAAGTGCACTAGAGGGCGTAGTTGTTTAAGGATTTTGAGTTTGAAATAAATTTTCTTTATGGTATTTCTGATGTGGGTATTCATTGTAAGATGTGTGTCTAGAATAACACCTAAGTATCTTATTTCATTTTTTATTTTAATTTCATGGTTTTGTATTATGTGGGTTGGGGGAATATATGATTGTTTTTTTGTTACAATTAGTACTTCAGTTTTTGAATGATTTATGTGGAGGTTTTGTGCTTTAACCAAGTTGTGATTTCATTGAAGCAGTCTGATAGAAGTTGTATCGGTAAATTAGGGATTGTGAATGGGATGTACATCATAATATCGTCTGCATATAGATAGATGATGGTGTACTCCCAAATTTTTTAAAAATATTGCAGACCTGTTATGTATATATTAAATAGGAGGTCTGATAACGCAGAGCCTTGTGGGAGTCCAATTTCTTGTTTATATATAGTGGATGTTTGATTGCCTATTCTTACATTTTGCGTTCTGTTAATTAAATATGAGGTGAACCATATGTGTACCGTGGAATTTATGCCTATTTGTCTCAGGTTGTTAAGCATTATAGTGTGATGTACATTATCAAATGCTGCTGATATATCGATAAATAAGAGGATAAATGCTTGTTTATGATTGTCAATCCCTCTCAGAAGCACGTCAGTTAAAACTGTTAAGAGTGTTTCCACTCCATGGCGAGGCCTAAATCCATATTGGTGCTCATCAAGTGGGTAGGATGAGTCTAAATATTCCTGTGTCTGAATTTGTACAACTTTTTCAATTATAATTATTTTAGCCAAAAAAGGGATACTTGATATGGGTCTATACGATTTTGGTGATGTTTTGTTGAGTGTACCGTTTTTGAGAATTGGGCGGATTTGTGCATGTTTGAGTGTAGGTGGGAGGTAACCTTGAAGTAACGAGAGGTTGACTATGGGGAGAATATATGATAGTAGTATTGGAAGTGTGTTTTTTTTTATCCAAGTTACTGGGCATGGATCAAGGAAGGAGGTTGTGGTGTTGAGATTAGAGATGATATTCTTCAGCGAATCTTTAGTTATAGGGTGAAAGTCTGACCATTCATCTAAACAATAATGAGCTATATTGATAGTGTCTGGAGTCGTTAGTGGTTGTTTTGATTTGTTTTGATAGTGATTGGCTAAGGTTTGTACCGATATGTCGATAATTTCATGCTGGATGGTTGTGGGTTATTAGTTAGATTTCTAACAATGGAGAATAGCTCTCGTGGTCTGTTATAAGATTTTGATAGGATTGCTGCATAGTAAGTTTTCTTTGTACTATCTAAGGTATCCTTGTATTTTGTGAGAAGGTTATTATATATTTCCTTGTGGATGATTGATTTGGTTTTGCGCCATTTGAGTTCTATTTTTCTTAGTTCTCTTTTCATTCGTTTTAACGTGTTGTTGAACCAAGGTGTTCTGTTTGTTTTTGGGTAAGCACGTTTTTTGTTGCGTTGATTAATTTTGGCTGCGTTGTTGATTGTGTCATGCCAGTTTTTGACAGCTTCATCTAAATCCGTTGGATGATGAGAGGTGGGGGATTGTTTTATCCAGGAATTCAGTTTCATTAAATTTTTTAAATTTTGTGGTCGGATCACTTCTAGTATAATTTTTGGTACTATTGGTGTAGAATGTGAGATTTGTTGTGATGATGTAATGATCAGACCAAGGTATTTGTGTACATTCTACGGAATCTGGGTTGAATAGCTTGAAGAGTGTATTTGGGAGAAGAATAAGGTCAAGTGTACCTCCTTTGATATGTGGTGTTGTGTTGATTATTTGATGAAAGTCCATGTCTGAAATGGATTCTAGAAAGAGGTTGGATTCTGATGTTGGAAGGGAGGGAAGGTTGAAATCGCCTAGCATGATTATGGGATTTTGTTCCATGGATGAGCTAAGGAACTCAATTAGTGAATCTCTAGACTATCTGCCTTTTGGTCAGGGGGTCTATATATTAAGCAGATTCTAAGAATGCCGATTTTTATAATGAGGGTGTCAATGTTGTTGGCGATATTAGATTGTATTGTTCTGGCATTTAATATCTTTCTCGTCATTATAAGTACTCCTCCTCCTCTTTTGTTGGTTCTATGTGTATAGGCCCAGTGTGCAGCGGTGGCCAAGAGAGCAAATAGAATGCTAGGTATGATAAGGAAAGGAATGGAAAATAAAACAAAAGATATTATAATGCCTCTATATCGTTCCATGGTGAGACTGCACCTTGAATATTGTGTGCAATTCTGGTCGCTGTATCTTAAAAAGGATATAGCGATTTTAGAAAAGGTTCAGCGAAGAGCCACCAAAATGGTAAAGGGGATGGAAGGATACTCCTATGAAGAAAGGCTAAAAAGGTTAGGGCTCTTTAACCTGGAAAAGAGACGGCTGAGGGGAGATATGATAGAAGTCTATAAATTAATGAACGGAGTGGAACGGGTAAACGTAGATCGATTGTTTACGTTATCAGAATATAGAAAGACTAGGGGACATGCAATGAAGCTACAGGGTAAACTATTTAAGACTAATAAAAGAAAATATTTTTTCACTCAACGTGTAATCAAACTCTGGAATTTGTTACCGGAGGATGTAGTAAAGGCTGTTAGTGTAGCTGGGTTCAAAAAAGGTTTGGACAAGTTCCTGGAGGAAAGGTCCATAAACCATTATTAAGAAGTGACCGAAGATATCAATGCTTGACCCAGTACAAGCATTGTGGAACTTGTGTCTCTTGGGGAAACCTCTAGGTACATATGACCTAGATTGGCCACTGTTGGAAACAGAATACTGGGCTTGATGGACCTTGGTCTGACCCAGTATGGCATATCTTATGTTAGGTTATATCATAGTCATCACTATTAAGTTGGTTTAGGTAGACTGTATCCGTTTCAGATAGCCAAGTCTCAGTAACACATAGAATATCAGGTTTTAAGTCAGTTATTAAGTCATTGAATATGGGAAGTTTATTTTTCATCGAACATGCATTTATAAGGATGCAAGATAGTGATGTAGTGTTGTTGGTGCTATTTTCCTTGGCTATTTGTTGTAAATTAGTTTGTCTTATTTGTATAAGTCGATGGTAGTTTATTTTTGCATGGTGGTTTGGGTTTGTGTGTCCAATATGGTAGTTATTTCTGGTCGTTGATTGTATTATAGGGATTGCCATGTGATTTTTGCTGGTTAAGCTTAGTGTTAGGTCAATTATGATTGTCAATAATATACAGCTATAAGATACTCTTAGTAGCATGGTGTTTGTGTGTGACATTTTCAATGTATGGGTGAAACTTGTTATGAGTTATATAACTAATAGTAGGTTCGTGTCTAAAATTTAGTAGATGCTGAGCAGGATTATCTATAGTATTCGTGTGTATCTTTGTGGGAATGGTATTTAGATTGTTCTCCTTATTTATTTATTGTAGGTAGCCTGGGTGAAATAGAATGAGCTGGGGGGTGCAGTTGAATTCTAATCACCGAACAGATTCCAGAGGGCAGATTGGCTGAAATTGCTGTTGCAATGGAATTCCCGATCTAGGCAGTAGTGAGATGTGAATGTGTGGACAGAAGACCACATTGCAGCCCTGCAGATCTCTATGGAGACTGAGCGCAAATTGGCCACCAATTAAGCTATGACGACATTGAACTATGACATGACCATCAAGGCTCAGGCCTACCTTTGCATAAGCAAAAGAGAAGCAGTCTGCAACCAGATGGGGAAAAAAGAGCATTTGGAAACGGCAGCCCTCATCTTGCTTGGGTCAAAAGAAACCAAGTTGGATGGTTTATTAAAATTTACTATAACGCCCTTTGGGTCAGTAGTAGTTTACAGTAAAAATCTACAGGAGGACAGACTCAAAATTGTAAAAAAGAAAAGAACTCCAGAGTAAAGACAAGAAAGAATTGAGACAAATAAAACACAAAGAGCTACATGTAGCAACAGAAGGTGGGTATCACAAGCAGGGAAGGTGAGGGATACAGGACCCCATACAACTGAGGACCCAGCTCGAAAGCAAGACAGAATAGGCAGGTTTTGAGAAGAGTTTTAAATCTAGCGTAGGACAGCTCAAGACTATAATCGGCATGGAGAGAGTGCCAGGGCCAAGAAAGTGGAGTGCCAGGTGGATTTGTATTGTGCACGAGAGGCAGGGATGGGGGGGGGGGGAGATAGAGATGACTGCTGTTAATAGAGCACAGAAGTCATAGTGGTGCATGGGGGTTAATAGAAAGGAGATGGAGGGGGTAATCTAGAGTGTAGCATTTTATGAACTAAAGTGAGGATCTTAAACTGAATACGACACTGAACAGGTAACTAATGAAGGTGGGGAAAAACGGCACGAACAAATTTCGAGGCGTGTATTAGTAACCATAGGGCGGTATTCTGAACAGTTTCAAGATGGCAAAATTGAAAGTGGGGGAAGGATATGGCCAACAAGTGTGGCAAAGGAGGAGACAGAGAGAAATAGATACATGGCTTTCAATAGATGTAGAATAAAGCGAGCGTTTCATCACTGAGCTGATATGGTTGTGAAAGGTAAAAGCAGTGTCCAAGGTGACCCTGAGATACTTTAAAGGAAGACCACAGAGAAATAGGAGTGTCATCAAGGAGAGGATACTGTAAGGAGCAGAAGAGGAGCCAGCGAGCCAAGTAACCACCTTAAACTTAACACTTTGGCTAAGGTTGGTTTGGTTGTGTGTTTTTTTTTAAATTTATGCTTTATTCATTTTTCAACACAAACATACATTTACACATCCGAGGACCACAACCGGTCCATCAGATTCTTGTTTCCTATACAATAACAAGCTCCTATCCTCCAACCATAATAATAATCATAATTGTAAACGTACATATGAAATAATAGGGCATTCCCCCCCCCCTTTCCCTCCCAGTCCTCCTTCCCCCCCCCCCCCCTCTATTGAACTACCACACTTTCATGCTCTCCTCAAAAAAACCTCCTTTCCAACATTAAAACTTTACCCATTAACTTTATACTGTAGCCATCATATCCCTTATAAACATTGTAATCTCTGGTCCGACTCACAGCATTAAACATGCCAGGAGTGATATCTTTAAAGCAAGGAAGGGAGAGAAACCAAGCCCTTACCACCTTACAGATCCTTCCCCCTCTGTTTTCTCACACCAATGTGCCACCCTCCACCGTACATACTGCTCCCATACCTTGTAAAAGTATGCTTTCTGTGTGCTTCGATCGCACAGAAGCCCCATAACTGCTCCATTCTCCCCACCACCTCCGTTAGCGGAGGTACTCCAATTTTCTTCCACCAACTGAGAAGGCTCATCCAGCCCGCAATTACGCAGTACCCCTGCAGCCTCTCCAGCTCTCCACCTCCTCCTCCCTCCGCCTCCTCATTCAGTATTACCATACCAGGTGTGAACTTTACCTTCACCTTCATAATATCCACAGTGAGCCTTTCCACCCCTATCCAATATTCCCACACAACAGGACAGCTCCAAACCATATGTAATAGGTCCCCTCTTGCCCCACATCCCTTCCAACATTGCTCCGAGCTGTCTGGATACAGCGCATGGAGCCACACCGGGGTCCAATACAGTCTCAATCGTAACATATAGTTATTTTCCAGCATTGCTGTCCCAGGGGCAAGTCTGTGGGTCCTAATATAAATACTGTCCCACCTCGTGGGGTCCCATTGACCTCCCAACTCCTCCTCCCACTGCTGCTGGCTACATATGGCCCTGGCTTGTATTCCCCCAAAAGCCTATATAACCTTGATATTATCCGAGTAGCTATCCCCCTGCTTCCCATCTCCTCAAATGGTGTGGGCTGCGCAGACCAATCCTTTTTCACCTCCCTCTGCTGTAGCCAGTACCACATACTAACATATGCATATCGGTCTCGCTCATCCAAGTGGTGCTGCTTTTGGAGATCCTCAAAAACTCTGAATGCCTCCCCCCCTCTCCCACCATTTGGCCAATTTTCCACAGCCCCTTCCTCCCCCAACTCTTAAAAATTCCCACCGCCTCCCCCATCCTACCCTCTGCCACTGTCTGAAGATGGGTCTCCCTGGAGTACTTCTTCCCCCCCATCAAGTACCTTCTCCATTTCACCCACACTTGTCTCGTGAGTTCCATATATGGATTCTCCTCCCCCTTTCCCCGCCTTCCTACCCTGGGATCCCAGATCCAAGCTCCTGGACTCTCCTCCTCCTCCTCCCCTTCCATGCCTACCCACCCTGGGCGCTTCAGCCCTTCTTTCCACGCGAACAGTGTCCGGAGTTGCGCCGCCTCATAGTATCTAAGCAAAGATGGAACCCCCAACCCCCCTCCTCTTTAGTCTTATACATGGTGGTCCTAGCCACTTTCGGGCGCCTGCCATCCCAAATAAACTGCATAAGCAGGCTCTGCTTCATATCTATTTCCTTTTTTACCAGCCTGCACGGCAAGGACTAATATACAAACAGCAGCCTCGGCAGTATATTCATTTTCACAACCACTGTGCGGCCCAACCATGACAGATACAACCCCCTCCATCTAGATAAATCCTGCCTAATACTTTCCACCAGTCCCTGATAGTTCCATTGCTTAATCCTAAATAAAGGAATCCCCAGCTGGATCCCCAAATACCGAAAGCTACCTACCACCCACCGAAACTTAAAGTTGTGCCTCAAGCTCTCTTCTACTCTAGGCGCTAGGTTAAATCCCAACAGTTCAGTTTTACCCTGGTTCATTTTATAGCCTGCTATCCGGCTATACCGCTGTATCGCCTTCATCAACACAGGTAATGTTGTAAGTGGTTGTATTATGGTAAAGATAATATCATCCGCAAATAACCCAATCGTTTCCTCTTTCCCCCAGATCCTTACCCCTTTTATATCCACCTCTCGTCTAATATATGCGGCAAGCGGTTGAATAGCCAATGCAAACAGTAATGGCGACAGCGGGCAGCCCTGTCTGGTGCCCCTGTGTAGCTCAAAACTCTCTGAATAGCCGCTATTCACTCTGACTCTAGCCCGTGGTCCTTGGTACAGTGCTCTTATCCAGCTAATATACTGCACTCCAAAACCCATTTTCTCTAATTCTCTAAACATATATGGCCACTCCACGCGATCAAATGCTTTTTCTGCATCAACCGTGACCATCACTGCCGATTCCTTAGATCTCTGAAGATGCCACGCTATATTCAAAATCTTTCTCACATTGTCGCTTCCCTGTCGCCCCTTGACAAACCCTGTCTGATCTGGGTGAATCAGCTGTGGCACCACATCCTGGATCCTATTTGCCAATACTTTCACCAAGATTTTGGCATCTGTTTATTAGGGATATTGGCCTGTAAGAACCACATACTCCCCTATCTTTACCGGGTTTTGGTAGTATGGTTATGCCGGCTTCCGCCATGGACTTTGGGAGGCCCTCCCCTTGAAGAACCCTATTCACTACCTGAGTGAAGATGGGCGTGATAGGTTCCGACAACACCTTATAAAACTTTGCGGTGTACCCGTCCAAACCCGGTGCCTTCCCTACTTTTAACGTGGCTATGGCCCTCAGTACCTCTTCCTCATGAATCTCTTGCCCTAAGCGGTCTCTCTCCTCCCCATTCACCCGCGGAAGGTGACATTCCTCCAGGAACTCTGCAGTCTCCTCCCCCCCCCCCCTCCCCACCAATATTTCGCTCTTATACAGATTCTCATAAAACTCCCTAAATATCTTCCTAATACCCTTGGTGCGGTGTTCCATTTCCCCTTTATTATTCCTAATGCCCTCTATGAGAGCTGCTTGCCTCCTCGCCTTTAAACGACAGGCCAAGAGCCTCCCTGCCCTATTTCCCCCCCCCCCCCCCCAAAATGGGCCTGCTTCAACACCGCCAACTGGTACGCCATCTCTTGAGCCTGCAATTTGCTCAGCTCCGCCCTCACCTTAATGAGCTCTGCAATAGTATGTGAATGATGCACTCTCTCAAGATTTCCCAACTTCCGCAGTAAGTCTTTATCCGCAGCCCCTTTCTCCCTCTTGCGTGCCCAGGCTTACCAACTGTCCCCGAATCACTGCCTTTAGTCCATCCCACAACACCCCCATAGACACCTCCCCTTTGTCATTCAACTGGATATATTCTTTTATATTGTCCTTAAGTTTCCCCACATACCGCTCCTCCTCAAGTAGGGAGTCATTAAGTTTCCAAAATTTTAAACTGTCATCAGTTGTACCCATATCAAACTTTATGCTCACTGGGGCATGATCAGACCAGGTGATTAAACCATGTTCCACTTCTTGTACCCTCTCTACCCATTGTTCACCCACTCCCCCCCCCCCCCCCATATTATATCTAACCTACTGTAGGTTCCATGTACTCGAGAGTAAAACGTGTACTTCCGCTCTCCCGGATGCCAGCTTCTCCAAACATCTACCAATCCCAATCTCTCCTGCATTTTATGCAAACGGTGCCTGTCCCCTCGACCTCCTCCCCCCTGTCCCCCACTTGTGTCCATTCAGTGGTTAAATGTCAGATTAAAATCCCCTCCCAAAATTATGGGGGTCTTCCCAAATTCCTCCAGCTTCTTCAAAATTTGCTCATACGCCTCCCCCTGCTTCTCATTTGGTCCATAGAGGCTAATCACCCACACCTCTTCCCGCTCTATTTGTAACCATACCCCCACCCATCTACCTCCTTTCCCCTTGCAGGTACCCTTCACCATATGCTGGAATTTGCCTCCCACCAGGATCCCCACCCACCCTTTCCTAGAGTTTGCTCTCTGTCCCGCAAGAACCACCTTAGGATATTGCCTAGACTCTAATAAATATTCCTGCCCTACCCGCAGGTGGGTTTCTTGTATGCATAGAATATCCGCTCCCATTTTCCTGCCCTCCAGCTCCACCAAATTCCGTTTCTGTCTCGTACACAACCCCTTTACATTCAATGTCGTTATCGTTAACATTTTCCTCCTCCTGGCTCACCTTCCCCTGGCCCTCCTCCTCCCCCTTTTACTAGTCCTTACTTTCAAGCCCTCCCCCTGCTTTCCCATCCCCTGAACTCTCTCCCCCCCTTCCCCTCCCATCCCCCCATGTCCTCCTTCCCTTCCAGAGGATACACCAGGAATAGTGTGCCCCTTCCCCCTCCCCACCCCCCTCTTCACCTTAACCCCTTTCTCCTCCATCCCATTACTCACCCCTCCACCTCCCGCTTCCCCCTCCCTATTTCCACCTCCAACATTCACAATTGTAGCTACCTCTCCTTCCCCCTTAATCTCTATCCCCACCCCTCTCCCTCCATACCCTCACATCCCATCCTCCAAAATCATGCAGCGCTGAAAACACCCCTCCACCTCCCCCACAATGTATACCCAACATATTATCAGTCCTCAGGTTCCTTCCACGGACCACTCATCTCCCAGCTCTTGCCCTGTTGTCCGATGGATCCTCCTCTCCTGGCTATCTCCGCGCTGCTGCTGTCTCATAAGAACATAAGATATGCCATACTGGGTCAGACCAAGGTCCATCAAGCCCAGTATTCTGTTTCCAACAATGGCCAATCTAGGTCATATGTACCTAGCAGTTTCCCCAAGAGACACAAGTTCCACAGTGCTTGTACTGGGTCAAGCATTGATATCTTCGGTCACTTCTTAATAATGGTTTATGGACCTTTCCTCCAGGAACTTGTCCAAACCTTTTTTTAAACCCAGCTACACTAACAGCCTTTACTACATCCTCCGGTAACAAATTCCAGAGTTTGATTACACGTTGAGTGAAAAAATATTTTCTTTTATTAAATAGTTTACCCTGTAGCTTCATTGCATGTCCCCTAGTCTTTCTATATTCTGATAACGTAAACAATCGATCTACGTTTACCCGTTCCACTCCGTTCATTAATTTATAGACTTCTATCATATCTCCCCTCAGCCATCTCTTTTCCAGGTTAAAGAGCCCTAACCTTTTTAGCCTTTCTTCATAGGAGTATCCTTCCATCCCCTTTACCATTTTGGTGGCTCTTCTCTGAACCTTTTCTAAAATCGCTATATCCTTTTTAAGATACGGCGACCCGAATTGCACACAGTATTCAAGGTGCGGTCTCACCATGGAACGATATAGAGGCATTATAATATCTTTTGTTTTATTTTCCATTCCTTTCCTTATCATACCTAGCATTCTATTTGCTCTCTTGGCCGCCACTGCACACTGGGCCGAGGGTTTTAACATGTTATCCACAATGACGCCTAAATCTTTTTCCTGGGCGGTGGTTCCTAATGTGGAACCTTGCATCGTGTAACCATAGTTTGGGTTGTTCTTCCCTAGGTGCATAACCTTGCACTTGTCCACATTAAATTTCATCTGCCATTTTGATGCTCAGTCTTCCAATTTATCAAGATCCTCTTCCAATTTTCCACAATCCTCTTGGGTTTTAACAACTTTAAATAGTTTTGTGTCATCTGCAAATTTGATCACCTCACTCGTTATTCCACTTTCCAGGTCATTTATGAATATGTCAAAAAGCAGTGGACCCAGCACAGATCCACAGATCTCCTCCACGCCTGTGATCCTGCTCCCATGGATACTTCCTGGGGCCGCAGTCCCGCTTCTCTTAAAGCCCCCATCGCCTCCTCTGGTGACTGCGTCTGCCATGTCTGCCCCTTGAGGGTAAAGGATATTCCAAACGGGTGTAGCCATCGGTACTTGACTTCCGCTTTCCGCAATAATTGTGTCACTGGTTGCATTGCCCTCCTCCTCTGCAATGTGCCAATGGACAAGTCCTCATATATATGCACCGAGTAGCCCTGCCACGTCAGGGCTCCAAAACCCTTCATGATGTTGACTATTTTCTCCTTTGTTTTATATCTTGCCAGGCAGATGATAAAGTCCCTAGGCCTGTTTCCTACAGGTGACCCCAGTGCTCTGTGCGCTCTTTCAAGTTGTATGTCCACAGCTGCCACCTCCTTTCCACCTTTCTTTAGCACCTCTAGGCACACACAGACTGCCACCTTTTCGCTATCTTGAAATTCCTTCTCCTCTGGGATCCTACGGATTCTCAGGTTGTTGCGCCGCGATCAATTTTCCAAATTTTCCAGTTTATAGAGTAGGGCCTCATGCTGGGAGCCTAGCTTTACACCTCTATGCATCCCTTCTTCCTGCAGCTGCTCAAGTTCTTGCAGCCTGCTTTCGTGGTCTCCCATCCTACACACCAGCTCTCTGATTTTCTTCCTTCAAGGGCCCCAAGAGCTCATTAAGTTCACTTTTCACTGACTGCACCTCTTTTTTAATTTCAAGGAACCAGTCCCTGAGCTCCACTCTAATATTTTGTAGGGGGGTCTGTTCCTGGTGCTTTCTCGCTCCACATCCACCAGTGCGAGGCATTTTGTGAACACATGAGGCGCTGAAGCTAGGCCAAAAGGCAGCACTCTGTACTGGAAAGGTTGTTCCCCCAGGACGAATCTGAGTTATGCTCCCTGCATCAAAAAAGGATGCGCAGGACGTATCTAATCTCCTTTTTTGAAGGTATTGAAGCAGGGTGCCCAGGGAAATCATTCTGAACTTTCCTCTTAACCAAGTATGTGTTCAGGTCTCTTAGGTCTAGGATGGGATGGTATCTCCCCCCCCCCCCCCCCATTTTCTTGGGAATTAGTAAGTAACTGAATAAAACCCATGCCCTTTTTGCTCTGGTGGCATGAGCTCAATTGCTAGATCTGACAAGAGGGTGGTGGTTTCTCTCTGAGACAGTTCTGATGCAGAGGGTTAAGGTGACGCACTCTGTGGGCAAGTTGGTTGGTAGACTAAGAATTGTAGTTTTATAACAGCTGTTGATTATCTGAAGAACCCAAGAGTCTGAGGTTATAGAGAGCCCACCTTTTGGGCCAAAAGAGTGAGCCTTCCCCCGACTGGAGGGTTTCCCACTGCGGCTACAGGTAGAGTGGCTATGCTCTGAAGGAACCAGTCAAAACTCCACCCCAGGTTTTGGCTGAAGAGACGGATGAGTTTTTTCTGAGGCTGCTGTTGGCATGGAGTCTGTTTGGGATGGGAGGTTTTGGGCCCTGGAAAATACCTACGCCTACAAGAGTAATGGGTCTTTTTCTGTTCCCCTTTGGTACATGCATAGGAGGATGGCTCAGATGTGCATATTGAGAGATTGAAATGTTTTATATGCTGTATTTTTTTCTATGAAGGTGGTTTTCTCTTTGAGCTATTCTCCAAAAATATTCTTTCCATGGCACGGCATGTTAGTAAGCTTGTTCTGCGCTGATTGTTCCAGATCCGAGGCGTGGAACCAGGCAAGTCTACAGGTGCCAATACATATGGCAGAAGCTCTTGATGCTGTTTCAAAGATGTCCTAGGTCGCCCAGACCATAAACTTCGAGCAGTCCTTGCCATGAGCCATTAGGGAACGGTATTGTTTCAATTTCTCTGGAAGGAGAAACAGGCAGTTTGGCAAGGTCACACGTGATCAAGAACATGCCCATGTAGAGCTGGTAAGAGAACATGTGGGCTACTAGAATGGAGCTCTAAAAATACCTTCTCCCTGAACAGTCCAATGTTTGAGCCTCCCTCCCTGGGTGTGCCAAGGAATGAATCTTGGTACTCTTGGATCTCTTTAGGGCAGATTTGACCACCAAGGAATGGTGAGGAAGCTGAGGCTTCTTGAATCCAGGAGTCTTCTGAACTCAGTATATGGCGTCAAGCCTTCTACTGACTGGAGGCACAGTGAGGGGAGTTCTCCCACATTCTCATCCGCACTCTCTGTAGGATGCGGTGCATGGGTACGTCACCACCTCCTTATGGACTAAGTAGTACTGTAGGATCTCTAACTCTTCTGCCCTGGGCTCATCCCCGTTTTCAAAGAATCCTGGAAGGTCATGTCCTCTGGAGGGGACTTGCGCCACTCATATAGTGAAGGGCCTGATGGAAGGTCAGGAGACCTGTCCTCCAACAAGTCCTCAGATTCCATATCTGTCCCCTAGCCTTCTGACTCAGACTTAGAGAAAGTCAAAGTACTGCTGCACTGCCAAGAGTGCCATAATGTATTTCTTGAGCGCTTGCAGAAGGTGCTTCTTCATGGCTGCTGATTCCGAAAGCTGTGGAGCCACAGCAACTTTGACCAATGTACCTGATATTCATACAGGAGCATTGGTTGCTTGGTCTTGGCTCTCGGTAGGCTGTCTATGCTGCTCGAATTGTTCTCGAGGATGAGCTCTCCTCCCTTCGGGGGTTGTTTCGAGGGGCGCTCTTATGGACCCTCATCACTCTCGATGCCATGCCTGGATGGGCTCTGATGCTAATGCACTAGAGTCTTCACTCTGTGCTCAGTATGATCACCCTTTGATGAAGCCAAATCCTTCCTTGTCTTCAGGATGGGTGCTCGGCTCAGAGTAGGCTTGAGAACTCCTCAATGTCAATGCACTGCCAGCATTAAATGCATCCTTAGAAGCCATTGAGAGCAATGCCAATGGATTGGACTTAACGCCAAAAAGTGATTTGCGCTGCCTCTCTTGAACTTTGAGTCCTCTTTTTGTCATCTGCAAACACAAACTACAAGAAGGCGGCTGATTGGGTCCCAGCACTGGAGGCATCAGTTTTGTGTATCCGTGGTGGATATGGTCCTGGCATGCTGGGTACACTTCTTGAACCGCTGGCAGGATTCTGGGATATGTCGCCCAGGAATATAGCCGCAGCAAAATCAAACAGTTTGATTTTGGAAAGTAAGGCCCGTCTGGAGCACCAACACTTAAGGGAGCAGAGATGCCACGGAAAAAGAAATATAAAAACTATTGACTGAGGGAGAAAAACCCTAAAAGGGAAAAGAGAACCACAGCAGCAGGTGAATGGCAAAAACCCCGCAGGGGAGAGAAACGTTTATCAAGCGGAGGACAACTGGAACATGTCTGTGGGGCTCTGCAGAAAATGAAAGACTGATCTAAGATGGCACTGTGGCAGGAGGTGGGAAGGAGTGTTAGAACCTCCTAAAAACTTCCAGTAGGAGGTAGGGAGTGTTCCCATTCAGGGCTCCATCAGAGATGTCGCCCATATCTGCTTGTCCACAGAGAAAGATATGAACACCATTGATCTACGTGCAGGGGACGCAAAGAATCTTGCAAGAATAGTTGTCATTTTCGGAGCACAATTGCTTGCAGGGGAACTTCCACCGATACTGAGCCTGTTAGAGGCCTGTTCGAGGTTGTATTCTGTGATATCCTCACAGCCATTCTCCCTGGAACAGGGCCTGGACACTGCTCAGCAGGTGGAAGGTCTGGATGTGAGGTAGCAAAAGCAAGGGCCAGGGGTTGTGAAGAGGCTGCATCTAGAGGAGTGGGTCTCAGATGGTTCCTTTCGCCCTAGGGGTGAGAGAATATCCCACTCTTGGACTCTTTTAGAAAAGATACTGGAAGAGAAGGCAGGCCCTCTAGGGAAAGATGCATCAGTTGTAAGGATTTTTGAGAAGGTTCTTAAGATTTTACGGGGCTAGTGATATTTAAGATTTCAGAGGGTCAGCTGGTAGAGGCGGCAATGGCAGATGATCCAGTATTGGAGAATATTAAGAAACCTCCAAAGATATTCCTGCTACTCCAAGCAACCAAAGAGATGGTCTCAGCTGAAAGGGACGACCAGCCAGGTTTAAGGTGTCTCTAGTAGGCCGCTATCTCACCTCGTGCTGCTACAATACAGTGCTGTACTACCACTTTTCCCTTTTTAAGGATGCTCTCATCCAATTGGTGCAGCAAACATGCAACTGGGCTCTCTTGTAACTGATAGCCTGTCATCTCATTAATGATCCATAGCACCAAATCCCAATATATCTGTACTTTAATACATTCCCACCACATATGAAGCAGTGTACCCGTCTCTCCACATCCCCTCCAACATTTATCTGTTTGCCTTAAACCTGCCTTCCACTTTTGCACCAGTGTCCAATACCACCTAAACACCTTTAAATGCATTTTCTCGGATTTTGGTAGCTATAGAAATTCCCGCAATGGTCTGAATTACGCTATCCCAGGCCTCGTCATCCCATTATAAAGCTAATTCTTATTCCCACTTTTTCATATAATCTAGTTTTTATTTATTTATTTATTTACATTCTCTTATATACCGTGCTATTCTGCATCAGTGCAGTTTACATTGAACAAACTGAAATTACATTGAACAGGGTATTATAACTTGGAGATAACTATTTTACAGGGAACATGGGCTATGGAGGGTTAAGTGGCTTGCCCAAGACCAGAAGGAGCACCTGTGGGACTAGAAACCCCAGTCCTTCCGGCCCAAGGTTGCTGTCCTCTAGTGGGATTTGAACCCCCGGCCTGAAGTACCTTGCCCCAACCACTAGGCCACTCCTCCCCTCCATGGTTAGTTTGCCATCTACACTCTCTGATAATCCTTTATAAATCTTCGACAAGACTCCTTTTTGCCCCACTTGTCCTATCTATGTAACCTCAACATCCCCTATTTCCCCAAAGGTCTCGCCACACCCTCTGTTGCCTTAGAAAGGAGCTAATCTGGAGATAGCTATAATGATCTTGAGTTGATAACCCGTGCAAATCTTTTATTCACGCAAAGTCTCTTACCCCCGTTTTATGCATCACTTGGGAGATATATGTAAGACCCAACTTCGCCCACCTTTGGAGTATCCCCAACTCTGGGACTTGCCCCTCCCCAAAACACGCCATCGACGACATCCCTTGTGTGTAGCATTTATCTTTTACTAATACCTTTCGGTACTGTTGCCATACCGTCATGGTATGTAATACCATGGGGTTGGTACCCTGTGCTCGTCTTCTCTGCCACATTTAGGCACTCCAAGCCATGCCCCCATTGCTGAGGCTTCTTCCATTTGAACCCATTGTTTCTGTCTCTCCCGATGCCATGCATAAAGAGCTTTCAGCTGTGCTGCAACATAGTATTTACGAAAATTAGGCCCCCCCTCCCCCCCTAGATCTTTGAGTAGTGGCCGCAGCCACCCCAGGAAAACAATTCTGCCAGATGAATCTGTTCACTACCTTTTGTAGATACCTTAACTTTTTAAGGTGCAGCGCCTGGAATAGAAATCGAGGCGGCAGCAGCAGCATCTTTACCACTGCAATGTGCCCAGACCAAGATATGTATTCTTACCCCCATGCATTCACCAAGCTTTCCACCTGGCTGAACAATTTAAGATAATTTATATCAAATAGGTAACAAGTTAGGGACTCTGTGGATCCCCAAATATCAAATAGTCTGCTTAGCCCACCTAAACGATGATACTTTTGCAATACTGCCTTAGACTCCGCTTGGGTTGTCAGATTTTAGTATCTCGGACTTCGACCAATGTATGGTGAACCAAGCTAATTTACTGTATTCCACTAATTCCCACGTTATTATTGGAAGGGATATATGCAGTCGGGAAACACTCAAAATTATATCATCCGCAAAAAGCGCTATCCGGTACTCCTGCTGACCTACCACTATGCCCCTCAAATTCGCCTGCTCCCTAACTCGTGCTGCAAAAGGCTCCGCTGAAAGGGTGAAGAGAGGCAAGAGGGGACACCCCTGATGTGTTCCCCTCCCCTGAGGGGAAAAGGGATGAGTAGGCCCCATTCACCCTAACACAGGCCATTGGGCTCTGGTAAAGAGCCCGTACCCAGCTCAGAAACCCCTCTTCCAACCCCATTCTCTCCATGACCTGAAACAAAAAGGGCCAGAATACCTGGTCGAATGCTTTTTCAGCATCTAATGACAGCAATGCTTCCTCTCTTTTTTGACTTGCTGACCATATCAAATTTAAAATCTTATGGATATTGTCCAATACTTGTCTATCAGGAATAAACCAGGCTTGGCCCTGATGCACCAGCTGCCCTATTACCTTATTTAAGTGCGTAGTCAGGATTTTTGCCAACAATTTGGCATCCAGGTTCAACAAAGACTGACGTATGTGATGCACATTCCTGCGGGTCTTTCCCCTCTTTGGGTATCAATGATATCCCTGCCCATCCCATTGTTTTCCGCTAAGGCCCCCCCCTTCCCTCGGAAGATTAAATAACTGCACCAGGGTTTTAACTAGCATCTCCCCAAACCTTTTTATAAAAGCATGCTGTCAAACCATTCAAACCAGGCGCCTTGTCCATCTTCAACTGCTTAATTGCTATAAAACCTCCTCATTAATTGCCCTATTCAAGGCCCTTAGAGTCAGTCCAGTTACCAAGCTTGGATGCAGACAGTCAAAGGAACTCTGGACCCTATCTACGGGAGGGGGTGTTTTTGCAGCATATAAAGTCTGATAAAAAGTTGCAAATGCAGTGACTCCTCTTCCCCCTCCCCCCCCCCCCCCCTCAGCTCGCCGCCCCTGAAAGGCATTGGCGGGGCAGACGACCCATGAGTCTCTCAGCACACCTGCACTCCAATCTATAAATAATGTCTCACTGTTCTTAATGTCCTTTCAGAGCAGATGGTTTCTTCTCTAGCCCGTTTGCACTCTGCACGCTTTCAGTCCCTTCATTCTCCTGCCATTGCAGGCGGTGTGTTGCTCATTTGGCGATGCAGTCTACGATTGCCATTCTCCACTCTCCGTTTGGAATAGGTTGTTTTGGGTGCCGTCCCAGTCTCTCGTTCCAAACACAGCCCTGTCATTCCTGCTGCAGTTAAGGCTTTAATTGCCTCCTCTCGTGTACACACACGGAGCCATTGTCCTTTTATATGTGAGGCTCAGTCCAAAGGGAAAAGTCCAACCATATCCGATTCCCTCATTGCGTAGCCTGGTCACTACATCCTTCATTAAACGTCTTTTCTGTAGTGTGGCCAGTGCCAAGTCCGCATAGATTTCCACTTCCCACATTTCCCATTTAAAAGTTCCACTCATCCATGCTTTACTTTGCACAAGCTCTTTCACCTTTATAGTCGTGGAAGCATGCTATAATATCCCAGGGTTTGTTCTTCCTCATTGCTGCTGCTACTCTATGAGCCCGGTCAATACGCAGGTCTAACTCTTCCAAGGCTCTTTTGACTGAGGCAGGAGTAGAGCTGGAACTCTCTATGACCACCGCTCTGCTGTCTATATAAGACTCATCCTCAGGGACTCCCCGCAGCTGAATGTTGCTCCTTCTGAACCTATTTTCTAGGTCCTCTAATTTTTCCTCCAAAGCAGCATTTTCCTGCTGTAGGTTTTGCATTTGATTTTCCAGAGACCCCACTGTCTCATCTTGCTCTTCCATGCGTTCCTCCACCTCTTCTACACGCCGCCTCAACTCTGTCATCTCTGCTTGCAGACCATCCACGCTAGCTACAATATCTGCTCTAACTAGAAATATTTCACTTTTTAACTCCTTGAACCAGGCCCTCACTTTTGCATGGAAATTGTTTTGCAGTTCTGTGTTTGTCTGTACCTCCGTCATGACTCGCCTCTGCCATTTCCTTTGTGCCTTTCTTAAGGCTTGCAGGCTCTACAGTTTTCCCTCCCAACAGCGCCATCTTATCTCTCTGCCCCCAGGACAACACCTGCTCTGCTGCCGCCGCAAACACAAACTCCTATTAAATTAACTTTTTTTCACTTTCGCTGACATTCTTGCAGGTTTCGCACCTCCTCCGCTGCTGTGCATTATCACTATAACCGTCAGGGTGAGCTATTTTCACCTATAATTTACTGAAGTTGGCAGGTACTCTGAGCTCATGTAGCTATCTTGGATGGTGACAGCAGCAGCCTCTCTTATCCCATGACTTTTAATTTCGCCAAGAGTCTTTCATATGAGGGTCTTTGTCAAAGGCTTTCTGAAAATCCAGATACACTATATCGACTGACTCACCTTTGTCTACCTGTTTATTCACACCTTCAATAAAATAAAACGGATTAGTTTTTACAACACTTTCGTTGGCTAAGTCCATATTAGCTTTCTCCCGTTGAGCCATGACTATCTGCATTTTCAGTAATTTTATTCTTTATAATGGCTTCTACCATTTTGCTTGGTACTAACATCAGGCTCACCGGTCTGTAGGTTCCCAGATCATCCCTGGAACCTGTTTTAAAAATTGGTATTACATTGTCCATTCTCCAGTCTTCAGGTACTACAGATGATTTTAATGATAGTTCACAGATTACTAATAGTAGGTCTGCAATCTCATATTTCAGTTCTTTCAACACCCTTGGATATGTACCATCTGGTCCAGGTGATTTGCTACTCTTCAGTTTATCAAACAGTTCTAATACATCTTCCCCATTTATCAATATTTCATTCAATTCTTTCATTATATCACCTTTAAATACCATTTCAGGCATGGGTAACTTCCCCAGCAAAGCATTCACACTCACAAGGGAGCACAGCAAATAGAATCAAGGTAAAAAAAAAGATCTCAACCTCAAAATAAAGAGGAAACAGCTTTATTGGAAAACCCCTACACAGGCCGTGTTTCAGCAGATAGCTGCCTTCAGGGGGTCAAACCAAAAAACAAAACTATAAAAACAATGTTAGAACATGGTAAAACTTTAATAATACACAAATCACAATATGGTCAAATGAATATCTTAAAAGATTGTGTAACTAAACATAAAAACTATTAAATCAAAAACTATATTAAAAACTCCAAACTGACAGTATAATATCAAAAAATAAAAGAAAAATAGAGAAAATAAAAGGTCAGTGGTTTTCAAAGGCAAATAAGAGTGCACATAAGGAGGAGCATATAAAAAGAATGATAATATAAAGTGAGTAACATACATTTTTTTTTTTTTTTTTTTTTTACCAATTTATGGTTCATCTTCAAATAGGTGTATAGCAGCAAAAATAAAATAGCACAGATATCCTAAAATTCTCTGTTTGTGGACCCGTCAGGCAGAGCGATGGAAAGGCATAGAACAGGCACACATACAACAAATTAGACCTAATAAAAGTTAAATTTTCCATTTATCTTTTATTAGGTTTTCCAAATATACCACATAGCCATCATAGTTTCTCAACCTTACACACTTGTCTCCAAACTGATAGGTTCCATATATATAACACCATAATCACAATTCTACAACTTTGCACACGCTCCCAATACTGTATCCACTCTCCTCCCCCCCCTCCTCTATCTTCTATCACCCCCAATCAAGTGACAAAATATACTAATAACTCCATAACGGTCCCATTCAGCACCCGTACTATTGGCCTTTATCCTATCTACAATTCTCCCCTCCTTGCCATTTCTCCAGCCATCCCCACACCCCTTTCCACTGTGTAATGATCTTATCTCCTTTCCCTTTATGAATCCCCGTCAACTTATGCATCAATTACAAGTTCACCACCCTTTTTACAAAGCCCTCCCTTTTTGGACATGTGCTACATTCCAGTGGGCTGCTATCTCATTGCGTACTGCCACAATACAATGTTGCAGCACTTCCCTTTCCCCTTCCAATTGGTGCAACAAACCAACCACTGGGCTCTTTTGCAATTTATATCCCGTCTTCTCATGAATGATCCGCAGCACTGATTCCCAATAGGGCTATATTACCTTACATTCCCACCACATATGAAGCAGGGTACCCATCTCCCGACACCCTCTCCACCACTTGTCTGTTTGCCCTAAACCTGCCTTCCATTTTCGTACCAGTGTCCAGTACCACCTAAACAACAACTTATAAGCATTCTCTTGGATTTCTGTAACTATAGAGATAACTGCTATAGTTTGGATTACCCTATCCCAGGCCTCTTTGTCCCATTGTAATGCTAAGTCTTGCTCCCCACTTTTTCATATAATCAAGTTTACCCTCCACACTCTCCATTAATCCTTTATATACCTTTGACAAAACTCCTTTTTACCCCACTTGCCCTATGCAGGTAACCTCAAACAAACCCCTATTGCCCCATAAATCTCGCCACACCCTCTGCTGCCTTAAAAAGGAGCTCATCTGTACTGATCCTGATTCGATAGCCCATATAAATCTTTCACACCAGCAAAATCCCGTACCCCCGTTTTTCTGTATCACTTGAGATATTTGTGTGAGACCCAACATTGCCGACCTGAGAAGTATACCCCGCTCTGGGCCCTGTCTCTCCTCAAAGCACGCCTCCAGCGACATCCCCTGTGAAAGAGAAATTAGACTTACCTGCTAATTGTTGTTCTTTGAGGAACTCCAGTTCAGTCCCTTACCTCTGGGTAGTGAACCACCTCCTGCAACATAGAGACTGGGCATGTCAAAATTGTGACATCAATGGATGTATCCTGCCGGCCTGTCCCACAAGCCCCCAGTGACCTATTGACAAAGCAGACTCAAAGGAGCAACAAATAAGTAGCTATAGTATTAACTTTAACCAATTAAATAACTGTTCTAAATCCCCATTAACTAAGAGGATAACTTCTCCTGCCCTCTCTTTAAAGAAAAAATAGCATAGAGAAAAGAGAAAACAGAAAGAATACAGAGATCCATAATATCTGGCGGACCTTCACCAGCACCATGTTTTCCCATCTCCCCCCCCCCCCCCCCCAATAATCTGCCCCTGCCGAAAACTGAGAAATCCCTGGGTGGGAATCAGGATTAAACTGGAGTTCCTCAAGGAACAACAATTAGCAGGTAAGTCTAATTTCTCTTCCTTTATTGTCCCTCCAGTTCAGTCCCTCACCTCTGGGATGTAACAGAGCAGTAAACTATTGGGAGGGACCTGTCCAGCCTGACCGCAAAACTGCAGCCCCGAAACAGGCATCCTTCGCCGCCTGAACATCCAGGCGATAATGCTTACTGAACATATGTAAAGACGACCATGTGGCAGCCCTACAGATTTCCACCGGCGGAACCAAACTATGTTCTGCCCATGAAGCCGCTTGCGCCCTAGTAGAATGAGCCTGTAACCCTGTGGGCACCTGACGCCCCTGTAAAATATACGCTGACGCTATCGCTTCTCGGACCGATCTGGAAATTGAAGCTTTGGCCGCCGCTTCCCCTTTACACGGCCAACAGAAACGGTTCCCGACAAGACACCTGCAACTGAAATTCTTCGTGCAGAACAAATGGCTACCAAAAACACTGTTTTTAAAGTCAAATCCTTGAGGGAAGCCAAGTGCAACGGCTCAAAAGGTTCTCTCGTCAGCACTCCTAGGACTAAGTTGAGATCGCATGGAGGAGAAATCAATTTTCGGGAAGGCTGTAAACGAGCCACAGCTTTCAGGAATCGTATCGCATCGGAATGCGACCCCAGTGCTAATCCCTGCACCTTTCCTCAATAGCAAGAAATAGCCGCCAGCTGAACCCTTAAGGAACTGGCCGCCAAACCCTTATCAAAACCATCCTGCAAAAAAATTAAAATTACAGGGACTGAAGCCATGGTTGGTCGGACTTGATGTTATTCACAACAGTCCTCAAAAATACGCCATACGCGCACATATGCTAGGGATGTAGACTTCTGGCCAGAAGTAAGGTAGTAATCACTGCACCCAAATAACCTTTCTTCCTTAACCTAGCCCTTTCAATGGCCTAGCCATAAGCGAGAACTGATCCACGTGAGGCATTCTTAGAGGCCCTTACATCAGAAGATCCGCTGTTGCGGGAATCCGCCAAGGTTTCCCGTCCAGTAGCCGCACCAGATCGGCTTACCAGGGGTGTCGTGGCCAATCCAGTGCTACCAACACTACTTTCCCCTGATGAGATTTGATGCGCTGAATCACCCGTCCTATGAGAGCCCAAGGGGGAAAGACGTAGAGCAGACCTTGTGTGTGTGGGCCAGCGTTGCATCAAGGCATCGATACACTCCGACATCCCTTCTCGTCTTCTGTTGTAAAAGTGACTCGTCTTGGCTGAAAGAAATGTAGCCATGCGGTCCATAATCGGAGGTCCCCATCTGTCGACTATCTGAGCAAAAACTTCCGGATGAAGCTCCCACTTGCCGGCATCCACTCGGACTCTGCTGAGAAAATCCACTGTCACATCCGTTCCCGCAATGTGTGCTGCCAACAACGCCTGAAGCCGAGGCTCCAGCCAAGCAAACATTTCCACGTCCTCTTCCATAGCTGCATTTCCTGTGCTCCCTTGCCGATTGAGGTAAGCCACTGTTGCAGCATTGTCCGAGAGCACTCGCACCGCTCGACTGCACACCGAGGATTTGACTGCCCGAAGCGCTAGAGCCACTGCCCGCAGTTCCAGATGGTTGATCAACCATTTGGCCTCCTGCTAGGTCCAGGTTCCTTGTGCGACTAGATCCTCGCTATGAGCTCCCCAACCTGCAAGACTGGCATCCGACAACACTGGAAGCCACTGTGGCTGCTCGAGCGGCATGCCTGCTCCCACATTCTTGGGCAAAGCCACCATTGAAGCGCTTTTCGGACCTTCAACGGACACGGAAGCTGCTTGTTCAGGGTGTCGTTCTGGTGCAACCAACACCGAAGTAGAGACCTCTGCAATGGATGCATGTGCGCTCTGGCCCAAAGTACCATGTCTAGCATCACCGCCATCGTCCCAAGAACAAGGAGGTAGTCCCAGGCCGACAGAGCTTGAGTCTTTAAAAACTTGCGCACCCATAAGAACATAAGATATGCCATACTGGGTCAGACCAAGGTCCATCAAGCCCAGTATCCTGTTTCCAACAGTGGCCAATCTAGGTCATACGTACCTAGCAGTATCCCCAAAAGACACAGGTTCCACAATGCTTGTACTGGGTCAAGCATTGAAATCCTGGGTCCCTTTTTAATAATGGTTTATGGACCTTTCTTCCAGGAACTTGTCCAAACCTTTTTTAAACCCAGCTACACTAACAGCTCTTACTACATACATCCTCCGGTAACAAATTCCAGAGTTTGATTACACGTTGAGTGAAAAAATATTTTCTCTTATTTGTCTTAAATAGTTTACCCTGTAGCTTCATTACATGTCCCCTAGTCTTTCTATATTCTGATAGCGTAAACAATCGATCTACGTTTACCCGTTCCACTCCATTCATTAATTTATAGACTTCTATCATATCTCCCCTCAGCCGTTTCTTTTCCAGGTTGAAGAGCCCTAACCTTTGTAGCCTCTCTTCATAGGAGTAGCCTTCCATCCCCTTTACCATTTTGGTGGCTCTTCTCTGTACCTTTTCTAATAACGCTATATCCTTTTTAAGATACGGCGACCAGAATTGCACACAATATTCAAGGTGCGGTCGTACCATGGAACGATACAGAGGCCTTATAATATCCTTTGTTTTATTTTCCATTCCTTTCCTTATGATACCTAGCATTCTATTTGCTTTCTTGGCTGCCGCTGCACACTGGGCGGAGGGATTTAACATGTTATCCACGATGACTCCTAAATCTTTTTCCTGGGTGGTGGTTCCCAATGTGGAACCTTGCATTGTGTAACCATAGTGTGGGTTGTTCTTTACTAGGTGCATAACTTTGCACTTGTCCACATTAAATTTTATCTGCCATTAGGATGCCCAGTCTTCTAATTTATCCAGATCCTCCTGCAGTTTTCCACAGTCCTCTTGGGTTTTAACAACTGTAAACAGTTTTGTGTCGTCTGCAAATTTGATAGCCTCACTAGTTATTCCCTTTTCCAAGTCATTTATGAATATGTCAAAAAGTAGTGGACCCAGTACAGATCCCTAGGGTACTCCACTATTCACCTTTTTCCATTGGAAAAATTGGCCATTTAGCCCTACCCTCTGCTTTCTATCTTTTAACCAGTTCCCGATCCACAATAGTACACTGCCTCCTATCCCATGTCTTTTTAGTTTTGCCAAAAGTCTCTGATGAGGGACCTTGTCAAAGGCTTTCTGAAAGTCCAGATACACTATATCAACCGACTCACCTTCGTCTATCTGTTTATTCACACCTTCAAAAAAACATAACAGATTAGTAAGACAAGATCTTCCTTGTCTAAAGCCATGTTGGCTGTCTCCCATTAGGCCATGACTATCTACATGCTGTGTAATTTTTTTGTTTATGATGGTTTCTACCGTTTTCCCCGGTTCTGACGTCAGGCTCACCGGTCTATAATATCCAGGATCACCCCTGGAACCCTTTTAAAAAATTGGCGTTACATTGGCGACCCTCCAATCTTCAGGTATTACAGATGATTTTAATGAAAGTTCACAGATTACTAATAGTAGGTCTGCAATCTCACATTTCAGTTCTTTCAACACTCTTGGATGTATACCATCCGGTCCAGGTGATTTGCTACTATTCAGTTTATCAAATAGTTGTAATACATCTTCCCGGTGTAGCGATATTTCTCTCAGTTCCTCTGCAGTATCACCTTTAAATGCCACTTCAGTCTTGGGTAACATCCCTACATCTTCCTCAGTAAAGACCAAAGCAAAAATTCATTCAGTCTCTCTGCTATAGCCTTGTCTCCTCTTACTGCCCCTTTTACCCCTCTATCATCTAAAGGTCCAATTGACTCTCTCACAGGCACTGTTCCCTCTAAGCTGTGCGCGTGTGCACACCTCGCCGAGTCAGCACACATACTTTACAACAGAGCGCACAAAAATTACTGTTCTGATTCTGATAGGAAACAACACAGACGTTCTTAAAATTGAAAAGTTGTTGTGTATTTATGGTTTTCACAAGTTCTACAATATTTTCTAGTGCAATCAATATGGTGTACTGTACATACTGTATTCTGACGTGTAGTCATATTTTAATGTATATAACTCGGAGTGTCATTATGTGGCGCACAAAAATTTAACCTTCCTTCAAAAGCTGCACAGCTGATATTTTATGCGCACACAGCCTACAGAAAATTAGAGGGGACATTGCTCACAGGCCTTTTGCTACGAATGTACTTGAAAAATTCTTTATTTCGTGTTTTTGCTTCCATAGCAAGTTCCTTCTCAAATTCTCGCTTTGCCTGCCTTATCAATGCTTTGCATTTAACTTGCCAGTGCTTGTGCTGTTTCCAGTTTTCGTCGTTTGGCTCTTTTTTCCATTTCCTGAAAGATGCTTTTTTGGCAGCAACAACCTCTCTGACCTCACCTTTAAACCATGCTGGCAGTTTTTTGGACTTCCTTTCACTTTTCTTAATGCATGGAATACAGCTGGTCTGGACTTCCAGGATAGTATTTTTAAACACCCAAGCTTGATGTAAGTCTTTAACCTTTGCAACCGCTCCTTTTTAGTTTTTTTTCTTAACTATATTACTCATTTTATCATAGTCTCCCTTTCGAAAGTTAAAAGGTAGTACTGTGGCTTTCTTTACTATTCCTCCTCCACTAATTAAATCAAACACGATCATGCTATGATCACTATTGCCAAGTGGTCCCAATACCCTTATTTCTTGCACCAGAATATTGATGGCCATTCCAGGGGGGGTTTCCTTCAGCCCAAACTCCAGGGGGCACTGCATCCCACTTATCCAGGGCAGCCACATCAGATCTAGGCCTGTCCTCATATAACTGCCATTCTTCTTCTCGGGGGACGGACAGTACCAAAACCGCTGGGGCCAGGCTGGGTATTTCGAGCTCAGTCTGGCCCTCAGTCCCGAATGAGATTTGGGCTTGAAGTTTTGCCAGAACATCCCGACCCAGCAAGGGTATCGGACATTCAGGCATATACAGGAACTGGTGGGTGATCGTCCGTCCCCCCAACTGGCATGTGTGGGAAAGGTCTCTGGGCCCTCTTTCCCGTGGCTCCCACAATAGTGACTGATTTGGTGGAGATCGGGGCCACTTGTTGGGTGACCACGGAGCATGTTGCTCCGGTATCGACCATGAATTGCATTTCTCGGTCCCCTAAATTCATTTTGACCATAAGCTCCTGGGGACCCAACAAACTTGGAGCCCGGTCTGGCCTAGTAGTCGTCTGAGTCATAATGTTCCATAGCTGCAAGGCCTTCAATGGCTGGTGCCAGTGGAGGCGGGAAATCATCATACTGGTCTTGCTCCCATGTAGTACGTACAGGTGCTCTGGCGCCCCTCATGGATGGATATCCTCCCCGTCTTGAGTTACGATTTGGACATTCATTTTTCCAATGTCCCTCCTCTTTGCAGTAGGCGCATTGATTGGGGCCCAGGGGAACCCTCGGGCCCCCCGCGTCCACGGCCTCTTCCTCGTCCCCTGCTCCCTCCTCTGGCCCAGGCTGGAACTGGTGGTTGCTGGTGGTTGGCTGCTAGGAAGTCCGCCGCCTTCTTCATCCGACGCTCCGATTCGCGCTTCTGCTCCTGGTCACGATTTACATATATTTTCTGTGCTACTTCCATCAGTTGTGTTGCATTCATGCCCGCAAACCCTTCCATTTTCTGCAGCTTCCGCCGTATATCACCTTGTGCCTGTGCCACAAAGGTAGTATTCACCATACAAAGATTCTCAGGAGCCGCTGGATCGTAGGGGGTGTATAATCGGTATGCTTCAGTCAGATGCTCATAAAATGCCACCGGACTCTCATCAGGAAGCTGGAGAACTTCCGTGATTTTACTGATATTCATAGCTCGTTGTCCCCCCTTCTTAAGGCCCTCAAGGAGCGCAGTCCGGAAACGAGTGAGAGCCAGTGCTCCAGCAGAGTTATTCGGGAAATCTACCGTTGCCTGCTGCCGTGGATTTATAACTCCCTCATGGGCAGGATGCGCCTCCAGCCACTCGAGGGTGGCCTGTACAATGCGTGCCCGTTCTTCTGTACTGAATAAAGTGGAAAGCAATTGTCTAGTGTCCGACCAGGTAGGCTGGTGTGTTTGCATAATACTGGTCATAAGATCTGTCAGTTCTTGGGGCTTTTCAGTATAGGAGGCATAGTGGGTTTTCCAGTTCAACAGGTCCGTGGTGGAAAAAGGGACATAAATCAGGCTGGATGGTCCCACTGCTACTTGCCCAGCGGCATCAAGGTACGGAAGCCCCTGTACTTGGCGTAGTGGCATTTGGAGATCATGCGACCGCAGGCGGTGGGCCAACGGGGTAGATGTTTCAGGCTCAGCCAATGTGCTACCAGGGGATGCTGCGGTGGTACTGGAGGTATCAGGAGTGGGAAGGGGTCAAGGATGTCGGAGGGGTCTGAAGGGGTGTATCCCTATGTGGGGAGGAATCAAGAAAGGAAGAACTGGAATCTGCAGAATCTTCCTCAGACCTGGCGCCACCCACCCCTGGAGGAGGTTCCTCAACTACGGGCGGATCCTGTCACGGTGCGGACGGGACAAGGGGGCGCAACAGCGGAAGGGGGCGTGGAGGGATATCCAGGGAGTCCCCGCCCCTGATAGATGGGGGTGGGCGTTCGTCCCTTCCGGCGACCAACGGCCGCTATCATTATCCTATACTGATCCTCGTGGCAGCGCTGGAGCCATCTTGGCTTGTGCTGGCATATAGCCAGCCATGAATCAATATAAGGGAACTGGTCTGGGTGCTCTTTTGCTACACCTTGATGAACTAAAAACACGGTGGGTAGATCAGTTGACCCCCCGGGAGGCCACAGCTTAACTAAAGCTGGCCGCTCACAAAGAACAGAGAGGCAGAGAGGGGTACCCCATAATCTTCCCCAAACCCAGCCTTAAAATTACGAAGCATGCACTGCAGGGGCGTTTGCACTTTGGATTCCCCTGTCCCCATGCTCCAATCCCAGTACAATAAATAGGTAAAATATGCAGTATAAACGCGCTCATCTCACTGCAAGGAATGCAATGTACAGTGTAAATTCAGATAACAGACAGAGACCAATTGCACAGGACACACACACAGGACTACAAAAGGGGAGAGAAAAACAAAACAACAAGGGGAACAGAGATGTCTCAGCAACTCGTACACTCTCTCTCTCTAGCACAACCCCCCCCCCCTTTCCCCTCTCCCTCTTTCCTAGCACAGACTGAACGGGCAGCAGTTTCAGGTTTCAGCAGAGATCCCAGAGCCCTTACTCGGGCCGCCCGTGCGGGTGATCAGACCGCAACAGATTACAGAGTTCCAGTTACCGAATATCCCCAAAGCAATAATGTAGAGTACTCACCAGACCTGATCAGAGAAGTTTGGATGCCAGTCTATCCAGCCGGATTTCAATCGGAATAATCAGCCTGCTGGGACCAACCAACCAGACAAGTCAAGGTATCCTTCCGGACAAAAGGGCCGGGTGGCGCCAGGACCGTTAACGTCACCCGGGGAGCCGGTCCCTGACCGGCCGAGGCCCGATGCTGCAAGAGCAGACTACCTCCCACCGTGGGTGCAAGGGGAGAGGCTAATATTTTTAACAATTTCGTCCCATCTGGGTCGCCAAATGAAATAGCTCAAATGCAGCTAATAAAAGCTCTCTCTCTTACACCCACAGAAGGAAGACAAGTCAGACAGACTAGAATGCAAACAGAATCTTTTATTGTGTGCACACAGCCTCAGAGACAGAGCCGGCCACCCTGAACAAAAGATCTGAGCCCCCTCTCCACGTCATACATTGTCTTATATACAGTATATTTTCAAACTCATTCTACTTTCTGATTCACCTCAGGTATCTTTTGTCCACCAATCAGTAGCCCCTGGGGGGGTAAGGTGGGCTATCATAAAGCATTCTCAGTGACCTGTTCAAACTGGTATTCTCTGGTCTGCTGTTATCTGGGGGAGAGGGTATTGTGCTTAGGTTCGTCTCACTGTAGCAGCTTTGGCTTGGGGGAGGTGCCTGAGATCTCTGTGTCTCCGTTTATCAAGCTGATCCTTATGTAAAAGCTGCCTGGCTGGGGGGCAGGGTATCCACAGCTAACTTCCCGGCTGCCTCACCAACACTCTTATTTCTTGCACCAGATCTGGTGGTCCACTAAGGACTAGGTCCAGTATGGCTTCCCCTCTGGTCGGTTCATGAACCAGCTGCTCCAAGAAGCAGTCATTTATTTCATCTAGAAACTTTATCTCCCTAGCATGTCCTGCCATGACACATTGACCCAGTCGATACCAGGGTAATTGAAATCACCCATTATTACTACTCTGCTGTGATTTTTCTTAGCTTCCTTGATTTCTTTAAGCATTTCATCATCCATTTGTTCATTCTGGCCAGGCGGTCGATAGTACACCCCCACTGCCATCACCTTCCCCTTCACACATGGAATTTCAATCCATAGAGATTCTACAGCAAATTTTGTTTCCTGCAAAACTTTAATCCTTTCTGACTCAATGCCCTCTCTAACATAGAGCGCAACCCCTCCACCAATTTGATCAGTTCTATCATTATGATATAGTTTGTATCCAGGTATCACAGTGTCCCACTGGTTATCCTCCTTCCACCATGTCTCTGAGATTGCAATCATATCTAACCTCTCATTTAGTGCTATATATTCTAACTCTCCCATCTTATTATTTAGACTTCTAGCATTTGTATACAAGCATTTTAGAGACTAATATTAATAAAATACAATCTGGCTATTGGTAGGCATGGGTAATTTGGAATCTTTACACTCTGCACCATACTCAAGGGCATTTGGGCTACTTTACTCTTTTTTGGAACCTCGCTGCTTTTGGTAGTATCCTTCAAGGATTCCTTCTTCCGAACCATGCACGCTTGGGCAACTGTCGGCTTTCCCCTATTTTCTAGTTTAAAAGCTTCTCTATCTCCTTTTTAAGGATAATGCCAGCAGTCTGGTTCCATCCTGGTTAAGGTGAAGCCCATCCCTTTGGAAGAGCCCCTCGTTTCCCCAGAATTTTCCCCAGTTCCTAACAAATCCAAACCCCTCAACCTTGCACCATCGTCTCATCCACACATTGAGACTCCGGAGCTCTGCCTGCCTTTTGGGTCCTGCACGTGGAACAGGAAGCATTTCGGAGAACGCTACCCTGGAAGTTCTGGATTTCAACTTCCTATCTAAAAGCTTAAATTTAGCCTTCCCTATCACATTTTCCTATGTCATTGGTACCGACATGTACCAAGACAGCAGACTCCTTCCCAGCACTATCTAAGATCCTATCTTGGCGGTGCGTGAGGTCCACTACCTTTGCACCAGGCAGGCATATTACCAGGCGATCCTCACGTCCACCAACCACCCAGCTATCTACATGCCTAATGATTGAATCTTTGGTCAGTATGCGTTTGAAGAGACCCAAAGAAATGTCACCGGGAGAGGGAGGAGCTGAAAGAGAAGCCTTTAAAATGTTCATTGAGAGTCTATACCGCATGTGCGGTGTTTTTTCGATAGTCGGAGAGGAGAGTAGTGCAAATAGTCAACCTCTTTCTCCCGTGGTGAAAGAGATAATGGAGATTAAATCACAGGTATATATATGATTATTCATATAAGCGACATAGTAAGAAATAGTTTTTAATGAAACAAAGAAATCACACTCTGTGGCTGTATATCTTTTTAGGTCAGTTTAAAATGACTGTATGTACTCCCCTGAAGGAACACATTTTGTGAAACGCTTGGGTGCCTTAGAAGAATGGCGTTGGGACTTTAATAACAGCCGCCAGTATAAGAGCTTGATATCACCTCAGAGCAACATCGGATGTCACTTATAATATGAACACAGCTTCTCATTCATAAGTATTTTCTAATGGACAAAAAGAGTTTATAGATTCATATAACTGAGGAGGTGATCCAGAAGACTTTATGGATAGCAGTGCAAATGATTAACAGATTGTTTTTAAAAAATACGGACACAGAAGTAATGATAAAAGAAAAAAATATATAACAAAAAAAGTAAATAATATTCAAAGTGGTACCAGGAAAAGGGCCGTTGATATGAACAGCAGTAAAAGTAATGGTGATGATTTTCAGACCATACAGATAACTGCGTTGTTTTTTTACTGAGGCCCCTGTACCTAACATTGGTTAGCTTTGTGGCACTATAATAAATCTTTTTCTTTAGTTTCTTAGTGGTGAATCTCTGAGCAGAAAATTAGTTTATATTCTTTCAATCATGTTTCTAAGAGCATCTGTATTGAAAAAGAAATGACCCCTTAAAATATTCATCATAATCCAACATAATGGTACTAGTAGTGCTCTACGAGATCAGCTATTTTAATAACTGAAGGCGCAGGCACATTCATTCTGTGGCTCCTCCCTACCTTTCTTCTCATCTCACATTCCTCTTCGGGCATTTCGCTCTTCTGGCAGATCCCTTTTATCTGTGCCCTTCTCTGTCACTGCACTTCAGTTTTCATTCATTCCACCTTGCTGCTCCATATGCCTGAAACAGACTACCTGAGTCGGTGTGTTGGGCTCCTTCTCTGGCCCTATTCAAGTCCAGACTGAAGACCTACTTCTTTGAGGCTGCTTTTGGCTCCCGATGCTCCTCATTCTCTTGTCCAATACTTATGTGTATCTTACCATACTCTAAGTCCCCAATTCTGCAATGTTTTTTCATCTTGATTTGATTGTAAGCGCTGGTTTTTTTTTTTTTACACATCTGTATGTACAGCGCTGTATACACTTTGTAGCACTATACAAACAATTAGTAGCAGTAGTAGATTGTCAAGGCAGGAAATCCAAAAGACGTCTCTGAGCTAGGGAAGAGTCTAGCCCTCATGGCTCCATCACAGACATCACCATTACAGTGTGACTGCATACCTCTGCAGTCTATGGAAACCCCCATTACAAGTAAGCAACTACACTCTCTGAATGCCTAGGCAAGATAAAATGGTATAGCAGCAGTTCTCAGTCTAATTCTTGAGACACACCCAGCCATAATGAAATATGTACAAGAGATTTGCACGCACTGCCTCAGTTGTATGCAAACCTAGTATGCATATTCATTGTAATTATCTTAAAAACCTGACTGGCTAGTTGTGTCCCAAGGACTGGGTTGAGATATTGTAATGTAGTTGAAGGCAGACATGTAACAGTGTTGTGGCTGTTCGTAAAACACCAGATGGAAAATCTCTTCCATGTGAAGGTATATATGATCTTGGTAAATGATTTACTAGCATCTTTTAAAATATACCAAAAGACCTCCACAGGAAAGAGCGGACTGGACTAGTCCTGAAATAAAACAACAAATAGAGGAGTAAGATCCACCATCAGCTAGAGACAGAAAAATACTGAAGATGACACCTAGGGGAAGCACATAGGTGCCAGGGCATGCTCAGTGAAGCCTTTGGTATTATCTCTGTCTCAAACATCTCCTGGAAGGGGATTATAATCCACTTGTAAGGACTGGTCTAGCAGGATAATTGGAAATACTGAATAAGACTCTGGCAACTCGAGCAGAAACTAGCTGCTGCTCACTTTCCACACTGTGGGGGTTATAGACTTCAAGTCTGAATGCAGAAGACACCCCTCCTGTTTAGTTATTAGCATTCAAAATTGGTCAAGTTTGTCTTTAAATAAAATTCGGCCAATACGGTACTGTGAGAATCATGGTGATTCAGCTTTGCTGAAACTTGTGCAGGACTCCTTACTCAGTAGGGCATCTGGAGCTAAATGCAGGGAGGCTGCTAATAAAGATCAATTTGAAGTATTCTCCATTCTTAGAAAATGGATTTCAGAAGAGAAACAACCCATGAGGTGAACGAATTAGCCTGACAGCTAATGGATTGTAAGTAGCTTGTATCTGAATGTGACTGGCTATGGCAAAGTACCAAATCCTAACTGCCTCACAATAAAGTCAGAGCTTGTATCCCTTTGGTTGTTTGTTTAAAATGCTGTCACTTGTTTCATCAGTCCTAATTCAGATAGTCAGTCAGTTTTGGAGAAGATGAAGGAAAACTTGTAAGACATAGTAAATTGCTCCAAGTTCTAAATGGTTGCTATGAAGATGTGTCTAATATTTTGACCACATCCTCTGTGAATGATGACTCACTATGAGCTTCCCAACCCATGTTTAGGACTAACAGGTGCTGCCATAGTGCAAAAGGAATACCTGTTGAAAGGATGGGCTTGTGATCCCAAAACAAGAAACTGCTACAACTTGGAAATTCCATCATCTGAGGCACCAACTTGGGAACACAGTCCAAAGGAGAGAAGATAGTCAAATTCCTCCCAGGCTCTTCAGCCAGCAGGAATACAAACAAAATTGTTGGCATAGTTAGTGCAGAAAATGATCTCCCCAAAATTGATGTTAGTATCCATTTGGAGTACAAATGATCTGGTTAGAAACAGTGCCTCTATAGTTCAAAGGGACTTCCAGATTCTGGGAGAGAAACTCAAACCCATTGTTAACACTATAGCATTCTCAAACATTCTGCCTGTTCTTGGTAAGGTGGCAGAAAGGCTGCATTGCATAATCAACTTTTAATATATGGCTCCAAACAAGAAGGATTTAGATATCTACCTGAAGATTGGAGGATGGCGAATGTAACGCCAATTTTTAAAAAGGGTTCCAAGGGTGATCCAGGACACTACAGACTGGTGTGAGCCTGACGTCAGTACCAGGAAAAATGGTAGAAACCATCATAAAGAACAAAATTGCTGAATATGTAGATAGTCATAGCTTAATGGGAGACAGCCAACATGGCTTTAGACAAGGAAGATCTTGTCTTACTAATCTGTTATGTTTTTTTTGAAGGTGTGAAAGCATAGTTACTCACCTGTAATAGGTGATCTCCAGGAACAACAGGAATTTAGTCTTCACATATGGGTATCGTCGGTACCGACAGAGCCTATGCGGGAACACTCCCCAGCGTCCAATAGGAAAGCGTTTGGGAGCATCCCACACCGCCTGCGTGCTGCCTTCCTGCCTTTCCAACTGTCCCTCTCCAGTTGAGTTTATAGCGGAGACAAAAGAGAGAGAGAGATACAACTCCTAGGGGAGGTGGGTGGGTTGTGAAGACTAAATTCCTGCTGTTCCCAGAGATCACCTGTTACAGGTGAGTAACTACGCTATCTCCAGAACAAGCAGGAATGTAGTCTTCACATATGGGGACTCCCTAGCTGCAGATGCCAGGGAGATGGCCCCAGGAAGTTGTTAGGCCTTGTGAAAGGGCCATACCCCCCTCCGCCCATGGATCTCTGGCAGCCTACCAGGGACGGTGGGTAGGAGTTGATTAAGTCTGAAAAAGGTGTTGACGAACAGCCTGGCCAAACAAGGAGGGGTCCTGATCCTCGCAAGGAACAGCCTAAGATTCAAGTCACGAAGCTCATCAAACACCAACCAATGCAACACCATCACTGTGGAAAACAAACGGATGTCACTTTGCCTCACCTACAGAGCCCCGAATGCACCACCAGACGAACTAGCATCCACTCTAGAAGAGATCTGTGCCTTCAACACCAGCAACAAACCCCTGCTACTACTAGGAGACTTCAACCTAAAATCCTCCAACACAAAGGACGCAGAAGCCTTCCTACAAGCTATGGGATCCTTACAATACACCCAAATGATCAACACACAAACACAGATCATCACCAGACCTCATATTCGCACCCAATTTTCTAAGGGACAATGATAACATATCTACACCAGATGTCACCCCTGTCCCATGGTCAGACCATCACATAATCAAAACAAAGGTCATGCCACAAGGACAAAACCATGACAAAAACCTAGACAAACCAACAGCAAAAAGAAGATTTAAAAGCTTCAACAAGGACCAATTTCTCAAGGACACCATACCGCACCTGAATACGGAAGAAGAGGATTTAGACGATCAAATCAGAAAATGGAACAGCATCATCAATGCAGCCTCCAAAGGCACCAAACACAGACCCAAGAAAGATCACCGCACTAAGGCACATCACACACCCTGGTACTCAAAAACCATACGGATCAAAAAAAGAGAACTCAGTAAGTTAGAACGGCAATGGAGACACACCAAGTCTCCCAACAAACAGACTCTATACTTAGCAAAACAAAACGATCTCATCAACCAAACAGAGAGAATACCACACCATCCTCATCCTCAAATCAAACAACAACTGAGAGCTCTTTGAAATTGTGAAAACACTCACCAAGGAGAACAAATACAACAGCGAAGTGCAAACAGACCCACAAACATTTGCAGACCACAACCAAGACACATTCCACTCAGCTCCATGAAGGAATACTAACACAAGCACCAAACCAACCACCACCCCAAGAACAACCTGGGACAAATTCAGCAACCCATCCACAGAGCAGCTCTCACACATCATCACCGCCCTCAACACAAGCACAGCCCCAACAGACCCATGCCCAGTCACATGGATCAAAACGACAAAGTCAAACTTCATCCACACCATAAACAACATGGTGAAAAGTTCCTTAACACAAGGTATCATGCCAGACCAGCTAAAACTTGCCACAATAAGACCAATCCCGAAGAAATCAGCACTCGACAAAAACAACCCAGCAGCCTACAGACCCATCTCAAGCATCCCCCTACTGGCTAAGATTATTGAGAAAGTGGTACAACATCAACTACAAGACCACATCGACAACCACGCACAACTTGACCACAACCAACACGGTTTCCGCCCCAACCATGGAGTTGAAACACTCCTGTTATACCTCTTTTTTAACGACATACTACACCTCAGACAACCAGCAAGAACGGAATACTCATGATCTTCATTGACCTATCATCAGCGTTTGACACAGTCGACCACGGAACACTATTAACAAGACTACAGAACATCGGACTACACGGAGCCACACTGAGGTGGTTCCAATCTTACCTAACGGACAGACAGATACAGGTCAAGATTGGGCTCAACACATCCCAACCCATAAAAGTCATGCAAGGCGTACCCCAAGGATCCGCTATCAGCTCTCTTATTCAACATCTACATCCAACCAATATGCAACATCATAAAAGAGCACGGGATAAAATGCATAATCTATGTGGACGGCATAATGATATATACACACCAATCACCCTCGACAACCCAGACCACACCAAGATAAGACTGTCTCACACATATGAACACCTGGTTTCAAGACAACAACATGACCATAAACTACAGCAAGACAGAGGTGCTAATCATCACACGAAACTCCGACTTCATTCCCCCCCCCCCCCCCGTGACATTAAGATAGGCACCACAACCATACCCATACAATTAGAAGTGAAATACCTCGGAGTGACAATGGACAAAGAACTTAACCTTCAGTCCCACATCAACAGAACCACCAAAAATGCATACCACAGGATGAGACTAGTACGACGCCTCAAGCCCCTCCTCACTCAGGAACACTTCCGCACAGTTTGTCAAGCACTAATAACCCCAATCCTAGACTTCTGCAACCCAATCTATCTAGGTCTAACGAAACAGACACTAAGACCATTGCAACTGGCACAAAACACTGCAGCATGCATAATTGTTGGCACCACAAAACAAGAACACATCACACCCACCCTAAAAGAGCTCCACTGGCTGCCTATCAGTGCCAGCATTAGATACAAGACAATCCTAAACATTTTCAAAATCAAACATCAAACATCAATCATCAGCTTTCAGCCTACACCCACTCATACAACCAGACAACAGCACAAGACCTCTCAACTTATATCTACAGTGTAGATAGCTTATGTATATAGTTAACCCAGTTATCCTTGTTTGTACTCCTGTTCAATGTAAAACCTGACAGTTTTTCGTTATGTCGTTTTGTTATGATGTAAACCGCGCTGATTCTAAATAGCGCGGTATATAAGAAACTGTAATAAATAAAATAAAATAAAATAAAGAAAAGGTACATCCAACAGTGTCAACACACCTAAAGATATCAACAGGGTACGCAAGGACACCGAAAAACGAGCCTTATCAAAGGCGGCACCAACAATCTGGAACGCCCTCCCCGACGAACTGCGTTCAACAACAGACCTTAAAGAGTTCAGGAAACTACTGAAGACAACCCTCTTCACAGAACACCACGGTGACATTACTTAAACTATGCAACAGACACCTCAATTCCCCCCACATGTCACTATAATTGTAATTAAGCAAGGAACTGATACCCATAGCATTGTAAATAGCGCACGCTGTAAATAGCACCACAAGAATCAACGTCCAGACACACTCACACGCATACACTACTCACTGCATGTGCACACTATACACTGTATCTTATTGATTGACATATTCATAAATGACCTGGAAAGTGGGATAACGAGTGAGGTTATCAAATTTGCAGATGACACAAAACTATTTAAAGTTGTTAAAACCCAAGAGGATTGTGGAAAATTGCAAGAGGATCTTGATAAATTAGAAGACTGGGCATCAAAATGGCAGATGAAATTTAATGTGGACAAGTGCAAAGTTATGCACCTAGGGAAGAACAACCCAAACTATGGTTACACAATGCAAGGTTCCACATTAGGAACCACCACCCAGGAAAAATATTTAGGCGTCATTGTGGATAACATGTTAAAACCCTTGGCCCAGTGTGCAGCGGCAGCCAAGAGAGCAAATAGAATGCTAGGTATCATAAGGAAAGGAATGGAAAGTAAAACAGAAGCTATTATAATGCCTCTATCGTTCCATGGTGAGACCGCACCTTGAATATTGTGTGCAATTCTGGTCGCCATATCTTAAAAAGGATATAGAGTTATTAGAAAAGGTTCAGAGAAGAGCCACCAAAATGATAAAGGGGATGGAAGGATACTCCTATGAAGAAAGGCTAAAAAGGTTAGGGCTCTTTAACCTGGAAAAGAGACGGCTGAGGGGAGATATGATAGAAGTCTATAAATTAATGAACGGAGTGGAACTGGTAAACGTAGATCGATTGTTTATGTTATCAGAATATAGAAAGACTAGGGGACATGCAATGAAGCTACAGGGTAAACTATTTAAGACTAATAAAAGAAAATATTTTTTCACTCAACGTGTAATCAAACTCTGGAATTTGTTACCAGAGGATGTAGTAAAGGCTGTTAGTGTAGCTGGGTTTAAAAAAGGTTTGGACAAATTCCTGGAGGAAAGGTCCATAAACCATTATTAAGAAGGGACCCAGGATATCAATGCTTGAACCAATACAAGCATTGTGGAACCTGTGTCCCTTGGGGAAACTGCTAGGTACATATGACCTAGATTGGCCTCTGTTGGAAACAGAATACTGGGCTTGATGGACCTTGGTCTGACCCAGTATGGCATATCTTATCTTCTTATGGCTTCTGGCACTGTAGGGGCTCAAATGAGCCAGTCGTCTAAGTAAGGGAAGACGAATATTCCCAGAGTGCGGAGAAATGGTGCTACCACAGCCAAGCATTTTGTGAACACTCTTGGCGCAGAAGCTAGGCCAAAGGGAAGAACCTTGTATTGGTAGTGCTTTCCTTGAAACAGGAATTGGAGGAATCTCCTGTGATTTGGATGGATGAGAATATGAGTATATGTATCCTTGAGATCTAGAGAACAAAGCCAATCCTGAGTTTGAAGGTATGGCAGCAGAGTTCCCAGAGAGACCATTTTGAACTTCTCTTGGAACAAATATTTGTTCAATTCTCTGAGGTCTAAAATGGGTCTGTGTCCCCCTGTTTTCTTTGGAATAAGGAAATAGGGGGAGTAGAACCATGTACCCTGATGGGGAATGGGTACTTCCTCTATTGCTCCTTGAGCAAGGGGCATTGTGACTTCTTGACCTAAGAAACATAGAAACATGATGACAGAAAAAGACCACAAGGCCCATCTAGTCTGTCCTTCCATAACAACAACTACAACAGTCCAGACTGTCGAGAGAGGTCTGAGAATTGAACTGTCTTACAATTGTAGGAGGGGCATGCTGTAAAAATGAAGCTTGTACCCCTCTTGTACAATGGACAGAGTCCAATTTTCTGCTGTTATTTGGTACCATCTGTGGGCAAAATGACAACCTGCCTGGGATGGTCGAGGGTTCTGGACTGTTCAGAGGCAGGAAGGCAAAGTTCTCTAGGGAGGAGTCAAAGCCCTTGAGGAGGCTGAGTCGGCTGAGGTTTTGCAGCTTTTGGCTTCTTTTGTTGTCTAGGTTGTTGCTGTTTTCCCTTTTGGGCAGTCTGACATGGACGGCGTTCCTGCTGGGTATAGGAAGGATAAAACTTCTTTTTCTTATTGAAAAATGGTTTCTTAGAGGATTTTTTCCTTGCAGGATCGGCTGTAGATTTGGACAATCTATCCAAGGTGATATTGTCAGCATCTATCTCATTAGCCTTCTCCTGCCAATTCTTGCCAAAGAGATTTTCTCCTGTGCAAGGAATGTTTCCTAATTTATCCTGTACCCAAATTTCTAAATCAGATGCCTGAAGCCAGGCTATCCCCACGTGCACCAATGGCAATAGCTGAGGTTCTACTTATGCACTCAGAACAGTCAAAGGCTGCACGATTTACAAACTTGGAAACATCCTGAGCATGTTTGACTACAGTAAGATGGTCTTGCCTTTTGTCATCAGGAAGGAGGGGCTCATAAGCTCCAAGTCTCCTGTGACCTCTTTAAGGAACATTCCCATATACAAGATATAGGAACTGATCCTAGCTGAGAGCATGGAAGCTTGGAAGCATCAATGCCCAAAGGCATTGAGAGTCCTACATTCATGACCTGGAGGATTGGATGCATGTCTCCTTGCACTTTTCATCCTTCTCATGGCTGATTCCACCACCATTGAATGGTGTGGTAATTGAGTTTTTTGAAAACCAGGAAAAGGTGGAACTCGATACATGGTATCGAGTCTTCGAGAATGAGGAGATGTGGTTAAAGGTGTTTCCCACATCCTTAGCATAAGATCATGTAAAATCTCATGAATAGGCAGAGTAGCTGCCTCTTTGGGAGTTTTAGGGCAGGGGTGGGCAATTCTGGTCCTGGAGGGCCGCAGACCAGTCAGGTTTTCATGATGTCCCTAATGAATATTCATGAGATCTGTTTGCATCTACTGCCTTCCATTGTAAGGAAATAGGTCTATGAATATTCATTAGGGACATCATGAAAACCTGACTGGTCTGCGGCCCACCCCTGCCTTAGGGTTTTGGAGAATTTCCAATTCCTTTGCCCTAGGCTCTTTTTCAGGAGCTACTGTGATGGAAAGGCCTTGGGCAACATCATGGATAAAGTTCTGAAAGGACATATCCTCTGGCAGAGACATTCTGCGCTGAGGAGAAGAGGAATCCACGGGGGGAAGTACTCTTGTATTGGCAGAGTCTTCGGAGTCTTCAGACTCAGAGGATTCAAAATACCTCTGATCCCGGTGATCGTGCAAAGCACGGTACCAGTATCGATCAAAGTCGGTATCGGGTTGTTCCAGTACTGATCTGTCGATGCCGGAGACATAGGCATGACTCGGTATGGGTGGCATACCCGCTGATGCTAATGCAGTCGGTACCGGTGTCTGAAGCAGTTTCAACAGTATCGAAGCCGTGAGAAGAGCTGCTAGACTGCGTTCGATAGCAAGGAATCTCTGGTCTATCGACGCTGCCGATGCTTGGGTGTCGGTACCGGTAGAAGCGTCCGGAACCCCAGAGCATGGCGCCAGTAGTTCTGCCGAGGTTGAGGCCTTGAACATCCTGAAGCCCTGTTAGTGCTTTGGAAATTGAAGCCTCCCGCCGGGGCAGTTTTGCCAGTGAAAATTCCTCAAGGGCAACGCCAGGGGTATCTCGATACTTAGAAGTAGATCTACCCTTTGAGGATAAGCTAGATTTATGTTTAGTTACCTGAGATCCATGGGAGGAAGATGAGGCCCTGGAGGACATTGATGCAACAGACACCACGTCTGAGGGAAAAAGGGTGCTAAGTTTAGCAGCTCGGTTCTGCCGGCCCCTTTTGACATCATTCCAGAGGAGCGGCACTCTGAAATAGAGTGGTCAGGACCTAAACATTTGAGACACCAATCATGGGTGTCTGTGACGGAAATAGTACCGCCACATTTAGAACATTTCTTAAAACCTGAAGTAGGTTTTTCCATTTTTAAGGAAAAAATTGGGCCTAGTTTATTTATTTATTTATTTATTTAGTATACATTTGTATACCGCTACTTCCAGCGATCAGCAGCGGTTTTTTGATTACAGATTGGAAATTGTCAAATCATGACAGGAAATTTTTTGAGGTATAAACACATTGATTAGACAGGAAAGCACAGCACACAGAGAACTATTTTACAGGGAACATGGGCTATGGAGGGTTAGGTGGCTTGCCCAAGACCACAAGGAGCACCTGTGGGACTAGAAACCCCAGTCCTTCCGGCCCAAGGTTGCTGTCCTCCAGTGGGATTTGAACCCCCGACCTTCCGGCCCGAAGTACCTTGCCCCAACCACTAGGCCACTCCTCCACTCCCAAATGGCACCTAGCACCAAGGAAAAAATGTTTCTAAAGTAAAACACCTCAAACTATAATGTGTGTTTTCTTTTTTTAAAAGAAAGAAGAAAGAGCCGGCGGTACTGGTATGGCGTTGAAGGAAGGCAGACGCGACCACAAAAACAAAGATCAAAGACAAAGGGGCTTGTTTACAAAGCCATGGATTTCAATGGGGCCGCAGCTCCGATAACGATCAGAAACTGCTACCGTGGCTTTGTAAACAAGGCCCAAAATTTTTCTACGGTGACAGGGTATGTGACCTGTCTGCTCCATGGAAAACGAAGAACTGGAGAGGGACAGTTGCAAAGGTGGGAAGGCAGTATGCAGGCGCTGTGGGATGCTCCCAAAAGCTTTCCTATTGGACGCTTTACATATGGGTACTGACGATACCCATATGTAAAGACTACATTCCTGCTTGTTCCTGGAGATTAAAGAGGTAGACAAAGGTGAGTCGGTTGATATAGTGTATTTGGACTTTCAGAAGCCTTTGACAAGGTCCCTCATCAGTGACTTTTGGCAAAACTAATGGGATAGGAGGCAGTGTACTATTGTGGATCAGGAACCGGTTAAAAGATAGAAAGCAGAGGGGTAGGGCTAAATGGCCAATTTTTCCAATGGAGAAAGTTGAATAGTGGTGTAACCCAGGGATCTGTGCTGGGTCCGCTGCTTTTTGACATATTCATAAACACCTGGAAAAGGGAATAATGAGTGAGGTTATCAAATTTGCAGATGACACAAAACTATTTAAAGTTGTTAAAACCCAAGAGGATTGTGGAAAATTGCAAGAGGATCTTGATAAATTGGAAGACTGGGCATCAAAATGGCAGATGAAATTTAATGTGGACAAGAGCAAGGTTATGCACTTAGGGAAAAACAACCCAAACTATGGTTACATGATGCAAGGTTCCACATTAGGAACCACCACCCAGAATCTGTCACCAACCGAGTAGAAGCCTTGATCCTTTTGGTGCTGAGGGACATAGATTGCACAGTCCTTCAAAAGCATAATGTCTTGGTCAATGAGTGGCCTGCAACCAGACTGCAAAAACAGGAGAGGGCTGGCACCTGCATCTTCTGAGTTCTGTTCATTGTAAACTGTCCCTGATCACTGGAAGGGGCAGTATATAAAAACATTTAAATAAATAAATAAATTCCAAGCCAAACCTTTCCTGAATCCATCCTGGAGGAACGCCAGGACTGAAGGAATTAGTGCATGCCAAATAGAAATCCGGCGCTGACAGCACCAGCTCTCAGAGACAAACCAAGCTCTTCTCCCAGAATAGCTTGATGCTCTTGTGGGATTATGGGGAAAAATAGGGATCTTTCCATCCAAGGATGTATTTAGACATTTATTCTGTAACCCCGACTGATGATGGAGAGGACCCCAGCAGTCCATATTAGTATTTTCTCATGCTTCCCTGAACTGATATTCCTTCTCTCACAGGAGGGTAGTGGGGGGGGGGAGAGGGGTGTTAACTTAATGAGAGATGTTATCAGATGGAGTTGAAAGTAACAATTGCAGTACTGCCATCCTTCTTTTGGGAAATGGCCTTCTTTGACCTTGCTTCCAAAGAGACTGTCTCTCCTAGGCAGGGGGCATCAGCTATCTTGTTGTGGCGATCTTTTTCTTAGACAAGATTTAAGCCAAGCTGAACATAATACTGTGATAGCTGTTGCATCATGTATGACCATATGAAGTGGCATGTTGATTCTTGAAGATTAAGGTGTAACTGGTCTTGCTGGTTAACAAGTTGCTGGAGAAACAAAATCTGCCCCGATGGGCCTATCTTCAGAGTTTCAGACTTCAGACCACCTTTCCTGTAGAATCTAGGATTTTGTAATCTTTGCATGGAAGAGTGTGGGATTATAGTTCTTTAGATTTACTCTGTTTGAGAGCAGCTTCTAATACTAGACTGGTGAGGAAGTTGTGAGAGATCATGACTTGGCGCTGAAGTGAGTTAATCCTTAAAGTTGAGGCATCCAGCAGTTGGTGAGATGACTGTGTCCTCCAGATGCAGAGTTGGAGGTCTTGAAGTATCTGGTGAACTGGCAATAATAGGACTTCTGTAGGGGCACCACAGGATTGTAGAATAGGTTGAAAATCCTTATTGACTGGTGTTAGAATTGAACCTAGGGACAGAGCCTTGGATACATTTTGTAGAACTTTAGGGTCTGAAGACTCCTCATTCATTTCCTGTGGTGAAATGTCTCTGACTGAGGAGGATGATCCACAATTGGTGACTCTGTCTCTGGGTCAGGTGCTCGGATGTGGGAGCATGTTATGCTCTCAGACAAATGATAATCCTCATTCAAAAGTAATGTATGGTACATGTGGAGACCAATCCCCATGAGATCAGTAGGACTATCCAGGGGAGAGATCTGTCCACTGGGGCTGGCAAGAAGTCTGTTAATTTTGTAAGGCCTGTGATTTGAATACCTGAACTAGCATACTGGCAGGATTTTGAAGCAAAGCTGCAGCACCCTACAAAGATTTTGACAGGTACTGCAAATGAGCCATATTGGAGCCAGATAGATTGACCAGAGGTTCCCAACTCCAGTCCTGGAGGGCCAAACACCATTCAGGTTTTCAGGCTGTCCCTAATAAATATGCATGAGATGCATTTGCATGCACTGCACCCATTGTATCTCATGCATATTTATTAGGGACAGCCTGAAAACCTGAATGGTGTTTGGCCCTCCAGGACTGGAGTTGGGAACCTCTGGTAAGCTGTTCAGCAGAGGTGGCCAACTCTGGTCCTAGTGCACCACAATCCAGCCTAGTTTTCAGGATGTCCCTAATGAATATTCATGAGGTATATTTGCATATTACTGGAGGCAGTGGATGCAAATATACCTCATGAATATTCATTAGGGATATCCTGAAAATTAGGCTGGATTGTGGTGCACTAGGACCAGAGCTGGCCACCCCTCCCCTAGATACTGCTGTCTATGTTGGCACTTTAGATGGAGCTGACTTGGTCTTGTGCTTTTTACAGTTTCAAAAGGCATTGCTGAACCAGTGTGAGAGGTTTTCAGATTTTCCCTTGATTTAGAGGAGAGCTTTTTCTTCACAGAAGAAACCAATGAGACGGGATTCACGCGTTGGTCTCTTGCTCTTTCCAATGTCAGAAGGGAAGCTGCTGCTGTCAGTGAAGCAGAAATATCATTAGGATCTCCTGCCAAAATGATCCTGAGTGCTGCTGAAGTCAGCTGGTGAGACGTGCTATTTCCCCATGCACTGCGACACTGGTGATGCTGCTAGGAAAATTTTAAGTATGAAGAAAAAGATACAGATGGTGGCAAGGACTCAACCACACTTGGTCTGTCTCTTTCCATGGCCAACTACCAGGATTACTGAGCTGGAACTGAGAACCGATCAGGGCAGGCACAAAGAAATCAGGGGTTGGGGTGGGAGGGGCGAGACCTCTGGCAGATAAGGCACCAGATAGTGTACCTGCATTTCCCCTGCTTACGTACAGAGAAGAATCAAATTGAGGTGCTGAGGAGATCGCAGCACGTGGGAAGGGCTGTGCATCCCTGGAGCTTTACTGAGAGCAGTTTTGTTCTGGCACTATCTGATAACATATCCTACTTGATGGAAGAGGGGGCAGGAAGCATCATAGCTAGAAGTATTGGAAGAAATTTTAAAAAAAAATGACTTATAAACTTATAGCTCAGCACTTCCTCCCTGCTAATGTTGCAAAAGGTGAGATCAGCAGTGAGGAACAAGTGCTTGCTAGCAGTACAGTCCCTGACAGCAGCTGGCAGTGACAGGGCAAGCTCCCACTGTTCAGGTTAAGTGGAAGAAGGTGGGCTTACAAGGGGGATAAAGGCATGCTGCCTCCAGGCTTCCCCCCCCCCCCCCCTTCTCTAGCAGTTCTTCCATCCAGTTTTCTCACTGATTTAAAATGTTCTCATGAAAAATTTGATGACCCCTGTTCTAGCAGTAAGAATGGAAAGGGAAGATATGATACATTCAAATATCTAAGAAGTTTTAATAAAGTACCAGCAGGAAGCATTTTCCCTAGAGAAGCTAAAGGACACGGGGACATCCTAGAAACACAAAGGAGAGAGTTTCAAAAGGAAGGTAAGAACAGACTTGCACAGAATGTAGTGGCTACCCAGAGCAGACTTTCAGTAGCAATGGAGTCCAAGTTATAGCAGAATGCAAGCATGCATGACACAAAGGAAGTGAGAGATTGTAAACAGGTAAGATCCACGATAGTACTGTAGGCAAGAGACACACCTACTGTACCTGAACATAACTCACTTTGAACTACTAGAAAGACATGAACAAAATACAAAATTGGCAGACTGGGTGGACATCTCACTCATTAACATTCAGAGGTTAAAACCACAGCCCTTGTCTTTTAAGTTTGCAGAGAAATATCAAAAGCTATAACTGGCTTTCTATCAGGAAGAGAACACTGGAGGCAAAGCACAGTTACTTACCTTAACAGGTGATCTCTGGGAACAGCAGGAATAAGTCTTCAAATATGGGTATCGTCGGTACCGACGGAGCCTGCGTCTAATAAGAAAGCTTTTGGGAGCATCCCACAGCGCCTGCGTGCTGCCTTCCCCAACCGCCTCTCTCCAGTTCGAGTTTAGGGGGAGGTGGGTGGGTTGTGAAGACTTATTCCTGCTGTTCCCAGAGATCACCTGTTACAGGTAAGTAACTGTGCTATCTCCAGGAACAAGCAGGAATGAGTCTTCACATATGGGAACTCCCTAGCTGCAGATGCCAGGGAGAGACCCCAGAGTTGTGTGTCCTTGAAAAGGGCTCTACCTCCCCCCATGGATCTCTGGCATCCAACCAGGGTAGGTGGGTAGGAGTGGAACAGGTGTTTGAGAACAGCCTGACCAAACGGGGCATCCCGGTGGGAGTCCTTGTCCAAACAGTAATGGGCTGTGAAGGTATGAACCGAGGCCCAGGTGGCCGCTCGACAGATCTGGTCGATGGACACAGAGTTTAGATGAGCCATTGAGGCTGCCATGGCCCTCACATTGTGAGCTGTGACATGGCCCTCCAGAGACAGGTTCCTACTCTAGTAGGCGAAAGAAATACACTGAGCAATCCAGCTGGACTGTGTTCTCTTAGAAACTGGAAGTCCTAAATGAGAAGGATCAAAAGCAACAAAGAGTTGAGATGACTTTCTTTGTTGCTGTGTTCTTTGTAAGTAAAAGGCGAGAGCTCTTTTACAATCCAAAGTATGAAGATTCCTCTCTGCAACTGATGCATGAGGTCCTGGAAAAAAGACAGATAAATATACCTCTTGGTTCAGATGAAAAGGCGAGACCACTTTGGGCATAAAGTGTGGATTGGTCCTAAGGACTACCTTATCATGATGGAACCTTGTATAAGGTGGATTAGCCACCAAGGCTTGCAATTCACTGATGCGGCGTGCTGAGGTGACTGCAATGAGAAAGATAACCTTCCAAGAAAGAAATTTCAAGGAGGTGGTGGCTGAAGGTTCAAAGGGGGCTTCATAAGCTGGCCAAGAACCAGATTTAAATCCCATGCCACTGGAGGTGGTCTAATGGCAGGTTTAGTTAAAAGAAGGCCTCATGAATCTTGCGATGAGAGGAAAGAGGCTGTCCATTGAGAGGCTTGAGGGACGCTGCAATAGCACTCAAATGGACTCTTACCGAATTCGTTTTGAGGCCTGCATGGGAAAGATGCAGAAGATACTCTGGTAAAGAATTCAAAGGTATTGCAAGAGGGTTAAGACCCTTCTCTGAACACCAAATGGTAAATCTTTTCCATTTGAAAGCATAGGAATGTCTAGTGGAAGGCTTTCTAGAAAAATGAATATCATCTCTGACTTGCTGAGAGAGATGGAAAACTTGAAGGTCTAGGCCTTCAGCAACCAGGCCCTGAGATGGAGAGACTGGGGGTTTGGGTGCCACAGCGTTCCGTCTTCCTGGGAGAGAAGATCTGGAGCAGAGCCCAACTCCAGGGACAGAGCTTGAGAGAGATGCAGAAGTAGAGGGTACCACACTTGGCGTGGCCAATGTGGTGTTATGAGGATCATAGAACCTCAGTCTCTCTGAAGCTTGAATAGTGTTTTGGGAATTAGGGGAATGGGTGGAAAGGCATAAAGGAAGTCTTGACCCCAGTGAAGGAGGAAGGCATCCTTGGCCTGAACTCCCTGACACGGAATCCTGGAACAGAACCGGGGAAGTTTGGCATTCCACGGACTTGCAAATAGGTCTATGTCCGGGGTTCCCCAAATTCAAAAAATCCTGGCTACCTGGTCCCTGTGGAGGGACCATTCGTGTGGAAGCAGAACTCGACCGAGTCTGTCTGCCCAAGAGTTTTGAACGCCTGGAAAATATACTGCCAGAAGATGAATGTGATGCTCTCTGGCGAAGGCCCACAGTCACAAAGCTTCGTTGCAAAGCAACAGAGAGCCAGTTCCCCCCCCTGCTTGTTTACATAGAACATGGCTACTTGGTTGTCCGTGTGAATGAGGACTGTCCTGTAGCTGAGCAGGGAATGGAACACTCTGAGCTCCAAGAGATTGATGTGGAAAGAAGTCTCCTGTGGAGACCAGATGCCCTGGGTGGAGAGATCTTGCAGATGAGCTCTCCAACCCATTGGAGAAGCATCTGTTGTGAGGGTTGCTTGGGGTGGTGACGGTTGAAAAGGGGACCCCAACAACAGGTTTGGAGAGGACTTCCACCACTGGAGAGACCAAAAGAGGCGACTGGAGTTTGCTATTTTGTCTGACAGGCAACCTGATGCCTGAGTCCACTGGGTGGACAAAGTCCATTGAGCTGCCCTCATGTGAAGGCGAGCATATGGAACCACATGCACAGTGGATGCCATGTGGCCTAAGAGTTGTAACATTTCTCGAGCAGTTAAATGGGGCTTTAACTGTATTTGGGAGGCTAACTGCACCAAGCGTAGGCAACGGGCCTGAGGAAGATAGGCCCTTGCAGTTGTGGTATCCAACCAAGCCCCTATAAACTCGAGGGACTGAGTAGGGGTGAGATTGGATTTTGGGATGTTTATTACTAGTCCCAAATACTGAAGGACACGCATTGTGCAGTTTAGACAAGTCTTGGCTTCTGCTTGAGATGGAGCTCGAATGAGCTAGTCGTCCAGATATGGGAAGACAAATATTCCTAGAGTGCGTAGAAATGCAGCTACTACCGCCATGCATTTCGTGAACACCCTTGGTGCAGAGGCCAGACCAAAAGGAAGCACCCTGTATTGGTAGTGCTTCCCTTGAAAAAGGAACCTTCTGTGAGTTGGATGGATGAGGACATGGCTGTACGCATCCTTGAGATCTAGAGAACAAAGCCAGTCCTGACTCTGAAGGTATGGAAGCAGAGCACCGAGAGAAATCATCTTGAATTTCTCCTTGAATAGAAATTTGTTCAACTCTCTGAGATCTAAGATGGGTCTGTAGCCCCCTGTTTTCTTTGGGATAAGAAAATAAGGGGAGTAGAACCCTGTGCCTTGTTGAAGAGGAGGTACTTCTTCTATTGCCCCTTGGGCAAGAAGGATGGCAATCTCCTGACCTAGAAGGTTAAGGAGAGATGTTGGAGAATTGAACTGTTTCACCATGGTGTGAGGGGGAAGGCTTAAGAAATGAAGCTTGTTACCCTTCCCTTATGATGGAGAGTGTCCATTGCTCTGCTGTGATTTGCTCCCATGTGGGAGCAAAGTAAGTCAGCCTTCCTGGGATGGTAAGGGGCTCTGGTCCTTCCAGAGCTAGAAAGGCTAAGTTCTCTAGTTGCAAGTCAAAGGCCCCGAGGAGGCTGAGGCTGCTGGGCCGTGGAAGGCCTAGCAGCCTTTGACTTGGCCTGTTTAGGTGGTTGCTGACGCTTTGCAGCAAAACGACCTGCAGAAGATGCCTGCTGACCATAAGCAGGATAGTATCTTCCCTTTTTGGAAAAAGATCTCTTTTTGAACAATCTTTTCTTAACAGGAGCAGAGGTAGACTTTGAAAGTCGATCCAAAGCAGAGTTTTCAGCATCCATCTGAGTGGCCTTTGCTTGCCAATCCTTACCAAAAAGGTTTTCACCTGTACAAGGGAGATTTCCCAATTCATCTTGGACCCAGAGCTCCAAATCAGAAGCTTGTAGCCAAGCAATTCTGCGTGCCCCTATGGCAATAGCCGAAGCTCTGCTTACACACTCAAAAGAGTCAAAGGCTGCATGGTTGGAAAATTTGGAGACATCTTGGGCATGTTTGAGCCAAGTGAGAAACTCCTGTTTTTTATCCTCTGAAATGAAAGGGGTTAAAGTCTGCAGATCTGTGACTTCTTTTAGAAACATTCCTATATAGAGACTATAGGAATTGATCCTAGCAGCTAGCATAGCAGCTTGGAAAACCCTTCGGCCAAAAGCATCTAGGGTCCTGCATTCACGCCCTGGAGGATTTCATGAGTGTCTTTTTGCACTCTTTATCTTCCTCATGGCAGACTCTACCACAATAGAGTGGTGAGGAAGCTGAGTCTTGTGGAAGCCAGGACAAGGAGGGACACGATACATGGTGTCTAACCTGCGAGAATGAGGAGAGGTGGTGAGAGGTGTCTCCCACATCCTCAACATGATATCATACAGAATCTCATGAACAGGTAAAGTAGCTGCCTCCATAGGAGTTTTAGGATATTGTAAAATATCCAACTCCTTGGCTCTGGGTTCTGACTCAGGGGCCACTGTGATAGAGAGGCCCCTAGCCACTTCCCTAACAAAGTCTTGAAAAGACAAGTCTTCTGGAGGAGACATTCTTCGTTTAGGTGAAGAAGACTCCTGAGGAAGAAGTATTGATGCTTCTACAGAACCCTCAGACTCATCTGAGTCCTCAGAGGAATCTAAGTATCACCTGTCTGGATGCTCCTGTAAAGCCCGATAACCGTATCGAGTGGGATCGACATCGGGAGTAATCGGTACCGGTTCGGTACCGATGGGCATCATAGGACAGGGTACCGTTGCAGTCGACACCGAAGCCGATGTCGATGCAATCGGTACCGGTACGGGGATTGTTGCAGTACCGGAGGCGTCGCAGCCTGTATGAAAGCCGTTAAGGTGCGCTGCATGGTCAGAATCTTCTGATCCACCGACGCCACCAAAGTCTGGATGTCGGTACCCGTGGGAGCCACCGGTACCCCAGAACACGGCAACAGGTGATCTGTCGAGGCCGAGCCATCGATGTCAACCTGTGACCCCATAGATAATGCTTTGGAAGCCGGAGCTTCCTGCCGGGGTAATTTTGCCGGTGCAGAATCCTCAAGGGCAAGCCCGGAGGCATCTCGATGCTTGGAGGGAGATCTGCTCTTTGAGGACCGGCCAGATTTATGCTTGGTTACCTGAGATCCATGGGAGGAAGAAGCAGCCCTGGAAGATGTCGATGCCACCGAAGCTGCATCAGAGGGAAACAGGGTACTGAGCTTGGCTGCTCGGTTCTGCCGACCTATTTTAGACATCATGGTACAGGACATACAATCCGTGATGGAATGGTCAGGTCCCAAACACTTTAGACACCAGTCATGGGTGTCAGTGACAGAAATAGTACCGCCACATTTTGTGCATTTTTTAAAACCAGAAGCGGGCTTCTCCATGAGGAAAACGTTTTTAGGCCTAGGGCCCAAAAACTAAAAATGCACAGTAAGATAGAGCGTTTATTTTTTGAAAGAAAGACCGGCGGTACAGGTCCGACATCGAAGAAGGCAGATGCGACACAAAAGAATAAAGAAAAAATAAAGAACTTCTGCGGTGACAGGAACATGACCTGCTGGCTCCGCGGAAAAGAAGAACTGGAGAGAGGCGGTTGGGAAAGGCAGGAAGGCAGCACGCAGGTGCCTTGGGATGCTCCCAAAAGCTTTCTTATTGGACGCTGGGGAGCGTTCCCGCGCAGGCTCCGTCGGTACCGACGATACCCATATGTGAAGACTCATTCCTGCTTGTTCCTGGAGATAGAAAAAATTGTGAGCAAATGTAGACAGGCTGTGGTGGGTGCCTGAATAAAACAAGCCTACTCCCAAGAAGAGCGCCAAAAGCATGGTCTCCTTTCTGAGACTAACCTAAGGAGGCTTGAAAGATGTAGGCGGGTGGTGTCACAGTCATTGTCCACCTGCTCCTGAACATTCTAGCATGGGGGAGGGAGGGCAGATGGCCTGGGTCCATATTTCTTGAGGGGTTTGGGGTTTTTTTTTTTTTAAGCAAAAGCACACTTTTATCAGTTTCTTCTGGTCACAGTACCATAAAAACCCGATGCAGGAATGCCTATTTCAGGGAACCTATTTCTGAAGCCAGTCCTGGAGGACCCCCAACTAACCTTGTTTCCATCATATCCACTGTGAATGTGCACATACAAAACTGTCATGCATATTTCATGGTGAATATGCTGAACATCATACTAGTTAGAGGCTTGCCATCACTGTTTGAGTATCAGATGCAGGGGAACTTGCAGTCCACACCATGCCTTGGTAAATGCAAAATGTTGCTTTTGTGTACAGCTTTAATTTGCTGCAATGCCCTCTTGGGTGATCTTATGTTTCTTTATTCAGGGTCATGAAATGGCGGTCTGTTTGTCCAAGATGGGGATAGAAACCACAGTTATCACCGATGCTGCCATCTTTGCAGTCATGTCCCGTGTGAATAAGGTTGGTTGCAAGGATGCTGAGCCTCTTGGTGCCCAAGCCCACCCTAAAGCAAGAAAGCTGAGCGAACCATTAGCACAAAACCAAAAGCCAGTATGCATGTCCTAAAGGTCTCTATTTCATCCCAAGGAGTCATAATATTCATTTTGCTTTTTTTTTCTTACTGAATGATTGCTTTACAATATTCTTCCACTTTGCGGCCTTTTTTGCTCTGCCTTATGTGGATATCATTTTACATGGCACACCAGGAGGTTCTTATTCCTGACTGAGCTTTCTCTGCTGTCGTCTTTGAGCATCTCACCCTTCCATTTCTGGTTCTTCCTAATCTATATATTCCTTTTCGTCTCTCCGGGCCAGTCCAGGAACAGTAGGGTAGTCGACCTCCTTCAGCAACTGAGGACTGAAAACTTCAAAACTTTGCTGACAGCCTATATAGCTCCCCCTGGTGTCAGAGAGTCAGTCTTTTCAGTCCTCAGCAGCTGAAGGAGGTGTTGGCTGACAGGCTCGGAGAGAAGAAAACGGAGGTTTTTGTTTTGTAATCGCTCCTCTCTAGCCCTAGTGGGGTTAGTTTTTTGTTCAGGAGTGCTGTGGGTACAGTGGACTTAAAGCATAGGTCCGATTAAGAAAAAAAAAAAAAGGAATATAAGGCATTCTACAAGCCAGTGCGTACCACAGGCTAAGGGTTGGCAGTGCAGACGGGTGTCTGCTGCCAGTTCAGGCAGTAGAGGCAGAGCCTGCCTCGTAGACAGAGCCCGGCTAGCTGAGCAGAGCGCGGTCCTGGGGGCCCCAGTCACCAGTTTATTTATTTATTTACATTCTCTTCTATACCGCGCTATTCTGCATCAGTGCGGTTTACATTGAACAGGGCATTATAACTTGGAGATAACTATTTTACAGGGAACATGGGCTATGGAGGGTTAAGTGGCTTGCCCAAGACCACAAGGAGCACCTGTGGGACTAGAAACCCCAGTCCTTCCGGCCCAAGGTTGCTGTCCTCTAGTGGGATTTGAACCCCCGACCTTCCGGCCTGAAGTACCTTGCCCCAACCACTAGGCCACTCCTCCACTCCCTGAAACAGTTCTCTGTTTCAGGACTCCCAGGTCTCTTCTCGGCCGTGAGCAGCGGATCGGAAGCAGGTGCCAATATTACAGGTGTGTGATTTTTCTTGGGGTTTGTGCCGGTAGGACAGTGGGGCGCATAGGGACGTCGTCGTCGTTACACTCAGCAGGCTACGCTCGTTTCGGTTAGCGCCGTTTTCTGGATTAGTTCCTCTTTTTTACTCGGGGACATAGTGTGTTTTGATTAAATGGAGGAGGCTTCGGGTAATTCAACAGCGGGGAAGCCTCAGGCGTCGGGGGAAAGAGCGGGAACGGCGGCCATTTTGAAGCCGGCGGCGATTTCTCCCGCACTCCCCGTAAAAGCTAAAAAGAAGAGAGAAAAGTCAATTAAAGAGTCCTCAGCTCTTCCGAAGGAGCCCGTGTCAGTGGCAGCGGGTCCTGAGGGTTTACAAGCAGTTTTTTCACCAGATTTTATTTTAGCCCTTCATAGGGCTTACTGTTTGAAGATGGAGCAGGCAGAGAGCAAGGCAGGGTACTCTGGTTTACCCGTGGTGGCTCCTCTTTCTAGCGTGGAAGGAGATCCAAGTGAGGGTCCTTCTAAGCTAAGACTTGCGGCAGAGGGCGAGTTGGTACATCCAGAGCCACTGTCTCTTCACTGTAACAGCACAGAGGGGGAGATCCCTTCGGTTTCTGGAGGGGATTTCTACCCAGAGGATCTTGAAGAGGGTGAACTAGCTCCAGGTGAGGATCCCAATCTCTTCTGGGTATTTAGAAAGGAGGAGTTGGGAGCGCTTATTTCCCAGTCCCTAGCAGCCTTAAATATTGCCTTGCCGGCGTTGCCGGTAGAACCTTTGGAGGATCCTTTATTGCAGGGTTTTAAATCTGAGCAGCGCTGTTCCCCGGTGCATCGTGTGATTAAACAGATGGTAGAGTCGGAATGGGAATGCCCCGAGGCCTCCTTGCGGGGGGCACGGGCGCTTGGTCGGTTGTATCAGATTCCTCAGGAGGAGGAGGACTTGCTGCGGATGCCGAAAGTCGATGCGCTCGTCTCCGCAGTGACAAAACTACTATCCCGGTTGAGGGAGGTACGGCCCTTAAGGATCTGCAGGATAGAAAGCTGGAGTCCATTCTCAAGCAAGCCTTTGAGGTCAGTGTGCTGGCTTTGCAGACTTCCATCTGTGGGGCTTACGTTTCCAGGGCTTCGATTAGATGGTTGCAGGCTGACTCCTCTCTAGGCTTGGAGGGAGCGGAGACTCCGGAAGGAGCAAAATTGGAATCTGCTACGGCGTATCTAGCCGACGCGTTTTATGATTTGGTAAGGAAGTCAGCTAAATCCATGGCTTCAGTAGTTGCCGCTAGGCGCGTTCTCTGGCTGAGGAATTGGGCGGCAGACACCTCTTCTAAGACGTGTCTTATAAGGTAACCTACTAAGGGTAAGCTGCTTTTTGGTGAAGCATTGGAAAAGATTGTAAAGGATTTAGGAGACTTCAAAGGCGGGCGGTTGCCAGAGGACCGTCCGAAAGGTCAGAAGCATGGCTCTGCGCAGTGAGGTCAGAGCCGAGAGGCGCGCAGATTCAGGGGAGCCCGGTTTGCGCCTTATCAGAAAGGACGATCCTTCGGGTCTAGGGGGGCAGTCCTTTCAGGGTGCTTGGGGATTTGGAAGAGGGTTTCCCGGTCCCCAGTCGGGCGCTTCTAAGAAGCCGCAATGAGATGAGAGAGGTCCAGGCGGAGAATCTAATTGGAGGTCGCTTGCAGTTGTTCCTCTCCGCCTGGGCCACCATAACGTCAGACCACTGGGTGTTGGAAATAATTCGAAATGGCTATTCTCTGGAGTTTGAGCAACCACTGCAGGGAGCGTTCGTGCGGATCCCCCACGAAAGCGTTAGTGGTACGGCAGACGCTTCAGCGGTTGCTGGACATCCAAGCGGTCGTGCCCGTTCCGGCAGACCAATACGGTCTCGGTCGATGCTCCATTTATTTTATGGTCCCCAAGAAGGAGGGTTCCTTTCGGCCAATCCTCGATCTCAAGCACGTCAACTGCTGTTTAAGAGTGCTGCATTTTCGGATGGAGACCTTGCAGTTGGTCATCCGGTCCGTGCAGCCGGGAGAGGTTCTGTCCTCTACAAACTTGACAGAAGCGTATTTACACATTCCCATCAATCCTCAACATCGAAGGTTCTTGCGTTTTGCGGTGCCCATGGGGCATGTTCAGTTTCGCGCCTTGCCGTTCCGTTTGGCCACGGCTCCTCGCACCTTCACAAAAGTGGTGGTGGTGGTGGCGGCGGCGGGGGCAGCTTTGCGGAAGGAGGGCATTCTAGTGCATCCCTATTTGGACAATTGGCTCATCCGGGCTCCATCAGTGCCAGAATCAAGAGCAGCCACGGCTCGGGTAGTGGCGTTTCTAGAGAGTTTAGGTTGGGTGGTCAATCGATCCAAGAGTCAGTTGGTGCCTGTACGGTCTCTGGTGTATTTAGGGGCCTTATTCGACACGGAGCGTGGGGCAGTGTTCCTGCCGGAGGTGCAAGTTCAAAAGCTGTTGCGACAGGTGTTGGCTTTTTTGCGTCTCAAGGCTCCAACCGCATGGAGCTACCTACAGCTTCTGGGTTCGATGGCGGTGGCTTTGGATTTGGTGCCCTGGGCCAGGGCACACATGTGACCGCTGCAGCATGCCCTGCTATCTCGTTGGTCTCCGTAGAAGCATCCTCTCAGTCGGCATCTAGATTGTCCGGCCGAGGTCTCCGTCAGCCTTCAGTGGTGGAGCGATCCCGTCCATCTCCGGATGGGGATGCCATTGCACGCTCTGGATTGGGTGTTGCTCACCACAGATGCAAGTCTCTCTGGTTGGGGGGTGCATTGCAGGGCTCAGGTGGCTCAGGGTCAATGGCCGGTGGAGATGGCCGACTGTTCCATCAATCAGCTGGAGATAAGAGCAGTAGTGTTGGCGTTGCAGGCATTCGAGTCGCTCGTGAGGGGGCAAGCGGTGCGAGTATTCTCTGACAATGCGGTCACCGTCTCCTATATCAATCGACAGGGCGGTACAGGCAGTGCGGTCTTGTTGAGGGAGTGTCAAGCGCTAATGCAGTGGGCGGAGGTTCATCTGCTAGCTCTCTCGGCAGCGCATGTCGCGGGGAAAGACAACATGCAGGCAGACTTCCTCAGCCGACAGCTGTTAGATCCCAGAGAATGGCGGCTGAACGACGCCGTGTTTCACGACATCACGAGGCGTTGGGGTCAGCCGGTGATGGATCTCATGGCAACTTTCGACAATGCCAAGGCAGGCTGTTTTTCAGCAGGCGCAGGGAGTGTATGTCCGAGGGTCTTGACGGTTTAGTGCAACCTTGGCCACTGGACCAGCTGCTTTATGTCTTCCCTCCATGGCCGATGATAGGGCGGGTGGTTTGCAGAATCGCTCGGTATCGGGGACTGGTAATTCTAATAGCCCCGGACTGGCCGAGGAGGGCATGGTACGCAGATCTCGTGCGTTTACTGGCCAACCATCCTTGGAGGTTATCGAGCCGACTGAATTTGTTGTACCAGGGTACTATTCTGATGCCAAAGGTGGATCGCTTCTTGCTTGGCTCTTGAGAGGGACCGGTTGAGGCATAGAGGCTATTCAGCAGCAGTGGTCAACACTATGCTTCAGGCTCGCAGACAATCGACGGCCGTGGCGTATGTCTGTGTTTGGAGGCTCTTTGAGGCCTGGTATGGTAAACATGGGGATCGCTCGAGAGCAGCGGGAGTGGCCGACGTTCTTTCATTCCTCCAGGATGGTTTGGATAAGGGATTAGCGTGGAATACCTTGAAGGTGCATCTAGCAGCTATCTCTTTCTATCGAGGACTGGTGCAGGGTCGCAGGGTGTCCATGCATCGGAACGTGCGGCCTCCGTGTCGGACGATAGTGCCTCCCTGGGACTTGAGTTTGGTCCTCAGGGCGTTGATACAGGCTCCTTTTGAACCGATGAAAAGAATAGCGTTGAGGGAGCTTTCCTGGAAAATGGCTTTTTTAGTCACGTTATGTTCTGCCAGGCGAATTTCGGATTTGCAGGAGTTGCCTTGCAGGGAACCATATCTTCAGTTCTTGGAGGAGAAGGTAGTGTTGCGGCCAGTGCCTTCCTTTCTTCCGAAGGTAGTGTCTAGTTTTCATCTGAATCAGTCGATTTCACTTCCTACTTTTCGGTTGGATTTGCCGGTGAACGACAGCGCTTCTTTGCATAAATTGGATCTTGGCAGAGTCCTGCACAGGTATCTCAAACGAACACAACCTTTTCGCAAGTCGGACAGGTTGTTTGTTCTCTTTGCGGGAGTACGCAAGGGAGAAGTGGCTTCTAAGGCCTCCATTTCCCGCTGGGTGAAGCATGCTATAGCAGCTTCGTATCAAGCAAGTGGAGCTAGTGCTCCGGAAGGGCTCCGGGCTCATTCTACTAGGGGGCTAGCGACATCCTGGGCTGAGAGGGCGTTAATTCCGCCAGTGGATATTTGTCGGGCGGCGACATGGTCCTCCTTGCATTCTTTTGCGAAGCATTATCGTTTGGATGTGCAGGCTGCAGGAGATGCTAAAGTCGGAGCGGTTGTGGCAGGGCTGTTGGTACCCTCCCGTGTGTAGGTACTGCTTTGGTACTACCCTACTGTTCCTGGACTGGCCCGGAGAGACGAAAAGGAAGAAGAAATTAGACCTTACCTACTAATTGTCTTTCCTTTGAGTATTCTGCGGGCCAGTCCAGGACCCACCCAGATTTTGATGGATAGTGGCGGGTCTTCTCGGACTTTCTGGTGTACGGGCATAGGCGAAGATTTGTATGCAGCGGTGCTCGTTTGCGCAGGGGTCTATGCATGGTGGTTTTTCAAGACTCGCGGTTCCTGGCGGAGAGCTGGGACTTGGGGTTCCCATGCGGGTCTGTTCCGCCAGACAGGGCAAAGTTTCGCAGGGAATATCTCTGTTCTATTTTCTGAGTTGTTAGCTGTTTACATTTAGGAGTTTGGTAGGAGAGATGCAAGCTTCTGGGTTTTCTTACGGCAGTGGTAATTGGTGGTTCTTCCATGAGGTCCTATTTTGGGGCTTACTGCTTAGACTTATAGGAAGACTGACTCTCTGACACCAGGGGGAGCCATATAGCTTTCAGCAAAGTTTTGAAGTTTTCAGTCCTCAGTTGCTGAAGGAGGTTGACTGGCCCGGAGAATACTCAAGGAAAGACAATTAGCAGGTAAGGTCTAATTTCTTCTTTGTTTTGTAGGTGATTATTGGGACAAAGACCATTTTAGCCAATGGGGCATTGAGAGCTGTATCAGGAACTCACACACTTGCACTAGCAGCAAAGCATCATTCCACACCATTGATCGTCTGTGCACCTATGTATAAGTTGTCGCCTCAGGTCTGTTCCTTTTTGCATACCAGGACTAGTAAGGGGAAGCTCTATGGGTGCTCTTATTTATTTATAGCTTTTCTATTCTGTGCTATTTAAAAGCAGTGCGGTTTACAGTTGTTAATTCTTTGTACAAAGCAGGGGGATCTACTTTGCACTTACATCGAACAGGTATATCAACTTGGATTTATAACTGGGTAACTATATACAATCAGAGCATATTGCCACTGTGCTGTTAACGCAACAGGCTTGCTCAGTAACTATGTACAGGAGTGCTAGGTCTTTGTGCTTTAAGTAGTTGGGCTGCTGGGAGTTAAAATTGAGGATTAGGCCGAGTTCAGCAGACAGCAACTGCAAGGTTCCTGGACCCTTCTGCCCATTCCCTAACTTGCCATCATTCCCGAGCTTATATTACATGTGCCTGCCTCAACTAAATGACAATATTGAAAACACTGAGGCCGCAGAGGGCTAAAGAATGGACACTGTGGGTAAGATTTAGAAGGTTAAGTGTGAAACTCTATATGGTGGAGAACTAATTTATTTATCAAACATTTTTATACTGTGATGTCCAAGGATCAATTACAGTTTACAAAGAATAACAAGTTTGAGTAGTACAAACAGATACATGCTCAGTTACATAGAAAGCATAGTTACTCACCTGTAACAGGTGATCTCCGGGAACAGCAGGAATTTAGTCTTCACATACGGGTATCGTCGGTACCGACAGAGCCTGCGTGGGAACGCGCCCCAGCATCCAATTAGAAAGCTTTTGGAAGCATCCCACAGCGCCTGCGTGCTGCCATCCCACCTTTCCCAACTGCCTCTCTCCAGTTGAGTTTTAAAGCTGAGACAAAGAGAGAGAGAGAGGGGGAAAGAAAAGAAAAGAGATACAACTCCTAGGGGAGGTGGGTGGGTTGTGAAGACTAAATTCCTGCTGTTCCCAGAGATCACCCGTTACAGGTGAGTATCTATGCTATCTCCAGGAACAAGCAGGAATGTAGTCTTCACATATGGGGACTCCCTAGCTACAGATGCCAGAGAGAGACCCCAGAGGTTTTGTGCCCCTGTGAAAGGGCTCCACTTCCCCCCCATGGATCTCTGGCATCCTACCGGGAATGGTGGGTAGCAGTTTACGTATGGAACAGGTGTTGTAGAACAGCCTGACTAAACAAGGCATCCCGGCGGGAGTCCTTGTCTAAGCAGTAGTGAGCTGTGAAGGTATGAACCGAGGCCCAAGTAGCTGCTCGACAGATGTCATCAATAGAGAGAGTGCAGATGAGCCATTGAGGCTGCCATGGCTCTCACATTATGAGCTGTGACATGGCCTTCCAGAGAGAGGTTTTTACTCTCATAGGTAAAAGAAATACACTGTGCAATCCAATTGGACAATGTTCTCTTGGAGACTGGAAGTCCCAAATGAGAAGGATCAAAAGCAACAAGGAGTTGAGAGGACTTTCTATGTTGCTGTGTCCTTTGTAAGTAAAAAGCAAGTGCTCTTTTACAGTCCAAAGTATGAAGATTCCTTTCTGCATTTGAAGTATGAGGCCTTGGAAAAAAAAAAAGGCAGGTAAACTGCTTGGTTTAAATGAAAAGGTGAGACCACCTTTGGCATAAAGTGTGGATGAGTCCTTAGGACTACCTTATTATGATGGAACCTCGTATAAGGAGGATCAGCCACTAATGCGACGTGCTGATGTGATTGCAATGAGAGAGACAACCTTCCAGGAAAGGAATTTCAAGGAGGTAGTAGCTAGAGGTTCAAACGGTGGCTTCATGAGCTGTCCAAAAACCAGATTTAGGTCCCCTGCTACCGGTGGTGGCCTAATGGGAGGCTTAGTTAGAAGGAGGCCCCTCATAAATCTCGCTATGAGAGGAAATAGGTTGTCCATTTAAAGGCTTGAAAGAAGCTGAAATAGCACTTAAATTTATTTATTTTATTATTTATTTATTAACAATTCTTATATACCGCACTATTAGACATCAGCGCGGTTTACATTGAACAGAAAACATCCGACAATTTACATATGTCTGGTCATTACATTTAACAGGAAGTATAAACTTGGCAAATAGGGGAAACTATATACAAAGGTGTGTTATCTGACAACAAATGGACTCGTACTGAGTTAGTCTTAAGCCCTGCATTAGATAAATGAAGGAGATATTCCAATAATGATTCCAGAGGTATCGCCAGGGGGTCAAGACCCTTCTGCGAACACCATATGGAAAACCATTTCCACTTGAAAGCATAAGAGCGTCTTGTGGAAGGCTTTCTAGAAGCACAAAGGATATCCTTTACTTGTTGAGACAGGTGAAGATCATGAAGGTCTAGGCCCTCAGCAACCAGGCCCTGAGATGCAGAGAGTGGGGATCGGGATGCCACAACATCCCGTCCTCCTGAGACAGGAGATCTGGAGCAGATCCTAACTCCAGAGATGGAGCTTGAGAGAGATGTAGGAGCAGAGGGTACCACACCTGCCATGGCCAATGAGGAGCTATGAGAATCATATGGCCTCTGTCTCTCTGAAGCTTGAATAGGGTTTTGGGGATTAGGGGAATGGGTAGGAAGGCATATAGGAAGTCCTGACCCAATGGAGGAGGAAAGCATCCCTGGCTTGAGAATCCTGGCATTCAACGGACTTGCAAAGAGGTCTATGTCCGGAGTTCCCCAAATTTGAAAAAGTTTTGCTACCTGGTCTGCACGAAGAGACCACTCGTGTGGAAGCAGAACTCGACTGAGTCTGTCTGCCCAGGAGTTTTGAATGCCCGGCAGATTCATCTCCTTGCGGTGTATCTGATGCTCTCTGGTGAGGGTCCATAATCGCAAAGCTTTGTTGCAAATCAACAGAGAGCCTGTTCCTCCCTGCTTGTTCAGATAGAACATAGATACTTGATTGTCCGTCTGAATTAGGACAGTCTTGTAGCTCAGCTGGGTGTGGAAAACTCGAAGAGCAAGGAAGATTACTTTAAGCTCCAAGAGATTGATGTGTAGATGGGTCTCCTGTGGAGTCCAGGTGCCTTGGGTAGAGAGATCTTGCAGGTGAGCTCCCCAACCCACCTGTGAGACGTCTGTTGTTAGAGTGACCTGGGGTGGGGGCTGTTGGAAAGGGGACCCCACCAACAGGTTTTGGGTTGACTGCCACCATTGTAGGGACAAAATAAGGTGACTTTTTTTTTTTTTACATTTTCTTTTATACCGCGCTATTTAAGATCAGTGCGGTTTACAATAAACATTGAAACTACACATCTCAGTTTAGTGATTTGTGCTTACAATAAACATTTAAAATAACTCGGGTATACAATGAACAAGTTTCTTAACAGGGAGAACAATAACTATATACAGGCAAGTTAATGTAACTATATACATGGAGACTTGAGTTTGCTCTTTTGTCTGATAGGCAGCCTGATGCTTGACTCCACTGAGTGCATAGAGTCCATTGGGCTGCGCTCATATGGAGGCGAGTATAGGGAACCACATGCACGGTAGATGCCATGTGGCCTAGCAATTGTAACATTTCCCGAGTAGTGAGATGAGTTTTTAACACTGCTTGGTAAGCTAACTGCACAATGCGAAGGCAGTGGTGCTGTGGAAGATAGGCCCTTGCTTTCCTGGTATCCAGCATAGCTCCTATAAACTCTAGAGATTGAGTGGGAGATAGGTTGGATTTTGGGATGATTATGACCAGGCCCAAATACTGCAATATAGGCATTGTGCAAGCTAGGGAAATTCTGGTCTCTGACTCTGATGTGGCTCGAATGAGCCAGTCGTCTAAGTAGGGGAAGACGAATATTCTTAGAGTGCGAAGAAATGCTGCCACTACAGCCATGCATTTCGTAAACACCCTTGGTGCTGAGGCCAGGCCAAAAGGAAGAACCTTGTACTGGTAGTGCTTCCCCTGAAATAGAAACCGAAGGAATCTTCGGTGAGTTGGATGGATGAGAACATGGGTGTACGCATCCTTGAGATCTAGAGAACAAAGCCAATCCTGACTGAAGGTATGGCAGAAGTGTTCCTAGAGAAATCATCTTGAACTTCTCCTTGAACAGGAATTTGTTCAATTCTCTGAGGTCTAAAATGGGTCTGTCCCCCTGTTTTCTTTGGAATAAGGAAATAGGGGAAGTAAAACCCTGTACCCTGTTGGGAAATGGGTACGTCTTCTATTGCCCCATGGGCAAGAAGTAAATTGACCTCTTGACCCAACTGATTTTCGAGTGAAGTCTGAGAATTGAACCGTCTTACAACTGTAGGAGGGGGCATGTTGAGGAAATGAAGCTTGTACCCCTCCTTTACAATGGAGAGTGTCCATTCTTCTGCTGTTATCTGCTCCCATCTGGGAGCAAAATGACACAACCTTCCTGGAATGTTGGAGGGCTCTGGCTCCTTGAGGGCCAGGAAGGCCAAGTTCTCTAGATGGGAGTCAAAGCCCCTGTGGAGGCTGAGTCTGCTGGGCTGGTTGAGGCTTAGCAGACTTTGCTTTTCTTTGTTTTGGTGGCTGCTGTCCCTTTCGGGCAGACTGACCTGCAGAATGCCCCTGCTGGGTATAGGAGGGGTAAAATCTCTTCTTTTTAAAGAATGGTTTCTTGTAGGATTTTCTCCTTGCAGGATCAGCTGTAGCCTTGGATAGTCTATCCAAAGTGGTGTTATCAGCATCCAGCTCATTAGCTTTCTCTTGCCAATTTTTGCCAAAGAGATTTTCACCTGTGCAAGGGATATTCCCCAGTTTGTCCTGTACCCAGAGTTCTAAGTCAGATGCCTGGAGCCAGGCAATCCTACGAGCACCTATGGCAATGGCAGAGGTTCTGCTTATGCACTCAACGCAGTCAAAAGCTGCACAATTAACAAACTTGGAAACATCTTGGGCATGTTTGACAAGTGAAAGATAATCTTGCCTCTTATCATCAGGAAGGAGAGGGCTCATAAGCTCTAGATCTCCTGTAACCTCCTTAAGGAATATTCCTATATATAAAATGTAGGAACTGATCTTGGCAGAAAGCATAGAGGCCTGGAAGGTTCGATGCCCAAAGGCATCAAGGGTCCTACATTCACGTCCTGGCAGATTAGATGCATGTCTTTTTGCACTCTTGATACTTCTCATAGCTGATTCCACTACCATGGAGTGGTGTGGTAACTGGGTTTTCAGAAATCCAGGACAAGGAGGTACTCAATACATGGTATCGAGCCTACGAGAATGAGGAGAGGTGGTAAGAGGTGTTTCCCACATTCTTAGCCTGAGATCATGCAAGATCTCATGAATAGGCAAAGTAGCTTCCTCTTTGGGAGCTTTAGGATATTGTAAAATCTCCAATTCCTGTGCTCTGGGCTCTGTTTCAGGAGCCACTGTGATGGAAAGACCTCTAGCTACCTCCCGAATGAAATCCTGAAAGGATATATCCTTTGGAGGAGACATCCTACGTTTAGGAGAGGAAGGCTCTTCAGAGAGAAGTATTCCGTTACCGACAGAGCTATCAGAATCCTCAGTCATCAGAGGATTCAAAATATCCCCTTGTCTGGGTGCTCTTGCAAAGCACGATACCGGTACCGATCAAAGTCGGTACCGGAGGGGTCTGGTACCGGCCCGTTGATACCGGAGGAAACAGCATAACTCGGTGTGGGCAACACAGTTGCCGATGCTGGCGGTACCGAAATCTGTTCTGGAACCGGTATCTATACTGGTTGAACCGTCTGAAGCGGTCCCGAAGGCACCGAAGCCGCAAGGAGAGCCGCCAGACTGCGTTCAATAGCCAAGAACCTCTGGTCTATTGACGCTGCCGATGCCTGGGTGTCGGTACCCCAGAGCATGGCACCAGTAGTTCTACCGAGGTTGAGGCCTCAAGAACATCCTGGAGCCCTGATAGTGTTTTGGAAGCCAAAGTCTCCCGCCGGGGCACTTTTGCCGGTACAAGTCCCTCAAGGGCAATGCCAGAGGCATCTCGATGCTTGGAAGGAGATCTACCCTTTGAGGACCGGCCAGATTTATGTTTGGTTACCTGAGATCCATGGGAGGAAGACGAAGCCCTGGAAGACATCGATGCCACGGATGCTGCATCGGAGGGAAAAAGGGTGCTAAGCTTAGCAGCTCGGTTTTGCCGACCCCTCTTCGACATCATCCTACAGGCAACACACTCCGCGATGGAGTGGTCAGGACCTAAACATTTAAGGCACCACTCGTGAGTGTCGGTGACGGAGATGGTACCGCCACACTTGGAACACTTTTTAAAACCCGAGGCGGGTTTTTCCATTCTGAAGGAAAAGTTGGGCCTACTGCCCAAAATGGCGCCTGATAGAAAAAAGACTGGAAAGTCCAGAAAAAAGATTATAATTTTATTTTTCTTTAAGAAAGAAAGAAAGAACGAACCGGCGGTACCAGTATAGCGTTGAGGAAGGCAGACACTACCACAAAAAAGAATGAAAAAGATGGGATAATTTCTGCGGTGACAGAAAAACGACCTGCTGGCTCCGCGGAAAACGAAGAACTGGAGAGAGGCAGTTGGGGAAGGCAGCATGCAGGCGCTATGGGATGCTCCCAAAAGCTTTCTAATTGGACGCTGGGGAGCGTTCCCGCGCAGGCTCCATCAGTACTGACGATACCCATATGTGAAGACTACATTCCTGCTTGTTCCTGGAGATCAGAAATAACTATGTACATGGAGATAATCTATCAATTTGAAATTTTTTGAACATAATAACAAAAGGAACCATGTACAAATCAAGGTGTGTTGGATTGAGGAGTCCTAGATTGTTTGGTGATGTGGCTTAGGCAGAAGATTGTGTTAGTACTGGGTTATAGGGTTGGTCATGTGTGCCAAAATGTATGGTAAATAGATGTGTTTTGAGTTTTTTTCTAAATGTTTGTTTGTAGGTCGCTTAATTCTCAGAGGTGATCAGGGAGAGTGTTCCAGAGTATAGGGGCAGTGTGGGAGAAGGCCTTATTGGTTCTTATCTTTTTAGATTTCCTGAAATCTGTTGGTAAGGAAAGTTTGTTTTTATTCTGAGAACGTTGTGTACGATTGTTGTGTTCTATAGATATGAGGGTTGATAAGTGTGAGGGTGCAATGCTATGAATTAGCTTAAACATTGTTACAAGAATTTTGTATGTTATGTGGCTATGTGTATAGGTAGCCAGTGGAGAGCGTATAATGTGGGTGTGATGTGTTCCATAGTGTTTATTTTCCCAGTTATTCTTATGAGCTAGTTAGTCGTCTTAGATCCTGTTTGGTGATACCTTGAAGGATGGTATTAGCAAAGTCGAGGTGTGAGGTAATCATTGTTTGGATTACTGATCTAAAATCATGAAGGTGGAGTAGAGGACGGAGTTGCTTAAGGAGTTTGATTTTGTAAAATATCTTTGCTTTATGTGGGAGCTGAAGCTGAGGGAGCGATCAATTATGACCCCTAGGTATTTCACTTTGTTTTTAACTTGAATGTTGATGTCATTGATTTTGATTGAGTTCGGGGGAGGGGGGGAGTGGAGTTCTGGTTTCTAGTAACATACATGGCATATCATAATTTCTGAGAAGCAGTCGGCGAGTAGTTTCTTTGGAGGGTTCAGAATATCCCAAGGGAGATAAATCATTATGTCATCCACATAAATATGGTAATTTACGCAGAAGCTTTTAAAGATAGAACATATATGTAGGTAAATATTAGAGTAGTGCAGAAAGGGTGGAACCTTGGGAGAGACCTTGTTCTTGTTTATATGTGTCAGAGATTATTTGTTCAATTCTAACTTCCTGAGTCCTATCTGATAGGTATGCGTGAAACCATTTCAATACAATTTCTGTGATTCCCAGCTGTTGTAGCCGTGTTTGCATTATTTGACGGTTAACACTGTTAAAAGCCGCCATGATATCAAGAAAGATGAGAAGGAAAACTTGCTTTGTGTTGTCAGCTCCTCTAGTAAGAGTGTCAATTAGAACTGTGAGAAGGGTTTCCACTCCATTGTGGGGTCGAAAACCGTATTGCTGGTCATCTAAGGGGGCAGAGGAGTCAATATGATCTTGTAGTTGGATTTGTACTGTTTTTTTCCATCAGTTTAGCCATGAGTGGTAGGCTGGATATTGGTCTTTATGAGGCTGGGGAGCTTTTGTTGCTGGACATATTTTTTAGTATGGGGTGGATTTGTGCGTCTTTAGGGGGGACTGGTAGGTAACCGTTCTTGAGAGAGAGGTTTACAATAGGGAGGATAAATGAGGAAAGTTCAGAACTGGATGATTTTATCCAGTTTACTGGACATGGATCAAGATATGATGTAGTCGTGTTTAGTTTGGATAAAATGTTTTTCAGAGTGTCTTTAGATAAAGAGTAAAAGGTAGACCATTGTGTTATATGTGGGGATAGGATTGTGCTTTGTGGTAAGGTGGGAGATGACTTATTTTAGTTTACTCATATAGTAGGTGGCAAGGGTCTGCGGCAAAATTGCATGATTAAAAGAGCTTTTGTTGGCTGTATTGTCAGTTAGGGATTGAACAATTCCGAAAAGTTCTCTTGGGTGGTTTAGAGCTTTTGCGAGTTGATTTTGAGTAGTAATTTTTCTTGGAGTCATTGATACGTTCTTTGTATAGTGTGAGGGTGTTTAGGTAGATGGATTGTTTTAGTTTTAGATTGATGCCATTTGCGTTCAGCTTTGCGTAGCTCTGCCCTTAGTTTTATTTATGGGTGGTACCATGGGGCATTCTGGGGTTTTTTTGCCTTTTTTGGGGGGGGAGGGGGGTTGAGACTCTGGTTTGAGGTGGCTGCATTAGATATGGTGGTGTTCCATGTTGTTAGAGCTTTGTCAAGGTCTGTGTGATCGTTGTGGAGGTCTGGGATAATTTGATTCAAAAATTCTTCCTTGTTAATTTTTTTGACTCTGTTAAAGGTCTGTAAAGGTGGAGTTATTCAAGGGGATTTGGAATTTTATAAGATGGTGATCAAACCAGGGGATGGGTTGTATCTCTAGAGTTAAGAACATAAGAACATAAGAAATGCCATACTGGGTCAGACCGAGGTCCATCAAGCCCAGTATCCTGTTTCCAACAGTGGCCAATCTAGGTCATACGTACCTAGCAGTTTCCCCAAAAGACACAGGTTCTGCAGTGCTTGTACTAGGCCAAGCATTGATATCCTGGGTCCCTTTTTAATAGTGGTTTATGGACCTTTCCTCCAGGAACTTGTCCAAACCTTTTTTAAACCCAGCTATACTAACAGCCCTTACTACATCCTCCGGTAACAGATTCCAGAGTTTGATTACACGTTGAGAGAAGAAATATTTTCTCCTATTTGTCTTAAATAGTTTACCCTGTAGCTTCATTACATGCCCCCTAGTCCTTCTATATTCTGATAGCGTAAACAATTTATCCACGTTTATCCGTTCCACTCCATTCATTAATTTATACACCTCTATCATATCTCCCCTCAGCCGCCTCTTTTCTAGGTTAAAGAGCCCTAACCTTTTTAGCCTCTCTTCATAGGAGTAGCCTTCCATCCCCTTCACCAATTTGGTGGCTCTTCTCTGTACTTTTTCTAATAACTCTATGTCCTTTTTAAGATACGGTGACCAGAATTGCACACAATATTCAAGGTGCGGTCGTACCATGGAGCGATACAGAGGCATTATAATATCCTTTGTTTTATTCTCCATCCCTTTCCTTAGGATACCTAGCATTCTATTTGCTTTCTTGGCCGCCGCTGCACACTGGGCGGAGGGTTTTAACATGTTATCCACGATGACTCCTAAATCTTTTTCCTGGGTGGTGGTTTCTAATGTGGAGCCTTGCATCTTGTAACTATAGTGTGGGTTGTTCTTTCCTAGGTGCATAACTTTGCACTTGTCCACATTAAATTTCATCTGCCATTTGGATGCCCAGTCTTCCAATTTATCCAGATCCTCCTGCAGTTTTCCACAATCCTCTTGGGTTTTAACAACTTTAAACAGTTTTGTGTCATCTGCAAATTTGATTACCTCACTAGTTATTCCCTTTTCCAGGTCATTTATGAATATGTCAAAAAGTAGCGGACCCAGTACAGATCCCTGGGGTACTCCACTATTCACCTTTTTCCATTGGGAATATTGGCCATTTAGCCCTACCCTCTGCTTTCTATCTTTTAACCAGTTCCCGATCCACAATAGTACACTGCCTCCTATCCCATGACTTTTTAGCTTCGCCAAAAGTCTCTGATGGGGGACCTTGTCAAAAGCTTTCTGAAAGTCCAGATACACTATATCAACCGACTCACCTTTGTCTACCTGTTTATGCACACCTTCAAAAAAACAGATCAGATTAGTAAGACAAGATCTGCCTTGTCTAAAGCCATGTTGGCTGTCTCCCATTAGGCCATGACTATCTACATGCTGTGTAATTTTGTTCTTTATGATGGCTTCTACCATTTTCCCTGGTACTGACGTCAGGCTCACCGGTCTGTAATTTCCCGGGTCACCCCTGGAACCCTTTTTAAAAATTGGTGTTACGTTGGCGACCCTCCAATCTTCAGGTATTACAGATGATTTTAATGAAAGTTCACAGATTACCAATAACAGGTCTGCAATCTCATATTTCAGTTCTTTCAACACTCTGGGATGTATACCATCCGGTCCAGGTGATTTGCTACTATTCAGTTTATCAAATAGTTGTAATATATCTTCCCGGTGTAGCGATATTTCTCTCAATTCCTCTGCAGTATCACCTTTAAATACCACTTCAGTCTTGGGTAACACCCCTACATCTTCCTCAGTAAAGACCGAAGCAAAGAATTCATTCAGTCTCTCTGCTATAGCCTTGTCTCCTCTTACTGCCCCTTTTACCCCTCTATCATCTAATGGTCCAATTGACTCTCTCACAGGCCTTTTGCTACGAATGTACTTGAAAAAGTCTTTATTTCGTGTTTTTGCTTCCGTAGCAAGTTTCTTCTCAAATTCCCGCTTTGCCTGCCTTATCAATGCTTTGCATTTAACTTGCCAGTGCTTGTGCTGTTTCCAGTTTTCATCATTTGGCTCTTTTTTCCATTTTCTGAAGGTTGCTCTTTTGGCAGCAACAGCCTCTCTGACCTCACCTTTAAACCATGCTGGCAGTTTTTTGGACTTTCTTCCACTTTTCTTAATGCGTGGAATACAGCTGGTCTGGGCTTCGAGGATAGTATTTTTAAATAACACCCAAGCTTGCTGTAAGTCTTTAACCTTTGGAACCGCTCCTTTTAGTTTTTTCCGAACTATATTCCTCATTCTATCATAGTCACCCTTTTGAAAGTTAAAAGGTAGTACTGTGGATTCCTTTACTATCTGTCCTCCACTGATTAAATCAAACATGATCATACTATGATCACTATTGCCAAGTGGTCCCAACACCCTTATTTCTTGCACCAGATCTGGCGTTCCACTAAGGACTAGGTCCAGTATGGCTTCCCCTCTGGTCGGTTCATGAACCAGCTGCTCCAAGAAGCAGTCATTTATTTCATCTAGAAACTTTATCTCTTTAGCTTGTCCTGCTGTGACACTGTCCCAGTCGATACCGGGGTAATTGAAATCACCCATTATTACTACTCTGTTGTGGCTTTTGTTAGCTTCCTTGATTTCTTTGAGCATTTCATCATCCATTTGTTCATTCTGGCCAGGTGGTCGATAGTATACTCCCACTGCCATCACCTTCCCCTTCATAAATGGAATTTCAATCCATAGAGATTCTACAGCATATTTTGTTCCCTGCAAAACTTTAATCCTTTCTGACTCAATGCCCTCTCTAACATAGAGCGCAACCCCTCCACCAATTTGTTCAGCTCTATCATTACGATATAGTTTGTATCCAGGTATCACAGTGTCCCACTGGTTATCCTCCTTCCACCATGTCTCTGAGAGTGCAATCATATCTAACCTCTCATTTAATGCTATATATTCTAATTCTCCCATCTTATTGTTTAGACTTCTAGCATTGGCATACAAGCATTTTAGAGACTGCATTTTATTAATATTAATCTGGCTATTGGTAGGCATGGGTAATTGGGAATCTTTATGCTCTGTCTGCTCCTTACTCAAGGGCATTTGGGCTACTATACTCCCTTTTGGAACCTCACTGCTTTTGGTAGTATCCTTCAAGGATACCTTTGTCCGAACCGTGCGCTCCTGGGTGACTGTCGGCTTTCCCCTATTTTCTAGTTTAAAAGCTTCTCTATCTCTTTTTTAAAGGTTAATGCCAGCAGTCTGGTCCCATCCTGATTAAGGTGAAGCCCATCCCTTCGGAAGAGCCCCCCCTTTCCCCAGAATGTTCCCCAGTTCCTAACAAATCCAAAACCCTCATCCTTGCACCATTGTCTCATCCACGCATTGAGACTCCGGAGCTCTGCCTGTCTTTTGGGTCCTGCACGTGGAACAGGAAGCATTTCGGAGAACGCTATCCTGGAAGTTCTGGATTTCAACTTCCTACCTAAAAGCTTAAATTTAGCCTCCAGAACTTCCCTACCACATTTTCCTATGTCATTGGTACCAACATGTACCAAGACAGCAGACTCCCCCCCAGCACTATCTATGATCCTATCTAGGCGGTGCGTGAGATCTGCTACCTTCGCACCAGGCAGGCATGTTACCAGGCGATCCTCACGTCCACCAGCCACCCAGCTATCTACATTCCTAATGATTGAATCACCAACTATAACAGCTGTCCTGACCCTCCCCTCATGGGGACATGGCCCTGGAGAAACGTCCTCGGTGCGAGAGGGTTTTACATCACCTGGAGGACAGGTCCTAGTTACAGGATCACTTCCTGCCACACCAGGGTGATGCTCTCCTGTCACGTGACCTCTCTCCTCCATGGCAACAGGGATGCTGCCAGACTGGAGGTGGGACTTCAGGACTATATCCCTGTAGGTCTCGTCCATGTACTTCTCTGTCTTTCTTATGTCTTCCAGGTCTGCTACTCTAGCCTCTAGAGAACGGACTCGTTCCCTGAGAGCAAAGAGCTCCCTGCACTTAGTGCATATGTAGGACCTCTCACCAACTGGGAGATAATCATACATGTGACACTCGATGCAAAAGACTGGAGAACCCCCATCTCGTTGCTGGACCTCTGACTGCATCTTAGTTTAAAGCTTGTGTTTAGGTCTTTTAAAGCGGTATATAATAAGGATTGGTGTAGATGCTTATACTAATAAAAGTGTATCTAATACCCCTAATACACCCTGTGTACCTGAAACTAATTAATCACAGGTCCTCTGTGTATGACTGATTTGGATTAAGAGCTGCACCTGAGAGCAGCCCCTTTCCTCTAAGATGTCCAAGTACCTATAAAACTACAATTTCCCCAGGGGTGGGTGGGTGCTGGGGAGGGAGGGGGGGAGATAAGTCCTATTAAAGAGGGCAGTTACAAGGTACCCTGTCCTGAACCCTCAGCAGGGGGATGGGGGTACCACACAAGGCCCAGTTAATTGAGAGAGGCAAGGTAAGTACAGCTGAGAAGGCTGAATTAGCACACCACTAAGACAAACACTAAATAATTAAACAAACAACAGTTAGACAAACAGTAAATAATTAAATAAACAGCTAGAACTCACAGTAAGATGTCCCAGGAGGCAAAAATCCACTCACTAGCAGAGCTCTGTAAAAGTTCAGCCTTGTAGGATCATATGTGCTGTTGAGGTGTCTGGGTAGGAAAATAAGAGAGCTCTAGATGTGGTGTATTTAGATTTCAGTAAAGCCTTTGACACTGTTCCTCACAGGCGACTTATAAACAAACTGAGCACCCTAGGGATGGACCCTAAAGTTACTGCTTGGGTTAGAAATTGGTTGGGTGGGAGGCGACAAAGAGTACAAGTAAATGGAGCTCATTCTGAGGAGAAGGATGTTACCAGTGATGTGCCCCAGGGATCTGTCCTTGGTCCGATTCTTTTAAACATCTTTGTTAGTCATATAGCAGAAGGGCTGTCGGGTAAGGTTTGCCTCTTTGCGGATGATACCAAAATCTGCAATAGAGTAGACATCCAGGAAGGTGTAGATAACATGAGGAGGGATCTAGCTAAGCTTGAAGAATGGTCTAGAATTTGGCAGCTGGAATTTAATGTTAAAAAATGTACGGTCATGCATTTGGGCTGCAGCAATCCAAGGGAGCAATATAGTATAGGGGGTGAAGTACTTTTGTCCACTAAAGAAGAGCGGGACCTAGGCGTGGTTATGTCTAATGATCTTAAAGTAGCTAAACAGGTAGAAAAGGCGATGGCAAAAGCTAAAAGGATGCTTGGGTGCATACGGAGAGGAATGGCTAGCAGAAAAATAGGTGGTGATAATGCCTCTGTATAAGTCTTTGGTGCGACCTCATTTGGAGTATAGTGTGCAATTCTGGAGACCGCACCTTCAAAAGGATGTGAACAGGATGGAGTCGGTGCAGAGGGTGGCTACTAAAATGATTAGTGGTCTTCATTATAAAGCATATGAGGACAGACTGAAGGATCTTAATATGTACACCTTAGAGGAAAGGCGGGATAGAGGTGATATGATTGAGATGTTTAAATACCTCCGTGGCATAAATGTTCAGGGAGAGAGCCTCTTTCAATTGAAAACAAGTTCTGCTACTAGGGGACATGGGATGAGGGTGAAGGGAGATAGATTCAGGAGTGATATGCGGAAATATTTCTTTACAGAAAGAGTAGTGGATCCATGGAATAGTCTCCCAGTGGAGGTGGTAGAGATGAGGACAGTAACTGAATTCAAAAAAGCATGGGACAAACACAGGATCTCTAAAGGTAAAAAGGGGACTGTTGTAGTTGTTGTTATGGAAGGACAGACATGATGACAGAAAAAGACCACATGGCCTATCTAATTTCTATGTTTCTATGTATTCCCTTTAAGATGTGTATTCTCATTTATGATTTGGATGTAGTCCATCTCTTCAGTGGTTTTTAGGAATGCCTCCATTTGCGTGTCTGACGTAGAGAGTAAATTAAAGTCCTCAAGTAAGATTAGGGGTTTTGCATCAGTGGCTGTGCCAAGGAGTTCCATTAGTATGTCCAAATTATCGTGTCTTGGGTCAGGTGGTCTGTAGATTAAGCATATTTGAAATTGTTTTATATTTATAGTGAGAATATCTGTTTTCAAATGTTACTGGAGGCTGTTAAGGATGCTTTGAGGGATTCTTTTATGATTATGAGCACACCACCTCCTCTTTTTGCTGATCTATGAGTGTGAAAGATTTAATATCCTGGACTCTTCAACTGATTGATTGTAACTGTATCAGTTTCGGTTAGCCAAGTCTCAGTGATACAAATAATGTCTGGAGTGTGTTCAGATATTAGGTCCTGAAAGATTGGGAATTTTTCTCACAGATCTGGCATTGACTAGTTAGCAAGGTGTTGCGGTTTGGGTGGTATCACATTTGTTTCTGTTTAAATATAAAAATAAACTCCACTCAGTTATCAGTCTATTGAGATTTGCTTTGTGGTTTAAACTTATACTATAATGCAGGGGTTCTTAACCCAGTCCTCGGGATCCACCTAGCCAGTCGGATTTTCAGGATAACCATAATGAATATGCACGGGAGAGATTTGCATATAATGGAGGCAGTGTATGCAAATCTCTCATACATATTCATTGTGGATATCCTGAAAACCCGACTGGCTAGGTGGGTCCCAAGGACAGGGTTGAGAAACCCCTGCTATAATGGGTGAAGGGGTGGAGGTATCTGTTTGGGTTATAGATGGATGGTATTTGAAGGGTTTAGGCCAGGGGTGGGCAATTCCGGCCCTTGTGCACCACAATCCAGCCTGGTTTTCAGATGTCCCTAATGAATATTCATGGTTTTTATTTGCATCCACTGTCTTCCATTGTATGGAAATAGGTCCATGAATATTCATTAGGGACATCATGAAAACCAGGCTGGATTGTGGTGCACGAGGGCCGGAATTGCCCATCTCTGGTTTAGGCTATAAATCATCACCGAGGTAGAAATTAGTATATAGTAGAGTAGAGCATTAGTACTCTTGATATTTGGTTATTGATTGTCATCTTTGGATAGGATATGAGCTCTTATGTGTCGTATTATGTAAAAATAAATGAAGATGGTTAGAGTTGGGTTGAAGTGATAGCGTTGTTTGGGGGGGGGGGGGGTGTTGAGGTTTTAGGGTGTTGTGGATGTTGAGTGTTGAAGGAACTTTATAGTAGGTTTATATGTGGGTCATCTATAGGGGGGATAGATATGGATTTGGGAGATATACTGGGGTAAAGATGAACACGATGTTCTGTCATAGAATGGAGTTAGCTTTGTTGAGACAGAGGGTTCTTTTCTTAGCTTATGTTATCTGCAACTAGATGCAATCAGTTAACCGTCTGTTAAATAGGCTGCGATTTCATTTGGCTATTATGTGATGTTCTATGGTATTCCATACAGAGCATGCATACACAGTACAAGTGTCAAAAGGGTAAAAAATAGTCAGATGAGTCTCTTGATTGTGATAGGAATGTGACACTGTGGGTGGGATTTAGAAGGTTAAGTGTGAAACTCTACATAGGGGACATGGTGGAGAACTAATGCCCTGTCTATTCCATTTTACTTTCCCTTGTAGTTTCCCAATGAGGAGGATTCTTTCCATAAGTTTGTTTCACCACAAGAGGTTTTGCCCTTCTCAGAAGGTAGGTACTACCCCATCCTCTTAAGGTTCAGTTGGAGCTGGACACACACCAGTTGCAGGGTTTAATCCTTGCAGTGAGAGAACGGGTTACAATAAAAGACAGAAGGATAAAGTATTAGAGTCAACACATTTTATTTGTAAAGAAAGGATAATTGCAGTAATTTGGCAGACTCATCTAAAATAATAGTTTCTGCTATTACAGTGGTACTTGGAGACTGCCCAACTGTGGGGATAAAATAGAAACCCCTGAAAACTGCAGCACTAGACCATTCAGATTTTGTCATCTGTGTCTGTTCATGGCTTTCACTGCTTGGAGTTCTTCCTGACAGCCATTTCTAGGCATGTGTATTGGGCTGATGTGGCTAGATAAAGAGCTGGTGCCTAGCAGTAACCCCCATTCTCTCAATATCTCTCGTTTCAGGGGAAATCCTTTTAAGGGTCAATGTGCAATGCCCCGTCTTTGACTATGTTCCACCTGAACTCATCACCCTCTTCATCTTCAATAGTGGGGGAAATGCACCTTCTTATATTTACCGGCTCATGAGTGAGCTTTACCATCCTGACGACCATGACTTATGACTTTCATTCAGACAAGGAGAGAGGCTCAGGGACATTTGTCAGATTATTGCTGCGTAGTGGCATGCTTCAAAAGCAAAGGATTTCTGGATGGGAAGCAAAATCATGAAAGCTGGGATAATGGCAGCTGCACTGCCCTATTCTAATTCAGGGCAGGGGTTCCTTGATCCTACAAGATACAGAAGGATGAAAAGAAAATGGGACCTACTTAGTTTGTTTGGTGTTTCAGCTTAATAATTTAATCTATTCGTTACTACTAAATGTACAGAAATGTTCCTAATATGGAGTTTCATGATATGAAAACTCAAATCTAATCATTTCTCAAGTGTGTTGACTAAAGTTTGTACATAAAATAAACTAACATTCTGCTGCTGACTCAATATTGTATCATTTTCCATGAAGAGCACTTCAGCCAAGCTGTAAGGAGGGGGCTGCCCCTAAATGACAGAACAGGTAGTGATGGAGCCCCCTTCTCTTGACTCCCAGTAAGAGGATCTGCTTTCCTTCTAAGCTCAACTGAGAAATGCCATACAGATAAATGGGAAGAAGGAAGCAGCGAACGCTACCTCATAGTAATCTACACAGAGTTGCTGAAAAATGCATTTTATTTCTAATTCTTGTACATCCACACAGCAAGAGCCATGTGCTGCTCAGTGGCAGCTTGGAGAAAAGAGCTGATATCTCTATTCTAACTTACACAAGAGGCTTGGGGAGAGGGGCCTGTTTTGTAACTGCTGTATGCAACGTCGAGAAGAAAGTTTGCGGGGAGGGGGGGTGGTAAAGCATAGTTACTCACCTGTAACAGGTGATCTCCGAGAACAGCAGGAATTTAGTGTTCACATATGGGTATTGTCGGTACCAACGGAGCCTGCGTAGGAACGCTCCCCAGCATCCAATTAGAAAGCTTTTGGGAGTATCCCACAGCGCCTGCATGCTGCCTTTCCCAACTGCCTCTCTCCAGTTGAGTTTTAAAGCTGAGAGAAAGGGAAAGGAAAGAAAAGAGAGATACAACACCTAGGGGAGATGGGTGGGTTGTGAAGACTAAATTCCTGCTGTTCCTGGAGATCACCTGTTACAGGTGAGTAACTATGCTATCTCCAGGAACAAGCAGGAATGTAGTCTTCACATATGGGGACTCCCTAGCTCTTGATGCCAGGGAGAGACCCCAGAGGTTGTGTGCCCCTGTGAAAGGGCTCCACCTTCCCCCATGGATCTCTGGCATCCTACTGGGAATGGTGGGTAGGAGTTGATTAAGTATGGAACAGGTCCACGGCGGGCATTTCGGAGCCGCCTTGCCCCTCATGGCGGATGTCCCAAGTGTCCGTGCACTCTGGCCGATCTGGGTCATATGTGGTGGGGCTGCCCACTTATTCGGCGGTATTGGCGAGCTATTGAGAACTATCTGAGTGGGATACTGGGTCAACGGGTATGTTGGTCAGGGACTCTGGTAGTGCTGGATCAGCTGGGACCACTCCACCCGAAGGGTAGATGGGAGAGGGTGTTGGTGCGAAAAGCCTGTCTGGTGGGTAAGGGCCCCGTTCTTGGCCATTGGAGGGAGCCGACGGCCCCCACTTTTTGTGAGTGGCGCAATAGCCTGCATCAGCTCATGCTCATGGAGCGGAGAGCGGCCGTGCGGCACCCCCGGACCTGGACCCCCTTTTTACTAACTTGGTTGCCCTATATTCAACGTTTGGGCCCCAAGGTACGCAGCGAAGTGCTTAAGGTGGGATAATGATACTTAGAGACCTACATCCCCGTACGACGGACTGGCTTTGAGTTGCCGTCGTTGCTGTGCTTCCCGCGGGGGGAGGGGGGGGAGGGGGGGAGGAGGGGGGAGGGGGGGAGGAGGGGGAGGGGGGTGTAATAAACTTAGCGTCCTTTAGTGTTGTTAATGCTCTGTTTAGGCTGGGGCCTGGGTGGTGGACAAGAAACAGCCCCGCCTGGGCTGCGTTTTCCTATTGTAAAAGTGAAAATGGTACCTGTTGATTGTTGGTTGTTATTTGTATCTTGGCATGCTTAATAAACAGAATTTTGAAAAAAAAAAAGTATGGAACAGGTATTGTAGAACAGCCTGACCAAATAAGGCATCCCAGCGGGAGTCCTTGTCCAAGCAGTAGTGAGCTGTGAAGGTATGAACCGAGGCCCAAGTAGCTGCTCGACAGATGTCGTCAATAGATACAGAGTGAAGATGAGCCATTGAGGCTGCCATGGCCCTCACATTGTGAGCTGTGACATGGCCTTCCAGAGAAAGGTTCTTACTCTGATTGGTAAAGGAAATACATTGTGCAATCCAATTGGATAATGTTCTCTTAGAGACTGGAAGTCCCAAATGAGAAGGATCAAAAGCAACAAAGAGTTGAGAGGACTTTCTATGTTACTGTGTTCTTTGTAAGTAAAAGGCAAGTGCTCTTTCCAAAGTATGAAGATTCCTTTCTGCATTTGAAGCATGAGGCTTTGGAAAAAATACAGGCAGATAAACTGATTGGTTCAAATGAAAAGGTGAGACCACCTTTGGCATAAAGTGTGGATGAGTCCTAAGGACTACCTTTTCTCCAGGACCAAGCAGGAATCAGTCCTCACTGATGGGTGACGTCGGAGCCGGAGCCCTCGCGGAGCAATTTCCCCAGCTTTCAAAGAAAGCCTTTGGGAATTGCAGCGTGCATGCGTGGTCCCCTTCCCGCCCAAGGGTGCCATCTTGCTCAGTCTTCTTTTTTCCGCGGAGCCCTACAGACGTAGTTTGTGATCACCGCTGAAAAAGTTGATTTTTTTTCGTTCTATTTTCTCGGTTCGACGCTGTGTCCTTTTCCCGCCCGGCCTCGATACTCCGGTGTCGAGTCCGTTCACTATTTTTCGGTTTTTGTCCTTCGTGACTGGCGTTCCCGCCACTTTTTTCTTTTTCTCTGGCAGCCCAGTCTTTTGACCTCGCAGGGGCCCTTTTTCCCCCGATGGCTGCCAGCGGGTTTAAAAAGTGTGATCGGTGTACGAGGCTTATGTCTCTCACCGACACACACGACTGCTGCCTCCGCTGTCTCGGACCCAATCATGACCCGATGATTTGTGGTCCGTGTACCAAAATGTCCTCGAAGGCATTGAGGAGTCGGCAGTCTCAAAAGGAGCGAATCTTCTCTGACTCCACGTCCGGCCGGGCCCGGACCTTGTCAGAGGCTTCAACGTCTCGTGACTCCGGCCCCGAGCGTCGTCGGAGCTCCTCTGAGTGGGGGTCTCCCGCCCGGGAACATCGTCGGAAGAAGAAACCCGCGAGGGCGGCGTCGGAGGACGCTCCTAGTTCCTCGAGGGCCAGGTCGCATAGCCCCGATAGCCGCCCCGGGTCCTCTGAGTCGGAGAGGCCTTCAAAGCATCCTTGTCTCGAAGTGGAGTCTCCTGGACACGTGAGTACTGTAGTCCTCGTGGACTCGCCTTCGAAGGAGCTGCCGTCGGGGGCTGCTGGGTCTCCTGAGCTTGGACTCAGGCTGACGGCCTTGGAGAGCAGTTTCGCTGCCTTCATGGACCAGCAGCGGGCATTGATCGCTGGCCTCGCCGGTGCATCTGCCCCGACCACCGGGACGTTGACATCCAAGTCGACCCCGGAGGCCGAGCCGATCCTCGAGTCCATGCGGGCTCAGGTCGATCCTCAGCCATGGTCTCCCTCGGCCTCCCGTTCGGGACCGAGGTCGTCGACGCCGGCCTCGGCCTCGGGGCGGAGGTCCTCGGCAGCCGCCCGCACGGAGTCGCTCGATTCCTCCTCGGAGGAGTCGGGCTGGGACACGGAGGAGGACGAGTCACCTGGTTCTTTTCAGACTCGGTGCGTCCCCTCCGACTCGCCCGAGTCTGAGCCTCGGAGACGGTCGAGGCCCTCCAGTATGACTCTCCCCCGAAGGAGGCCTTTACTGTACCGGGTTCCTCCGATGCTGGAAAGACTTCTCTTCCGCATGTGGGAGAGCCCGGCATCGACGCCGGTGTTAAGCAAGCAGGTCGATTCCATGTATCGAGTCCGCAAGAGCCCTGGGTTCTAGAAGGCACAACTACCGCACCATTCCATGGTGGTGGAATCTGCCATGTATCGACTCAAGAGTCAAAAGATGCACTCCTCGGTGCCTCCCGGCAAGGAGGCCCGGAACCTGGATGCCCTCTGTAGGAAGTGCTTCCAGGGCTCTATGCTTGCTTGTCGAGTCCAGACATACCAGCTCTACATGGGCATGTATCTCCAAGACCTGGCAAAGGAAATTGCCAGGTTCTCTGCTGGTCTCTCCGAGGAACCTTTGCAGAGGTTCCAGGCCTTGTCCACTGGTATTCGAGAGTGCTCGAAATTTATTTCTCGAGCAGCCTACGATGGCTTCGAAGCATCGGCTCGAGTAGCCGGGGCAGGCATCGGTGCCCGCCGGCAGGCTTGGCTTCAGTCATCCGACCTCAAGCCATGGGTGCAGGACAAGTTGGTCGATGTTCCCTGCAGAGGTGAAAACCTCTTTGGCAAACCCATGGCTGAAAAGGCTGCGCAACTCAAGACAGAGACTCTAACCATGACTCGCCTGTCCAGAAAGACCTCTGCCCCTTCACAGAAGAGGAAGGGCTCGGGGGAAAAAGCCCTTTTACCCGAGGAAGGTGTCTGCCTATAAACAACACCACCCGCAATATCAAGCCTCAGCAGCTCCCCATCAGGGTCAGCAGGCTAAGGGACAGGGTAATGGGTCCCGTAGGCAGAAGGCCCCCAAGCCCACTACACATGCCCCTGCTCAGCAGGGTGGGGGGTCTTGACTCCGTAAGCATAGCCTCTTCCCCCCCCCCCCCTGCTGGCTTCTCTCAGCACGGGAGGCCGGCTGGCCCACTTTGCCCACAGGTGGTCAGCCGTAACATCAGATACATGGGTGCTTCAGGTAGTTCAAAAGGGCTACCTTTTGCATTTTTACCAGGTACCTCCCTCCTACTTTCCAGGGGAGCCCCCAAGGACCCCTTTGCACAGGGACTTGCTCCTTCAGGAGTTAGCAAGTCTTCTTCAGGAACAGGCTGTGGAACCGGTGCCCCACCACCTGAAAGGTCATGGCTTTTATTCCAGGTACTTTCTGATACCAAAAAGAACAGGAGGCCTCAGACCCATCCTGGACTTGCGCAACCTCAACAAGTTCCTGCAAAGGGAAAAGTTCAAGATGCTTACCCTTGGAATCCTGCTGCCCTACCTCCAGCGGGGAGATTGGCTATGCTCATTGGATCTAAAGGATGCTTATACTCACATCCTTATCCATCCGGACCACAGACAATATCTACGATTTGTTGTGGAAGGAAATCATTATCAGTACAGGGTACTGCCCTTTGGCCTGTCCTCCGCTCCCAGGGTGTTCACCAAATGCCTGGCAGTGGTGGCAGCCTTCCTGAGGCTTCAAGGCCTGTTTATCTTTCCCTACCTGGACGACTGGCTCATCCGGGCACAGTCTTCCCTAAAGGTCACTCAGGCCACTCGTCGCACTGTAGCTCTGCTTCAGCACTTGGGGTTTGTCATAAACTTCGCAAAGTCCACTTTGCTCCCCTCTCAGGATCTAGAATTCATAGGAGCGTGGTTGGACACTCTGCAAGCTCGTGCCTTCTTGCCTCTGGAACGGGCCAACCAGCTCGTAGCTCTGGCCAGCAGTTTTCACAGCTCTTCCCTGGTCTCGGCCAGGCAATTCCTGCGGCTGCTCGGCCATATGGCTTCCACGGTCTATGTCACTCCGAATGCCCGTCTACATATGAGGCCTGCTCCGTGGAGCCTTCACACTCAATGGCATCAAGCCACAGGGAGCCTTGCGGACTTAGTACGGATCTCTGACCGCCTGGTCTCCTCTCTGCAATGGTGGCTTCATCTGCCAAATCTGCTTCTCAGCATGACTTTTCAGTCTCCTCCACCTTCCCAAGTGCTGACGACAGATGCCTCTCTCCTGGGATGGGGAGCACATTGCCAAGGGACATGTACTCAAGGCCTTTGGACCCCTTGGAAAGCTGCTCAGCAAATAAACTTCCTGGAGCTCAGAGCGATCCGCCTAGCTCTGCAGACCTTCTCTCACTTCACCTCTCATCAGTCTGTACTAGTCCAGACGGACAATCAAGTTGCCATGTTCTATGTCAACAAACGGGGGCACCGGCTCCCTCCTCCTATGTCAGGAGGCTCAGAGACTGTGCTCTTGGGCAGTCGACCATGGCATCCTGCTCAAAGCGGTTTACTTGCCCGGACAGGAAAATTACCTGGCCGACAAACTGAGCAGGATTCTGCAGCCACACGAGTGGAGATTGGACCCGCTGGTTGTTCAGCGGATCTTCCTCCGGTGGGGCCTCCCCACCATGGATCTTTTTGCCAGTCCTCTGAACCAGCAACTTCCCCGTTTCTGCTCCAGGCACCCGCACCCGCTCAGAGTAGCGGAGGATGCTTTCCTCATTCCGTGGTCCACGGGCCTACTGTATGCCTTTCCTCCCACGCCACTCGTGTCCAGGACGCTTTTCAAGGTTCTCCGGGACAGAGCCTTGGTAATCCTGGTAGCACCCAGATGGCCGAGACAGCCCTGGTTCCCACTCCTGCTACAACTAGCAGTGGACACTCCCCTTCCTCTGGGGTTTCAGCCCGATCTCCTGACTCAGGATCAAGGCACTCTCCTACACCCCAACCTCTGGGCCCTTCACCTGATGGCCTGGCTGCTGAAAGGGTAGTTCTAGCTCCGCTGCTCCTCCCTCCGGACGTGGAGGTCGTCCTGGCCTCTAGGCGTCCGTCCACCCGGACGTCTTACGTCCTTAAATGGCATCGCTTCTCTGTGTGGTGTTCTCAGCAATCTGAGAACCCCTTCTCCTGCTTGGTATCGGTGATTCTGCAATACTTGCTTCACCTTTCCAATCTCGGCCTCAAGTCCAACTCTGTAAGAGTCCACCTCAGTGCTCTCTTTGCACATCATTCGCCGGTGGATGGCAGGCCTCTTTCCGCACACCCCTTGGTGACGCGTTTTCTCAGAGGCCTCCTTCTGCTTAAGCCTCCCTTGCGCCCCCCAGCCCCTGACTGGGATCTCAATGTGGTCTTGCAGCGGATTACCTGTCCGCCTTTTGAACCTATGGCTACCTTCTCTCTTCATTTCCTTTCTTGGAAAACTCTCTTCTTGGTAGCCCTTACCTCCACTAGGCGTGTTAGTGAACTACAAGCCCTAGTGTCTGAGCCTCCTTACACTAGGTTCTACTCTAATAGGGTGGTCTTACGGACTCACCCAAAGCTTCTTCCAAAAGTGGTTTCCCCTTTTCATCTCAACCAAGAGGTGGTTCTTCCAACCTTCTTTCCCAGGCCGCATACCAGCCGGGCTGAGACAGTTCTGCATACCCTGGACTGTAGGAGGGCCTTATCCTTCTACCTTGACCGTACGCAGGAGCATAGAAAGGCTGTTCAGCTTTTCGTTTCTTTTGACCCCAATAGGTTGGGGGTGCCTGTCTCCAAGCGTACTTTGTCCATCTGGGTAGCTGACTGTATCGCCTGGGCTTATGGGCAGCCGGCCTCTCTTTAGAGAGTCGAGTCACGGCTCACCGTGTCAGGGCGAAGGCTGCGTCAGTGGCTCATCTCCGCTCTGTTCCGTTGGCAGACATCTGCCGGGTTGCTACTTGGTCTTCAAGCCAGACTTTTGCGGCTCATTACTGCCTGGAGAGGGAGTCCCGCAGGGGCAGTGCTTTTGGACAGGCAGTCCTCCACAATCTCTTTGAGGTTTAGGCAACTTCTACCCTCCGGCCCTGGTGTTGGGCTACCGGCCGGAAGTGTATTCAGAGAAGATTCCTTACTTCTGTACTGCTGAGCTAGAGGGAGCTCAATTTTTCTGCTTGAGGTCTCTGGTAGCCTTAAGCTTGGGAGTCCCATCAGTGAGGACTGACTTCCTGCTTGGTCCTGGAGAAAAAGTAGTTACTCACCTGTAACAGGTGTTCTCCAGGAGCAACAGGAATCAATCCTCACAACCCTCCCTCCTCCCCTCGGAGTTGCAGTCATTCTTATCCATTGTTTTGCTAACTTTTTTGCTATCTTTTCGCTATGTCATCAGACTGAGCAAGATGGCACCCTTGGGCAGGAAGGGGACCGCGCATGCATGCTGCAATTCCCAAAGGCTTTCTTCGAAAGCTGGGGAAATTGCTCCGCGAGGGCTCAGTCGGCGCCGATGTCACCCATCAGTGAAGACTGTTTCCTGCTGCTCATGGAGAACACCTGTTACAGGTGAGTAACTACTTTATCATGATGGAACCTCGTATAAGGAGGATCAGCAACCAATGCTTGCAATTCACTGATGCGACGTGCTGATGTGATTGCAATGAGAAAGATAACTTTCCAGGAAAGGAATTTCAAGGAGGTAGTAGCTAAAGGTTCAAAAGGTGGCTTCATGAGCTGGCCAAGAACCAGATTCAGGTCCCATGCCACTGGTGGTAGCCTAATGGCAGGCTTAGTTAGAAGACGGCCCCTCATAAATCTCGCTATAAGAGGAAATAGGCTGCCCATTTAAAGGCTTTAAAGAAGCTGAAATAGCACTTAAATGGACTCTTACTGAGTTAGTCTTAAGTCCTGCATTAGATAAATGAAGGAGATACTCCAGTAATGATTCCAGAGGTATCGCAAGGGGGTCAAGACCCTTCTGCGAACACCATATGGAAAACCTTTTCCACTTGAAAGCATAAGAGCATCTTGTGGAAGGTTTCCTGGAAGCACAAAAGACATCCCTTGTTGAGAGAGGTTAAGACCATGTAGGTCTAGGCTCTCAGCAACCAGGCCCTGAGATGCAGAGCGTGGGGATTTGGATGCCACAACATCCCATCCTCCTGAGACAGGAGATCTGGAGCAGATCTGAGATAGAGCTTGAGAGAGATGTCGGAGCAGAGGGTACCACACTTGCCGTGGCCAATGTGGAGCTATGAGAATCATATGGCCTCTGTCTCTCTGAAGCTTGAATAGGGTTTTGGGAATGGGTGGAAAGGCATATAGGAAGTCCTGACCCCAATGGAGGAGGAAAGCATCCCTGGCCTGACAACCCTGAGCCGAAACTCTGGAACAGAACCGGGGAGGTTTGGCATTCAGTGGACTTGCAAAGAGGTCTATGTCCAGGGTTCCCCAAATTTGAAAAAACCTTGCTATCTGGTCTGCATGGAGCGACCATTCGTGTGGGAGCAGAACTCGACTGAGTGTCTGCCCAAGAGTTTTGAATGCCTGGCAGATGAATTTGATGCTCTCTGGCGAGGGCCCAAAGTTGCAAAGCGACAGACAGCCTGTTCCTTCCTGCTTGTTCAGATAGAACATAGCTACTTGATTGTCCGTCCGAACTAGGACTGTCTTGTAGCTTAGCTGGGTATGGAACACTCGAAGAGCAAAGAAGATTGCTCTGAGTTCTAGGAGATTGATATGTAAGTGGGTCTCCTGTGGAGTCCAGGTGCCTTGGGTAGAGAGACCTTGCAGGTGAGCTCCCCAACCCAATTGTGAGGCATCTGTTAATGACCTGGGGTAGGGGCTGCTGGAAAGGGCACCCTACCAACAGGTTTTGGGTTGATTTCCACCATTGCAGAGACAAAATAAGGCAACTTGTGTTTGCTATTTTGTTTGATAGGCAGCCTGATGCCTGAGTCCACTGAGTGGATAGGGTCCATTGGGCTGCTCTCATATGGAGGCGCGCATAGGGGACCACATGCACGGTACATGCCGTGTGGCCTAGTAACTAACATTTCCCGAGCAGTGAGATGAGTTTTCAACACTGCCTTGGAGGCTAACTGCACAATGTGAAGGCAGCGGGGCTGTGGAAGATAGGCCCTTGCTTTACTGGTATCCAGCAAAGCTCCTATGAATTCTAGAGACTGAGTGGGAGTTAAGCTGGATTTTGGGATGTTTAAGATCAGACCCAAATACTGAAGGATACGAACTGTGCAAGATAGATAAATCCTGGCCTCTGACTCTGATGGGGCTCGAATGAGCCAATCGTCTAAGTAGGGGGAAGACAAATATTCCTAGAGTGCGAAGAAATGCTGCTACCCCAGCCATGCATTTCGTAAACACCCTTGGTGCTGAGGCCAGGCCAAAAGGAAGAACCCTGTACTGGTAGTGCTTCCCCTGAAATAGAAACCAAAGGAATCTTCTATGAGTTGGATGGATGAGAACATGAGTGTACGCATCCTTGAGATCTAGAGAACAAAGCCAATCCTGATTCTGAAAGTATGGCAGCAGAGTTCCTAGAGAAATCATCTTGAATTTCTCTTTGAACAGGAATTTGTTCAATTCTCTGAGGTCTAAAATAGGTCTGTGTCCCCCTGTTTTCTCTGGGATAAGGAAATAGGGGGAGTAAAACCCTGTACCCTGTTGAGGAATTGGGTACCTCTTCTATTGCCCCTTGGGCAAGAAGCATAGTGACCTCTTGATCAAACAGGTTGTTGAGAGAGGTCTGAGAATTGAACTGTCTTACCATTGTAGGAGGGGGCATGCAAAGAAAGTGAAGCTTGTACCCCTCTTTTATAATGGAGAGAGTCCAATCTTCTGCTGTTATCTGCCCCCATCTGGGGGCAAAATGACACAACCTTCCTGGAATGGTGGAAGGGTCTGGTCCATTGAGGGCCAGGAAGGCTAAGTTCTCTAGATGGAAGTCAAAGGCCTTGTGGAGGCTGAGACTGTTGAGGCTTAGCAGTCTTTGCTTTCCTTTGTTTAGGAGGTTGCTGACCCTTTTGGGCAGGCTGACCTGCAGAACGTCCCTGTTGGGTATAAGAGGGATAAAACCTCTTCTTTTTGAAGAAGAATGGTTTCTTGAAAGATTTCTTCCTTGCAGGATCAGCTGTGGCTTTGGATAACCTATCCAAAGTGGAGTTGTCAGCATCCAGCTCATTGGCTTTCTCTTGCCAATTTTTGCCTAATAGACTCACCTGTACAAGGGATATTGCCCAGTTTGTCCCCACCCAGAGCTCCAAATCAGATGCCTGGAGCCAGGCAATCCTACGTGCACCTATGGCAATGGCAGAGGTTCTGCTTATGCACTCAAAACAGTCAAAAGCTGCACAGTTGACAAATTTAGAAACATCCTGGGCATGTTTAACCAGTGTGAGAAAATCCTGCCTCTTATCATCAGGAAGGAGAGGGCTCAAAATCTCCAAATCTCCTGTGATTTCCTTAAGGAACATTCCCATATATAAAATATAGGAACTGATCCTGGCAGAAAGCATGGAAGCCTGGAAAGTACGACATCCAAAGTTCGACACTCACTTCCTGGAGGATTAGAGGCATGCCTCTTTGCACTTCTGATCCTTCTCATAGCTGATTCTACTACAATGGAGTGGTGAGGAAGCTGAGTCTTCTGGAAGCCAGGACACGGAGGCACTCGATACATGGTATCCAGTCTACGAGAGTGAGGAGAGGTGGTAAGAGGTGTTTCTCACATTCTTAACATGAGATCATGTAAGATCTCATGGATAGGCAAAGTAGCTGCCTCTTTAGGAGCCTTGGGATATTGTAGAATCTCCAACTCCTTTGCCCTGGGCTCTGTTTCAGGAGCCACAGTAATGGAGAGACCATGAGCCACCTCCCTCATGAAATCCTGAAAGGAGATATCCTCTGGAGGAGACATCCTACGTTTAGGAGAGGAAGGCTCCTCCGGGAGAAGTACTCAGGTACCGACCGAGCTGTCAGAATCCTCCGAGGATTCAAAGTACCTTCTATCTGGATGCTCTTGTAGAGCACGATCCCCGTACCGACCGAAGTCGGTGTTGGGGGGAATCGGTACCGGAAGGTATAGCATGACTGGGTGCCGGCAATGCAGATGCCGATGGTACCGGTTGAACTGTCTGACGTGGTTCCGAGGGTGCCAATGCCGCAAGGAGAGCTGCCAGACTGCGTTCAATAGCCAGGAACCTCTGGGTCTATCGACGCTGCCTGGGTATCGGTACAGGAGAAAGCAGCCGGTACCCCAGAGCATAGCACCAGTAGTTCTGCCGAGGTTATTTATTTATTTTATTTATTTATTTAACATCTCTTATATACCGCGCTATTAAAATCAGCGCGGTGTACATCGAACAAAATATACTGCAATGTGTACAGGTAACATCGAGTTTACAGAGAACAAGGGAATATAAAACATGGAATAACAGGGATTGAGGCCTTGAGAACATCCTGGAGCCCCGATAATGCTTTGGAAGCCAAAGCCTCCCGCCGGGGCAATTTTGCCGGTGCAGAACCCTTAAGGGCAACGCCAGAGGCATCTCGATGCTTGGAAGGAGATCTACCCTTTGAGGACAGGCCAGACATGTTTAGTTACCTGAGATCCATGAGAGGAAGACGTCGATGCCACAGAGGCTGCATCGGAGGGAAAAAGGGTGCTGAGCTTAGCAGCTCGGTTTTGTCGACCCCTCTTCGACATTATCCCACAGGCCATACACTCCGAGATGGAGTGGTCAGGACCTAAACATTTAAGGCACTACTCGTGATTGTCGGTGACAGAGATGGTACTGCCACACTTGGTAAACTTCTTGAAACCCATAGCGGGTTTCTCCATAGTAAAGGAAATTTTAGGCCTAGTGCCCAAAATGGTGCACGTACCTGAAGAAGCAAATGTTTTGGAAAAAAGAAAAGTTTACATTTCTTTTTTTTTTTTAAGGAAAGAAAGAAAGAAAGAACCAGCGGTACTGGTATAGCGTCGAGGGAAGGTAGACGCGACCACAAGAAAGGAGAATAGGATAATTTTCTGTGGTGACAGGAACGATAACCTGCTGGCTCCACGGAAAACGAAGAACTGGAGAGAGGCAGTTGGGAAAGGCGGGAAGGCAGCACGCAGGCGCTGTGGGATGCTCCCAAAAGCTTTTTAATTGGACGCTGGGGAGAGTTCCCGCGCAGGCTCTGTCGGTACCGACGATACCCATATGTGAAGACTACATTCCTGCTTGTTACTGGAGATCAGGTGATCTCCGGGAACAGCAGGAATTTAGTCTTCACATATGGGTATCATTGGCACCGACAGATCCTGCATGGGAACGCTCCCCAGCATCCAATAGGAAAGCTTTTGGGAGCATCCCACAGCGCCTGCATGTTGCTTTCCTGCCTTTCCCAACTATCTCTCTCCAGTTGAGTTTAAAGCTGAGACGAAAGAGAGAGATACAACTCCTAGGGGAGGTGGGTGGGTTGTGAAGACTAAATTCCTGCTGTTCCCAGAGATCACCTGTTACAGGTGAGTAACTATGCTATCTCCAGGAACAAGCAGGAATGTAGCCTTCACATATGGGGACTCCCTAGCTGCAGATGCCAGGGAGAAACCCCAGAAGTTGTGTGCCCTTGTGAAAGGGCTCCACTTCCCCCCATGGATCTCTAGCATCCTATCAGGGATGGTGGGTAGGAGTTAAGTATGGAACAGATGTTGAACAGCCTGACCAAACAAGGCATCCCGGCGGGAGTCCTTGTCTAAGCAGTAATGGGCTGTGAAGGTATCAACTGAAGCCCAAGTAGCTGCTCAGCATATGTCGTCAATAGACACAGAGTAAAGATGAGCCATAGAGGCTGCCCTGGCTCTCACATTGAGCTGTAACATGGCCTTCCAGAGGAAGGTTTTTACTCTCATAGGCAAAAGATATACACTGTGCAATCCAGTTGGACAGTGTTCTTTTGGAGACTGGAAGTCCCAAATGACTAGGAGCAAAAGGAACAAAAAGTGGAGGGGACTTCCTATGTTGCTGTGTCCTTTGTAAGTAAAAGGCCAGAGCCCTTTTACAATCCAAAGTATGAAGATTCCTTTCTGCATTTGAGGCAATGAGGCCTTGGAAAGAATACAGGAAGGTAAACCGGTTGGTTTAAATGAAAAAGTGACACCACCTTTGGCATAAAGTGTGGGTGAGTCCTAAGGACTACCTTATCATGATGGAACCTTGTATAAGGAGGATCAGCCACTAACGCTTGCAATTCGCTGATGTGATTGCAAAAAGAAAGATGACCTTCTAGGAAAGGAATTTCAAGGAGGTAGTGGCTAATGTTTCAAAAGGCGGTTTCATAAGCTGCCCAAGAACCAAATTTAAGTCCCATGCCTCTGGTGGTGGCTTAATGGGAGGCTTAGTTAAAAGAAGGCCTGTCATAAATCTCGCGATGAGAGGAAATAGGTTGCCCATTTAGAGGCTTGAAAGAAGCTGCAATAGCAGTCATATGAACTCTCACTGAATTGGTCTTAAGCCCTGCATTAGATAAATGAAGGAGATACTCCAATAATGATTCCAGAGGTGTATCGCAAGAGGGTTAAGACCCTTCTGCGAGCACCATATGGTAAACCATTTCCACTTGAAAGCATAAGAGCGTCTTGTGGAAGGCTTCCTGGAAGCATAAAGGATATCCTTTACCTGCTGAGAAAGGTTAAGACCGTGAAGTTCTAGGCTTTCAGCAACCAGGCCCTGAGATGCAGAGACTGGGGAGTGGGATGCCACAGCATCCCATCCTCCTGAGAAAGGAGATCTGGAGCAGATCCTAACTCCAGAGGCGGAGCTTGAGAGAGATGTAGGAGTAGAGGGTACCACATTTGCTGTGGCCAATGTGGAGCTATGAGAATCATATGACTTCTGTCTCTCTGAAGCTTGAATAGGGTTTTGGGAATTAGGGGAATGGGTGGAAAGGCATATAGGAAGTCCTGGCCCCAATGGAGGAGGAAAGCATCCCTGGCCTGACACCCTGAGCCAGAATTCTGGAACAGAAACAGGGACGTTTGGCATTCAGCGGACTTGCAAAGAGGTCTATGTCCGGGGTTCCCCAAATTTGGAAGTTTTGGCCACCTGGTCTGCATGGAGAGACCATTCTTGTGGAAGCAGAACTCGACTGAGTCTGTCTGCCCAAGAGTTTTGAATGCCTGGAAGACCACCACAAGGAGATGAATCTGATGCTCTCTGGCGAGGGCCCATAGTCGCAAAGCTTTGTTGCATAGCGACAGAGAGCCTGTTCCGCCCTGCTTGTTCACATAGAACATGGCTACTTGATTGTCCGTTTGAACTAGGACTGTCTTGTAGCTGAGCTGGGTGTGGAATACTCGAAGAGCAAGGAAGATTGCTCTGAGTTCCAGGAGATTGATATGTAGCTAGGTCTCCTGTGGAGTCCAGGTACCCTGGGTAGAGAGGCCTTGCAGGTGGACTCCCCAATCCACCTGTGAGGCATCTGTTGTTAGAGTGGCTTGGGGTGGAGGTTGCTGAAAAAGGGACCCCACCAAAAGGTTTTGGGGTGATTGACACCATTGGAGGGACAAAATAAGGCGATCTGAGTTTGCTATTTTGTCTGACAGGCAACCTGACGCCTGAGTCCATTGAGTGGATAAAGTCCACTGGGCTGCCCTCATATGGAGGCGAGCATAAGGAACCACATGCACGGTGGATGCCATGTGGCCTAACAATTGTAACATTTCCCGAGCAGTGAGGTGAGGTTTTAGCACTGCTTGGGAAGCTAACTGCACAATGCAAAGGCAGAAGGGCTGTGGAAGGTAGGCCCTTGTCTGTCTGGTATCCAGCAGAGCTCCTATCAACTCTACGGACTGAGTGGGAGCAAGGTTGGATTTTGTGAAGTTTATGACAAGTCCCAAATACTGAAGGATGTGCATTGTGCGAGAGAGAGCAACCCTGGCCTCTGGCTCTGAAAGAGCTCGAATGAGCCAGTCTAAGTAAGGGAAGATGAATATTCCTAGGGTGCGAAGAAATGCTGCCACCACAGCCATGCATTTTGTGAACACCCTTGCTGCCGAGGCCAGACCAAAAGGAAGAACCCTGTATTGGTAGTGCTTCCCTTGAAATTGAAAGCGAAGGAACTTTTGATGAGTTGGATGGATGAGAACATGAGTGTACGCATCCTTGAGATCTAGAGGACAAAGCCAATCCTGACTCTGAAGGTATGGCAGCAGAGTTCCTAGAGAAATCATTCTGAACTTCTCTTTGAACAGGAATTTGTTCAATTCTCTGAGGTCTAAAATGGGTCTGTGTCCTCCTGTTTTCTTTGGAATAAGGAAATAGGGGGAGTAGAACCCTGTACGAGAATGGGTACCTCTTCTATTGCCCCTTGGGCAAGAATCATAGTGACCTCTTGACCTAACTGGTCTTTGAGAGAGGTCTGAGAATTGAACTGTCTTATCATTGTAGGAGGGGGCATGCTGAGGAAATGACGCTTGTATCCCTCTCTTACAATAGACAGAGTCCAATTTTCTGCTGTTATACCCCATCTGGGAGCAAAATGATATAACCTTCCTGGAACGGTGGAAGGTTCTGGGCCGTTCAGGGCCAGGAAGGCAAAGTTCTCTAGACAGGAGTCAAAGCCCCTGTGGAGGCTTAGCAGCTTTTGTTTTTCTTTGCCTAGGTTGTTGCTGCTGTCCCTTTTGGGCAGACTGACCTAAACGACGCCCCTGCTGGGTATAGGAGGGATAAAACTACTTGTTACTGAAGAATGGTTTCTTGTAAGATTTTTTCTTACAGGATCAGCTGTAGATTTAGACAATCTATCCAAAGTGATAGTGTCAGCATCTATCTCATTAGCTTTTTCCTGCCAATTCTTGCCAAAGAGATTCTCTCCTGTGCAAGGAATATTCCCTAGTTTATCCTGTACCCAAAGTTCCAAGTCAGATGCCTGGAGCCAGGCAATCCTACGTGCACCTATGGCAATAGCAGAGGTTCTGCTTAGCACTCAAAGTAGTCAAAGGCTGCACGATTCACAAACTTGGAAACATCCTGAGCATGTCTGACAAGGGCGAGGTAATCCTGCCTTTTATCATCAGGAAGGAGAGGGCTCATAAGCTCTAAATCTCCCGTGACCTCCTTAAGGAACATTCCCACTTATAATATATAGGAACTGGTCCTAGCAGAAAGCATGGAAGGTTCGACATCCAAAGGCGTCAATCCTACACTCACGTCCTGGAGGCTTAGATGCATGCCTTTTTGCACTCTTGATTCTTCTCATAGCTGATTCCACCACCATGGAATGGTGTGGTAGCTGAGTCTTCTGAAACCCAGGACAAGGAGGAACTCGATACATGGTATCGAGTCTTCGAGAATGAGGAGATGTGGTTAGAGGTGTTTCCCACATCTTTAACATGAGATCATGCAAGATCTCATGAATAGGTAAGGTAGCTGCCTCCTTGGGAGCTTTAGGGTATTGTAGGATTTCTAATTCCTTTGCCCTAGGCTCGTTTTCAGGAGCCACTGTGATGGAAAGACCTCGAGCCACATCTCAGATAAAATCCTGAAAGGACATATCCTCTGGTGGAGATATCCTACGCTGAGGAGAAGAAGAATCCTTAGGAAGAAGTACTCTGGTATCGGCAGAGCTTTCAGACTCATCCGAGGATTCAAAGTATCTCCGATCTGGGTGATTGTGGAAGGCACGGTACCGGTAGTTGGCATCGGAGGGGTCCAGTACCGACTTTTCGATACCGGATGGATAAGCATGACTTGGTCCTGGTAGAATACCTGCCAATGTCGATGCAGTCGGTACCGGTACCATTGAATTGTCTGAAGCGGTTTCAGGGGCATCGAGGCCGTGAGAAGAGCCGCCAGACTGTGTTCAATAGTCAAGAATCTCTGGTCTATTGATGCTTGGGTATTGGTACCGGATGAAATAGCCGGTACCCCAGAGCATGGCACCAGTAGTTCTGCCGAGGTTGAGGCCTCGAGAACATCCTGGAGCCCCGTTAGTGCTTTGGAAGCCAAAGCCTCCCGCCGGGGCAATTTTTCCAGTGACAGTCCCTCAAGGGCAACACCAGAGGCATCTCGATGCTTAAAGGGAGATCTACCCTTTGAGGACCGGCTAGATTTATGTTTAGTTACCTGAGATCCATGGGAGGAAGACGAAGCCCTGGAAGACGTCGATGCTACAGAGGCTGCATCAGAGGGAAAAAGGGTGCTAAGTTTAGCAGCTCGGTTTTGCCAGCCCCTTTTCGACATCATCCCACAGGCAACACACTCTGAAATAGAGTGGTCAGGACCTAAGCATTTGAGGCACCACTCATGGTACCGCCACACTTGGAACTTTTTTTTAAAACCCGAAGCGGGTTTTTCCATTTTAAAGGAAAAGGTTGGGCCTAGTGCCCAAAATGGCGCGTGGCACCTGAGGAGAAAATAACTGGAAAAGACTCCAGAAGAAAGGTGGTGGTGTTTTTTTTTTCTTTTTTTGGAAAAAAACAAAGCACCGGTGTAGTGTCGAAGGAAGGCAGATGTGACCACAAAAAAGAAGATTAGCAGGGAATTATTTTCTGCAGTGACAGGATGTGCGACCTGTCTGCTCAGTGGAAAACAAAGAACTGGAGCGGGACAGTTGGGAAAGGGGGGAAGGCAGCACGCAGGTGCTGTGGGATGCTCCCAAAAGCTTTCCTTTTGAATGCTGGGGAGCGTTCCCGCGCAGGCTATATCGGTACCAACAATACCCATATGTGAAGACTACATTCCTGCTTGTTCCTGGAGATTTAGAATTTCCCATTGTACTCTACAACTCTTACCAACAGAGGGCCAGGTCCAGGTCCAGGTCCATCTCTAGAATCAGAAATAGAGAACACTTAGATCTCCTTAAATTGGCTCAGTTAAGACAACTAGCCACAGCATCCAAAAGTCAGGGATATGCGATACTGAACCTGGTACTCAGCAATGGAGATCCAGGTACAATAGGTGACCATCTGAGCACAAAAGTAGTTGGAGTAAAGAGCCAAGTGGAGTTGCACAAGGATCAGGATCCTAGATGTCAAGAAGTGGTAAAAAAAAAGCAGTGATTTCTATAATAATTCAGGGACTGATCCTGATTTGTTCAGTACTTTAAAAGCACTGTTGTCGCATGGTTAGAAGGAAAAGTTTCATAACAGAGTGAATATCCCCCAGGAGCGAGAAAGAACTTGGCTATTAAGATTCCAGCATCCAAAGATGAGCTACTGCTATGCAGCCAACTAGGAGAGAGACCTTGGGGTGATCTGGTCTAATGAGCTCACTGTAGCAAAACTGTGTGATACGTCTGTGGCATAACCTGAAGAAAAAACAAAGGCGATAATGCCTCTCTACAGGTCAATGCTGAAACCTTTCCAGGAATATTATGTTCAGTTTTGTAGGCTATATCTCAAAGGATAAAGGACTAGAGAAAGGTAATCAAAAAGGTGCAGCAAAAGGCTTTTCCAAATCACCACTCCAGACAGCACAGTTACTTACCTGTAACAGGTGATCTCTGGGAACAGCAGGAATAGTCCTCACATATGGGTACGTCGGTACCGACGGAGACTGTGCGGGAAAGCTCCCCAGCTTCCCAAAAGGAAAGTTTTTGGGGCTTCCCACAGCGCATGCGCGCTGCCTTCCTGACCAACTCTCCTCAGTTCGAGTTTAAAGCTGAGACAATAGAGAGAGGAAAGGAAGAGAAAGAGATACAACTCCTAGGGGAGGTGGGTGGGTTGTGAGGACTATTCCTGCTGTTCCCAGAGATCACCTGTTACAGGTAAGTAACTGTGCTATCTCCAGGAACAAGCAGGAGTGAGTCCTCACATATGGGGACTCCCTAGCTGAGATGCCTGGGAGATCCCCTCCATAGGTATTTCATCTTCCGATAGATCTCAGGCATCCATTAAGGGAAGGTGGGCAGGAGTTGTTTAAGAATGGAACAGGTGTTTGAGGACAGCCTGACCAAATAAGGCATCCCGGCGGGAGTCCTTATCCAAGCAGTAATGGGCTGTGAAGGTATGAACCGAGGCCCAGGTGGTTGCTCGACAGATCTGATCTATGGATACAGAGTGAAGATGAGCCATAGAGGTGGCCATGGCTCTCACATTGTGAGCTGAGACATGGCCCTCCAGAGAAATGTTTTTACTCTGGTAAGCAAACGAAATACACTGAGCAATCCAATTGGAAAGTGTTCGCTTGGAGACTGGAAGTCCCAAATGAGAAGAATCGAAAGCAACAAAAAGTTGGGAAGACTTTCGATGTGGCTGAGTCCTATGGAGGTAAAAGGCAAGAGCTCTTTTACAATCTAGAGTATGAAGGTTCCGCTCTGCACTTGATGCATGAGGAGCTGGAAAGAAGACAGGTAGGTATACTTCTTGATTAAGATGAAAAGGTGAAACCACTTTAGGCATAAAGTGTGGATTTGTCCTAAGGACTACCTTATCATGATGGAACCTTGTATAGGGAGGATTCGCCACTAAGGCTTGCAGCTCACTGATGCGACGAGCTGAAGTGACTGCAATGAGGAAAATAACCTTCCAGGAAAGAAATTTCAAGGAGGTAGTGGCTAAGGGTTCAAAAGGTGGCTTCATAAGCTGACCAAGAGCCAAGTTTAAGTCCCATGCCACCGGAGGAGGCCTAATGGGAGGTTTAGTTAAAGTTAGGCCTCTCATGAATCTTGCAATAAGAGGATGAGAGGAAATAGATTGTCCATTGAGAGGTTTGAGGGATGCTGCAATAGCACTCAAATGGATCCTTACTGAATTCGTTTTAAGGCCTGCATTGGAGAGATGCAGGAGATATTCCAATAGAGAATTGATAGGAAGAGCAAAAGGATCAAGATCCTTTTGAGCACACCAAATGGAAAATCTCTTCCATTTAAAAGCATAAGAACGCCTTGTGGAAGGTTTTCTGGAAGCATGGAGGATATCTTTCACTTGTTGAGAGACATTTAAGTCTTGAAGGTCTAGGCCTTCAGTAACCATGCTCTGAGATGGAGGGACTTGGGGTTTGGGTGCCACAAAGTCCCCTCCTCCTGAGACAGGTCTGGAGCAGCTCCCAGGTCTAGGGAGGGACCCTGGGAGAGATGCAGAAGTAGAGGGAACCACACTTGGCGTGGCCAGCGTGGAGCTATGAGGATCATAGATCCGTGATCCCTCTGCAGTTTGAACAGAGTCTTGGGAATCAAAGGAATGGGTGGAAAGGCATATAGGAGGCCCTGACCCCAATGAAGGAGGAAGGCATCCCTGGCCTGATCCCCCTGACACGGAGTTCTGGAACAGAACCGGGGAAGTTTGGCATTCCACGGACTTGCAAAGAGGTCTATGTCCGGGGTTCCCCATTTCTGAAAGATTCTGAGTTCCTGATCCAGGTGCAGGGACCACTCGTGTGGAAGCAGAACTCGGCTGAGTCTGTCTGCCCAAGAGTTTTGAATTCCTGGGAGATATACTGCCAGGAGATGGATTTGATGCTCTCTGGCGAAGGCCCACAGTCTGAGAGCTTCGTTGCAAAGCGACAGAGAGCCAGTCCCTCCTTGTTTGTTTATGTAGAACATGGCTACTTGATTGTCGGTATGAACAAGCACTGTCATGTTGTAGAGGAGGGTATGAAAGACCTTGAGAGCAAGAAAAATTGCTCGAAGCTCCAGAAGGTTGATATGAAGGGCAGTCTCCTGCGGAGACCAAAGGCCTTGAGTGGAGAGGTCTTGAAGATGAGCTCCCCAGCCTGTCTGGGAGGCATCTGTAGTGAGGGTTGCCTGGGGTGGTAACGGTTGGAAGGGGGACCCCAGCAACAGTTTTTGAATGGACATCCACCACTGGAGAGACCCAAAGAGACGTTTGGAGGTTTCTATTTGGTCCGAGAGAGCTCCTGATACTTGGGTCCACTGAGTGGACAGAGTCCATTGAGCTGCTCTCATATGCAGACGAGCATAAGGCACCACATGAACTGTGGAGGCCATGTGGCCTAGCAATTGTAACATCTCTCGGGCAGTCAAGTGAGTTCTGGACTGAATCTGAGAGGCCAGGTGCACTAGCCGGTGGCAACGTGCCTGGGGAAGATAGGCCCTTGATGTGGTGGTATCTAACCAGGCCCCTATGAATTCTAGGGATTGAGTAGGGGTGAGTTGAGACTTTGGCAGATTGATGACAAGTCCCAGATACTGCAGAATGCAGATGGTGTGGTCCAGGGAAGTCTGAGCCTGAGACTGAGATGGAGCTCGGATGAGCCAGTCGTCTAGGTATGGGAAGACAAAGATTCCTTGAGTGCGTAGAAATGCAGCCACTACTGACATGCATTTTGTGAACACCCTTGGAGCAGAGGCTAGACCGAAGGGGAGTACTCTGTATTGGAAATGTTTTCCCTGGAACAGAAATCGAAGGAATTTTCTGTGGGATGGGTGGATGAGTATATGTGTGTACGCATCCTTTAGGTCTAGAGAACAAAGCCAGTCCTGACTCTGAAGGGTAAGGAAGGAGAATACCCAGAGAGAGCATTTTGAATTTTTCCCTGTACAGGAATTTGTTTAATTCTCTCAGATCTAGGATGGGTCTGTGTCCTCCTGTTTTCTTTGGTATCAGAAAATAGGGGGAGTAGAACCCTGAGCCCTGTTGGAGGAGGGGAACCTGTTCTATTGCCCCTTGGGCAAGCAGGGTATTCACCTCCTGATCCAACAGGTGTAGGAGAGATGGGGGAGAGACTAAATGTCTCACCCTGGGATAGATAGGAAGGCTGGAAAAATGCAGTTTGTATCCCTCTGATAGAGAGGGTCCACTGCTCTGAAGTAATCTGTTCCCATCTGGGAGCAAAATGAGTCAGCCTTCCTGGAATGGTGAGAGGCTCTGGTTGCTGCAGAGCCAGAAAGGGTATGTTCTCTAGAAGTAAGTCAAAAACCCTGAGGGGGTTGGGACTGTTGAAGCGTAGCAGCTCCTGCAGGCTTTGTTCTGGCCTGTTTAGTCTGCTGTCGCTTAGGAACAAAGCGAACTTGAGCGGATGACTGGCCACCATTGGAACCAAATCTAGGCTTTTTGTAGAAAGACTTCTTTTTGGCAGGGAGTGAAGTAGACTTAGAGAGTCTATCCAAAGCAGCATTCTCTGCATCCATTTGAATGGCTTTGACTTGCCACTCTTTGCCAAAGAGATTTTCACCTGTACAAGGTAAATTGCCTAGGCCATCTTGCACCCAGGATTCCAGGTCAGAGGCCTGGAGCCAAGCAATTCGACGAGCAGCTATGGCTATGCCAGATGCTCTACTAGCACCCTCAAAAGAGTCAAAGGCAGCCCTATTGGAGAACTTTGACACATCTTGGATATGCTTTAACAGAAGCAGGAACTCCTCTTTTCTATCCTCTGGAATAAAGGGGAGAAAATCTTGTACTTTAAGAGCAAGCTCCTTTAGAAACATGCCCATATAGAGGCTGTAGGAGTTGATTCTGGCAATAAGCATACTAGCCTGAAAGATTTTCCTGCCAAAAGCATCCAAAGTTCTACATTCTCTTCCTGGAGGGGTAGAAGAGTGCCTTTTGGTACTCTTAATCTTTTTCATAGCAGACTTCACCACAATAGAATGGTGAGGAAGCTGGGTTTTTTGAAAACCAGGAGAAGGAGGGACCCGATACATGGTATCCAACCGACGAGAATGTGGAGATAGTGTAAGAGGAGCCTCCCATAAATCCATCATATGTTCTTGGAGAATATTATGAATGGGTAAGGTGACTGCCTCTTTGGGAACCTTAGAGTATCCTAAAATGTCTAATTTTTGAGCTCTAGGTTCCTTTTCAGAGGATACTGTAATGGAAAGTCCCTTGGCAACTTCCAAGATGAAGTCCTGAAAGGACAAGTCCTCTGGAGGAGACATTCTTCTCTTTGGGGAAGAAGGCTCCTCAGGAAGAATAAGGGATGCTTCATCAGAATCATCTGAGATATCGGCATCCTCAGAAGACTCGAAGTATCGCCTACTTGCTTCCAGAGATTGATATGGGTACCGACCTCGGGCGTACCGGGAGCCGGGTCGGTACCGAGAATATCGTGGGAAGCAAAAACCTGTACCGGCCTTCTACTGGAAGTAGATGCTCTGGGTACCGGTATCGGTTGTGGTACCGGAACCGGGGTCGGAACCGACGGTTGCGGTACCGAGGGCGTCGCAGCATTAATAAAAGCCATTATGGCCTGCTGCATGGATTGTACCGTAGTACCCATTGACGCCACAACTGCCTGGATGTCGGTACCGGTTTGAGCCGGTACCCCAGAGCAGTCTAACAGGTGATCGGTCGAGGCCGTGCCATCGATGTCAACCTGTAACCCCATAGGAGGAGCTTTGGAAGCCGGAGCTTCCCACCGGGGTTGTTTGGCTGGGGCAGGGTCTTCAGGGTCGAACCCAAGGGCCTCTCTCTGCTTTGAGGGAGATTTGCCCCTTGAAGACTTGCCCGAGGAATGTTTGGTTACCTGAGATCCATCCGGAGATGAAGACCTGGATGATGCTGATGCTGGATTATCTGTGGAAAACAGCACATGAAATTTAGCTGCTTGGTTCTGTAAGCCCCGTTTGGACATCAGAGAGCAGGATGGACAATCCGGAACCGAATGGTCAGGGCCCAAACATTTAAGACACCACTCATGGGTGTCTGTGACTGAAATAGTACCAGAGCACTTGGTGCATTTTTTAAAACCAGAAGATGGTTTCTCCATGAGGGAGAATTTGTAAAGGCCAGTAGGCCTTACAAAAAGAAATACACCAAGTGTGGAAAAATAATTTTTTTTTTTTTTTTTTTTTTTTTTTTTTTTTTTTTTTTAAGAACAAAGTAGTAAAGACCGGCGGTACCGGTTCGGAATTGGGGAAGGCAGATACGCGGTCAGAACAACTTTTTAAAACAAGAAATTCTTCAGCGGTGACAGGAACACGACCTGCTGGCTCCGCGGAAAAAGAAGAACTGAGGAGAGTTGGTCAGGAAGGCGGGAAGGCAGCGTGCATGCGCTGTGGGAAGCCCCAAAAGCTTTCCTTTTGGGAAGCTGGGGAGCTTTCCCGCGCAGGCTCCGTCGGTACCGACATACCCATATGTGAGGACTCATTCCTGCTTGTTCCTGGAGATAAGCGGGTTATGCTCACCAACCAGCAGGCAACGATTAAGAAACACAAACTCATAGTTCAGTAGCCCGTGCCATCTCACCTAAGCCAGTATTTCTCTGTCTCCAGCAAGTGGTGAGCATTGCCTGTGCTCACTGGTCCATGGAGCCTGGTTTAGGTATGCTGACAGGCCCAGGGTGCAGAATCTGGTAGTACTGGGTCCCTCCCCCAGTCGCCCACTCCAGCTGGCCACAGGTAGAAACTGTATTAAGCCTGTGTACAAAAAAAATATAGAGAAGGCCGAGAAAGAAACAGGCACAGGCTTACAGCATGGGAGCCAGCTGCTCTCAAGGAGGCAATAGTGATTAAGGTAAGCTTAAATAAGTTGCCATGTGCAAGACCACACTGATGGAACGCAGTCTGTGACCACTGCACGGCACAGCTGTGTATTGTCAGGCTGTAACCACATCAAACATAGGAGCATTCCAAAGACTATCAAAATACAACACAACTCAAGTTTTGAACCCAACATCACTTTTCAAGGAGAAAAAAGGATCTCTGTTCAGCCAAATTTATAGTGTAATATCTGGCAATCAGACCTGCATCATTGATCGTGGAGAAAAACTTCTTGCTTTTAAATCTATATATTTGTATTCATTTTATTTTTATTCATTCGTATTGCAACTTTGTAGTACATATATGAATTTTCAGTGAATGTAATACACTTGGAGTGGAGGAGTGGCCTAGTGGTTGGGGCAAGGTACTTCAGGCCGGAAGGTCAGGGGTTCAAATCCCACTAGAGGACAGCAACCTTGGGCCGGAAGGACTGGGGTTTCTAGTCCCACAGGTGCTCCTTGTGGTCTTGGGCAAGCCACTTAACCCTCCATAGCCCATGTTCCCTGTAAAATAGTTATCTCCAAGTTATAATGCCCTGTTCAATGTAATTTCAGTTTGTTCAATGTAAACCGCACTGATGCAGAATAGCGCGGTATATAAGAGAATGTAAATAAATAAAAAATAAATAAAAACAGTGCACTTATCTGAGTAATAGCAACCAAACAAACCCAATCTGTCCAACAAAGGCCTCTATTTCGCCAATGCTAAAAAGCTGCTTCAGGAGCTATCTTCATATCCATTCTCTCACAAAATACACCAAGCAATTATGCTTCCATTCAGTTTAATATCATTGTCCATGAATATTCCCCGCATTAAAGCTCCATTTAAAACTACACTGTAGAGGGGGAAGTGATGTCACTGGCAGCAATGGCAGCCTAACTTCAGGGATCCCATCAGAGATGCTATAAAATTTGCAATAAACGCAACTCCCAAACTGTAAGTTTGCAGGGAGAAGGATCTTTTTCTTCCCTCTACCCGTCACGATGTCTGTTAGGAAGAAGTTGGAGAAATAAAAGTCCTCTTACACCCTCAAATCGCAGTGCACATGGCAGGATGCAGGTTCTGACATTGCTGACTGAGGAGTCAGAGGAGGAGGTAGACTGTGCAGGAGATCAATACACACAAGGCGATTTGTGACAGTGGCTGAAAGAGCTTCAGAAGGCATTTGCTATGGTGCAGGAGGAGCTGGGAGAAGGTCTGGGGGTCCTCCACAGGGAAATTTGCAACACTGGTACCATTTGAAGGCTGTGGAGCTACAGCTGGAACAATACAAGGCCGTCATGGGAATACACATGGCACACATGCAGTACATAAAGATGGAACAGGAACTGTTGAGAGAGAAGGTCGAAGACCTTGAAAACAGTTCCCAAAGATGCACCATCAACCTTTGGGGCATACCAGAGACAGACCCCATACAAGCATGCTGTTAAGGTGATCCAGGTGGTTTGTTAGGCCATCTTAGTCTACAGTCAGCCTGACCATATTGGCATACCATGTCCTTTGTGGCCAATCGAGAGCAATCAGGATGACCAGACCCCTGTGCACCTTGATCCGCTGAACCATGTGCTCTGAGGGCACAAGGGGGAAACATGTATAGCAGCCCATCCATAGGCCATTGCTGCACCATTGCATCCAGTTTTTCCGACATGCGTTCTCTTCTGCTGCTGTAGATATGCTGCTTGAATATACTTTCAGGTGCTGCCCAGTAATAACAATACAGCTGTATGTATGTGTATATATAATTTTAATAAAGCTAATGCGTAGCAGGAGCCTTGAGTCTTATTAGTCATAGGTGGGGCAGGTCCCTTGTCCCAGTATCATATTGGGTTCTCTCCCAAGATCCATAAATGTCTTGTGTTTGCTGGCCGCATTTGTGGTCTCGATGGTCGCCATCAAATCCACGATCGATGGACCCCACTGCTGGCACCAGCTGTGCAAAAAATGCCTCATTGAGTGTCCATTCTCTGGAGTCCAGGCAAAACCAACTGAGATAGTCAGTTACCAAATTCTCTGCGCCAGCCATGTGAGCCACCAAGAGTGCCTGCAAGTTGTCTTTTGCCCATTCCAATGGGCCTACCTTGCTTTCCAGCTGCTTGTGCCACCCTGCCAATTGATATAAGCCACTGTGATGACACTGTCCAAGATCACTCACCACCTTTCCCTGCACAAAGCAGCAGAACTCTTGCAGCACCAGGAGTCCTGCTCTCATCTCCAACTGGTTGATGGGCCATGCGCTCTCCTCTGGAGATCAGCAGCCCTGTGCTATCTGGGCTTCGCAATGCGCCCCCCAGCATGAGAGACTGGCATCCATCATCAACAGGACCCACAGTGGCATCTCTGGGGGCATCCCCGCTAAGAGCTTTTCTGTCTGTAGCTACTAACAGAGAGCTGCCCTGGTGGCCACTGGACAGGGTAATGGCTGTGTGAGCGAGTGATGGTAAGCAGCCCATCTTCACAACAGCACCCTCTGCAAAGATCTTATGTGAGCCTAAGTCCAAGGCACCAACTCAATTGACGCTGCCATGGACTCTAATACCTGAAGATAGTCCCACGCTTTAGGGGTCTTCATCTTGAGAAAATGTTGTACCTGTTCCTGTAGGGTGTGCATCTGCTCCACTGGCATGGACACCCTGCTGTTGTCAGTTTGAAACGGAGCTCCCAGATACACCAAAATCCTGCGATGGTAGTAGGCAGCTCTTGGCAAAGTTGACGATCCAGCTGAGACTCTGCAGGTTCTCAAAGACTCTCGACATGGCTCGTTCGCTCTCTTTGGATTTTGCTTGAATGAGCCAATCATCCAGGTAGGGATGCACCAAAATCCCCTCCTTACAAAGAGTGGTCATGACCATGACCTTGGTGAAGGTGTGTGTGCGGGGAGTGGGGTCGCCAGGCCGAAAGGCAACGCCCATAACTGGAAGAGCTCCATGGGCACCACAAACTGTAGAAACCGCTGATGCTCGGGTCAAATAGAAATGTGCAGGCCTCCGTGAGATCGCGCAAAGTCAGGAATTCTCCTTCCCTGACGGCCATGATGACTGACCGGAGTGTCTCCAAGTGAAACCGAGGAACCTTCAGGCACCAATTTACATGCTTGAGATCCAAGATGGGTCTGAAAGAGCCTTCCTTTTTGGGGACCACAAAGTATATGATGGAGTGACCACAACCGCACTGATCTCATGACACCTCCACCACAGCATTAAAATCCTGAAGATGCCTTATGGTCTCCCGTACAGCCTTGACCTTTCTGGGCACCTTGCAGGGAGATCTGATGAAGGCATCTGCGAAAGATCAGACAAATTTGAGTGCTTACTCCTCTCTGGTTTCCAGCATCTACTGGTCAGATGTGATCTGGGCCCAGGTGGGGTAGATGTCCTGCAGCTGACCTCTTACAGGAACCACCATTCCCAGGCCCCCTCACTTCAATTGTCTTTTTGATAGAGGAAGAGGTGTAAAACCCCCTGCCGCAAAAACCACAAAAGGCCTGTCCCTGGGAGAGAAACCAACTTCTCTGGTAAGGCGCGAACCGAATCGCCTGGAACCACTGGAAATCCCACGACTGGTCCCACAATGGAGCCGATGAACAGACTGGTCTCTGCTTATCCTCGGGGAGTCTGCCTCCCTTAGACTCCCCCAAATCCTTCACCAACTTATTCAGAACTTCACCGAACAAGACCTTTCCCTTAAAAGGGAGCTTACTCAAATGGGACTGGGAGGAAACATCAGCCAACCAATTATGGTGGCCCGGACCACCTCCTTTGCCTGCCTCACTCCTGCCCAATCGGGGCAGTGGGAGCCCGATCAGGCAGCACATAAAAGCGGCGTCCCCGCCTTCAGGGACGCCGCGGCCCGGACACACCACCTCCTTTGCCTGCCTCACTCCTGCCCAATCGGGGCAGTGGGAGCCCGATCAGGCAGCACATAAAAGCGGCGTCCCTGCCTTCAGGAACGCCGCGGCCCGGACACACCACCTCCTTTGCCTGCCTCACTCCTGCCCATTCGGGGCAGTGGGAGCCCGATCAGGCAGCACATAAAAGCGGCGTCCCTGCCTTCAGGAACGCCGTGGCCCGGACACACCACCTCCTTTGCCTGCCTCACTCCTGCCCAATCGGGGCAGTGGGAGTATCCCTGCAGCTCCTGCCCAATCGGGGCAGTGGGAGCCCAATCAGGCAGCACATAAAAGCGGCGTCCCTGCCTTCAGGAACGCCGCAGCCCGGACACACCACCTCCTTTGCCTGCCTCACTCCTGCCCAATCGGGGCAGTGGGAGCCCGATCAGGCAGCACATAAAAGCGGCGTCCCTGCAGGGCGCGCCCGCGCCTGAGGGCCTCGCCAGAGGGCCCTTAGGCGCGGCACAAAGGCGAGCAGAAGGAAACATCCAAAGGTAACAGCAGTGCCGTCAACATCTCATCAGAACCAACAAAGGAGCAGACCAAGGCGAAGGGCGTCAGAACCGCAAGTAGAATCCTCACAAACAGCACACATTTCCTACCACAAGCCGTCTCTCTCACTACCCACACCCTAACGGATCCGGCTCTCCCTCCACGGGACAGGCTCCCTCCACGGGGACAGGCTCCCGCACAGAGTGCAGCTCTCCCCAATCGGGGATTTGAGCGGCGACAAGAGCACAGCCAGCCAGCAGCAAAGTGCTGTCCAATCGGGGCAGACTCGGGGCCGTATAAAGAACAGCGCGGAAAGAAGGCGCACAAAGGAACTACAAAGGGAAAATCACAGCCGCCAGTACACCAGAAGAAAACCAACAGAAGAAAAGCAACAGCAAAGCAAGCAACAGATGAAGACTTAAGAAAAACAGGCATCACCCTAACAGAACATCACAAAAGACCAACATGCGCGCCACATACTTCCTCCCATTCTACCTACTCGTCACACAACTCCTCCCACCAACCGCACACCTCCAATACCCACAAGCAAACACAACATGGTACCCACCAACAGCACTGCCATATTTAGAACCACAGCACACAAACAAACACTCAGAACTTCCCAGACAAAACGACCAAACAGACACAAATCAAACTCTCAAACCTACACAAAGGAAGCACATGTAACAGCAACCTCCTCAACAAAGACAACAACGATTGAGCTCATAAACGCCAGATCAGTCTGCAACAAGATACACACTCTTGTAGACCACATAGAAGAGCGACAGCCCGACATAATATGCATCACAGAGACCATGGCTCAACCCTACCGACAATGTACTACTCAATCAACTAGTACCAGACAACTACTCAGCGTACAACTGCCCACGCACCCACAAGCGTGGAGGAGGAGTCCTAATAATAGCAAAGACAAACCTAAAGTTCAAGACACAGAGCTTCACCAATACACAGCAATGTAACACAATCAGCATCAAGAACAAAAACATTGCAATCTGCCTAACCTACAGAGCACCCAGAGCTCCACCCGACGAATTAGCCTTCACACTCGAAGAAGCCTGTGCCATAACAACAAACGACAAACCAGCGCTACTGATTGAAGATTTCAACCTCAAGTCCACCAATGCCAAAGACGCAGAGGCCTTCCTTCAAGCAATGACATCACTTCAATTCACACAGATAATCAATGCACCAACGCACAGACATGGATCATCCCCAGACCTCATCTTCGCATCCAATTACCTAACATCAAGAGACCTAATTTCTCCACCCACCATTACCCCAGTGCCATGGTCTGACCATTACTTAATCGAGACAAAGCTGCGATCACAAGAGGACCAGACAAGCGAAAGAGCAAACATCTCACACACACAAAGACGATTCAAGCATTTCGACAGAGACGAATTCATACAGGATACAATACAACACTTGAACATTACTACAGATGACCTGGAGGAACAAGTTTCCAGCTGGAACAGCATCTTAGCTAACGCCGCCAAACCATCAGGTGGCAGGCACGAGAAACACCACCACAACAGGAGACAAAACAAACCATGGTACTCAGCAAAAATACGACGGGAAAAGAGGGAGCTCAGGAAGATTGAACGGAGATGGAGAAAAAACAAAACAGCCGACCAACATCTTTACCTAACAAAACAAAAGCAATACAACGAACTCATCAGCCATTCAAAGAGGGAATTCCACACAAACATGATAAATACTTCCATCAACAAACCCAGAGAACTTTTCGAAATAGTCAAGATACTAACAAAAGAGCAAACAACAGAAGGGGGAAGTACAAATTGATCCACAGGAATTTGCCGACTACATCAAAGACAAATTTCACTCCACAGAGCGCACAACACCCAGTGGGACCACCAGGACAGACGCATACACCAAAACCTGGGGCACCTTCTACTCACCCTCAACAGAGCAGATATCCCACATCATCTCTACAATCAACACAAGCACTGCTCCTACAGACCCATGCCCAGTGTCATGGGTAAAAGCCACCAAATCAAACTTCATTCACACCATACATAAAATAGTACACAACTCACTCACTCAAGGACTCATGCCAAAGCAACTAAAGCTTGCCTCAGTAAGACCAATCACAAAGAAAACAACTCTCGACAAAAAAGATCCAGCAGCATACCGACCAATCTCCAGCATACCCTTCCTGGCAAAAATCATCGAAAAAACGGTTCAACTACAACTCCAGGAACACATCGATAAATATGAAACACTCGATGACAACCAACACGGCTTTCGTCCCAACCATGGAGTCGAAACGCTACTGATCTACCTCTTTGACAGCATCCTAAGAATAATTGACAACACCAGGAATGGAATCATAATGATCTTCATCGACATCTCCTCAGCCTTCGACACAGTGGACCACAACACGCTCCTGGAAAGACTAAAAATCACTGGTATTCACGGTATCACATTGGAATGGTTCCACTCATACCTAACCGAAAGACAGCTACAGGTCAAGGTGGGACACAACACCTCCCGACCCATAAATGTCCGTCAAGGAGTACCTCAAGGATCCGCACTCTCAGCACTCCTATTTAACATCTACATCCAACCAATCTGCAACATCATGAAAGAGAACAACATTCAATACACAATATATGCAGACGACATCATGATATACACCCCGATATCAATCGACAACCCGGACTTCTCTAAGATAACAGACTGCCTTACCCAAATGACGAGTTGGTGTCAAAACAACCACCTCGCAATAAACTACAACAAGACCGAAGCTTTAATCATCACTCGGAACCAAAGCTTCATACACCCGCCAAATATCAAGATACAAAATAATACTACTATACCAATAAGATCAGAAGTGAGATACCTCGGAGTTACTCTGGACAATAAACTAAACCTCAAGCCACACATCAACAAAACAATCCAAAAAGTCTACTACAGGATGCGAATCATCAGGAGACTGAAACCACTCCTCGCCCTAGAACACTTTCGTACCGTCTGTCAAGCACTGATAACCCGACTATTGGACTTCTGCAATCCGATATACCTTGGACTCCCGAAGCAAGCCCTCAAACCACTCCAGCTAGCACAAAACACTGCAGCACGAATAATATCCGGTACTGCAAGACAGGAGCACATCACACCTACCTTAAAGGACTTACACTGGCTCCCAATCGGTGCACGCATCAGATACAAAACTATCATAAACCTATTCAAGATAAATCAGCTCACATCAGCCAACAGCCTGCACACCCTCATACAACCAGACACCAGCACATGTCCTAGAAGAAAACAAACACACAACCGAGTCAGCACCCCAAGTGAATTCAAACACACACGTAAGGACACAACAGACAGAGCACTCTCCATGGCTGCTCCAACAATATGGAACAAACTACCGGACGAGTTGAGGGCAACTACAGACCTCAAAGACTTTAGAAAACAGCTAAAAACCATGCTGTTCATAGAACGCTATGGACACATCACATAACCTCAGAGAATGTATAACAGCACATGATACCGCCTAAACACTGTATGTATAGAAAATGTTTTTTGCATCACTGTATATAGCCCATATTGTACATAGCTCAAACCACTCTAGCACACAATACAACACACATTGTACATAGCTCAAAACAATCTAGCACACAATACAACACACACTCAACTAAATATCACCCTCACTGCATGTTTAACACTCTCACTTTACCCGATTGTTTGCTGTGATACCACCTTGATTAATAAGATAAGGCGGTTTAGAAGTACGGTTAAATAAATAAAATATGCAGCCACAAGTAATGGCGCATGTCCACCATAGAGGCCATACTCTTGGATAAGCTCCTAATAAGATAAAAAAAGGCATCTGCTAAGTAAGCTGCATTGGACGACGGCAGAGCAGGCTGCAAGTCTCCTGCACCTTCCAGAATCCCTTATGCCCATCTCAAACAGACCCTGGCCACAAAGGCGCCACAGACAGACACCTGCAAGGACAGGGTATTAATATTGAATGCTTGCTTTATAGCAAGGTCTCCAACTTTCTATCCTGCACATCTTTAAGGGCCATACTGTCTGCTAAGAGAATAGTCATCTTCTTTGTGACCACTAAGACCGACGCATCCATCTTAGGAGAGCGCAAAATAGCTCCCTTTCCTGATCTGGAAGCGGGTAAAGCTGCGCCATGGTCCGCATCCCCTTCAGACCAGTCTCTGGGATGTCCCATTCATCCTGAACCATTTGCTTAATCACACAATGCAGAGGAAAAAGCCTGTGTCTTCCTGACCGCCTGAACAGTGGATCCTCCAGAGGCTCCTGCAGCAGAACCCCTGCAGCCATATTCAGAGTTTTTCAAAGAATGGGAGATCAGCGTTCGAGTTCTGCAGATTTGGCCCTCCATTTCGCCCAAGTGGACGGACACCATGTCCTCCCAAGGGTCACTGTCCAGTCATCTGTGGCTCGGACCAGGCTCCTCCTCTGCCCCCGAGTCTGAGAAGGCTTTGGGCAGCCCTCTCTTTTTCGCTGTCTCCTGGGCCCCCGAGGACCCTTCCTCCCCACACTGCTTCATGCAAAAAGCCATATGCATGAGAGGGACAAACTCAGGGGAACCCCCCCCCCCCCCTCCCTCCGAATCCTTCTGCGGCCAAGTCCTGAGACATGGAGGGTCAGAGTTATCTTCTATCCCTACCTTTTGACTCTGGCACAGGCAGAACCAGGCCAGCATCTCCCTCCAAACAGGCTGCCGCACCCCCCCCTGAAGGCTGAGAGAGGGTGTCGGGCCCTGCCGAGGCCCCTCTCCTCTGATCCTTGTCAGACCTTTCCTTCAACAGGCCTCTTCCTGAGGATCAGGCCTCCTTCTCACAATTGTGGCAGAACCCCTTGGCTGAGACAGCCCCAATAGGATCCATATGCTAGGCATATGGTTTTTGAAGGCATGCTGTAAACTGGAATCACTGCACCCCCTTCTTTACTCTTAATTTGGATATCTGCTGTTATGCCTTTAATAGTTTTCTCTCTTTTTTCTTTTTTTTTTCATCAGTTAATCGCCCACTGGGATTGCCCACTAGCAGCCAAAAAAACAGCAAAACGCAAAAAGCAGAGCCCTGTAGCATCCATACCCGCCTGTGGAGCCCCCTCTCGCTAACAGGATCTGTGAGGAGCTCAAAACAGCGCAAATTCTCACACTCAGCGTGACAGCCTACCAAACTGTCACACAGTGTCCTCAGCCGCTGGCATCCCCCGACGTTGCAAGAGCCCAGTGGCCCCAAGCTCCCCCAAACAAAACAGAAATGTTGGCTCAGCACATGTCGACCACGCTGCTGCTAAAACCTCTGCAAACATGCTCAGCCCTGTCTTACTGGTTTCAAGAGTTTTTTGAGGGCTTGAAAGTGACCGGCCCCAGCACTGCTAGCGGCTCCTCACCCACTTGAATGGATCAGGAGCCATTGCAGACAAATAGGTATCAAATAAGTGTTTTCCAGGTCTAGATCAGGGCTTCACTGCCTTATCCTGCAATCTAATCAATTTGTATTTTTTTTTTTTTTTTTTTAAACACCAGCTGAGCTTGCCCAAAAGCTTAAAAGGCCAGAACCCCTCTCCCCAGGAAAAATTAGACCTTACCTGCTAATTGGCTTTCCTTGAGTAACTCCAGTCCAGTCCCGACCTATGGGTTATCAGCCCTCACCAGCAGCTTGGAGACTGAGCATGTCAACTTTGATGACATCACCATACATAAGCAGCTGGCGCCACCCACCAGTAACCTATTGACAAAGCAGACTTACAGGAACAACAAGTAAGAATTGAGCTATAAACTACACCTCAAAAAACAGGTAGACCAGCAAAAAAACCCCTTAACCAAAAGAAATTTGCTTACCTCATGCACCTCAGTCTGAAAATCTGACTGCTTGAGGCAAAGTCATGCATCTTCTCCAGGTACGTTTCCTCCTGCTCCTTTTTATTTTGCTTTGCACCTTCTGAACAAGGAGAAGCACCTGGTACCCCTCAAAGGAGTCCTGACTCACTGATGGCTTCTCTACCTATCCCAGATTATCAACACAAAGATGGACTTCTTCAGGCCCAGGATCGTCATCTAGTACTACTACACCTGAAAAACAGGGAGTGTCTGGGACTGGACTGGAGGTACTCAAGGAAAGCCAATTAGCAGGTAAGGCCTAATTTCATCTTCCTCATCTTCCCTCCAGTCCAGTTCCAACCTGTGGGATGTACCATAGCAGCACTAACAATGGGAGGGACTTGTAAGCCTGGCCCATATCATTGCTGACCCAAATCACACATCTCCCAAACTGATCATGTTCCAAAAAGGTATGCAAGAACTAGATTGCCACCCTACAGATATCCACCGGCAGAATCAAGCTAGACTCCACCCACGATGCTGCTTGTGCCCTGGTCGAATGCGCTCTCAACCCCTTGGGCAAGACCTTTTGCCACAATAAGCAGACCGAGGTGATGGCCTCCCTCACCCATCTGGAAATGGAAGCTTTGGAAGTTGCCTCCCCCTTATGCATACCGCTAACCAAGACAGACTGTCAGACATCCTAAAAAGCTCTGTCCCTCCTCAAATAATGCTGAAGCACCCCATGCATGTCTAGGAGGCAGAGATGGGGGGTCTTCTTGTTCCCCCCGCTCCCGAGAGCACCAGAAACATTACCGGTCGATTCAGTGAAAACTAAGAGCACCCTGACAAAAAGTGTGTGTGTGGGGGGGGGGCACCAGCCTCATCACCACCTTCTCCTTGGACATAGAGAGAAAGGGCCTGTGACATGACAGCACCCGAAGCTCCGAAATTCTCCTCGCTGAATAAACTAGTCTTTAACGTCAAGTCTTTCAGCGTACAAGCACTCAGCAGCTAAACAGTGCCTCCCATCAACACTGACAACACCAGATTGAGGTCCCAAGTAGGAACTACAGGATCTCACCGGAGGCCGAACCTGCTTCATTGCTCACAGAAAATGCACAACGTCCAGATGGGCAGTCAGGGACACACCCTAAACCCTACCACAGTAAACAGGTTATAACTGCCACCTGTATGCAAAGCGAACTGCAAGTCAGGCCCTTTTCAGACCCGCCTGAAGAAAAGCCAAAATGTCTGGCACCAAGGCAGAGAGAGGCCGACAGCCCTGCTCCACACACCAGCCTTCAAAGACCCTCCACAACCGCACAAAGGACAGGGTGATTACAACAAGGTAGCAGTCTCCGTGGCAGAGTAGCCTCGTTTCCTCAACCAAGCCCTCTCAAAAGCCTGGCTGTAAGCGAGAATCGATTGACCTGAGGCATCAGGGCTGAGCTGGGCCCTGTGACAGTAGGTCAGGCCAAGCTGACGGGGGCATCGGACGGTCCACTGTTAGTGGAACTAGATCGGCATACCACTGTCTTCATGGCCAGTCGGGAGCAATTAGGATTACCAGCCCCCATGCACCTCGATTTGTTGCACCATGCACCAGATGAGCACCCACAGGGGAAACAGAGCAGTCCATCCGCCAGCCATGGTTGCACCAGCGTATCTAGGCCTTCCGACATTTGCTCTCTCCTTCTGCTGTAGAAGCGAACCACCTTTGCAGACTCGAAGGTTGCCATCAGGTCTATAATTGGTGGCCCCCAGTGTCATACCATCTGAACAAACACTGCCGCATTGAGTGTCTATTCCCCTGGATCCACACGGGCCCGACTGAGGTAATCCGCCACTACATTCTCTTTCCTGGCCATGTTATTTATTTTATTTATTTATTTAAAGTCTCTTATATACCGCACTATTCAGCATCAGCGCGGTTTACATGGAACAAAAATGCTCAGTACAGTTAACATGTATGAGTTTACAGATAACAGGGCAAAAAACTTGGCTAACAGGGGTAAACTATTTACAAGACTTGCTACATAGAGTCATATGAACATAGTTGCCAAAAAAGCCTGCAAGTTTTTTCGCCTTTTCCAATAATGGGCCTGCCTTGCTTCCCAGTTGCACACTGCTCATGCCCTCCTGCCAATTGATAAAAGCCACTGTTGTGGCATTGTCCAAGAATACTCACTGCCCTTCCTCACAGGAAGTGGCAGAACGCCCTAAGTGCCAAAAACACCGCTCTAGTCTCCAACCGGTTGATGGACCATGAGCTCTCCTCTGGTGACCAGCAGCCCTGCACTACCTAGGCCTCACAAGGAGCCCCCCCAGCTGAGAGACTGGCATCCGTCATAAGTGGGACCCAATATGATGCCTCCAGGGGCATCCCTGCCAGACATTTGTCCGGCTGCAGCCACCAACGAAGAACCACTTTGATGGCCACTGGATAGGGCAACAGAATCGAGAGCGGGTAACGCTGTGCCGAGACCATGGCCACAACAGTATTCCATGCAACGGTCTCATATGGGCTCACCCCCATGGCACCAACTCTATGGCAGCCCCCATGGACCCCAACACCTGGAGGTAATGCCATACCAGGGGCAGGTTAATTTGCAGAAATTAGCGGATGCCTTTGAAGCATGTGCATCCTGTCCACTGGCAAAGACACCCTGCCCTCATCCATCTGGAGCCGAGACCCTAGGTATACCAAATCCAACTATGGCTGCAGGCAACTGAGCAAAATTAACGACCCAGCTGAGGCTCTACAGGAACTAGACCACCCTGGCCATGGCTCGATCGCTCTTGCCTCTGGACTTGGCTCGGTCAGCCAATCATCGAGATAGGGGTGGACAAGAATCCCCCTCCTGTCGAAAGGCGACTGTGACTACCACCATGACCTTGGTGAAAATGTGGGGAGCAAGGCCGAATGGTAATGCTCAGAAATGGAAGGTCCCATGGGTACCGCAAACCATAGAAACCTCTGATGGTTGCTGAGAATGTGAATATGCAAGTAGGCCTCTGTGAGGTCTAGCGAGGTCAGAATCTCGCCCTTCCTAACGGCCACGATGACAGAGCGGAGCATCTCCATGTGAAAGTGTAGCACCTTTAAGCAATGAATGACCTGCTTTAGATCTAAGATGGGTCTGAAAGAGCCTTCCTTTTTGGGGACCATGAAGTATACGGAATATAGACTCCAACCGCACTGGTCTTGCAGCACTGCCTCCACGGCCTTTTCTGTCATCATGTTTCTATGTTTCACAAAGCCGTAGCAGAGTGTCCCGCACCGCTCTGACCTTGCTGGGTGCCTTGCAGGGGGGCCTGACAAAGGCTTCCGCGAGGGGTCAAGCATGTACCCCTCTCTGATGACCAACACACTGGTCAGAAGTGATCCAGACCCAAGCAGGGTAAAAGTCACAGACCCAATCCCCTACAGGAACCACCCCCGCCTAGGCTCCCCTCGTTTCATTATGGCTTCTTGGGAGTGGCAGAGGAGGTGGTGTAAAAACCCCTTCCAGTTCCACAAAATCCTCAAAATGCCTGTCTTTGAGAAGGAAATCGTTCTCTATGGTAGGGTGCAAAACGCACCGCCCAGAACCACCAGAAGTGTCTAGACTGACCCCGAGCTGGGGCCGATGAATGGACTGGCTTCTGCTTATCCTCGGGCAGCCAGCCGCCCTTTGACTCCTCCAAGTCCTTCACCAATTTCTCCAGCACCTCCCCAAACAAAAGCTTACCCTTGAACGGGAGCTTGCTTAAATGGGACTTAGAGGAACATCTACCGACCAATTTCTAAGCCACAAATATCAGTGGGCGGTTAACACCGAAGCCATACTCTTGGACAAGCCCCTGATCAGATCATAAAAGGCATCCGCCAGATAGGCCATCCCGGACTCCAAACCTCTGATGGGAAGACAAGCCCCCCCCCCCACCCCCCCCGCCGTTTCCAACATTCCTTGTGCCCATCTCAAACATGCCCTAGCCACCACAGACTAATGTCTGCAAGGACATAGCACTAATATCGAACGCCTGCTTCAACAAGGTCTCCAATTTCCTATCTTGCACATCCTTCAGGGCCATGCTGCCTTCCACTGGGATAATGGTCTTCTTTGTGACAGCCAAGACCACCGTATCCACCTTGGGAGAGCAAAAAAAGCTTTTTCTCCAGCCATGGAAGCGAGTAGAGCCATGCCATATAGTCAGCGTGCCCTTCAGACTGGCTTCTGGGACATCCCGTTTGTCCTGAATCATCTGCTTGATCACCCTATGTAGAGGAAACATGGTCCGTGTGTTCATGACTGCCTGGAACAGTGGATCCTCCAAAGGCTGGTCCTCTGTCTGGATCCCTATGGGCATATTAAATGCCCTCATGGAATGGGAGTGCAGCATAGCCAATTCCTCTTGGCAGAAGACCCATACAATGCAAGAGTCCTCCCCACAAGCAATTGTGCTTTCTTCAAGCTCAGCTGATTCTGCACCCACATCAGCCTCTGCTTCCTCTGTCTCATCCGAGTGGATGGAACCCGTGTCCTCCCAAGAATTACCAATTAGCCACCTGCACCTTGAAGCAAGCTCCTCTGCATCCCTCAAGTCGGGCAGTCCTCTCTTCTTTGCTCTCCCTCTTAGTTGTCCTTTCAGCGAGTCTAGATTTATGGGATCACACCTCTCTAGCTTGGAGACTGAGATACAGGGGGGAAGGGGGGTGGTGGGTGGGTGGGTGCCAGCTGATATCATCAAAGTTGACATGCTCAGTCTCCAAGCTGCTGGTGAGGGCTGACAACCCACAGGTCAGGACTGGACTGGAAGGATGATAAGGAAAGAACAAATCTCTCTTACTTGTCCCTTTAGTGAATCCAGATCAATGGGATCACGCCTCTCCAACTGCTTGAAAACTGAGAATACTGGGGCTAGTAGATGGTGCCAGCTGCCTATGTATAGCTACTTGTACTGAGTTCTGAGCTTGTATTTCTCAGTCTCTACCTGCTGGTTGATGAGCATAACCCACTTGTTTGAACTGGACTAGAGGGACTCCAGGAAAGAAAATTAGCAGGTAAGGTCTAATTTCACCATATGAGACAAGACATATGGATCTAAATATCTATTTCCTAGAGAAGAACAGAGATGAGATACATTCAAATATCTCAAAAGATATAAAACAGGCATAATAAGCAAACAATTACTGTAAAAAAAGCAAACTTTCTAAAATGCTTTAGAATAAGGAGTCACTAAAAAGCTTCAAGTCTTTATGGATGTTTAAAAGCCTCAGCAAAACACAGATCAATATCACTGCAACAGGAATGAAAAAGATGAAGGAATATCTCTCTCTGCCCTTGTAAAAAGAGAGGAAGACATCCTGGCTCTGCAACTCTTGTACACAAGAGGTGGGGGAGCAAAGCCCTAATCTGCTCTACAATGCTGCACAGTCCTGTCCTGAAGCATAAAGCTCTGTAACTTCTGCTATGCACACCTGCCATAGGCTGTCTCAAACAGCCTGAAACATCATTCAGGTGGGCTTCAATTCTTTCCAGATTTTGTGGGCAGCTGCAGCATAATTCTTGCAAATCAGACCATGTTACTCCTTTGCTGGCTAATCAACACTGACTCCTCATCTTATATGGAATTAAATTTAAGGTTCTCATCATGTCATATGCGCTGGTATGCCTCTCTAATTTACTTTTTATGCATCATCCTGAACTGTTTGCGCCCTTCAGCGCACAGTACTAGCCATCCCTCTGCCTTGTAAAATCCACTTAGGGGATTATGTGTCAGTCCACTTTTCATATTCGACCCCTCCCTTTCATTGCAACTTCAAAGTATAATCCATTTCCCAAGTTTAAAACTGGCCCAAAAATGCCATTTTTCAGGTACTGGAGAGCAGAGTCTCCAGAGAACAATGTGGCAACAGAGCTGGCAGTGCCGTGGGACTCTGAAGCATATCCTAAGTGCCCCTTTCTTCTTCCTCTCCTTTCTAATCTCTGTTTTTTTTTTTTATTGGTACACCACTTGGTCTGATACTTAAAAGGCAGTTAATCAACTTTCTGACTAAACTAACCAGTCTGCTTTTCAGTATATTCATTACACAGCCTTAAATCCAGACTAGATGAGTAAGCCTCTATGACAGGATGAACAAACACTGCATTACTGGACACGAGTGGATAGCAGCACGCTAACATCAAAGGACTTGAGTGCTGGTGTGCACGGTATCTTGAATAAAATACCTGATGCTCTTTCTGAGCTGAGTTCACAGGGTTTCTTACAGGACTTCGTGACTACTATTAGGGCTTGTGGAAGTTTCTCTCCTACTACTTGGGCAAAACTTTGGCCACTTTCCAATCAGTATGTGATGAGGAGGGGCAGTTGCTCTTGTTGCTCGAAGAGTTGCCATGCCTTAAACAGTTTTCGGAGCCTCTTCAGGTTGGGTGGTGGTATCTAGTAAAGAAAATACAGAGAACCGGATGAAGTGTCCCACCCTTGCCAAGCTCGGACCAGCCCAACTTTCACACACAAAGATGCAGGTTTTCAAGTCTTAATCCTCACTAGGAAAGGAGTACATGGAGATCTGCCTCTTCCATGTAGGGTGGTCAGGTGTCCAGCTCCCTCACCCTCTTGCCCAACAAAATGACAGTTCTGTAGGCAGCTTGTACTGCACATTCACTACCACTTTTTCACCCAGCTTTGCTCTGTGTTAATGCTATTTGTCTCTTGTTCCCTTGTGGTGCAGCTGACAGCAGGATGAAGAGGCCCAAAGAGGGAGAAATGCAGCATGCAGATAACAAGAAGTCTGGGGCCAATAAGGAAAGCAATGGTAATGACAACCCAGGCAGAAGCTGAGGCCAGATCACACAGGAAGCAACCTTAATTGATTCATTCAGGGGTCTTCAGAGCTCAATTTCCCAGCCCATGTACTTTTTCTGCCTGCAGCTGAACTGGGTGTGTGGATGAAAATATACACACTCTCGGGTTTTATTTTTCATGTGCAACAGCTGCAAGGTTGGCAGGGTACCTAGGCTCCACCAGAAGGTGGCGCCAGTATTATGGCATGGCAAAAACTCATTCTCTGGAAACAAGCAGGAAGTCAGTCCTTACATATGGGTGACGTCAGCGCCGACAGAGCCCTCATGCAGAGCAAATCCCCAGCTTTCAGAGAAAGCTTTTGAGAGTTGCCATCATGCATGCGTGGTCTCCTTCCTGCCCAAGGGTGCCATCTTACTCAGTCTCCTTTTTTCCGCGGAGCCCTTTGGATGTAGTCCCCATGTCCCTGTGAAAAAAGTTAAAAATGTTCTCTTTTCTTCTACCGGTCGACACCGGTTCCTCTTCCTACCTTCGGCTCGATAGACCGGTATACAGCCAGGCTTTATTTTTATCATTTTTTGTCCTTCGTGACTGGCGTTTGCGCCCTTTTTCTTTTTCACTGGCAGCCCAGGTCTTTGACCTCGCAGGGGCCTTTTTTCCCCCGATGGCTAGCAGCAGGTTTAAAAAATGCAATCGGTGTGTAAAACCTATGTCCCTCACTGATATGCATGACTGCTGTCTCCGGTGCCTCAGGTCCGACCATGATCAGACGGTCTGTGGTCCGTGTAGGAAGATGTTCTCTAAGGCCCTGAAGAATCACCAGCAGCAGCATGATAGGATTTTTTCTGAGTCCATGCCTTCGAGAGCCCGGACCTCATCTGAGGCCTCTATGTCTCGGGGGGAGCATTCCAAGCCCGAGCAGCGTCGAGGTTCCTCGGAGAGGGAACACAGGAGGAAGAAGTCGACCTCGAAGACCGCGGCGTTGGATGACTCCGAGCGACTCGGCTCTTCCCGGGGCCTGTCGTGGAGCTCCGAGCGCCCGCCGGGATCTTCGGAGACGGAGCGCCCGCCGGGATCTTCGGAGACGGAGCGCCCGCCGGGATCTTTGGAGACGGAGCACCCGGCAAAGGTTCCTCGTCGGGAGACGGATCAGCCGAGGCAGGTAACAACCGTCCTCGTCGAGGACTCCCCTCTGAACCGGTGGCTGCAGAGCCTTCTGGACTTGAGTACAGAATGGTGGCCTTGGAGCGCAGTTTTACTGCCTTCATGGAGCAGCAGCCGGTGCTGATTGCTGGTCTGTCCGGTTCTTCCGCCCGACTACCGGGCCATTGACATCAAAGTTGAGCCCAGAGGCTGAGCTGATCCTCGAGACCTTTTGGGCTCGAGTCGATCCTCGGCTGAGGTCCCACTCTGCTTCCCATTCGGGACAGAGGTCGTCGCTGCCAAACCTCCCGGCGTCGGGGCAGTCGGTGCTGGGGCCCTCAATGCCGGAGCCCCTCGACTCCTCTTCAGAGGCATCAGAGTGGGAAACAGAGAAAGAGGGGTCCCCAGACACCTGTCGGCACAGGGATGTCCGATTCCCCGGTGTCTGAACCTCGGAGAAGGACCCCTCCAGAGGACACGAGGTTCTTGGACTTCGTGAGGGATATGTCCAAGGCTTTGGCGTTCCCCACGGAGTCCAAGGAGGATCCTCGAGCCGACAAGGTCGAGATCCTACAGTATGCGGTGCCCCCGCCCCCCCCCCCCCTCGGGAGGCCCTTACTGTACCCGTGCCTCCGATCCTGTAACGACTGATGTTCTGCATGTGGGAGACACCGGCGTCGGTGCCGGTCATCAGCAAACGACTCGACTTGATGTATCGAGTTTGCCGGAGCCCTGGGTTTCAAAGGTCGCAGCTGCTGCACAACTCCATGGTTGTGGAATCGGCCATGCACAGGCTGAAGAGCCAGAAGATGCACTCCTCGGTGCCTCCCGGCAGGGAGGACCACAACTTGGATGCCCTCGGCAAATAGTGCTTCCAGGGTTTAATGCTGGCTTGTCAAATCCAGGCCTACCAGCTGTACATGGGCATGTACCTGAGAGACCTGGCGAAGGAACTTGCTAGGTTCTCAGCTGGTCTCTCTGAGGGGCATTTGCAGCGCTTCAGGATCCTGTCCACTGCCGTCCATGAATGCTCGAAGTTTATGTCTAGAGCGGCCTATGACGGGTTTGAGTCAGCAGCCCAGGTAGCCGCGGCTGGCATCGATGCACGCCGCAAGGCATAGCTGCAGTCATCGGACCACAAGCAATGGGTTCAGGACAAGTTGTTTGATGTCCCATGCCAAGGGGAGAACCTTTTTGGCAAACCCATGACCGACAAGGCCGCAGACCTGGAGACCGAATACATGACGAGGACACAGCTCTCCAAGAAGATCTCTACCCCTTCTCACAAGAAGGGCTCAGGTAAAAAGCCCTTTTACCTGAGGAAGGGTGCTGCTGACCGAAGCTACCCCTATTTTCAGGCCTCCCCAGCTCCCCAACAGGGGTAGCAGGCCAAGGGACAGGAGCATGGCCTGCGTAAGCAGAAAGCCCCCAAACCCCAGGCACCGGCCCAGCCTAGCAGTGGCTTTTGACTCTTACACCATGGCCCCTCTTCCCACAGAGGACAGGCAGTGCACAGGATGCAGGCTTGCCCTGTATGCCCACAGGTGGACAGACATTACCTCCGATGCCTGGGTCTTGCAGATAATCCAAGAGGGCAACCTCTTCACCTAGCCCAGGTGCCTCCTCATTACTTCCCGGGAGAGCCCCTTAGGTCTCCCCTTCACCGGGACCTTCTTCTGAAGGAGTTGGCGGGTCATCTCGAGGATCAGACAGTAGAACCGATGCCCCACCACCTGCAGGGCAAGGGCTTCTACTCCAGGTACTTTCTGGTACCAAAGAGAACAGGAGGCCTCAGACCATCCTCGGCCAATTTTCCCAATGGAAAAAGATGAATAGTGGAGTACCCCAGTGATCTGGAAAAGGGAATAACGAGTGAGGTTATTAAATTTGCAGATGACACAAAACTATTCAAAGTTGTTAAAACCCAAGAGGATTGTGGAAAATTGCAAGAGGATCTTGATAAATTAGAAGACTGGGCATCCAAATGGCAGATGAAATTTAACGTGGACAAGTGCAAAGTTATGTATCTAGGAAAGAAACCCCCAAACTATGGTTACATGTTGCAAGGTTCCACATTGGGAACCACCACCCAGGAAAAAGATTTAGGCGTCATCGTGGATAACATGTTAAAACCCTCTGCCCAGTGTGCAGCGGCGGCCAAGAGAGCAAATAGAATGCTAGGTATCATAAGGAAAGGAATGGAAAATAAACAAAAGACATTATAATGCCTCTGTATTGTTCCATGGTGCGACCGCACCTTGAATATTGTGTGCAATTCTGGTCGCCGTATCTTAAAAAAAGATATAGCGTTATTAGAAAAGGTACAGAGAAGAGCCACCAAAATAGTAAAGGGGATGGAAGGATACTCCTATGAAGAGAGGCTAAAAAGGTTAGGGCTCTTCAACCTGGAAAAAGAGACGTACGAGGGGAGATATGATAGAGGTCTATAAATTAATGGAGTGGAACAGGAAAACGTAGATCAATTGTTTACGTCATCAGAATATAAAAAGACTAGGGAACATGCAATGAAGCTACAGGGTAGCCTATTTAAGACTAATAAGAGAAAATATTTTTTCACCCAACATGTAATCAAACTCTGGAATCTGTTACCAGAGGATGTAGTAAAAGCTGTTAGTGCACCTGGGTTTAAAAAAAGGTTTGGACAAGTTCCTGGAGGAAAGGTCCATAAACCATTATTAAGAAGGGACCCAGGATATCAATGCTTGACCCAATAACAAGCATTGAGGAACCTGTGTCTTTTGGGGAAACTGCTAGATACTTATGACCTAGATTAGCCACTGTTGGAAACAGGATACTGGGCTTGATGGACCTTGATCTGACCCAGTATGGCATATCTTATGTTCTTATGACCCGCGCAACCTAAACAAGTTCCTGGTGAGGGAGAAGTTCAAGATGCTCTCCCTTGGAATATTGCTGCCTTACCTCTGCCAGGGAGACTGGCTATGCTCCTTAGACATAAAAGATGCGTATACACACATCCTAATACACCCAGACCACAGGCAGTATATCTACGCTTTGTGGTGGGAGGCAATCACTACCAGTACATGGTACTCCCCTTTGGCTTTTCCTCGGCCTCCAGGGTATAGCACAGTTACTTACCTGTAACAGGTGATCTCTGGGAACAGCAGGAATAAGTCTTCACATATGGGTACGTCGGTACTGACGGAGTCCGCGCGGGAACGCTTCCCAGCGTCCAATCAGAAAGCTTTTGGAAGCATCCCAACACGCCTGCGCGCTGCCTTCCCGCCTTCCCAACTGCCTCTCCTCAGTTAAGTTTTAAGCTGAGACAAAGAGAGAGAGAGGAAAGGAAAAATAGATTGAGAGATACAACTCCTAGGGGAGGTGGGTGGGTTGTGAAGACTTATTCCTGCTGTTCCCAGAGATCACCTGTTACAGGTAAGTAACTGTGCTATCTCCAGGAACAAGCAGGAATGAGTCTTCACATATGGGGACTCCCAAGCTCAGATGCCCGGAGGGAGTCCTAGCATGTTGCAAGTCTAGAACGAGCCATGCTATTCCTCAGGACCTCAGGCATCCTGGGGATGGAGGGTAGGAGTTGAATACAGAAAAGAGCTGTGGAACAGCCAGCTAGAACAGGGCTTCAAAAGGGGAAGACCCTGTATCGAGGGCATTTAGTAATAAGATATTGTAATCTGGGCCTCCCTTGCTGGCATTGCACAAGTGTACTGAGCTACATATGGATCTGATAGAAGAGCCAGTGAATGTGCTCAAGGGGTACCTCACTGAGAAGTAGAGGTAATAAAGTAGAACAAAAAAACAAGTGGAGGTCAAAACCCTTTAGGGTGAGAAAAAAAATAGCCCCAGAGGAAAACTGGGGTAGTATAAGGGGTAGAGCTTCAGCGGAGACGCAGAAGATACTATTAAGGAAAGCTTAAGCTGCTTTGGTCCAAAAATAGTATAAATTTAGGACCAAGAGAAAATTTAGTCTGACCCAACTGGACTGGGGTTAGAATCAGTCCATGTAGAGGAGAAAGGGTATGGAAACCCTTGTATCTGATAAAAAGGTAAGGACAGACTCAGGAGCGCTAAGCTTTAGAGCAATGGAAGCTCCGCAATGTCTTTCCTAAATGGGGCCAATTAGGAAAGAAAAGGTACATGGAGAGCTTCAGGAGTACTTAAACCTGAAAAGGTTAATTACCACAGGAGTGGTTCTAGGTGTAGTCCCCTAGGTATGCTGGTACAGCATTGATAGGGTTAGTGCCCATCTGTCAGGATCAGAAAGGAATGTCAGGATATCTGATCCTAACAGCCAGATAGATAAGTAGATGGATACAGATCTATCTAACAATATATCTCATTATATGTATTAATATATATGTAGATTTAAATATATACACATATTGGGTATATATGCATATATCTATAAAGAGATATATATATGGGCAGAAGACACACAGATATAATCAATATATATATATCTATATATATGCATATATATATACCTAGATGAATAGGCAGGCATATAGAGACATGTCTCCAGGTATATGGATGGAGAAATGTCCAGAGAACCCCATCGCCCCTTATAGGGAGAGAGAGAAATTTATCTAATAGCAAGAAGGTTGATACCTGCTTGAATAGATAAAATAGAAAAAATCCTCTTCTCCTGGTTATGACTGGCATAGTCAGAGGAAAGGTGTCCCTGACAAGAAGGCGGCTTAATTCTTTGCAGACTTTGAGCTCTTGAGTAACCAGGATGGCCTACGTGAAAATGGCAGAGGATAACAGCAGTCTGCAGACAGGAAGTCCAGATATCTCCAGAATTGTAGTATGGAGATTGGATAGAGGAGGCCTCAGGAGGAAGATACCCTAGTGATCCGCCTATGAGGGCAAGATGGGTATTAGGTATCCTCTAGCTGCCAGTGAAGAATTTATCTCTGACGGGAGACCCCAGGAGATATGGGCCAAGCCAGGGAATTGGCCCTTCTTTAGGCTTTCACGTAATGAAAGGCCTGAGGCTTATGCCTCAAAAGATTTTTAAGATAAGATGGAAAGGGTAGAAAATACCTGCCAGGCATGAACATGACTGGGGGAACCCCTTTTAACCATCTGGGGTTATCTGCTAGGCAAGATACTAATGCTCTCTAGCAAGGGCCCATAGTGCAAAGCTACTCTGTAGAGTTGCAGAGAGCATGCTGCAGGTTGGTTAGAAGAAAAAACTGGCTGTGGAAAGCCAGCAGGTAACCAGCTATTCTGCCAAGGGCAAGGGGCGAAGAATAGAAGTTAACCAACCAAACTGTGATAATAGGGTTTCCCAAACGAGGTTGATACCCTGTTTGGGACTTAGCACTGAGGCTAGAAGGATTGCTAGTGGAGGGGAAACCCTGGTTGTGTAGTGAACAAAAACCAGTGGTTTAACCACTAGGAATTGCTGCATTTGCAGGAACTATCAGGGCAGCATGGAGAATGTCTTTTCCCTCCTCTTTTTAGATTGGGAAAAAGAAACAGACATGGTAGGACTTCCCATTGTCCGAGGAGCTGCCCTAAGGTAACAAGGGGGAAGACAACTCCAGAAGGGAGAATCCCCCAGTAGAACAGGTAGAAGACCATAAGGGCTTACCCGTGTAAAAAAGTCACTCTTACAAACTAAATGTTGTAGTAAGAGGGAGGTAAGACAGAGTTGCAAGAGACCAACTATGGAGGAAGTCTCCGACAGGTGAGATGATACATGCCAATACAGGGAAAACAACTGTCTATTGATAGTTGTTACCTCTCTTTCCTCCTAGAGGAAGAGGAAATCTGTTAAGTATGGGCATGATCATCATAAAGACTCTTAGAGAAAAGATGTCTCATGAAGAGATATCTAGGTAGGTTAGGATACATTTAGTGCAGATACTGCAAGTGAAAAGAAGCAGACTGCTACCCTAACCAGCAACCAAGAGGGACAAAGATCTATTTGAAACCCTGCGACTGCTGGGTTTGTTGACCCTGTTGAGTTTGTAGATTCTTCAAACCAGGGCGATGTTTCCCCTGTTTGGGAACATCTGTATGATGGGCTGATGATGGACAAAACCTTCTCCCCCTAGGGGAAGAAAGTTTGGTAGGACATTTCCTACCTACTGGGAAAGAAGGCGGCGTAGAATAGCCCCTGGAAACAGGAAAGTCAGTGGATAACTGAGTAACCTGGAGTAAAGACTCCTTGTTGAAGAGATTTTCTCCAGTGCAAGGAGTATTTCCCAGTCTTTCTTGTGCCCATTTGTCCAAGTCTGAAGCTTGGAGCCAGGCTCTACGTCGTGCCCCTATAGCTATAGCAGAAGTCCTGCTAACAGACTCAAAGGAGTCTAGGGAAGCACGGGTAAGAAACCTAGAGATATTATGAGCATGACTAACCAGTAAGGAATAGTCTGCTTGTTTGGGCTCTTGAAGACAAGGAGTCAAAAGATGTAATTTCCTTGTGACCTCCTCAAGAGATAGACCCATATAAAAAATATATGCGAGAATTCTTGCTGAAAGCATGGATGTCTGGAAGGTTTGACGTCCAAAGGCATCTAGTGTCTTAGACTCACGACCTGGCGGACAAGAAGAGTGCTTTTTATTACTCTTTACTCGCCTCAATGCTGATTCCACTACAATGGAATGATGAGGAAGCTGAGTCCTTTGAAACCCTGGAGAGGGGGGCACCTGATATAGGAGATCAGTTGCTCTGGAAAGTGGGGGTACCCTTAAAGGAGCTTCCCACATTCGTAGAAGGAGATCCTGCAAAGAATGATGCAAAGGAAGCATTATGTTCTCCTTTGCTTCGTTAGGAACAGAGAGGTATTCTGTATTCCCTTGTGTAGGATCTTGTCCAGGAATAGGAATGGCAAGTGATTTTGCCATATCCAGGAGAAAAGTCTGGAAAGAAGGATCCCCAGAGGGAACTTCCCTTGGATAGGCTAGATCTGATGAAGAACTAGCGTTGGCACCGAGGGATCTATTCCAGTATATAGGAATAGAAGATCCTGAATGGTGCAGTATGGGACCCTTAGATGGTGGTCGCTGGTACTGCAGGTCAGAACCAGCGACAGTCGGTAACAGATCGTCCATGCTAGGGATCGATTCCAGACTTCACATATGGGTACGTCGGTACCGACGGAGTCTGCGCGGGAGCGCTCCCCAGTGTCCAATCAGAACGCTTTTGGGAGCATCCCAGCACGCCTGCGTGCTGCCTTCCCGCCTTTCCCAACTGCCTCTCCTCAGTTAAGTTTTAAAGCTGAGACAAAGAGAGAGAGAGAAAGGGAAAGATAGAGATAGAGAAATGCAACTCCTAGGGGAGGTGGGTGGGTTGTGAAGACTTATTCCTGCTGTTCCCAGAGATCACCTGTTACAGGTAAGTAACTGTGCTATCTCCAGGAACAAGCAGGAATGAGTCTTCACATATGGGGACTCCCAAGCTAAGATGCCTGGAGCTCTAGCATGTTGGTGATTGAAACATGCTCCACCTCATATGCCCAGGCATCCCGAGGATGGAGGGTAGGAGTTGAAGAAGAGAGGAGCTGTAGGAGACAGCTGACCTAAGATAGGACTACAGACAAGGAGTCCCTGTATATATGATAAGCATCATGAAATATATTGAAATGAACAATCACAATATGGACCTCACCTACTGGATTGCAGGAAGTAGAGAGGCTGATGGAATCTACTGGGGATCCAGTAGAGGAATCTTCAAGGTGACCTCACTGAAGTGAGTTGAAGGTCAAAATCTGGAACTGACAGGTGACCCCAGGATTCAACTGGGGAAGTACAAAAACGGTAGGTCTTTAGTAGAAAGCTTTATGGAAAAAGCTGAAAACTTTTTTGGCTACAGAGTTAATTACAGTTAGGAGCAAAAGAGGAAGATTGACCGATTTGGACAAAACTGGCTTAGTCCTTGAGGGAAGAAGGGGTATGGAGAAAACCCCGTAATCCCAAGGAAGGACAGATGTCTGAGGAGTTGGAAACCTCAGATCTACTGAAGATCCCCCATGTCTCTCCTAACTGACGAGAGGTAGGAAGATAAAGGAATAGGGAGCTTCAGGGATACCTGAACCTAAGGTTATGGTAAGAGCTGTCAGTACCACAGCAGTGGTTGTGTGCATAAGAGCCTAAACATACTGTGAAATAGTATGAACATGTGAAAACCCACTGTCTGGAACAGATAGGAAGGAAAAAACACCTTTATGAGCACAGACAGTTAGAGAGATAAGTATGTGAATACATATCTACCTAAAGGAAGTATCTCGACAGATACACACACACATATATATATATATATATATATATATATTTAGATATATATATATATATAGATAGATATGTATGTGTATATATATATATATATATATAGATAGATAGATAGATATATATATAGATAGATATGTTTATGGCGAGATCCAGGGGGCATAGCATATGCACACATGGCTGACAGACATATGCATCTAAAGAAAGCATATAGACATATGTACATATATGAATATATATATAGGTCTAAAGATGAATGTCTGCAATGAAGCAGAAAGAGATATGTCTACAGGAATCTTCACATGGAAGATATGAGATGAATCATTCCTCTTCACAACAAGAAGGTGGAACCTACTTGAGAAGATATAGAGAATCTATTCCCTCTGGTTAAGATGGAGTAGAATGCTACCCAGTAAAATAACCAGGATGGTTGCGAGAAAAACAGAGGATAATATTAATCTGTAAACAGCAATTCCTGAGTCCAGTAGAACTCTAACATGGTGAAGGGACAGAATACGCATAGGAAGAGACACCAGGTAGACCCACTTGAGGGACAAGGGGTGGGGTATCATGCGTTATTTAGTTAAATATGTGTTGTCCATGAAGGAATAGGATACCATGAGGACAAGCTGCAAGGAAAAAGAGCATATTTCCTATAGGAATTTGGTAACTCTTTAGACTGTCATGTAGGAAAGGCTTATGTCCTTTATTAAAAGGAAAGAGAAGGGTGTAAAGAACCCTCACAGTCATGGGAGGTGACTGAGGAAGCCTTTTTCAACCATATAGGATAGTCATTAGAGAAAAAATCCTCATGCTCTCTAGCAAGGGCCCATAGTGGAAAGCTTCTCTGTAGGATTGCAGAGAGCATTATGCAGGAGAGTTGGGAAATAAAACTGGCTGTTGGAGACAACCAGCTGCCAGCTCAACTATGCTGCCAACTCCAAGGATTTGGAGATGGCAGAAAAGAAGTTATAAGGATTATCCAAGATAGATGAGCACCATCTTCGAAACACTACTAAGGTTAGACAAAAAGTAGTGGAAGACAATACTGGAACTTATAGAAAAGTACCAGTAGTCCAATCACTGAAGCTCCTGCATGGGCAGCTGCTGAAGGGCACAGCAGAGAGATCTTTCTGTTTTTAACAGAGAGAACAGACAGAACAAGAGGAGAATATCCTTGTCCCTGTCTGATGAGCTGCCCAGATGAGGAAAAGGGGGTTTACTCAAGAGAAAAAACTCTACACTGGAATGGAAAGGAAGACTGGAAAGGCTAAGAAAGCCTTCCATTGGTATGGTACCACTCTTACAGGGGAACCCTGGAAAAGAAGGTAAAGAAAAAATAGGAGCTGAGGAGAGACTTGCCATATGGTAAGTCTGTAGAAGGAAAAATTAATGGTGGTACAGAAAAACTATCATGAGATAGTTGGCAAACCTCTCTTCATTGTAGGAAGAGGAGGAAAACCCTGTGACCCATAGACATGAATATCCTGACAGCTCAGCATACCTAAGAGCAAGTGGATGTCCTGGAAACAGGAATCCAAGTGTAGAGGTTTAAATGAAAAAACAGTGAAAAAACTTCTAATGAGAAGAAGTGAACTGTAGGTTATAACATATTAATTGGAACCCTATTGAGGGTTAATTTTCCTGGCTTGAGTTTGGATTCTTCAGACCAGGGCGAGGTGTCCCTTGTTTGGGAACATCAGCATGATGGGCAGGAGAAGAATAAAACCTTCTTCTTTTAGGAAAAGGAGGTTTGGTAGGGCATTTCTTACCTGCTGGGGAAGGAGAAGGTTTAGGATGGCCCTCAGAAACAGGGAAGTCAGTGGAGCAATGAGCAACCTGACGCAGAGACTCCTTATTGAAGAGATTTTCTCCAGTACAAGGAGTGTTACCCAGTCTCTGTTGTGCCCATCTGCTCAAGTCTGAAGCTTGGAGCCAGGCTCTATGTCGTGCTCCTATGGCTATAGCAGAAGTTCTGCTAACAGACTCAAAGGAGTCTAGGGAAGCACGAGAAAGAAACCTAGAGATATTCTGGCTATGACTAAGAAGCAAGGAATAGTCTGCAGCCTTGGGCTCTGAAAGAAAAGGAGTCAAAAGAGATAATTTCCCTGTGACCTCCTGAAGGGATAGACTCATATAAAAAATATATGAGAGAATCCTTGTTGCCAGCATAGATGTTTGGAAGGTTTGACGTCCAAAGGCATCCAGTGTTCTAGATGCACGACCTGGCGGGAAAGAAGAATGCTTCTTCTTGCTTTTTACCTTCCTCATTGCTGATTCCACTACAAGGGAATGATGGGGAAGTTGAGTCTCTTGAAACCCTGGAGAGGGGGGCACCTGATACAGAAGAGCAGTTGCTATAGAAGGTGAGGAAGCCCTTAAAGGTGTTTCCCATATTTTCAGAAGAAGATCCTGTAAAGAATGATGTAAAGGAAGCATTATATTTTCCTTTTCCCCAGAAGAGCCTTGTGTAGGATCATAGCCAGGGATAGGAATAGCCAGGAATGTTGCCATGTCAAGGAGAAATTTCTGAAAAGAAGGATCTCCAATGGGAACAATCCCTGGACAGGCTAAACTCGAAGAAGTAGCCTGGGCACCGGAGGATGTACTTGTCCGGTGCAAAACAGGATCTCTAATGGATGGATACTAGGACTGGCGGTTATGACCTGAGACAGTCAGTACTGTATCGTCCATGCTAGGTATCGACTCCAAACTAGATATAGAAAGGAGCGATCCTGTTGAAAAAAGAATGGATGGAGCTGGTCCCGATGTTACTGCAGGTACCAGCATCGACACCGATACCGGTAGCTGAGCTGGAATCGAAGGCGATACCGACATCGAAACAGTCATCGGAGGCTGCTCAAACGGTACCGAGGTAACTCGAAAGTCTCAGTGATTATCCTTGGTACCGCTCATCTGGAATCGGTGAATGTCGGTTCCGAGACGTGTCGGTACCCAGTCTTCCAGACTAGATATCGATTCTAGACTCGGCATCGAAGGAAGCAAATCTATCGATGCATGTCTAGAGGGTACCGAAGTCAGGGGTTGTATCGACGGAGCTGCCGATACTGGAAAGTCAATCTGGGTATCGATCGGTCCCGAAGGTACCGAGTACGCCAGATGACGATCCCTGGTGAGGAGTGGATCGCTCAACACCAGTACCGATGCCGGGGAATCGGTACCGCTCGAAGCGGATGCCACCACCGAGCATGGCTCAGGTATGTTCTGTGAGGGGTGAGCCCCAGGAACAACCTGAAACCCCTGAGAGGCTTTGGAGACCGAAGACTCCCGCCGGGGTTTTGAAGCCAATGAGGTCTTGAGGGCAAGGCCGGAGCCGTCATCATGCTTGGCATGAGACCTACCACCCAAGGATTGGCTAGTCTTAACAGACTGTTTGTGGGTTACCTGATCCTGTAGAGAAGAAATGGTTGGTGCCCTTACACTGGAAGGGAAAACTGTATCAAGGGAAACTCGAAATGGAGAATCTCTTCTCATAAAATTGTAGCCTGATGGCTCTGGAGGAAAGGGGTCAGGACCCAAACAGGTTAGACACCAGTTATTGGAGTCTAAAAAGAAAACTATTTCCACAGTTAAGGCACTTCTTAGGAGAAGAAGGCTCCATAATGGAGAGGCCTTACAGGCCCAAAAATTCAAGACAGAAACTGAGGGAAAAAAACTCCGAGTTTTAGGAAAAAGAAAAGAAAAAACCACCGGCGGTACCGGTGGAGTCGGGGAAACAGCTGCGACCACAAGAAAACAAAACGTAAAAGATTTAAAGAAAAAAATTTCTGCGGTGACAGGAAGACGTCCTGCCGGCTCCGCGGAAAAACGAAAACTGAGGAGAGACAGTTGGAAAGGCGGGAAGGCAGCACGCAGGCGCTGAGGGATGCTCCCAAAAGCTTTCTGATTGGACGCTGGGGAGCGTTCCCGCACAGGCTCCGCTGGTACCGATGTACCCATATGTGAAGACTCATTCCTGCTTGTTCCTGGAGATATGCAGATATATACCCCATATATGTATATATATATATATATATATATGGGCACAGATATGCAGATGTCCATATACATGTAAACATATATATGTATACATACCCATGTCTGCACATAGGGTATGTGGAGAAAGAAAGATTTATCTAGCAACAAGAAGGGAGGTGCCTGCTTGAGAAGATATTAAAAGAATCCCTATTTCCTGGTTATGGGTAGGAAGCCAAGGGAGTTCTCTCACTGGCAAGTCTAGAGTCTTCTAAGAACTCTAGCCCCTGAATAACCAGGAATGGAGACCTACCTAGATAATGCAGAGGAGGTTTTCAATCTGCAGACAGTAAGTCTGAATCCTTCCGTAACTCCAGCAGGTAGCTGGAGAAAAAGATGCAATGAAATAAAAATACCACAGTTACCCTTGATGAGGGTAAAAAGGGTATGGTGCATTTCTGTGCTCAACATGGATCATGTCATGAAGAACTGAGGATGGAACGAAAAACCCAGACAGAGATGGTCTATACTGAAAGAAAAACCATCTCTAGTGAAGGGGGTCCCCTGGAGATGTGAAGCAAACCAGGGAATTGAATAATTCTTTAGGTCTTCCCTTAATTAAAGGCCTGTGACCTTTATTTAAGAAGCCTTTAATGGAAATGGTAAGGGCAGGGAGAACCCAGTAGGCCTGACTAGGTAAAGCCCTTCCTAACCATCTGATAATATGTGCTCTCTAACAAGGCCCCATAGTGTAGAGCTGCTCCGTAGAGATGCAGAGAGCATGTCGCAGGTTAATCAGAAGAAAAACTGGTGTTTAAGAGCCAGTAGGTATGATGGACTATTCCGCCAAGCCCAAGGATTGGGGGAAGGCTAAGGATAGAAGGCAAGGTGTCAAATGTCTGCGTGAGTGCCCCTGTGAGCAACAGCGACCATCACACAGTGTGGTTTGAGATAAAAGCCATGGTACAGGCCAATCAAAGCAAGCTCAAAGTCCTAAACTTCAAAAACACTGACTTCAATAAAATGGCCGAGTACTTAAAGGAGGAGATGACGGGGTGGAAGAAGATAAGGGAAGTGGAATTGCAATGGACTAAACTAAAGGCGGCAATAAAAGGAGCAACAGATAAATATGTAAGAAAAATAAATAAAAACAAGAGGAGAAGGAAACCTATTTGGTTTTCCAAAGAGGTGGCTGCGCAAATAAAGGCAAAAAACACAGCTTTTTCAAAATTCAAAAGCTTGCAAACAGAAGAACAAAGAAATGAATACAGGATCCAACTCAAAGAGTCTAAAAGAGTAATAAGGATAGCAAAATCAAAGGCAGAAGAAAAAATGGTTAAAGATGTTAAGGGTGGCAACAAAACTTTCTTCAGGTATATTCAGGAAAGGAAGAAGATCAGAGTTGGAATTGCAGGACTCAGAAGTGCTGGGAAAGGACTCGTGGAAAGTGACACTGAAAAAGCGAAATTGCTAAACAAATACTTCTGCTCTGTTTTTACTAAAGAAGATCCTGGAGATGGACCAGCTGTGACTCCCAAATATAAAAATAGGACTGAAGTAGATACCACACCATTCACAGAAGATGAGGTGTTAGAACAACTTGCTAAACTGAAAGTGGACAAAGCCATGGGACCGGATGGGATACATCCCAGGATACTGAAAGAGCTCAGAGAGGTTCTTGCAGGACCGTTAAAGGATGTCTTCAACAGATCCTTGGAAACAGGAGTGGTTCCTCAGGACTGGAGAATGGCTAATGTTGTACCTCTACACAAAAGTGGTGAGAGGGAGGAAGTGTCAAATTACAGGCCCGTGAGCCTTACCTCGGTGGCAGGAAAAGTAATGGAGGCGCTCCTGAAAGAGCGAATAGTGAACTTTCTCAAAACCAACAGGTTGCAAGATCCCAGGCAACATGGTTTTACCGAAGGACGGTCTTGCCAAACAAATCTGATTGAGTTCTTTGATTGGGTGACCAAGGAACTAGATCTGGGGCATGCAATGGATGTCATCTATCTGGATTTCAGCAAAGCCTTTGATACTGTTCCTCATAGGAGGCTTGTCAATAAACTCAGTAGCTTGGGGATGGGTCCCAAGATAGTAAACTGGATTAGAAATTGGTTGACTGACAGACAACAGAGGGTGATGGTACATGGAGCTCACTCGGATGAGAGGAAGGTGATTAGCGGGGTGCCTCAGGGTTCGGTCCTGGGCCCGGCACTGTTCAATATATTTGTGAGTGATATTGCTGAAGGACTGAATGGAAAGGTCTGTCTTTTTGCAGATGACACAAAAATTTGCAACAGAGTGGACTCCCCAGAGGGAGTGGATAACATGAGGAAAGATCTACAAAAGCTGGAAGACTGGTCTAATGCTTGGCAACTACGATTTAATGTGAAAAAGTGCAGTGTCATGCACTTGGGTAGCAGAAATCCAAGGGAAAAGTACACAATAGGGGGTGAGAGGTTGGTATGCACGGTTCAGGAGAAAGACCTTGGTGTGATTATCTCTGATGATCTCAAGGTGGCAAAACAGTGCGACAAGGCGGTGGCAAAAGCCAGGAGGATGTTGGGCTGCATTCAAAGAGGGATTACCAGCAGAAAGGAAGAGGTACTTATGCCACTGTACAAGTCACTGGTGAGGCCTCACTTGGAATACTGTGTTCAGTTTTGGAGGCCATATCTTGCAAAAGATGTAAAAAGACTGGAAACTGTTCAGAGAAAGGCGACCAAAATGATTTGGAGCCTGCGTCAGAAGCCTTATGAAGAGAGACTTGAAGACCTAAATATGTACACTTTGGAGGAGAGGAGGGACAGGGGAGATATGATTCAGACCTTTAAATACTTAAAGAGAAATGATGAACAAACAAACCTCTTCCAAAGACGGGGAAGCTGTAAAACTAGAGGGCATAACATGAAGCTGCAAGGTGGTAAATTGAAAGGCAATGTCAGGAAATATTTCTTCACTGAAAGGGTGGTGGATGCTTGGAATGCCCTCCCGATGGAAGTGGTGAGGGCAAACACGGTGATGGAATTCAAAACGGCATGGGACAAACACAGTGGATCCCTTTACAGCAACAGGATAAAAGCAAAATAAACAGTACCATCTAACTTCTGAACTATCTAGCATATGAACAAATAAGGGTGTCTTACATGGAGTGGTGGGTTCACCCCTAAACAGAAACAAAAACATGTGGAGGGGTGGCCTGCACAGAGCGACAGGTGCACCTACCCTTGCCATCTTGCTGGGCAGACTAGATGGACCATGCTGGTCTTTATCTGCCGTCACTTACTATGTTACTATGTTACTATGTGCCTGCAACAATAGCCAGAAAAGGTTACTAAACCATCTGGGACCTGGTGGTAAGGCCAGAAACAATTGAAATTGGAGGACAAGCTTTGGCTGCTTGGTCAGCAAGTCAGTGATCTAACCAGTAAGAGCCCCTGCAATTCTAACTACTGATAGGGCAGCAGTAGACATCTTAGGTCCCAAGATTGGGAAAGAAATACAGACCTAAGTAGGAGTGGTGAGACTCCGCTATTGTCTGAGAAGCTGCCAGGAAAGCACAGTTACTTACCTGTAACAGGTGATCTCTGGGAACAGCAGGAATTAGTCCTCACATATGGGTATGTCGGAACCGACGGAGCCTGCGCGGGAAAGCTCCCCAGCTTCCTAGAATGGAAGCTTTTGGGACCTCCCACTGCACATGCGCGCTGCCTTCCCGCCTTCCTGAACAGCTCTCCTCAGTTTCGAGTTTATAGCTGAGACAATAGAGAGAGGACAGGAAGACAGATAGATAGAAGATACAACTCCTAGGGGAGGTGGGTGGGTTGTGAGGACTAATTCCTGCTGTTCCCAGAGATCACCTGTTACAGGTAAGTAACTGTGCTATCTCCAGGAACAAGCAGGAATAAGTCCTCACATATGGGGACTCCCTAGCTGAGATGCCTGGGAGATCCCCCTCCAAGGGTTCGCCATCTTCGTATGGATCTCAGGCATCCATCCTGGGAAGGTGGGCAGGAGTTGTCTAAGAATGGAACAGGTGTTTGAGGACAGCCTGGCCAAACAAGGCATCCCGGCGGGAGTCCTTGTCCAAACAGTAATGGGCTGTAAAGGTATGAACCGAGGCCCAGGTAGCGGCTCGACAGATCTGATCAATAGAAACAGAGTGCAGATGAGCCATAGAAGTTGCCATGGCTCTTACATTGTGAGCTGTGACATGGCCTTCCAGAGAAATGTTTTTACTCTGGTAAGCAAAGGAAATACACTGAGCAATCCAATTGGAAAGTGTACGCTTGGAGACTGGAAGTCCCAAATGTGAAGGATCAAAAGCCACGAAAAGTTGAGAAGACTTTCGATGTGGCTGAGTCCTATTAAGGTAAAAGGCTAGAGCTCTTTTACAATCCAGAGTATGAAGGTTCCTTTCTGCACTGGATGCATGAGGAGCCGGAAAAAAGACAGGTAGATATACCTCTTGATTAAGATGAAAAGGCGAGACCACTTTGGGCATAAAGTGGGGATTCGTCCTAAGGACCACCCTGTCATGATGAAATCTTGTATAAGGTGGATTAGCCACTAGAGCCTGCAGTTCGCTGATGCGGCGAGCGGAAGTGACTGCAATTAGGAATAGTACCTTCCAGGAAAGAAATTTCAAGGAGGTAGAAAATAACGGCTCAAAAGGTGGCTTCATAAGCTGACCAAGCACTAGATTCAAATCCCATGCGACCGGGGGGGGTCTGATGGGAGGTTTAGTGAGAGTCAGGCCTCTCATGAATCTTGCAACAAGAGGATGAGAGGAGATAGGTTGTCCATTTATAGGTTTCAGGGATGCTGAAATAGCACTTAAATGGACTCTTACAGAATTCGTCTTAAGGCCTGCATTGGAAAGATGCAGGAGATAGTCTAAGAGGGAATTCAAAGGAAGTGCCAGAGGGTCAAGGCCCTGCTGAGCACACCAAATGGAAAAACGTTTCCATTTGAAAGCATAAGACCGCCTCGTGGAAGGTTTCCTAGAGGCATGAAGGATATCTTTCACAGGTTGAGAAAGATTAAAGTCTTGAAGACTTAAGCCTTCAGTAACCAAGCTCGGAGATGTAGGGATTTGGGGTTTGGGTGCCACAAAGTCCCCTCCTCCTGAGACAGAAGGTCTGGTGCAGCTCCTAAGTCCAGGGAGGATCCCTGGGAGAGCTGTAGAAGCAGAGGGAACCACACTTGGCGTGGCCAGCGTGGAGCTATGAGGATCATAGAGCCGTGATCTCTCTGGAGTTTGAATAGAGTCTTGGGAATTAGCGGAATGGGTGGAAAGGCATATAGGAACGCCTGACCCCAATGGAGGAGAAAGGCGTCCGTGGCCTGAGCTTCCTGACACGGAGTCCTGGAACAGAACCGGGGAAGTTTGGCATTCCACGGACTTGCAAAGAGGTCTATGTCCGGGGTCCCCCATTCCTGAAAGATTCTGCTTATCTGGTCCACGTGTAGGGACCACTCGTGTGGCAGCAGAACTCGACTGAGCCTGTCTGCTCGAGAGTTTTGAACTCCTGGAAGATACACTGCTAGCAGATGAATTTGGTGCTCTCTGGCGAAGGCCCATAATCTGAGAGCTTCGTTGCAAAGCGACAGAGAGCCCGTCCCTCCTTGTTTGTTTATGTAAAACATGGCCACCTGATTGTCTGTCTGAACCAGGACAGTCAGGTTGGCAAGGAGGGTATAGAAGACCTTGAGGGCAAGGTAAATTGCTCGCAGTTCCAGGAGGTTGATATGAAGGGTGGCCTCCTGTGGAGACCAAGTGCCCTGAGTGGAGAGAGTTTGCAGATGGGCTCCCCACCCCAATTGGGAGGCATCTGTTGTGAGGGTTGCTTGGGGTAGCAAGGGCTGAAAGGGAGCCCCCAACAACAGATTCTTGGTGGATATCCACCAATGGAGGGACCAAGACAGACGGTTTTGAGGTTTGTATTTGGTCTGAGAGTGCTCCCGACGCCTGAGTCCACTGGGTGGCCAGGGTCCATTGAGCTGCTCTCATATGAAGACGAGCATAGGGCACCACATGTACTGTGGAGGCCATATGGCCCAGGAGGCGTAGCATTTCCCTGGCTGTCAAGTGAGTACTGGACTGGGCTTGGGAGGCCAAGCTCAGCAGACGCTGACCCCGAACCAGTGGAAGGTAGGCTCTTGCAGTGGTGGTGTCCAACTGGGCCCCTATGAATTCTAGAGACTGAGTAGGGCTGAGTTGAGACTTGGGAAGGTTTACCACCAGTCCCAGATACTGCAGAAGGCTCCTTGTGCGGTCTAGGGAAATCTGGGCCTGCGACTGAGTTGGAGCTCGAATGAGCCAGTCGTCCAGATATGGGAATACGAAAATCCCCATGCTTCTGAGAAATGCGGCTACGACTGCCATGCATTTGGTAAAGACTCTTGGGGCAGAGGCGAGACCGAAGGGAAGTACTCTGTATTGGTAATGACTTCCCCTGAACAGAAAGCGAAGATATTTTCTGTGGGATGGATGGATGAGTAGATGTGTATACGCATCCTGCAGGTCTAGAGAACAAAGCCAGTCTTGACTCTGAAGGTATGGAAGGAGAATGCCCAAAGAGAGCATTTTGAATTTCTCCTTGTACAGAAATTTGTTCAATTCTCTCAGATCTAGGATTGGTCTGAATCCCCCTGTCTTCTTTGGAATGAGAAAATAGGGGGAGTAGAAACCTGACCCTTGTTGATGAAGAGGAACCTCTTCTATGGCCCCTTGGGCAAGCAGAGAAGAGATCTCCCGATCCAACAGGGCTAGGAGAGGAGATGGAGAATTGAAGGGTCTCACCATGCGATGGGGAGGAAGGTTGGAGAAATGAAGTTTGTAACCCTCTCGGATGATAGAGAGGGTCCATTGCTCTGTTGTGATTTGTTCCCATCTGGGAGCAAAGTGAGCTAACCTTCCAGGTATGGTGAGAGGTTCTGGTTGGTCCAGAACCAGGAATGGCAAGTTCTCTAGGGGCAAGTCAAAACCCCTGAGGGGGTGGAGCCTGTTGAGCTGCAGTAGCTGCTGCAGGCTTTGCTCTTGCTTGTTTCGTTTGCTGACGTTTAGCCGCAAAACGAGGTTGAGAAGATTGTTGGCCAGTATTGGAAGCATATCTGGCCTTCTTATAATAAGGCCTCTTGAAAGACGTCTTCTTAGTGGGAGTAGAAGTGGACTTAGAAAGTCTCTCTAAGGTGGCATTTTCAGCGTCCATTTGAGTGACTTTAACTTGCCACTCTGCACCGAATAAGTTCTCACCTGTACAGGGCAGATTCCGTAAGCCATCTAGAACCCAGGGTTCCAGATCAGAAGCCTGGAGCCAAGCCAGACGTCTGGCTGCAATAGCAATGCCAGAAGCTCTGCTGGCTCCCTCGAAGGAATCAAAGGCAGCTCTGTTGGAGAACTTAGAAACATCTGAAAGTTGTTTCACTACAGAAAGGAAGTCCTCCTGTTTATCCTCAGGGATAAAGGGGGCAAAATGCCGCACTTTCTTGGCAAGTTCCCCTAGGAACATGCCCATATAGAGGCTGTAGGAATTAATCCTGGCTATAAGCATACTAGCCTGGAAGATTTTCCTACCAAAAGAGTCCAGTGTCTTACATTCCCTTCCTGGAGGTGTAGAAGAGTGCCTTTTAGTACTCTTGATCTTTTTCATTGCAGACTTTACCACAATGGAGTGGTGAGGCAATTGAGTCTTCTGAAAACCAGGAGAAGGAGGGACCCGATACATGGTGTCCAACCTACGGGAATAAGGAGACAGAGTTAAAGGGTTCTCCCAGAAATCCATCAATTGTTCCTGAAGGATTTCATGGATAGGCAGGGTAACTGCTTCTTTAGGAGACTTAGAGTATCCTAAAATATCCAACCTTTTTGACCTTGGTTCCCTTTCAGAGGAGGTAGTGATAGAAAGGCCTTTAGCCATTTCTAAAATAAAGTCCTGAAAGGACAAATCCTCTGGAGGAGACATTCTCCTTTTTGGAGAAGAAGGTTCCTCAGGAAGGTCAAGGGAGAGCTCTGCAGACTCATCAGAGGAGCCAAAATCCTCAGAGGAATCGGTGTATTCTCTAGTTTCCTCCAACGCACGATACGCATACCGATCGGTATCGACATCGGGCGTACCGGGTATGGAAGCGGTATGGAGCGAAAGCCCATACGGTACCGATTTGCATTTAGAAGAGGAAGGCCTGGGTTCCGGCATGGCGGACGATACCGGAACCGGGCCCGGAACCGCTGGAAGCGGTACCGATGGCGTTGCAGCTTTAATGAAAGCCATGACGGCCTGCTGCATGGATTGGACAGTATTGCCCATAGACGCCACGGATGCCTGGATGTCGGTACCGGTATGGGCCGGTACCCCAGAGCAGTCCAACAGGTGATCTGTCGAGGCCGTGCCATCGATGTCAACCTGTATCCCCTGAATTGGCGTTTTGGAAGGCAGAGCTTCCCGCCGGGGCTGTTTGGCTGGGGCAGGGTCCTCAAAACTAAGAGCCTCTCGATGCTTTGAAGGAGATTTGCCCTTTGAGGACTTGCCCACAGAAGGTTTGGTTACCTGAGATCCATCCGGAGATGATGACCTGGATGACTGTGATGTTGGATTCTCTGAAGCAAACAGCACATGGAATTTGTTGGCCCGGTTCTGCAGCCCACGCTTAGACATTTGGGAGCAGGAAGGGCAGTCCGGAATGGAGTGGTCAGGCCCCAAACATTTAAGACACCATTCATGGGTGTCTGTGACTGATATTACAGCAGTACACTTGGTACACTTCTTAAATCCAGGGGCTGGCTTCTCCATGTGGAGAATTCAAGTAGGCCTGAAGGCCTAACTGAAGTGACCAAGTGCTGAAAAATAATAAAAGAAAAGAAAATAATTTTTCAAGAAAGAAAAAGGAAGACCGGCGATACCGGTATCGGTATGGGAAGGCAGGTACGCGGTCTAAAGAAACAAAACAAAAAACTACAATTTCTTCAGCGGTGACAGGATACACGACCTGCTGGCTCCGCGGAAAAAGAGAAACTGAGGAGAGCTGTTCAGGACGGCGGGAAGGCAGCGCGCATGTGCAGTGGGAGGTCCCAAAAGCTTCCATTCTAGGAAGCTGGGGAGCTTTCCCGCGCAGGCTCCGTCGGTTCCGACGTACCCATATGTGAGGACTTATTCCTGCTTGTTCCTGGAGATAAATAAGTATGCAAGGGGGAGACAACTCTGAAAGAAAACTTAGGGGCTTAAGGAAAAACCCTCAATAAGTGGTATCACTCCTACAGACCAAATGTCTTAGTAAGAGTGGCAGAGTTGAAAAGAAGTCTTACTGTGGAGTAAATCTTTGATAAGTAGTATGAGAGATGCTGAAACAAGAGAAAAGTCAAGGGTAAAGGCATGGCAACCTTATTGACAGCTGTTACTCCTCTGTGTAGTTCAGAGGACGAGGAGTAACTGTACTACCTGTAAAGCATAATCATTTTAAGAAGCTCATTGAGCTAATAGTCAGGATTTCTCTTTGAGAGGGACATATGTAAATTTAAGGTTGGAACCGATGTAGATGCTTGTAGAGGTAAGAAGCAAACTACAGGATCCAAACCTCAAAGAGGAAAAAGGATTCAGGGAAGAGTTTATCAGCAACCCTGCTGCTGCTGGGTTTGCTGAACCCGTTGAGGTTGTGGTTTCCTGAGCCTGGCTGGTTGATTCCCCTGCCTAGAAGCCTCTGTATGATGGGTAGAAGATGGATAAAACCTTCTCACATTAAGGGAACAAAGCTTAGTAGTAGATTTTCTACAAACTGGGATAGAGGAAGGAAAAGACAAACCTTGTAAAGCAATAGTGTCAGTGGTTAACTGAGCAGCCTGGAGTAAAGTCTCTTTATTAAAGAGATTTTCTCCAGTGCAAGGAGCATTTCCCAGTTTATCTTGCACAGATTTGTCCAAGTCTGAAGCTTGGAGCCAGGCTCTATGTCGTGCCCCTATGGCTATAGCAGAAGTTCTGCTAATAGACTCGAAAGAGTCTAGGGAAGCACGAGTAAGGAACTTAGAAATATTTTGAGCATGATTGACTAGCATAGAAAAATCTGCACTTTTAGGCTCTTGGAGGAAAGGGGTCAAAAGTAATAAATCTTTTGTGACCTCCTCAAGAGATAATCCCATATAGAAAATATATGAAAGGATTCTTGCTGAAAACATGGATGCCTGGAAAGTTTGACGTCCAAAGGCATCTAAAGCCTTAGCCTCACGACCTGGCGGATAAGAAGAGTGCTTCTTAGTACTCTTAACACGCCTCATTGCTGATTCTACAACTAGAGAATGATGAGGGAGTTGAGGCTTTTGAAAACCTGGAGAAGGGGGCACCTTGTATAGAAGATCAGTTGCCCTAGAAGGTGGGGATACCGTTAAAGGAGTTTCCCACGTTCTAAATAGGAGATCCTGCAAGGTCTGATGCAAAGGAAGCATAATGACTTCCTTTGGATTGCAGGGGATCTGTATAGGTTGTGGATCCCCTGGTGCAGGGTCTTGACCAGGTATAGAAATTGTTAGTAACTTAGCCATATCAATCAGAAAAGCTTGAAAAGAAATCTCCCCAGAGGGGAGTCCTCGAGAAAGAGGAGGAAGAACTAGATCTGTTGAAGAACTAGCATCCACCCGCTCATTCATATTCTGTAGAATAGAAGATCTGGAGGGGTGGAGCATCGAATTATCTTTGAAAGATAGTTGTCGGTACCGCTGAAAACCGGTACCACAACTCATCGGTAGCAAGTCGTCCATGCTAGGGATCGATTCCAAACTCGGTATGGAAGGAAGCGAGCCGGCTGAAAGGAGCATGGGAGGTACCGATGTTGATGTCGATCCTGGTATCGGGATCGGTACCGTCGGTGACACCGATATATGAAGATCAGTCTGTGATGGCACTATCGGTACCGTGGGAACCGAATGTGGCAGACCTTGATCATCGGTGGAATGTCTACGGTACCGTCTGAAGTCGGTACCGAGACGAGTCGGTACCCAGTCATCCAGACTAGAGATCGATTCTAGACTCGGCATCGAAAGCAGCGAGTCTATCGATGCATGTCTGGAGGGTACCGACGTGGATACCAGCATCGGTACCGGAACCGATGTGGGAAGATCGGTCGGCAGCGGCTCTAGCAGCACCGAGGATACCGAGAGCGCTCGACTGCGATCATCGGTGTGGAATGTTTCATCCAGCACCATTGCCGGGGTACCGGCACCACTCAAAGCGGATACCACCACAGGGCATGGCTCAGGCATGTTCACCGAGGTAAAAACCCCGGGAACAGCCTGAAACCCCGTTAGTGCTTTGGAGACAGAAGCCTCCCGCCGGGGTTTTAAAGCCAAAATGTCCTCGGGGGCAAGCCCAAAGTCATCTCTATGAAGTACATGAGATCTACCACCCGAGGACTGGCTAGTCTTTACAAGACTGTTGTTTGGTTACCTGATCCTGCGAAAAAGAAGATGGAGCTGGTACCCTCAGGACTGAGGGGAACGGCGTATCAAGTTGAGCTCGATGCTGAAAACTTCTTGGAGAAATAGTAGTGCAGGAGGGACAGTCCAACAGATTGTGTTCAGGTCCCAAACATGGAAGGCACCAATTATGGGTGTCCAAAATTAATTTGGTAGTGCCACAGTTAAAACACTTTCTAGTGGCTAGAATTTCCATGAGGGAAAAAGGAGAGGCCTAGCAGGCCGAAGCCTGTCAAGCACTAAATAGGAAAAAATTTCCTAAGAAGGAAATATTTGTAAAAGAAGAAAACACCGGCGGTACCGGTGCGTCGAGGGAAGGTAGACGCGACCACAAGAAAAAACAAAAAATAAGGAAGAATTTTCTGCGGTGACAGGAGGACGTCCTGCCGGCTCCGTGGAAAAACGAAAACTGAGGAGAGGCAGTTGGGAAAGGCGGGAAGGCAGCACGCAGGCATGCTGGGATGCTTCCAAAAGTGTTCTAATTGGACGCTGGGGAGCGTTCCCGCGCAGACTCCGTCGGTACCGACGTACCCATATGTGAAGACTCATTCCTGCTTGTTCCTGGAGATCAGCAGAAATCAGTCCTCATGACCCTCCCTCCTCCCTTTGGAGTTGCAGTCCTATTATTATTTTTGTTCTTTTTGCCGTCTTTTTAGCTATGTCATTTGACTGAGCAAGATAGCACCCTTGGGCGGGAAGGGGACCGCGCAAGCATGATGGAAACTCCCAAAGGCTTCCTCTGAAAGCTGGGGATTTGCTCTGCACGAGGGCTCCGTTGGCGCCGTCACCCATATGTGAGGACTGATTCCTGCTGTCCCCGGAGAACACCTGTTACAGGTGAGTAACTACGTTAACTCTGAAGAGGAGTCCACCAGCAGTCCTTTTGAGTGATATGAAATGTCCTGTAGGAATCTTCTTTTGAAAAATGTGGGGACCCCTGGATTAGCCCATGGAAGTTTGAATTAATATAGCGTGGCATCGGGGCTGTGGTGAGAAATGGTGGATTATTGTGAATAAGAAAAAACAACATTTTTTTAAGTTACTTTTCAGATTTTTTTTTGAAAGCCTGCCCTCCCCCCCTTCCCCACTAAGTGCTCAAGAGCTGGTTCTGATCATTTAATCTTGGGGTACATCAACCACAGCTCTGGGAGCTCAAATGGGGTTGAAAACCAATTCCAGCATAGCCAAAGCAATTGCCTGACACTGGGGCAACACCAGCAATAAACCATTTCTGAACTCAGAGAAAAACACTGGCTGGATGGTGCTGTGAGAAAGGGTGGGGAGTAATTAGAGGAGCACTGCTGCTCCTAAATATGGGTAATGGTAGTATCTGGCTCAGACTGTAGGATTAAGGCATGGACCATTATACAGCCAGGTGTGTACTTTGCCTGCAGCTTCCATCAGGGATAACTGTAACAATCTCATTCTATCACCATGCATTCAAAGTAGAGACTCAGTACACTGTTTGTGGGGGAGGGGGGTGGGGAGGCAGAGGAGGAGATCAGCAGCAGCTCCCATTTGATTTGGGGGTGGGGGGGTTGTATTAATGTTAAATGGTGGCTAAGGACACTGAGGTAGGACCTCTTTCATGCACTTTTTGGTGAATATTTCAGAGTGGCCAGGTGTCTGGTTTAAGCAGGATAGTCCTGCTTTCACCCCTTCCAATCAGGAGTCCAGCCTCCTCATCCCCTCTTGGCAAAATGCTGCAGAAGCATCAGAATAGGGTAGTCCACCTGGACTCTGACACAATCAATTTTTCTGATATACTCTCCATCCCGGTAGAGTGCAGGAGCTTCATGTCAGAGCAGTATAGCTGGCAGGGATTCCTGAACCCTAGCACTGAGCATTTCCTTTCACTACTACCATTACCCCCTCTGACTAACTGCTTCGACACCATATCAGAGTGGCTCCTGTCACAAAACCTGCGAATACAACACAGAAAGACGGAAGTACTTTTCGTCTCGAGGAACACCAACTTCACCCCACCTAGCTGTGTTAAGGTAAAGGATGCCCAACTACAAGTGAAACCTGCAATACGTTACCTTGGAGTAACGTTAGACCAAAACCTGGACATGAAGAACCACATAGCCAATACTGTCAAGGCAATCTACTTTAAAATCAGATCCCTCAGACACCTACGCACGCTACTCGAACCAGATGATTTCCGCACCATTTATCAAGCCCTTATACTTCCCCATTTCGACTTCTCAAACTCCATACTACAAGGACTCCCTCGGTTCACCCTGAACCCCCTGCAGCTGGCTATGAACAGTGCAGCGCGGGTACTCTTTGGGGCATCCAGGAGAGACCACGTGACACCCCTTCTAAAACAGCTACACTGGCTCCCCATTCACGCAAGGATCAGTTTCAAGACTTTACTGCTAACGTTCAAAGCGGCTAAGGGGCTCACCTCTTCCTCTCTCTCTAACCTCATCCAACCGCTTGCACCAAACAGGCCACGAAGAACAGCAGAGTTGAACTTGCTAGTTATCCCAAATGAAATCACAAAATGCACCAGATCAACAGCAAACAGAGCCTTCCGACTCTGCACCCCAACTTTATGGAACACCTTACCAGCACAAATCAGAGCAATCACCAACTTGAGCCAGTTCAGAAAGGCGCTAAAACATTTCCTCTTCCTTAAATATCTCAATGACAGCTCCGAACATAACCCCCAAGCGAATAGCAGAAATAGTCAAACAGGCAGACCCTCGCAACAGGCTTACTCCACAATGTAAATAACAAGCAGTTTCCTGTACTGTTGTACCACCTATGTATATAGTTGAACATGATGTCCCTTATCAGATGAACCACCATTGTATATAGTTACCCCGCTTCTCCAAGTTCTACTCCCTGTTAAATGTAATGACCAGACAAATGTATATTGTCGGATGTTTCTGTTCAATGTAAACCGCGCTGATGGCTAAGAGTGCGGTATATAAGAATTGTTAATAAATAAATAAATAAAACTTCACACCTCATCCATTATGGAGTTGGCACTGTGAGCACTTTTGAAATACGTGTACAAACACATCCTTTTGCTAATATCTTTAGCAGCACAATAGTTGAAGATGTAAAGCAGTATGGACTGGATCCCATCACAGTGCAGGGAAGACAAGAGGAAATTATGTTGGTAATGAGGGCCATTGCTGGCATATGCTGGAGGAGTGGGAGACATAAAAGATGCTGGGGAGTGAATGAGGTGGGGGGACATGAGCCTCTGTGGTGCTGAGGAGGGAAGTCTAGGTAACTGAACCTGGAAGTGGAGGAAGAAATTGAATGTGCTTGGAAAAGGACAAAGACAATCAGAAAGATGGAATGAATTGGTAACTTTGAGGTAGCGATGCAAGATCCTGCTAACATTGAGAGAATGGAGGTCATGGCTACGCCCTGCCCCTTGGTCCTTCGGAAAGGAAGGGAGAACTACTTGCTGATTAAGAGTAGTTACCTGTAACAGGTGTTCTCCAGTAGCAGCAGGAATCAGTCCTCACATATGGGTGTCATCGGCGCCGATGAAGCCCCAGCGGAGCATTTCCCCAGCTTTCTATGAAAGCCTTTGGGAATGCAGGCACGCATGCGCGGTTCCCTTCCCGCCTAAAGGTGCCATCTTACCTCAGTTAAATGACATAGCTAAGAACAGCGCACAAAAATGAAAAGCTATGTACAACTGCAACTCCAAGGGGAGGAGGGAGGGTTGTGAGGACTGATTCCTGCTGCTCCTGGAGAACACCTGTTACAGGTGAGTAACTACTCTTTCTCCAGGACCAAGCAGGAAGTCAGTCCTCACATATGGGTGACTCCCTAGCTCTGAGCTACCGAGGAACCCAGGCTGAACAAGAGTACTCCCTCTAGTCTCAGCAGCAAAGAAAGGCTTTTCAAGGACACAACCTCCACCGGTAGCCCAACAGAGGGCAGGAGGGCAGGAGTTGCCTAAACCTCAAAGAGATTCCGGAGTACTGCTTGGCCAAAAGCACTGTCCCTACGGGACTCCCTCTCCAGGCAGTAATGGGCAGCAAATGTCTGGCTTGAAGACCAAGTTGCAGCCCTGCAGATGTCTACCAAGGGCACAGAGCGGAGATGAGCCACTGAGGCAGCCATTGCCCTGACTCGGTGGGCCGTAACCCTACCCTGCAAAGGAAGGTCAGCCGCCTTGTAAGCCCAGGTGATACACTCAGCCACCCAGATGGACAAGGTATGCTTGGACACAGCTAACCCCAACTTATTGGGGTCAAAGGATACGAAGAGCTGAGTAGCCCTTCTATGCCCCTGTGTACGGTCAAGGTAGAAGGATAAGGCCCTCCTACAGTCCAGGGTATGCAGGACTGCTTCAGCCTGGCTAGCATGAGGCCTAGGGAAGAATGTTGGAAGAACCACCTCCTGATTGAGGTGGAAAGAGGAGACAACCTTAGGGAGGAACTTTGGATGAGTCCTGAGGACTACCCTGTTCCTGTAAATCCTGGTGTAAGGCCCGTCACAGACCAGAGCTTGAGGCTCACTTACTCGCCTAGCCGAGGTAAGGGCTATTAGGAATAGTGTCTTCCAGGAGAGGAAGCGTAGTGGACAAGTAGCCATCGGCTCAAAAGGTGGGCGAGTCAGCTGCTGCAAGACCACATTCAGCTCCCACTCAGGGGCAGGACGACGGATGGGAGGCTTGAGCAAAAGCAAGCCCCTGAGAAAGCAGGACACCAAGGGGAGACCAGATAGAGACTGTCCCTCTACCAATGAGTGGTGAGCTGCTAGAGCTGAAAGGTGGACCCGAACAGAATTGGATTTAAGTCTCTGATTGGATAAGTGCACTAAATACTGAAGCACCACTGACACAGTACAGGAGAAAGGATCCTCTGTACGTAGGTGACACCACACAGAAAACCTCTTCCACTTGAGAGCATAGGTTTTCCTCGTGGACTGTTTCCTAGAGGCTAGGACAACCTCAACTTCCTGAGGTAGGCCCCAGGGAGCAAAAACTACCCTTGCAGCCTCCAGGCCATCAAATTGAGAGACTTGAGATTGGGGTGCAGAAGGGAACCCTGGTCTTGTGTGAGAAGGTCGGGTTGCAACCCCAGAGGTAGTGGAGGATCCACCGCCAGTTGAAGCAGAAGAGGAAACCAAGGCTGTCTCGGCCACCTGGGAGCTACCAGCAGGACCGAGGCTTTGTCCTGAAGAATCTTGAACAGGGTTCGGGCCACTAAGGGCGTGGGAGGAAACACATAGAGGAGGCCCTGAGACCAAGATATCAGAAAAGCAACCACTGCTATCCGCAGAAGATGTGGTTGCCTGGAGCAGAACTTTGGCAGTTGTTTGTTCAGTGGGCTGGCAAAAAGATCCAGCAAAGGAAGACCCCATTTGAGAAAGATCTTCTGAACTACCGAAGGATGCAGCTGCCACTCGTGGGGCTGCAGAATCCTGCTTAACCTGTCTGCCAGGTAGTTGTCCTGGCCTGGAAGGTACACAGCCCTGAGGAGCATGTTGTGCTTGAGGGCAAAAGAACACAGGTCCTGGGCCTCCCGACAAAGGATCCTGGACCCAGTTCCGCCCTGTTTGTTCACATAAGACATGGCAACTTGGTTGTCTGTCTGGATCAGGACAGACTGGTGAGTCTCAGGGTAGGAGTGAAAGCTTTGAGTGCTAAGCGAATAGCTATGAGTTCGAGGAGATTGATCTGCTGTGCAGCTTCCCAGGGAGACCAGAGTCCCTGGGTGCACTTGCCCAGACAATGCGCTCCCCAGCCTTGCAGGGAGGCATCTGTGGTTAGCACCACTGTGTAACCTGGAATCTGAAAGGGCACCCCTTTCAGCAGATTGGGTGGTTGTAGCCACCAGCTGAGGGAGTGCAGAAATGGTCTGGACACCCTTATCCTGTCTCTGAGGCTGCCTGTGGCCTGGGACCACTGAGTTCGAAGACACCATTGTGCAGGCCTCATATGGAGTCTGGCATTGGGGGTCACATGCACTGTCGAAGCCATGTGGCCTAGAAGTCTCAGTCAGAGTCTGGCGGAGACCAAGGACCTGCTGAGAAACTGACTTGCCAAGGCCATCAACCTTTGGGCTCTGTTTTCTGGCAAGAATGCCTTTTCCAGGAGAGAGTCCAGCCTTGCCCCTATGAACTCCAAGTTCTGGGAAGGGAGCAAAGTGGACTTTGCGAAGTTTATGACAAACCCCAGGCATTGTAGAAGAGCAATGGTCCTGAGGGTGGCTTGATTGGCCTCCTGACCTGTCTGACCCCTGATGAGCCAGTCGTCCAGATAGGGGAAGACAAAGATGCCCTGATTTCTCAGGTAGGCCGCCACCACTGCTAAACACTTTGTAAAGACTCTGGGGGCGGAGGTGAGGCCGAAAGGCAGCACTCTGTACTGATAATGGTTTCCTCCCACGATGAACCTTTCTGTGGTCTGGATGAATGAGGATGTGAGTGTACGCATCCTTTAGATCTAAGGAGCACAGCCAAGCTCCCTGCTGGAGGTAGGGCAGAAGGGTTCCAAGAGTAAGCATCTTGAACTTTTCTTTCACTAGGAACTTGTTGAGGTTCCTGAGGTCCAGAATGGGACGAAGGCCACCGGTCCTTTTGGGCACCAGGAAATACCTGGAGTAGAATCCGTGACCTTGCAAGTGGGGAGGCACAGGCTCCACCGCCCTGTCCACCAACAGACCCTGAATCTCCTGATGGAGAAGGTCTGTGTGCAGAGGAGGCCTTGGAGGCTCCCCTGGAAAGTATGGGGGTGGCAGTTGGTGGAAATGGAGGGCATAGCCCTTGTGGACTATCTCCAGCACCCAACTGTCCCCGGTGATAAGGGGCCACTGGTGGGCAAAGAGGGCAAGACAACCTCCTGTGCAGGGTTGGGAAAGCAGTGGAGGAGAGGCTATGCTCAAGGAGTCAAAAAACCCCACCCTGCTGTGGTAGCAGGGGCCTGAGGCTTGGGGGTCCTCTGCCTACGGGGCCCATTACCCTGGCCCTTGGCTTGCTAACCCTGGGGGGCAGCCTGATATTGTGGGTACTGTTTGTAGGCAGTGCCCTTCCTCGACAGCCTTGTCCGAGTGAGGTGCTCGGTCTCGAGCTCAGCGGCCTTCTCAGTCATGGGCTTGCCCAAAAAGGTTTTCACCTCGGCAAGGGACATCGACCAACTTATCCTGAACCCATGGCTCGAGGTCCGATGACTGCAGCCATGCCTGGCGTTGAGCCACAATGCCGGCTGCCGCAACTCGGGCCGAAGCCATCGTAGGCGGCGCGGGACATGAACTTCGAGCAGTCCCGAATCCCCGAGGACAAGGACTTAAATCTCTGCAAGGGTTCCCCGGAGAGACCAGCAGAGAACCCGGCCAATTCCTTGGCCAGATCCCACAAGTACATGCCCATGTACAGCTGGTAAGACTGGACACGGCAAGCAAGCATCGAGCCCTGAAAACACTTTCTACCGACGCCATCAAGGTTTCGGGCCTTCCTGCCAGGAGGCACCGCGGAGTGCATCTTCTGACTGTTCAGACGATGCATGGCCGATTCCACAACCATGGAATGGTGTGGTAGCTGTGCCTTCTGAAAGCCAGGGCTCTTCCGAAGCCGATAGATTGAATCGACTCGCTTGCTAAGAACTGGCGCCGAGGCCGGTGCCTCCCACATACGGAAGAGGAGCCGTTCCAGCATCGGAGGAACCGGGACAGTAAAGGCCTCCTTCGGAGGAGAGTCATACTGCAGCGCCTCGAGCTCTTCAGCTCGAGGCTCTTCCTCGGGATCCGCCGGAATAGCCAAGGCAGTGGCCATATCCCAGACGAACTCCGAGAACCGGGTGTCCTCCTGGGGGGACCTACTCCGGGACTCAGACTGCGGTGAGTCCGAAGGGACGCACCGAGTCTTAAAGGTATCAGGAGACTCCTCGCCCTCCGTCTCCCAAGCCGACTCATCCAAGGAAGAGTCGGGGTCTGACCCCGCGGGGCCCTGGAACACCCGCCCCGATGCCGGAAGCACCGGCATCGACGCCCTCGGTCCCGAACGAGAGGTCGACTCCGAGCCACGATGGACTTGAGTATCGGCTCGGTCTCCGGGGTCGACTTCTATATTGATGTCCCGGTGGTCGGGGCAGATGCGCCAGACAGGCTGGCCATCAGTGCCCGCTGCTGCTCCATGAAGGCTATCATCCTGAGACTCAGCTCGGGAGACGCAGCAGCCACCGACTCGACGTCGGCTCCCTGGGAGGAGAGTCCACGAGGACTACGGGGCTTACGTGTCCAGCAGACTCCGGCTCCACACGAGGAACTTTGGCAGGCTTCTCTGGTTCCACAGGCCCAGGGCGACGGTCGGGGGTCTTAGACCTGGCCCTCGAGGAGCCAGGGACCTTCTCAGACGACGCCCTCGCGAGCCGTTTCTTCCTCTTGCGTTCCCGGTCGGGGGACCCCCTGTCCGAGGAGCTTCGACGGTGCTCGGGATCGGAATCCCGAGATGTCGAGGCCTCAGATGAGGTCCGGGCCCGGCCGGAGGCTGATTCCGAGAAAAGCCTTTCCTTTTGCTGCTGGCGACTTCGAAGTGCCTTGGAAGACATTTTTCCACTGGCCCTGCACGACTTAGGATCGTGGTCGGGGTCGAGGCACCGAAGGCAGCAGTCGTGTGTGTCCGTGAGAGACATTAGTTTCTTACACCGATCACACTTCTTAAAACCACTGGAAGACATCGGGGAAAAGAGAGTCCCCGCGAGGTCAAAGGACCGGCGTTCCAGGGAAAAAGAGAAAAAAGGGCGCGAACGCCAGCCACGAAGGGCAGAAACCGAAAAAGAAGAATCGGGCTCGATACCGGTGTACCGAACCCGGCGGGAGGGGAACCGGCGTCGAACCGGTAGAAAAAGAGCAAAAAAAAAAAATCGCTGAAAAATCTAATTTTAACCGGGAAAACTGGACACACGTCCGGTGGGCTTCACGGAAAAAAAGAGACTGAGGTAAGATGGCACCTTTAGGCGGGAAGGGATCCTGCATTCCCAAAGGCTTTCATAGAAAGAAACAGAAACATGATGACAGAAAAAGACCATATGGCCTATGTCCTTCCATATCAACAACTACAACAGTCCACTTTTTACCTTTAGAGATCCTCTGTGTTGGTCCCATGCTTTTTTGAATTCAGTTACTGTCCTCATCTCTACCACCTCCACTGGGAGACTATTCCATGGATCCACTACTCTTTCCGTAAAGAAATATTTCCGCATATCACTCCTGAATCTATCTCCCTTCACCCTCATCCCATGTCCCCTCGTAGCAGAACTTGCTTTCAATTGAAAGAGGCTCTCTCCCTGAACATTTATGCCACGGAGGTATTTAAACATCTCAATCATATCACCTCTATCCCGCCTTTCCTCTAAGGCAGGGGTTCTCAACCCTGTCCTCGGGACCCCACTAGCCAGTCGGGTTTTCAGGCTATCCACAATGAATATGAATGAGATATATATGCATTAGAAATAGCCTGCCAAACTGACTGGTTTGTGGCCCTCCAGTGCTGGATTTGGGGACCCCTGCCGTACACCTCTGTCAAGTACGATTGTGAGTTGGCAAGGTACAGATGTCCTCGACATCAAAAGGGTAGATAGAATGTGTCACATCCCTCCTAGTTTCTCAACACCACCAAAAAGTTGTCTAATAGACAATATTTTGGTGGTGGTGAGAGGCGAGGAAGTATGTGACATATTCCATCTAATCTTTTTGATGTCTTGGACATCTGTACCTTGCCCACTCACAATCTTAAATGACAGAGGTGTAAGGCCGGGGTCCCCAAATCCAGCATTGGAGGGCCACAAGCCAGTCAGTTTGGCAGGCTATTTCTAATGCATATATATCTCATTCATATTCATTGTGGATAGCCTGAAAACCCAACTGGCTAGTGGGGTCCCGAGGACAGGGTTGAGAACCACTGCTCTAAGGTGTACATATTAAGATCCTTAGGTCTGTCCTCATATGCTTTATAATGAAGCCCACTAATCATTTTAGTAGCCACCCTCTGCACCGACTCCATCCTGTTCACATCCTTTTGAAGGTGCGGTCTCCAGAATTGCACACTATACTCCAAATGAGGTCGCACCAAAGACCTATACAGAGGCATTATCACCTCCTTTTTTCTGCTAGCCATTCCTCTCCGTATGCACCCAAGCATCCTTCTAGCTTTTGCCGTCACCTTTTCTACCTGTTTAGCTACTTTAAGATCATCAGACACAACCACGCCTGATTAGGTGTTAGCAGTTTCTAAACCTGAGGAGGTTACTAGAGTTCAGCAACCTACTGTGCTCAAGGAAAGGTCCCCTAAAGCACCAAAAAGAAAGTAACCTTGCTTTAAAAAATATACAAAAAACCCTTTTAAGAGCTCCCAGTCAGAGAGCTAGCAATGTAATATAATAAAAACAAACAAACCAACCCTCAAATCCTTACTGTTTGTTGATCTGTAGAGCCCTGGTTAGGAAAGCCTCAACAGGGCAAGGCACTGGAGCCTTTTATGCAGGCCTCAGCTGCACTCAGGAAATCAAGCCCACTAAGTCTTGATTAGGTGTTAGCAGTTTCTAAACCTGAGGAGGTTACTAGAGTTCAGCAACCTATTGTGCTCAAGGAAAGGTCCCCTAAAGCACTAAAAAGAAAGCTGGGGAAATGCTCCGCTGGGGCTTCATCGGCGCCGATGACACCCATATGTGAGGACTGACTTCCTGCTTGGTCCTGGAGAAACATGGAAATCAGAAAGGACCTTTGGCAGAAAGGGAGAGTCCAAATAGTGACGCCTTCTGGGGAAAAGTAGAGAAAGGGATTTCGACAAAAGAGCACTTGTAACTCAGAGGTGTCGAGCCGAGGTGACTGCAACAAGGAAGACCGCCTTGAGAGTCAAATCTTTCAGACGCACCTCAGAGAGGTTTGAAAGGAGATCTGGTAAGTGAGTGAAGGAAGAGAGATAACTCCCAAGGTGGGACTACTGGACAACGTGGTGGTTGCAACTTACAGACTCCCCCTTAGGAAGTGAACCATGTCCGGATGTGAGGCGAGGGAGCGGCTGCGGAGAGGCCCTCTGAAATATGTCTGCGCAGCAATCTGAACCCTTAAGGAGATTGCGAGACCCCTATGAAACCAGTCTTGGAGGAAGGGAAGGTGGTCAGGAACGTTTGCCCTCCATGGGGATATCGCTCTGAGAGAACAGGAGGGAAAGAGACGCCAAACTCTAACATATGCCTGAGAGGTAGAAGGACACCATGCCTGCAGAAGGGTAGCTATGACTTGTGGCAAATAACTCTTGAGTGTTAGCTGACGCCTCTCAAGAGCCAAGCTGTAAGCAAGTAAAGAGCGGGGTTGCCCAATGCAATCGGCCCCTGTCATAGAAGCCTTTGCGCATGCGAACGAGGACAACATGGCCAGTCCAGCGCTATCAGGATGACTTGACTGGAGTGGCCTTCGATTCGATGGAGGAGTCGACCAATCAGCAGCCATGGTGGAAAAACATATAGGAGCTGGGCTAGAGGCCAAGGCTGGACTAGGGCATCGAGCCCCTGAGATCGTGACTCCCGTCGCCGACTGAAGAAGACTGGTGCCTTGGCAATGTAGGTAATGGCCATAAGGTCCAGGAGTGGACGTCCCCACCAGTTCACAACCTTCTGATATGCCCATAGAGCAGGAGTTCCCACTCGCTGGGGTCCAGGACATGACGACAGAGTCTGCATGCACATTCTCCACCCCTGCAACGTGCTGCGCAAAAAGCGCTCAAAGAGTGCACTCCTCCCATGGGAATAGGATAGCCATTTCCCAGGCCACTCCGAGATATTTGGTTCCGCCCTGCTGGTTTAGGTAAGACACTGTGGTCACATTGAGCGGTATGGATACTCTCGGACAATCTTGTAATAGCGGCTTAAAGGCAAGTATTGCTTGGCAAACGGCATGAGTCTCAAGGCAAGTGATCGGCCAGGAGGCTTCATGTGGTGGCCAAGAGCCCTGTGACATCTGACCGAGGGAGTGTGCACCCCAGCCTGATAGACTGGCATCGGTGGTGAGAAGCACCCAGTTTGGAGTGCCCAGTGGGACCCCATGCAAGAGGTGGTTGCAAAAGCGCCACCACCGGAGGTTGCATCATACTCCCAGTGGGAGAGGCAGCCGAACTTGATAGTTCTGGGTGCAGGGCAACCAATGAATACCATTCAGCATTAATCACTAAATCACTAAACAAACCACAGGAGCTCTTCTCCATAGTAAAAAGCCTCACCAAAACACACACTCAGAAGGATGACTCCATAATAATACACCCACAAAAGATCGCCAACTACTATATTAATAAACTTTCCCACCAATGCCAGCATGCTATCACCACGGACTCTCCTAGCCCCAAGCCCACAAACTCAAACACACATTACCTCTCAACCTGGACAACATTCAGTTCTATTGACAGCAAACACCACAAAAACATTATAACTAATATGAATACTAGCACCTCACCAAGTGACCCCTGCCCAGTCAGTTGGTTAAAATCTATAAACGACGAATTCACCCCAATAAGTGGAGTGGAGGAGTGGCCTAGTGGTTGGGGCAAGGTACTTCAGGCCGGAAGGTCGGGAGTTCAAATCCCATTAGAGGACAGCAACCTTGGGCCGGAAGGACTGGGGTTTCTAGTTCCACAGGTGCTCCTTGTGGCCTTGGGCAAGCCACTTAACCCTCCATAGCCCATGTTCCCTGTAAAATAGTTATCTACAAGTTATAATGCCCCGTTCAATGTAATTTCAGTTTGTTCAATGTAAACCTCACTGATGAAGAATAGCACGGTATATAAGAGAATGTAAATAAATAAATAAAAATAAAAATAATCTGTGAGATAGTAAACTCATCACTCATCCAAGGCTATATGCCCGATGCCCTGAAGCAGGCAACTATCTGACCCATATTAAAAGCTGCAAACTCTGACAAAAACTTACCCAACTCCTACCGTCCAATATCAAGTTTACCCTTCCTAACAAAGGCCATAGAAAACGTTGTGCAACTGCAAGATTTCATTTAAGCAAATGCCCCCCTCGATGAGAATCAACATGGGTTTAGGCCCCAACATAGCATCGAGACACTGATGCTAACACTACTTGATAAACTTATCTGCGGACGGGACACTGGTAAACAGATCTTCCTACTTGTATTTAAAGACATTGCAGCAGCCTTTGACAGCATAAAGCACAACCTACTAATAAACAGGCTAAACACATTGGGCTACAAGGTACAGTTAATACAATGGTTCACATCCTACCTGAGTAACAGAACCCAGCAAGTTCAAATAGGCCAGGAATCCTCCTCAACCTTTCCACAAAAACTTGGTGTCCGCCAGGGCTCCTCACTCTCATCCCTACTATTTAACATCTACATGCAGCCAATCTGCAACATATTCAAATCACACAACATCATCATCTATATGCAGATGATATCATGATGTACCCCCGCCCCCCCCCCCCCCCGTTAGATATGGATAACCTGAACTACTCCAAAATAGCTGCATGCTTCTCTGATATAACGAAGTGGCTTGACACCCAGAACCTCAAAATCAACCTCAAGAAAGCAGACGTGCTATTCATTTCAAGAAACCCAAACTTTACCCCCCCCCCCCAGCAAAATCACTAAACAAGACACAGAAATCGAAGTCAAGACCGAAGTGAGATACCTAGGAGTAATCTTAGATAAGACCCTAAGCATGAAGCCACACCTAAAAACAGTAACAAAAAATATCTACTTTAAATTAAGAACCATTCAACGCATCAAACCACTCTTGGATGACCACAACTTTAGGACTGTACTTCAAGCTCTAATAACCCCTCTCACAGATTACTGTAACAGTATGCTACAAGGACTTCCCAAAAAAACTACCCAACTTCAATTAGCGCAATACCTGGCAGCACGCATAGCCTCCAACTCTACACACAAGGATCACATCACCCCCATACTCCTTGATCTTCACTGGCTTCCAATAACCTCAAGGGTAAAGTATAAATATATAATGAGCATCTTTAAACATCATTGTAACATTGCCTCCACCACCTTATCCACTTTCCTTGCAACACCAAACACATCAAGGACAAGAAGAAACGGCTCAAAATATGTACATAATGCCCTCACACATCCGCAACACAAATCAATGCACCAGTACCAGAGCCTTCTCCTACGTGGCCCCAATGCTGTGGAACTCACTCCCCAATAACCTAAGAGTGACAAAAGACCTCCAACAATTCCGCAAGAACCTAAAAACACATCTATTTATATAACATTTTGGTGACCCAAGCACCCTCATAATGCCTAATGCCAAAATACCTAATGCACTACCTTCTTCCACCTTCCGATAACTCAAACCTCAAAATGACACATTCACCTTAGGCTATATATCAGACACAAACAAAATGTATATAGTTAGCTGTACGCAATCTTACATGCTAAATGTAAATAGTTCCTATGTTAAATGTACATAGTTCATAAGTTCAATGCAAAACTTGTTCTGATGGTCCATGTAGACCACCCCTGATCTCAGGAAGGGACAGTATATAAGTGTTGTTAAATAAATAAAATAAATAAAATGAGACAAAAAGGGACCGCTGAAGAGGACGCCTGTGGGCCCGGGCCCAAGGGACAACGTCCAAAGTGGCCGCCATGGTTCCAAGCAGCTGTAGGTAATCCCAGGCTGAGGGAGCTGATATGCGGAGAAAGGCTCAGAGCTGTGTGCAAAGCTTCTCACATCTGGTTTGGATAAGACAGACATGACAGGCTTGCGTGTTGAAACGAGCTCCTAGAAACTCTAAGGACTATAATGGGCGTAGGCAGCTCCTGGCCTGATTGACTACCCAACCGAGCCACCCCAAAGTCGCCTCCTTGTGAGACTTTGCCCTGATTAGCCAATTGTCGAGGTAAGTATGGATTCTGATTCCGTGACGATGGAGGTCAGTGGCTGCCACCACCACCACCACCATGACTTTGGAGAAAGTCCAGGGTGCTGTGGCCAGGCCAAACAGTAGCACCTGGAATTTAAAATGCTGCCCTAGTACCACGAAGCGTAGATACTGCCAGTGAGCTGGGTGGATGGGGATGTGAAAATAGGCCTCGGCTAGATCAAGAGACGTGAGGTACTCACCGGGCCAGACTGCCTGGATGACTGATCTGAGAGTCTCCATCCGAAAGCGTGGCACATGGAGACATTTGTTGATGCCTTTCAAGTCCACAAAAAGCTGGAAGGAGCCATCCTTCTTGGGAACAACAAAATAGATGGAATGACGACCAGAACTTGTTTCAGAAGGTGGGACTGGACAAACAGCTTGGAGCTGCAGGAGGCGCCGCAGGATCATCTGAACAGCCACTTTTTGTCTGGTGCTCTGCAGGATGAGATGAGGAATGAGTGTGGGACAGGATGGGCAAGATTGAGCATGTACCATGAGCAATTACCTTGATTACCCAATTGTCTGAGGTGATTTGGGTCCATTTGAGGAGGTCGAGTTGGAGCTGTCCACCCACAGGTAGCACCTCGGAATGGACCCCAAGCCTGTCAATGGAAAGCCCACAAACTTGCTGTTAAATTGTCCTGGCAATGGGTCCCTCAAAAGGACTGAAGCTTGGAGCCAGTCTTGGGGGGGGGGGGGGGTAAAGGTTTGATTTTCCTGGCCTGTAAAGGCATTAATCCCTGAAACGGCCCCTGGAAGACAAGGTGGGAGCAGCTGTACCCATGGAGCGATGAGGGCCTGATTTGGGTCTGTCCTCTGGTAAATGTTGCAGTTTGACCTCACCCAAATCTTTTACCAGCTTGTCCAGATCTTCCCCAAATAAAAATCTACCCTTAAAGGGAAGCTTGGTGAGATGTGCCTTAGAGGCCACATCGGCATTCCAATGGCGAAGCCAGAGCCATCGGCGAGCGACTGACAGCTGCCACCGAATGAGCTGAAAGACGAAGCAGATCATAGAATGCATCCACTACAAAGGCAGTGATGGATTCTAATTGGGCCTGAGTGGGATCTTCCGGAAGCAATTGCAACCAGAGCAGCAACACCCATGCAGCCAAGCCACTGCACACAGAGGCCTGAAGAGGTAGGGAGGATGAAGAGAAACTAGTCTTTAAAAGCCCTTCTACCATGCGATCAGTCTGGTCCCGGATAGCAGTCCTGCCCTCTACGGCAATGGTAGTGTGTTTCATAACGGCTGTCACCAAGGCATCAATCTTTGTCAAGATCCTCAGAAGTCCAGATATAGTGATGACCCAGGCAACACGTTGAGTGCAAGGAGACATCCAGAGAGTCCCACTCCAGAGAAGCCATTTGCTGCAATTTTGAAGGAAAGGGAAAATCCTTTGAGGGCTTCCTGATTCCCATGATGATGGAATCAGCTTGAAGATTAGCTGACTCCGGAGTATGCTGTGCTGGAGGTGTAGAAAGGTGAAGAGCCTCCGTAACCTGAGTAATGAGAGCCAGGAGTTTCTCTTTATGGAAGAGTCATATGTCTTGCCCCTCATCGTGCACCTCTGGCTCATCCTCAGGCGGGGAGTGTTCTCCTCCTCGGTAAGAATGAGTGGAAGGCATGGTCCTCAAAGAGACATTCACCGCATCACCAACAGGGTGCCAGTCCCCTAAGAGAGCGGGAACACCCTTGAAATGCAATGCCAGAGTAGCATTGGAAACTGGCCTGGAAGACTTTTTTGCTGGAGGAGCTGGAGTCACAGGAGCGCCTAAGCACCATAATTCTCAGGCTTGACAAAAAATGTTACCCAGGACTGAAATGGTATTTAAAGGTGATGCAGCAGAGGTTTTGAAAGAAATATCAATACACCAAGAAGATGTATTACAACTATTTGATAAACTGAAGAGTAGCACGTCACCTGGACTGGATGGTATACATCCAAGGGTATTGGAAGAACTGAAATATGAGACTGCAGATCTACTATACTACACTAAAAAATTTTTTTTTTAACTGCCTCTAATGTTTCGATTGATTTTTACGTTTTTTGGTGCGCTGAATCCAAATCTGGTAACCAATTTGCTCCATCACGTACAGATTTTTTGCTACATTGGGTTAGCAGTTTGAGGTGAACGTTTCAGATTGAGTGCGATCGAGATAAAAGTTTCTTGGATGAATTCTTTATACTAATTGTTTAGTAGTTATTCAAATAAGAATAAAGAAAATTGTAACAAGGCAGCACATAAGAATAGAGTAATGTCAACAAAACACACTGTGATGGTAGCAAAATTGTCTGCACTTAAAACAGCCACATACATGTGCACAAACATTGAGCATATAAGAGCGAGGTTAGACACAAAGCAAAGCAAAGAAATGTGCAAAAAATGTTGTACAGGTATGTATGTAAGAATAGAAAACGCAAACCGCACCATTGCAATACATGAAGACAAACACCCGATGGTGTGAAAATAAAATTCTAATAAATGAGATCCGACACTGTGGTAATAACTAGCAAATTTTTATTTCAAAGTTTAGTAAAAACACGATATTTGTCAACACACTTTAGATTTTAAAGTCATTCTTGGGTCAATCAATCTCCTGGTGGGCCCGTTTCTTCTTCCCCCAAATGCTTCTCTTGGTGCGCTGCTTGGCGTATTTTCATCTGGGGTTTCCCGCAGCAGCAACCAGCAGAAATCAGCCATCATAGTGGTGTTCCATCTTCCTTGGTACCTTCTCTCTGCGTCCTTGATGTCCTGGTGAAACCTTTCACCTTGTTCTTCACTGTACGCCCCCACGTTTTCGGGAAAGTAGTTCACATGGGAGTGCAAGAAATGGACTTTCAGGCTAATGTTACAGCCTTGTTCTTTGAAGGCATTGAGCATCCTGGCAACAATATCCTTATAGTTCTCATCCCGCCTGTTCCCCAAGAATTTGAGAACAACATCATTGAAGGAATCCCAGGCTTCTTTTTCCTTCTCAGACATCGTTTCAGCGAATGCTCCATCTGAAATGAGTTTCCTTATATCAGGGCCAACAAACACTCCTTCCTTTAGCTTTGCTTCAGAAAGTCGGGGGAACTTTGAGCAAAGGTACCGAAAGCACTCACCATCTTTTGGAAGGGACTTGATGAATTGCTTAATGAGACCCAACTTAATGTGGAGAGGTGGTAATAGAATTTTATCACGAGGTACCAAGCTCTCATGAAGAACATTTTTCTCACCGGGTCTCAAATACTCCCGAATTGGCCAGTCTTTTTTCCCCCAGTGTAGGTCACGGGCCCGGCTATCCCACAAGCAAAGGAAGCAGGGATATTTGGTGAAACCGGATTGCTGCCCTAATAGCATGGATAGAATTTTAAAGTCTCCACAAATCATCCACTTATGCTCATCATAACGAATCTTCTGAAGAATCAGGGCCAAATTCTCGTATTTTTCTTGGAGAATAACAGAGTGAGCAATAGGAACTGAAGCGAATGTGTTGCCATTATGAAGAACACCACCTTTTATGCTGTCTTTTGACGAATCAATGAACAGCTGCCATTCAGCAGGATCATACTTGAGTTTAAACTTTTCCATCACTCCGTATATATCGTTGCAAAATATCAAATCTTTCTCTTTGCTGAAATACTTCAAAAATTGTGTCTCGCGGTTGCGGTACCAATAAAAAGTTGTTCCTGGTGACAATAGATTTTTCTGTTTAAGCCGAGAACCTAGCAGTTGGGCAGCATCTTTTGGGAGTCCTAAATCCCGGACTAAATCATTCAATTCAGCTTGAGAGAAAAGTTCAGGTTTCGGATCTGGTTCAGTTTCAAACTCGGAAGTACTGGACTCATCGGGAAAAGCCATCTGATGAGTCTCATCATGATCAGAACCGTCCACACAAATATGATCCAAAGATTTTGGTGGTTCAGGCACAGGTACTTCGTTGCTATGAGGCATAGGCCTAATTGCTGAGGGAAGGTTGGGGTAACTTATTACGTTCTTATTTTTTAAGTTGTATCCCTTCACAATGCAAGAGCAAAAATAGTAGTCACTGCTGTGGTCTCTTTGTTCACGCCACATCATAGGTATTCCGAAACGAAATGCTTGTTTTTTACCTTTCATCCATAAGCGTAGATCTTCCTCACATGTCTTGCACACTTTGTGAGGAGCCCACGGTTTGTCTTGATCGCCTAACTTCAAACCGAAATAGGCGAAATATACTTTTTAATAAATGCAGAAATGTTCCTCTGCCGCTTTTTCACGGTATATTCCCCACAAATAAAACAAAAACTATCCGGAGAGTTGACGCAACCTCTGGCTCTGTGAGCCATCAAAAATACACAGCACTGCAAACTACAACTGTAGTGAAGCACTTCGGAATAAAGCTGGATTACGACTGAGCAAACAAAAGGTAATAATGAACTTGCAAGAAACTGAAATTTGACAGGAACGTTCATGTCGCAACCACCGTGTTTGAGCGAGCGAACGAGGCGAACAGGAAAGAACATGCGCCAGCGCGAGTACTGGATTTAGCCCCCCGCCTCCCAATTGTCCTGTTAATGTATAAAATGAATACAAAACACTCTAAAATATCATGAGGGAGTGTTTCTAGTTAGTTAACCATTACAACCTCTATTTTGGGCCAAGAAAATAAACTGCAGTCGGCTAAAAAGAAATTATGTGAACATTCCTTATATGGGTAAGAAATCTAATTTTGCAAGAAAACGTGACGTGATGGAACATTTTGGCTATTTTTCCTGGATTCAGCACCCCAAAATCTATAGGAATCAGTTGCAAAACTGGAGGCAGTTTTTTGGTAGTGTACCTGTGTTAATCTGTAAACTATCATTAAAATCATCTGTAATGGGGGGGCGGAGCTAGCCGCGGTGCAGAATGGACGCGTGAATCTGAAGCTCCCTTTGTTGCTATTGAATCCTGAGCTTTATAGTGCGATAATTTGAATCCTGAATACCCCCTTTTGGAGTGCTAACGAGAGGGAAGTGACCGCGGATGTCTACCTTAAAACCGGCGCGCCTCGAATTCCAACCGGGCGCTGGATCGGCGGCGAAGCGAAGCGATCAAAGTCGGAGATTGGATCCCCACAGAAAATGGCCACTGGGGAGAGGGTGACCTCAGGGGAAGGCCTACGAGAAGTGCTGGCCGAACTGAAGTGCGTGAAGGAGATGATAGCTACAAATGCTGTGGCACTGACTACAATTCAAGACGACCTGAGTGAGGTGAAGGGAAAAATGACCGAGATGAGCTCGCGCATGCACGTGGCAGAAGAAAAAATTCAGCGGCATGAAAATCTTCTTGGCCAGCTGGGCCCCCTGACTAAACGGGTCAAACGCATGGAAGACCTGATGGAAGATCAGAACAAACGAGCCAGACGTAATAACATCAGGTTAGTGGGTGTTCCAGAAGGTGCAGAAGGCTCAGACCCGGTGGCCTTCTTAGAAAAAATTATCCCAGAGATGCTGTAACTTACTTTCGTGAGACCATTTGAGATAGAGCGTGCGCATCGAGTTCCCATGCATAGAACAGAGACTGCCAAATATCCTCGCCCTATTGTCTTAAAAGTGCTCCGCTACCCACAGGTCTTACAGATATTACAAGCGGCTAAGAAGAATACATCATTATTGCTGCAGGGCCAAAAAATCGCCTTTTATCCGGATCTCAGTAAGCAGACTGGATCATAGGAGGGAGTTGCTTGCCTGCAGGCCCCTGCTACAAAGCGTGCAGGCCAGATATGGACTCTATTACCCGGGAACCATGCGAGTGACGCTACACAATACCACGAGGAACTTTGTAGACTCTGACAAACTGCGAGCTTTCTTACAGGAACATACTAGCATGGACTCCTAAAACTATATTTTCCCTTCTCTCTGTGTGACTACCTTCTGTGAGTAGTAGCAGTATGTTGCTGAGATAAGCTCATAGCACTCCGATGATGTCTGTCAGCAGGGCTTACAGTCCCTGGAATAGGTTGCAGAGATACTGTTTTCCAAATGTATGGTGTTTCCTAATTTACTGTGTTTAAATGCCGTTTGTAGTTCTTTCAGCTCTATGGGGCACTCTGACAATATTTGGGGAAGGATTGGGTTTTCTCCTTGGGTCTTTTCTTCTCTTTCCCCCTATTGCCATATATCCCGTTTCCTGAAATTTTGTCTCGCACAATTGTAATGTTAATTTTGCATAGTTAAGAGCAACAACGGGAGGGTGGTGGAATTTGATTTTCTGGCACAGGGCGTGGTTTTCACCTTGAAATGTTTTGATACAAAATTTAGTTGTTTGTTGAGACCATTCCGACCCTGGGACACACCGGCGCTGTCAGCGGCAATGGCTCTGAAATCAATAGACCTCTGATATTATGCTACACCGCCCTATTAGTGATGGCAGCTGAACTGGTGGTACTCACCCTGAACGTAAAAGGGATTACAGACCCCATAAAACGTAAGAAAATCCTATCTTATTGTCAACGGAAAAGAGCAGACCTTGTGTATCTCCAGGAGACACATCTATCAGAGAAGGAATCGTGGAAGGTTGCATCCAAAGTGTACAAGGTTATAGTAGTGGCCCCAGCTACAGGACGGAAAGGAGGAGTGTTAATACTAGCCCGAGGGTCGCTCGTTCCTATGCTCAAAGATGTGAAAGCCGACCCTGAAGGCAGATGGGCCAGGGCTACCATGCAACTAGACCAGATTCTTTATACTTTTCTGAACATCTACGCGCCAACTGTGGACGATCCCGAGTTTTTTAAAAGTATTGCCCTGGAGTTAACAGAGGCGGTTAATACTAATATAGTGCTAGGCGGGGATTTTAATTTAATTCTGGATCCACTGCTAGATAGAACACCGTATAAAGCAATCACTAAGGCAAAATCACATGCAGTATTGTTGGGACTGATCGAGTTGTCGTCTCTGGTGGAACCATGGCGACTCCTTCATCCCACAGACAGGGAATATACATTCTATTCTGTGCCACATAAAACTCAAACTAGAATTGATTACTTTTTGCTCTCGGCGAGTCTCCTTAAACAGGTGGCTGCAGTAACCATACATGCGAGTACAGTGTCTGATCATGCTGCGGTTTCCCTAACCCTAGAACTGGGGCCCTCGTAGAAGATACCCCCCAGGTGGACCTTCGATAAAGCGCTGTTACTGGAAGAGTCTTTCGAAGTTTATATAAATCAAGCAATTGAGACTTACCTTCACTGTAATGATCCTGCTGATACCTCTATATGGGGTTGGTGGGAGGGGTTTAAAGCGATGCTCCGGGCTCATATCACTTCTTATGCTATACGGCGAAATAAAAGCAAAAAACTGGAACGGGAAGCGTTGGAAGTACAAATAAAAGCTGGAGAACGGTTACTGGCGAAGAAATCCGACTCGATGATACTGATTAGACTACGACGACTACGGTACCAATACAATACCCTGCTTTATAAGGAAGCTCACCTCGCTGTACGCGCCCAGCAAAGTACATATTATCATGAGAGTAATCGTGCTGGTTCGCTGTTAGCTAATCTGCTTAAAGCACGAAGGAATACGACACGTATAGCGGGACTAAAAGATTGTAAGGGAGATCTTCTGGTCCAAGAAGAACAAATACTGGGGCGCTGCAAAGAATTTTATGAAGACTTATATCGTTCAGAAGTGAACTGCAGTGATGACGCCTTTTCAGCCTTTGTTTCTAACATAACTGGACCCAAATTACAGGCAAGTCAGATCCAAGAGCTAGAGCAGGAGGTGTCTGCTGCAGAAGTACGTAAAGCAATTCGACAGATGGCTCGGGGGAAAGCTTCCGGACCCGATGGTTTGCCATTAGAGCTGTATCACAAATGTCAGCGGCTACTGGTACCAATGCTACAGACCTATTACAACGGCCTATACGGATCAGATCCAGAGGTGGGGGCCTTAGCCGAAGCCACTGTAGTTATTCATCCGAAGCCAGGCAGAGATCCGCTGAAAATAGAAAACTATCGACCCATATCGCTCTTAAATGTAGATTATAAAATATATGCAAAAGTACTGGCTAATCGCTTGAATCTGGTCCTGAGTGACCTGATTCATCCAGATCAATGTGGTTTTGTACAAGGCAGATCTACCACCGATAATGGGAGATTGCTGGCCCATGTTTTGCTTAAAGCCCAAGAGATGTCGGAACCTCTCATCGGCTTATCATTGGATGCCGAAAAGGCATTTGATAGGCTCGAGTGGTCCTACCTATTCCGATCTCTACGATGGTTTGGACTTGGAGAGAAATGTCTTAAAAGAATAGCGCTATTGTACGCTAACCCAGTGGCACGCATTGCGGCTAATTCTGGTCTCTCGGCCTCCTTTAAATTACACAGAGGAACTCGCCAAGGCTGCCCCTTATCACCCCTGCTTTTTAATCTGGCATTAGAAGTGCTTGCAATTGCGATTCGACAACACAACACTATAACAGGTGTGGATCTCGCTGATGGTCAATGTAAATTATCCGCTTATGCAGATGATCTACTGCTCTTTCTGAAACCGGATTCTCTGCCAGCGGTTCTACAGCTTCTTGCTAGCTATTCCGCTATATCGGGATATAAAGTAAACTTAACCAAGACCACATTAATACCTATGAATTCTCATGTCCATAGGACGGACCTACAAGATTACCCTTTTCAATACGCACAGTCGTCCTTTAAGTACCTGGGGGTCGAATACGGTTTTACCATCCACGACACCATTACCATCAATATGCGTATGTGCAAAACCACGGTCAATGCTTGTATCAACAAGTGGACTCCCCTGCACTTAACCTGGTGGGGCAGACTGGAAACCATAAAAATGATGTTGGTCCCCAAAATCAGCTATATCCTGAGTATGATTCCTGTGTTATTTGCTTCGAGTTTTTATAAGCAAATAAACAGTCTGCTCGTGTCTTTTTTGTGGGGTAATCGCGTCCCACGGATTGCAGCATGGAAGTTAAGACTGCCCAAAGATAAAGGCGGGGTTCATCTGCCAGATGTGGAATGGTTGCATGTGGCCTCCCTTTTACGGCAAGGCTCGCAATGGACTACCGAGGAAAGTTTGGACGATGCAGCTCGGTGGCTAGTGGTGGAACAGGCTCTCCATACCCCATTACCGATAAGGCTGCTGATTGGGATGACGCACGACCTACGATGGCAGTCCAACCTAGTGGTAGGAGCGACACAACAAGCGGGTCGCTGGCTCGCATCCTGCCTAGATGATGGCGATGACTTTGCACAGGACATGCCTATATGGATGAACCCACGTCTTCGGATAGCGGGGAAACCCGTGAGATGGAAGATATGGATAGAGCGCGGAATTGTGACAATAAGGCAACTACTGATGGGGTCGGAATTCAAGACTTTTGGAATGCTACAAACGGAGTTTGGACTGCCACCTACTAGTTATTTTCAATGGTGTCAACTTCGACACTGTCTGAGTAAGGCTGGGGTATCACCGATGCTGCTGCGACCGGGATGGCCCCTGGGACAAAAACTTCAGGAGATACAGGCAGGTACACGGGCTGTCTCGAAGCTTCTAGTGATACTTCGCTCGCGAGGAGAGAGGGAATGTGTGAAAGTGCAGTCGACTTGGCTCGATGACACGGGCGATTGCTTGCCCATAGAACAATGGAGCACCTTTTGGGGACCCCAAATACGAGTCACCAGATCAGCATCCCTCACGCAATCTCTGTATTTTCTGGCACATCGGGCCTACCTCACCCCATCTAAGAAGATGAAATGGGCAGTACAGGAGGGTAATCGATGTTGGTCCTGTAATGCAGCTATTGGTACCTTGGCTCACATGCTCTTCTACTGTGAACATTTGCAGATATTCTGGATCTCTGTTTGGCAGCGGATATCGGACATATTACGTATCCAAACTCCAATTACCTACCCGATCATAGTTTTCAAATCCCTGATGATCTGGCCAAAACTGTCCAAGCAAGATAGTCGTCTATTGGATATAATGATCAGTCTGGCTCTAAAGGTCATACTACTTCATTGGAAGACTCTGGAGAAGGTGCATTTTGAACTGTGGTGGAACCTGCTGTGCTTGCATAGGAGCTACGCAGAAATGTATGCAGAACGACATCCCCATGCTGGCAAAGGGTTCGAGAAGGGAGATGCTCTGAGCAGGTATATACAAGGACACCGCCAATAAATTGCATGGCTGCTGTTGCTGGCGGTGGGGCGGGTCACAGGGTTTGGCATGGTCATGGTTTGTCCTTTTTTAATTTTATTTCAACTTATATTGGTGTTAATAGTTTTGTTTGTTATGTATTCATGGATAATCTGTGGTCTCCTGTATTCGATATGGTTGTACGGTTTTCATTGGATGTATTTATATTCTGAAATTTGAATAAAGAAATACTAAATGGGAAAAAAAAAAAAATCATCTGTAATACCTGAAGATTGAAGGATGGCCAATGTAACGCTAATTTTTAAAAAGGGTTCCAGAGGTGATCTGGGAAAGCACAGTTACTTACCTGTAACAGGTGATCTCCGGAACAGCAGGAATTAGTCTTCACACGTGGGAGACGTCGCCGACGGAGCCCGCACGGAAATGCTCCCCAGCATCCAATCAGAAAGCCTTTGGGAGCATCCCCCGCGCCTGCGCGGTGGCTTCCCGCCCTTCCTACTGCCTCTCCCCAGTTGAGTTTCATAGCTGAGCCAGAAGGAGAGGAGAGGAAGGATAGAGAAAAAAAGAGATACAACTCCTAGGGGAGGTGGGCGGGTTGTGAAGACTAATTCCTGCTGTTCCGGAGATCACCTGTTACAGGTAAGTAACTAACTGTGCTATCTCCAGGAACAAACAGGAATGAGTCTTCACACGTGGGGACTCCCTAGCTAAGGATGCCCGGGGAGATCCCATAAGCGCAGCCCAGGACGGGATGGCATTTGCCCAACCTGAATCCCCGGCATCCCCTGAGGGATGGAGGGCAGGAGTTGAATAGAGGAAGCTGTAGAGGAACAGCGAATCTAAAGACTACAGAGGAAAGTCTTTAGAGTGCAGAACAGGTACCATTAAGATACAGCAAAAAAAACCCAGGCTACGGGAGAGTAGTCAGAGGGGTGCATGAAGAGTATCATTAAGCATTTAATGAGTAAATGACCTAGTACCATATAGAGCTTACCGGCCATTAAGTTTTAAAGAATTAATGGTTTAGAACCCTGTATAGCTTACCCACCGGGTTGTCGGAAGTAGTCCTGTGATGAAGGCACTGTAGACGCAATAGCAAGGTCATCAAGGAAACTCCACCACAGCGAGGAGGAAGTTCCAAATCCGGAAGGCCATGAGATCCAGGAGTCAGCTGGGTCAGGAGAAGGACGGCAGGTCTTCCAGGAGGCTTAATGCAAGCTGAGCACTCCCTTAGGAGTAGAGTCCATAACTCAGAGGACTAACAGTGGAAGACAGGCCGAACTAGAGAGCCTATCCCGGAGAAGAGTAGAGGTGTACCCCGGAGCAGAAGGAGTACACAGTCTGCCCTAGCGAGAGATAGGGAGACAAGGGTCCGGACCTCCGGGAGGAGGACCCAACTGAAAAAAGGAGCTGTTGACTTCACAGCAGTAGGGTACCACCAGTCCGCGGGCCGATGGAGGAATAGGCAGGCAGACTGGCCGGACCCCCGGGGGGGAGGGGGGGGGGAGTCCCGGCCATAGGGGGAAAAAGGCGGTAGAACACAGGTACTGTGGGCATCCCCCAATAGGCGCCTATCAAGCAGGTGATATCTAGTATATCTAAGCTGGTGGACATGGGGACGCCCCCTCTGGTACTAACGCAGGTACGCCGGGGGGCCTACCTCCATGAGCAGCACCCTGGTAAGGCGGATCTGCCATCAATCCCCAGAACATCCACCTGGAGAGGTGGCTTTAAGATCCGTCAGAGGAGGGATCTTTTCCGGAGGGCAAGGGCAGATCGGCGAGCTAAGAGCGCGGTAGCGTGGGGGACGGAGGATAACATCAGTCCGGTAGAACGCCTCAGGGGTTGGAGGCCCTATATGTGTCCCCAGGACCTGCACGCAGAACTCGTCCCCCGCACAATTGGGGGACATGAGGGTATAGTCCCTGGTAAGTATTGGGGGACTATAGCGGCTGGAAGGGGAATTCCGGTACGGAAGCAATCAGCAAGGGAACACTGGCTGAGAGGGGTTCGGGGACGTACCGAAGAGTAAGTAGGATGACCGTGGACCATAGCTATCACGGAGTAAGGTGGTCTCCCTTTCCCATGGAGGAGAATACCTGAACCCCTAGATAAGTCCCCGAACCATTTGTCAACTGAACGAGCCCCAGAGTAGAGCTCGATTTTAAACTTCTGGTAAGGAGGTTAAGTGCAGGCAGCCACCCACCTGAGCCTACAAATGCTTAGTATGAGAGTCCTGGCGCAGGCCCGGGGACATCAACCCGGGGTGAGAGGTCCCTTGCTTGGGCGTGCCTGGAGGGTGGGCGGAGGGCTGACATTTCCTCTTCCTAAGGAAGGGGGGTCTGGAGAGGCGTTTACCACCGCCGGGGGTGAGCCGGGCCCTAGGCTGGCTGCTAACTCTGGGAAGGTTAGCGAAGCACTGTGCAACCTGACGTAAGGCTTCGCTATTGAAGAGGTGATCTCCGTCGCAGGGAGAATTACCCAGGTTGTGCTGTGCCCGTCTACACAACTCGGACGCCTGCAACCATGCTGTACGGCGTGCTCTAATGGCAACAGCAGAGGCTCTGCTGACCGACCGGAAGGAGTCCAGAGAAGCACGAGAGGAATCCGGAGATATTCCTGCAGTGATAAAGAAGCAGGGAATATTCAAAGGCCTTGGTTGCAGATACGAAGGGGGATAACCGAGATAACCTCTCGGTGACCTCCCGAAGCGACAGACTCATATAAAATATACATGAAATAATTCTGGCCGCCAGCATAGACGTTTGGAAGGCTTGACGTCCTAGAGCAGCGATGGCGAACCTATGGCACGCGTGCCAGCTGTGGCACGCGAAGGCCTTGCAGCTGGCACGCGGGAAGATCCGCAAAAAAAGAAAAAGCTGGCTCTGACTGCTGCCGCGGACGCGGCAAGGGCAGAATGCAGCGTCCCGCGGGGCCCCCTCCGCCCGCTAAGCCCCTCTGCAAGAGCTTTCAGATTCGCGAGGGAGAGCGTCTCCCTCGCGTCTCTTTTAAGCCCGCAGGGGCTAATGGGAAATTTCCCATCAGCCCCTTTAGACGCGAGGGACTGATGGGAAATTTCCCATTAGCCCCTGCGGGCTTAACAGAGACGCGAGGGAGATGCTCTCCCTCGCGAATCTGAAAGCCCTTGCAGAGGGGCTTAGCGGGCGGAGGGGGCCCCGCGGGACATTGCAATCTGCCGCGGCAGCAGCCAGAGCCTGCTTTTTTTTTTTTTAAATTTGCCGGGGGGGGGTTAGGACTGCTAATGGGCAGGGGGGGGGGTTAGGACTAGTAAAGGGCGGCGGGGGGGGTTAGGACTGCTAATGGGCGGCGGGTGGCGGCGGGCGGGCGGGCGGGGGTTAGGACTGCTAATGGGCAGGGGGGGGGTTAGGACTACTAGTGGGCGGCAGGGGGGGTTAGGACTACTAATGGGCGGCGGCGGGCGGGCGGGGGGGGTTCGGACTGCTAATGGGCGGGCTGGCGGGCGGGGGGCTTTAGGACTGCTAATAGGGGGGGGGTGTAGTAATGCAAATGGGCGGGGGCGGGGGGGGTTAGGACAGCTAATGGGCAGGGAGGGGGGGTTAGGACTGCTAATGGGCTGGGGGGGGTTAGGACTGCTAATGGGCGGGCGGGCGGGGGGGGTAGGACTGCTAATGGGCGGGCGGGCGGGGTAGGAATGCTAATGGGCAGGGGGGGGTTAGTAGTGCTAATGGGCGGGCGGGCAGGGTAGGACTGCTAATGGGCTAGGGGGGGGTTAGGACTGCTAATGGGCGGGCGGGGTAGGACTGCTAATGGGCGGGCGGGCGGGCGGGCGGGGGGGGTAGGACTGCTAATGGGCTGGGGGGGTAGGACTGCTAATGGGCTGTGGGCTGATGGGGGCTGTCTGGAAATGGGGTGATGGGGGTTAGGACTGGTAATGGGTTATAGGGGGGGCTTAAACTGAAAATGGGGTGATGGGGGTTTAGGACTGGAAGTGGGTTGATGGGGGGGCTAGGACTGGTATTGGGTTGGGGGGTTGCTAGGACTGGAAATGGGCTGATGGGGGGCTAGGACTGGAAATGGGCTGATGCAGGGACTAGAAGGGAATGGATGCTGGGTGAGGCTGGAACTAGAAGGGAGCTGATGTTGGTGGAGGATTAGAATGGGATGGGGCTGGGAGAGTAAAATGGAGAGGGGAAAAATATTTTGTGTGGGAGGGATAAAAAATCTACAATTGGCCGGGTATTGGGAGAGTAAGTGGGGATTGAGGATGGAGGGGTAAAATTTGAGTGGATGAAATAGGAATGAGGAAAGAGCAAAAGGAGAAAGATTAGTATGTTAAAGCGGATGTAGAGAGAGAGAATGGAAAAAAAACTAGAAGAGAGAAGAAAGGACAAATGGACAGCAGATGATGGAGAGTTAGCAGAAAACATGAAGAAACCAGAAGAAAGTGGCTGGAGCAATTGCAACTGTGTAACTGAGCTGAGGTATTCTGTTTATGTAATTCCTTTTTGACATTGCCACTTGTTCTCTTTCCCCAGTAGGTCATGTATTGTTATTGTCTGAAATGTATTGGTTTAATATTTGCAGTGTTGCCTTTTGATAGGTATGGTGTGGTGCTTTGTGAGTCCTGGTAGTGCTGTTAGGATACGGCGGGTTTGCTATTGGTTCTAAATGGGCAGTGTTTGTAGTAGTTCCTAATGTGCCTGGCGGTTGGCACTGGATTATAGTAATGTAGAAATCTTTTAGTCTGTCTTATCCATACACTCATTAAGAGACATGTTTACTAAAAGTTAGTGTATGTTAGCATTATGCAAATATTTATGCAAATTGACGTGCTGGCACTTTGAGGAAATTCTTTGGTTTTGTGCGGCAGTTTGGGCACTCGGGCTCAAAAAGGTTAGCCATCACTGTCCTAGAGTATCTAGCGTCTTCGAGGCGCGGCCTGGAGGGCGAGAAGCATGCTTCTCCTTGCTTCCGGCCTTCCTCAGCGCTGATTCCAACACAATGGACCGATGTGGAAGCTGGTGCTGCCGAAACCCCGGGGACGGAGGCACCCGGTACAGAGCCTGCATCGCAGTCGACGGCGCCGGAACCCTTAAAGGTGACCGCCAAGCCCCCAGCAGGAGATCCTGCAGGGAGGGATGCAGAGGAAGCATCACGGCTGCCTGTTCCGCAGGGCCTGGGCTCGGGTCCGGGATAGGAATGGCCAGCAAGTCCGCCATTTCAAGGAGGAAATCCTGAAAAGGCGGCTCTGCCGAAGGGGTTATGGCGGGAGAGGCCGCCAGGGCACTAAGAGGCTGCTCGGGCCGATGCCCGCTGGGCAGAGGAGGGGACCAACCGACCCGGATCGGGGCAGTCAACATGGCGTCGTCGGCTCCAGGAATTGATTCCAAGCTAGGCATCGAAGGGGTCGATGGCACCGACGGCGCCGCAAGAATCGGCCTCGGCCCTGAACCCGGGGGCGGCGCTTCCCCCCGTGACTGGAGCGAATCCGCGGCCGCCGGAGGGCAGGGGCCAGCGGTCTCTGCTCTGTGTTGTGGGAGGGGACAGGGGCCGATCCCGAGACGTGCAGTGGCCAGGCTTTCAAGGCTGGACAACGACTCCAGGCTGGGCATCGAACCGAGCGAGGAGATCGACTCCCTCCTCGAGGACCCCGGCGGGAGCGACCGCGCCGGTGGTGGAGATCCCGGAGCGCGGATCGGAACCGCGCCGACCGGTGCCGCGAGCATCAAGGGCCCCCGAGGACGGAGCTCGGTGGAGAGGGGGTCATCTGACGCCGGCGCCGATGTCGATCAGCGGGCGCTGCCCGATGCCGGGCCCCCTCTCGAACCCGTCCTACCCGGAGGGAAAGCCTGCCGGGGCATACGGCCCGTCCCCAAGGGGACCCAGGTCACCCGACGACGAGTCCCTGCGGGGGGGGGGGGGAAGTGCCAAGCCCCTGCGGTAGGATCGATGCGATCGAAGACCCCGAGGCCCCTTTTCTAGGAAAGGGCGGGGCCCTCGACGGCCGCGTCGATGCCGTGGGGTCGCCCGTGTGCTGGGCGACACACCCCGAGGTCCCCGGGGAAGGTTGATGCCTTGAGCTCGACGCCCCTGCCGTCGCCGGCGGAGTGGCGCCGCTCGAAACCGGTACCACCCTTGCGCAGGGCTGGGATACCGGCGACCCAGCTCGGGTCGAAGCGAGCGGCTCCGAAGGGAGTGAGGCCAGCAGATCATCCCCGGCGAGGGATGGAACCATCGACGCCGGCATGCTCGAAGCGGGTACCGCCTCCACGCATGGCCGGAACGCAGGGCCAGACTGCGTCGAGCCGATCGGCCCCAGAGGTGCCGAGGGCAGCGGCTGGTGATCCCCGGTGGGGAGCGGGTTACTCGACGCCCACGGGTCGGCACCGCCCGAAGCAGATACTACCCCTGTAGGGACGCCATACCGGCGCGAGTCGGTCGGCCCCGGAGGCGCCGAGGACCGCAGCCGCCAATCCCCGGTGAGGAGCGGAACGCTCGACACCGACGTCGAGGGGTCGGTACCGCTCGTAGCGGGTACCACCCCCGCGCATGGCAGTGATGGAGGAACGGCAGGCTGGACCGAGTCGATCGGCCCCGGAGGCGCCGAGGACAGCAGCCGACGATCCTCGGTGAGGAGCGGAACGCTCGACACCGACGCCGATGCCGGGGTCTCAGTACCGCTCGGAGCGGATACCACACCCGAGCATGGCTGGGATGTAGGGATGTAGGGAGGTCAGACCCGGTCGAGTTGATCGGCCCTGGAGGCGCCGAGGACACCAGCTGACGATCCCTGGCGAAGAGTGGAACACTTGACGCCGACGAATCGGCACCGCTCGAAGCGGGTACCTCCCTCGGGCATGGCTCGGGAATGTTCTGTGAGGAGCAAACCTCAGGAACATCCCGAAACCCCGTAAATGCTTTGGAGTCCGAGGACTCCCGCCGGGGTATATTAGCCAAGGGGGACTTGAGGGGTCGGCTGGAGCTGTCGCCATGCCACGCATGAGACTCGCCCCTCAAGACTCGGCTAGTCTTAACAGACTGTTGTGTGGATACCTGATCCTGGAGAGAAGAACAACCCGACGACCGCGCGCGTTGGGCGCGAAGACGTCGTCGAGGGATATCCGAAAAAGGGAGGGTCTTCTCCCGACACTGTAGCCCGGGGGATCCGGGAAAGAAGGGTCAGGCCCCAAACAGAAGAGGCACCAGGCATTGGAGTCCAATTGGAAAATTAGGTCCCCGCAGCGAGGGCACTTCTGGGGAGAAGGCGGCTCCATGCTGTAAGCCCGGTAGGCCTTGGCGCCCAGAGGGGAGGGTCCCTCCAGGCGACCAAAAATAAATGAAATTTAAATGAAAATTAATTGAAAAGAAAGAAAGAAAGGGGCACGGAGGTGCCACCGTCGGCGGGAAAAAGCCGCGACTACAGAAACAAGAACAAAGGGAAAAAATTTCTGCGATGGCAGGAGGGACGTCCTGCCTGCTCCATGGAAAACGAAAAACTGGGGAGAGGCAGTAGGAAGGGCGGGAAGCCACCGCGCAGGTGTGGGGGATGCTCCCAAAGGCTTTCTGATTGGATGCTGGGGAGCATTCCCGTGTGGGCTCCGTCGGCAACGTCTCCCACGTGTGAAGACTCATTCCTGCTTGTTCCTGGAGATACTACAGACCGGTGAGCCTGACATCAGTATTGGGAAAAATGGTAGAAACCATTTTAAGGAACAAAATTACTGAATATGTCATGGCTTAATAGGAGACAGCCAACACGGCTTTAGCCAAGGAAGGTCTTGTCTTACTAATCTGTTATGTTTTTTTGAAGGTGTGAATAAAAAAGTAGACAAAGATGAGTCATTTGATATAGTGTATCTGGATTTTCAAAAAGTCTTTGACAAGGTCCCTCATGAGAGACTCTTGGTGAAATTAAAAAGTCATGGGATAGGAGGCAGTGTACTATTGTGGATAAGGGAACTGGTTAAAAGATAGCAAGCAGAGGGTAGGTTTAAAATGGCCAATTTTCCCAATGGAGAAAGGTAAATAGTGGAGTATCCCAGGGAACCGTGCTGGGTCTGCTGCTCTTTAACATTTGTAAATGACCTGGTAATGGGAACAACAAGTGAGGTAATCATATTTGCAGATGACACAAAATTATTCAAAGCTGTTAAAACCCAACAGAAGTGTGAAAAATTGCAAGAGGAACTTGATAAATTGAAAGACTGGATGTTCAAATGGCAGATGAAATTTAATGTGGACAAGTGCAAAGTTATGCACCTAGGAAAGAACAACCCAAACTATGGTTACACAATGCAAAGTTCCACATTAGGAACCACCACCCAGGAAAAAGATTTAGGCGTTATCGTGGATAACATGTTGAAACCCTCAACCCAGTATGCAGCGGCAGCCAAGAAAACTAATAAAATGCTAGGAATCATAAGGAAAGGAATGGAAAATAAAACAAAGGATATTATAATGCCTCTGTATTGCTCCATGGTGAGACCGCACCTTGAATATTGTGTGCAATTCTGGTCGCCGTATCTTAAAAAATATACAACGTTATAAGAAACGGTACAGAGAAGAGCCACCAAAATGGTAAAGGGGATGGAAGGATACCCCTATGAGGCTAAAAAGGTTAGGGCTCTTCAACCTGGAAAAGAGACAGCTGAGGGGAGATATGATAGCGGTCTATAAATTAATGAATGGAGTGGAACGGGTAAACATAGATCGATAGTTTACGCCATCAAAATATAAAGACTAGGGGAGATGCAATGAAGCTACAGTGTAACTTATTTAAGACTAATAAGAGAAACGTGAAATCAAACTCTGGAATTTGTTACCGGAGGATGTAGTAAAAGCTGTTAGTGTAGCAGGATTTAAGAAAGGTTTGGATAAGTTCCTGGAGGAAAGGTCCATAAATCATTATTAACCCTTCTTACCCCATGTTAAGGAATTTTTTCATGTTAAATTTGTATAATGATTAATTCTGTTAACCTTGTTTAATGTAATAGTTACCGTTTTAAGTTCGATGTAAACCGCTTTGATTCACGAAAGGCGGTAAATAAGCACAAATAAATAAATAAAGGGGATCTGGGAAATCCACTGATTGCCCCAATACAAGCATTGTGGAACCTATGTCTTTTGGGGAACTGCTAGATACCTGTGACCTAAGCAGGCCACTGTTGGAAACAGGATTCTGGGCTTGATGGACCTTGGTCTGACCCAGTATGGCATATGGTTAAATTAGACTTACCTGCTAATTGTTGTTCCTGGAGTGGAACCAGTCTAGTCCCGAAACCTCTGGGTTCCCCATCTTATCCAGCAGCTTGGAGACTGAGAAAACTCCTCCTTTTTCTGTGACATCCTCAGTATATCTCTCCGGTGTCCGCCCCCTGTCACCAGTATCCTACTGACAAAGCAGACTCACCAGAGAAACAAGTAAACATCCACATTAGGACAAGAAAAAACTGGTAAAATCGAACTTACCCCCCCCCCCCCCCATGCCCAGCACGGACCAGAAATCCCAACCCCTGAAATCTGTGCCTGGAATGTGAACAGACCACTCCCTCACCCACCAAAGAGAAGAGAAAGCCCATGAAAGCAATCTACAGGTGCCGCTTGAGCCATCTAACCCAGGAAGAGGTATCCTTGGCATTGTCGGATCCTGCATTTTTTTTTTTCACTAATAGCAACTTGAGCTTACCTGTGAATCACAAAACACCTATGTTTGCACCTATTTGCCATCGAACAGCGGGAGGGATACGGGACTAGACTGGTTCCACTCCAGGAACAACAATTAGACTTACCTGCTAATTTAACCTTCCTGATCATGTCCCAGTCTAGTCCCGAAACCGCTGGGTCTGTACCAGAGCAGTGAAAATTCAAACACGGGAGGGACCCGGCAAACCAGCTTGTAGGACCACTGAACCGAAAGAGGTCTCCTCCGCCCTCTGCACATCCAAACGATAGTGACGAACAAACGAATTCAAATATTTTCTGTTATAATATGACGTTCCCTGTAAAACAAACTTGCTTTGTTAATTGTTGTTCATTGTGAACCGCAACTGAACTTTGGAAGATGCGGTATATAAATGTGTATTAAAATAAATAAAAATAAATAAAAAAGAGGACCACGTCGCCGCCTTGCAAATCTCTACCGGCGAAACTAGACGTGCCTCCGCCCAAGACGCCGCCTGCGCCATAGTTAAATGTGCCCGTAATCCTTCCGGCACCACTCTGCCTTTTAGCACATAGGCCGACACTATAGCTTCCTTGACCCAACGCGCAATAGAAGCCTTTGAAGCCACTTCACCCTTTCTCTGTCCTGCGAACACCACAAAAAGCCTGTCTGACTTCTGGAAATCCGCCGTTCAGCTGAGATATCTCTTCAGCGCTCTCCTAACATCTAACCGATGCCGCTCCTTCAGCGTAGCACCCGTCCTGCCGTCAGAAAACACCGGTAAGGAAATCTCCTGATGCAAATGGAACGCCGAGACCACCTTCGGTAGAAAAGCAGGCACCGGCCTCAAAATGACCTTTGATGCAAAGAAGGACAAGTAGGGCTCCCGACAAGAAAGAGCCTGCAGCTCCGACACACGCCGTGCCGAACAGATAGCCACTAAGAACACCACTTTCAGCGTGAGGTCTTTAAGCGATGCTCGCGTCAACGGCTCAAAAGGCTCCCGTACCAGCGCATCCAATACGAAAGGCAGGTGCCATTTAGGGACGATCTGCTTAGGAGGGGGTCTGGCGAGAGCCACTGCTCTGAGGAACCGCTTCACATCCCGCTGAGCCCCTAGAGATTGACCCGCGACTCTGCCTCTGAAACAAGCTAAAGCCACCACCTGGACCCTCAACGAGGCCGCCGCTAGACCTTTGTCGAAACCATCCTGCAAGAAACCTAAAATCTGCGGGAGATTCGCCCTCAAGGCCAAAACGTTACGGTCTGAACACCAAGATTCAAAAATTCTCCAGATTCGGACATAAGCCAGGGACGTAGAACGCTTCCTGGACTGTAATAAAGTAGCAACGACCGAAGTAGAGTATCCCCGGGCCCTCAACCGGGCCCTTTCAAGAGCCATGCCGTAAGCGAGAATCGAGCCACGCGAGGCATGACGAGGGGACCCTGAAACAAGAGATCCGTGCGGCAAGGAAGCCGCCAGGGCTTGGCCAGCAACAACCTCACCAGGTCCCCATACCATGGGCGACGCTGCCAATCTGGCGCTATCAGAATCACGCGGACCCGAAACTTCGCTATCCTTTGCAACACTCTCCCTATCAAGACCCATGGAGGGAAGACAGAGCAGCTGCCCTTCCGGCCAGGGCTGCATGAGAGCGTCCAAGCCCTTGGACATCCTTTCCCTGCGCCTGCTGAAAAACAGACTGCACTTCGCCGAATCGAAGGTGGCCATGAGGTTCATGACCGGTGACCCCCACCGGCGCACAATCATGTCGAAGACTGCGGGATTCAGGACCCACTCTCCTGGATCCACGCGTACCCGGCTGAGGAAATCGGCCTCCACGTTGTCCACCCCTGCAATGTGCACTGCCGACAGATCCAAGAGATTCTCCTCCGCCCAGGCACACAGGGCTGCTGCCTCCGCTTCTAACGCCACACTGCTGGTGCCTCCGTGTTTGTTGACGAAGGCCACCGCCGTCGCATTGTCGGACAGGACTCGAACTGCCGCTCCTGAGATCCATGGCCGAAAAGCCTGCAGGGCGAGAAACACCGCTCTTAACTCCAGCCGATTGATCGGCCACGACCGCTCCTGCAGATCCCATCGTCCTTGTGCAAACTCGCCCTGACAATGCGCTCCCCGGACCATCAAGCTGGCGTCTGTTAGCACCGGCACCCAGGAGGGCGCCTCCAAGGACCTTCCACGATCCAACGACCGCAGAAGCAACCACCAAAGGAGTGACTGACGGACCTCCTCCGGACACGGGAGCTTCCGGGACAAGGGATCCTGCTGATGGGACCACCGTCGAAGCAATGCGCTTTGCAGAGGTCTCATATGGGCCCTCGCCCACGGCACCATCTCTATCGTTGCTGCCAAGGTACCCAACACTTGCAGGTAACGCCATGCCGTAGGAGCCTGGACCCTCAAGAATGCCCTCAGCAGTTGACGCAGGCCCCTTGCCCGCTGATCTGTGAGACTCTCCCGATCCGCGTGTCGAAGCGCACTCCCAGGTATTCCAGACTCTGCGACGGCCGTAAGTGACTCTTTGACATATTGACGACCCATCCTAGACTCTCCAAGAAAGCCACCACGCGGGCTGTGACCCTCTCGCTCTCGACCTGCGACTTTGCGCGAATCAACCAATCGTCCAGGTAGGGATGAACCAGAATGCCTTCCTTGCGCAAAGCTGCCGCCACCACAACCATAGCCTTGGTGAAAATTCTCGGCGCCGTGGCCAGCCCAAATGGTAGCGCTCGGAACTGAAAGTGGCCGAACGGCACCGCAAACCTGAGAAACTTGCGATGTTCCCGTCGGATGGGAAAATGAAGGTACGCTTCCGACAAATCCAGGGAGGTGAGAAACTCTCCCTGCTGCACCACCACGATGACGGACCTCAGTGTCTCCATGTGAAAGTGGGACACCTGAAGGCACCGATTGACCCTTTTTAGATCCAGGATCGGTCGCACCCCGCCGTCTTTCTTTGGAACTATGAAGTATATGGAGTACCGACTGGACCCACACTGGTCCGCGGGAACGGGAACTATGGCCCGGAGGTCCAGCAACCATTACACCGTCTCCCGCAGGGCCGCACGCTTCACTGCCGACCTGCCCGGAGACCGCACGAAGGCCTCCCGCACTGGCCGCAAGAACTCCAGGGCGTAGCCTTCTCGGATGACCTCCAGCACCCACTGATCTGAGGTGATTTGGGCCCAGGCAGAATAAAACTCCTGCAGATGTCCTCCTACGGGGGGAAGGGACGACTGGGCCCCCCTCATCTCATTGCGACTTTTTGAAGGTTGGGGCAGAGGCAGCGGAGGAGGAACCGAAGCTCCCCGGAAACCCCGAAACCCCTGGTTTCGATTGGAAAAACGGCCCCTTTGGCCTGGAAAAAACTTCTGGGAGCAAAAATGTCGGAAATCCCTAAACTGTCCTCTGCCGACGGGTGCCCCCCAAGCCGGCTTAGGCTTATCCTCTGGAAGTCTTCCCCCTTTGGACTCCCCAAGCTCCTTGACCAACTTTTCCAAATCCTCGCCGAAAAGCAGACGGCCCTTAAAGGGAAGCTTGCTTAGCCTGGATTTTGAGGAACTGTCCGCCGCCCAATTTCGCAGCCACAAGTACCTCCGGGCTGCCACCGCAGAAGCCATGCTCTTGGAGAGACCCCGCATGTTTATGTTTATGTTTATTAAAATACTTTCTATACCGCCCCATACCAATGGCGTCTGGGCGGTTTACAAATTAAAAGAATGAGGTCATAATGAATATCTGCTAGGTAGGCTGCCCCCGACTCCAAGCGGGCCGCCTCCTCTGCCAGGGCACTCGCCTGACCCTCCTGCACCCAACGAAGACAGGCTCTGGCCACCCACGGCCCGCAGATAGCCGCCTGCATCGAAACGGCATTAACGTCAAAGACCTGCCGCAGCAACACATCCAACTTCCGATTTTGGCCGGCTTTAAGGGCTGCGCTGCCTTCCACCGGAATGGTTGTTTTTCTTGGTCACCGCCGAGACAGCTGCATCCACTTTGGGGGATTTAAAGAGCTCCTTATCCTGATCCAACAAAGGATAGAGACGTCCCATGACCCTGGCACCCTTCAAAGGCACTTCCGGGACGTTCCACTCTTCCTGAATCATCTCCTGAAACACCCTGTGTACGGGAAAAGCCCTCTGAGACTTCCTGAACACCTGCAATAATGGATCTTCCAGCGTGTCATCCTCCGCTGTCCCCGGGATCGGTATATTAAGCGTCTTAAGGGTTTCAGCAATGAGGGCTGGCAGCTCTTCTCTCCTAAAGACCCTCACGACCCTAGCTTGATCTTACTTTTCAGAGATCTCACCCTCTTCTAATTCTTCCTCCATCTCCATACCATGACTTTCATCATCGGACAGCGGATCCTCAGATGGTCTAGACTGCGCAGGAAATTCTCCCTGAATGCAAGGTCGCTTTCCCCCGCAAGGAGAGGCCTCTCCTCCCATGGGGGCCTGACGCTTCTTCCCTGCTCTGGAATCTGCCGCAAACCCCTGCTGCCTAGCGCTGCCACCAACTGCCTGCTGCAGGAGAGCCACAAACTGAGGGGAAAAAATAGATGCCAGTTCCTTAGGCAGGCCCGCCTGCAGCGATGAACCCCCCGCAGCAGACGAAGGCCCTGCCGAAGGTTCCTCCGGTGGAACTTCACGCTCTAGCGAATCCAAGTTCGCTAGTGCAGACCCCGGACCCTCGGACAGCTGAGCCGGCGTCTGCGATAACTCTGCCGGGTCACCAACGCAGGATTTGCAGACTCCCGAGACCGAGCCTTTGCGAGCCCCACACACGATGCACAGGGGCTTTGAAGGCAGTGTAACCAGAGCGTCCGCCTGGGGAGACGTTAGCAAGGCAGAAAACCCCAAAGGAAGCAAAGCAACACGAAATCAACAATAATAAAAAAAAAAAAACCTTTGAAGATTTTTTTTTTTAATTCCTTGCTTAACTAACTAATTCCTTCCAAAATGACTAAAACAAAAAACCCAGAGCCCCCAAATGAAGCCCTCACGAAATCAAATGGAGACACCGCAGACCGGCCTAGCTGCTGCCACACGGCAGGGCCGCGCTCTGCAAAGCGCGCCAAAACGCGGCTCCGTGGAGAAGTCCCAACCAAAATAGAAAACAAAACTTTACCTTGCCGATCCGGGACCGCCAGGGAGGAAAGACGTTGGCCGGAACACTGTCCACCTCCCCAGCCGGCAGCCCGCTGTCTCGGGTCCGATCACCCCACCGGAGGCCGCACAACTATCTTAATACAAGTGCGTTCACGGCATTGGGCAGCCGTCAGGCGCGCTCGCGGGCAAAACCTCCGCATGGCGCCAGCTAACCGTGCTCACGGCACTCCTTCTGCGGCTGAATACTGTGCAGAACCAGGGTTAAGGGCTGTGGCGGTCCAGGCAAACAGTTGCGTGCAAGCAAACCCCCTGCACCGGTAAACCCCCGGTAAGTCAGAGGCAGTCCGTTATCAGAGAAAGAGGGAAAAGAAAAAAGGGTAAATGAAGGAGCAGGTCTGTCAGCCAAAATAAAGCTACAGAGCCTTACAAAAATAAAACCCCCTTAACAAAGTAAACTATAAAAGGAAAGTTAATTGTTTCTCAGTGAGCCCGAACCTCCCCGGGCTCCCAACTATCCAGCTGCTTGGAGACTGAGGCAACTGGTGACAGGGGGCAGACACCGGAGAGATATACTGAGGATGTCACAGAAAAAGGAGGAGTTTTCTCAGTCTCCAAGCTGCTAGATAAGATAGGGAACCCAGAGGTTTCGGGACTAGACTGGGACACGATCAGAAACTTATGTTCTTAAGATGCATAAACTGGAAGTCAGTATTTGCAGGAGAGACTTGTAGAGGCTGTTGCGGCTGAGGGGCTGACATCTGAGAGTGAGGAGAATGTGGAACATAAGAACATAAGAGATGCCATACTGGGTCAGACCAAGGTCCATCAAAGCCCAGTATCCTGTTTCCAACAGTGGCCAATCTAGGTCATACGTACCTAGCAGTTTCCCCAAAAGACACAGGTTCCGCAATGCTTGTACTGGGTCAAGCACTGATATCCTGGGTCCCTTCTTAATAATGGTTTATGGACCTTTCCTCCAGGAACTTATCCAAACCTTTTTTAAACCCAGCTACACTAACAGCCTTTACTACATCCTCCGGTAACAAATTCCAGAGTTTGATTACACGTTAGGTGAAAAAATATTTTCTTTTATTAGTCTTAAATAGTTTACCCTGTAGCTTCATTACATGTCCCCTAGTCTTTCTATATTCTGATAACGTAAACAATCGATCTACGTTTACCCGTTCCACTCAGTTCATTAATTTATAGACTTCTATCATATCTCCCCTCAGCCGTGGAACTGCAGGTAGGTGTTGCTCAGGGATTATAACCAGAGAGAGAACCTCCTGAGGGTGAGGAGAGGCAGGAGGCCCCATGAGTGGAGGAGCAGAAAAGGTTAAGGAATTTAAACCTGGACCCACTGGCAAAGACTGACCTGTTGATGAAGAAGGGCCTCACTGATCAGCCCCACATGTGGAGCAAAAATTGTCTGACATAAAACACTGTTTTCTGCCACATCCAGGCAGTGTTGCAAAGAGAAGGGCATTTTGTAACTTGAAAAACCTCAGGTTTTTGGCCGCAGAAAAGGTGCCTGCAGGAATTAAGCGGGAACTGCTGAGAGGAATAAGTGAAGCACTGCAAAAATGATGCCCGGAGGGTTTTGGCAGGAAGTGGAAACCGCTGAAGTGAAGCAAGTCATTGAGAGAGCCGGCAGGGACAAGAACTCAAACACCCCAATCGAGCATGGTAATGGTCCAAAAAGTACGGCGGTAGCAGTTTGATAAGGAGAAAGGCATGGTGGTAGCAGTCTGATAAGTACGGCGGTAGGTTACTGCAAAAGTAACCAGGCCCCCCAACAGCAATTACCCATAGGAGAACTAGCGGGATTTTATGTGCAAGAGAGCACAGAACCGAAGGCGGGGGAAATAAAAACTCACTATCCTAGTTTCACTTAATTTTATTTATTTATTTATTTATTTATTTATTAACTTAACTTAGCTAAAACAACAAAACAAGCTGAAGTTGTAAAATATGCTGAAGTGGTGAAATGCCCTGGATAGCTACATAGCTGCTCAAGAGTTGCAGCCGTACCCTGCATAGGTGCTACCTGGATCCTCCTGATCTGGGGCAAATCTGGATAGCCCTGGGGAATCTGGCAATGGATGAAGAGCACCACAGTGTGCTCAGAGGATCCCCTAAGCCAAAGAACGCTGTTGTTGTTGTTAAGTGCCGTCGAGTCGGAGTCGACTCATGGCGACCCTCTGGATAGCTATCCTAAATTGTGTTCGGTCTTCAGTCAGGCGGCTCATTGTTGACAGACTGGTACCCGTGGCTGCTGTTATTGTATCGATCCATCTCATTGCTGGCCTTCCTCTTTTGCCAAGCATAATGTCTTTCTCTAATGATCTCTCTCTTCGCATGATGTGTCCAAAGTATGAAAGTCGAAGTCTTGTCATCTGAGCTTCTAAAGAAAGCTTAGGTTTGATCTCCTCTAGTACCGACTGGTTTGTTCTTCGGGCAGTCCATGGTATACACAGTATTCGCCGCCAACACCATAATTCAAAGGCATCAATTTTCTTCCTGTCTATCTTTTTCACTGTCCAGCTTTCACATCCATATGATGTTATTGAAAATACCATGGCTTGAACAAGTCGAATCTTTGTATGGAGAGAGACATCTCTGCTCTTGAGAATCTTATCTAGGTATTTCATAGCCATTCTGCCAAGAGCAATTCGTCGTCTGATTTCTTGACTGCTTGTTGCTTCTTTATTGATAGTTGATCCAAGTAGGTTAAAGTTGTTCACAATTTCAATTTCTTCTCCTTCAACGATGAACCTGTTGATTATGCCAGTTGTCATAATCTTTGTCTTCTTTACATTAAGGTGCGGGCCCATTTTGAGACTACATTCTTTGATTGTGAGAAGCAAATGTTTCAGATCATCTTCACTTTCAGCCAGTAATGTGGTATCATCAGCATAGCGAAGGTTGTTGACGAGTCTTCCACCAATCTTCACACCTCTGTTGTCTTCATACAATCCTGCTTCTCTGATGATTTGTTCTGCATATAAATTAAACAGTAGGGGGAAAGTATGCAGCATTGTCTTACACCTTTGCTTATTTTAAACCATTCTGTTTCTCCTTGTTCCGTTCGAACTGTTGCTTCTTGATCAATGTACAGATTGCGCAAGAGAACGAGCAGGTGTTCTGGTATACCCATGCTTCTTAATGTGGCCCAGAGTTTCTCATGGTTTACACAGTCAAAAGCCTTGCTATAGTCGATAAAGCACAAATAGATATCCTTTTGATATTCTTTAGTCTTTTCAAGGATCCATCTCACATCCGCAATGTCGTCTCTCGTTCCTCGCCCTTTCCTGAACCCTGCTTGCACTTCAGGTAGTTCTTGTTCCAGGTATGGTTGTAGTCTCTTTTGAATAATCTTCAGTAGAATCTTGCTGGCATGTGGGATCAGAGCGATTGTGCGATAATTTTCACAGTCAGTTGGATCACCTTTCTTTAGTATTGGTATTGTGATAAGGAAGCTTATCATAGCTCAGGAAGGAGCTATAGAAAAGGTGAAGTGACTCTGAACAAGCAACCTGTCAGTTCTGGTAGAAATAAGAAAACAGAATTTTCCCATAAAAGACTACCAGTCCCAGAATGCACTAGGTTTCCAACAGCCATTAGAGGAGCTGAAGTGGGGAAACGTGTGTTCAATCAAGAGGGCTATGAGGTAATCCCCAAGCACTCATCTCAAAGGGCAGGGCCTGATTCAGCACAGCTGCGCTGTGCTAGGGTGGAGCACTCATCTAAGCTGAATAAAGGTAGAGTTTATTCTACAGAGAATCATCCTCAGATTCATCTTGGACATCATCCTCATCTTGGACATTTTCATCATCTGGAGGATCATCAGAAGCAGATGCCAGAGCGGACGGACAGAGGGCAAGAAACCCTTTGGAAGAAAGAAGAGAAAAGCATTTGGGAGGTCTAAAGGAGTCCAGAGCAGTACGTATACTGGGAGACATTCAAAAGGCCAGCATACACCATTGGACTGGGGAAAACCAGAGGAGTGGTGCTGCAGAGCTAGGAATCTCCAGACGGTACCTGTGAGGGAGACGGCTGCACTTGGAAGGGACCCTAGGACCCGTGCCAGAAGGTATGTGAAGAGAGATCCAGTGTCCAGGGATCTGGATTGGAAGGCTGGACATAAGAACTGGACTACATACTGGCCAGACTATTTAGAGAGGAACTCTAACATCAATGGAAGCTCAGGTAGGAACACTGATCTATGCCCTAGCTATACCCTTGAAAGACAGCAGGGAAACAAGTATTCTCCTGAGAGTGCTCCATTGAGAAATTCCTCTGTGCCAATCCATGATATTGAACCCATGATTGTTGAAGAAGGGGGAGCGGTTGTAGATACAGGCTGTGAATACATGGATTGCTCTCTGTCTAAACTCCTTTGGTAATTTACTGTTACAAAGTACAACAACCATCACAAAGAAATACAAACTTGTTCTTTAATCTACTCAGAAAAGCTCCTGAATAGGATTTGAGCCACGCAGTAGAAAGCAAGCCAGCTAAGGGGTTTCAGCTGGGTAACTGCTAGCAATTGAGCCTTACCTAATTGCTTGTGAGCTCTGAGGAAATCACTTCTGAGTCTATGTGTGAAGATATAAGAAGTTAACCTGAAAAGAACAGTTTTTCCCTTCTTTGTGGGTTTTGTTTGTTGATTAAAGCACTGCTAAGAAAATATTAGCTAGAGCCTACAGAAAAGACCAGTTTGTTACCAACCAGGTCTTTATTCTTTTGCTTTGATTGCCTGACAAGTTCAGCTGTTGTTTTCCTGATATTGTTTTTCTACGTTTAACACTGAAAGCAAGTATCCTGTTTTATGTGCTACCAAGCATATCTGTGTTGGGAGAAATAACCCCATAAATAAATATCTTATTGGCTTTACACTCAAGCACAACTAATTATTGTGAACGGCTGTGTCTGGTGTGAATGGACTGCATTTCCCACAATCCCTTGCAAATCATATTGATATATGCCTTTGCCAAGACTGTGGAAGGAGACGTTGGATGAACTAATGAATCTTTTATTGATAAGGACCCCAACGCGTTTCGGCAACGCCTTCCTCAGGGGAATTGTCACTTAAACAAACAATAAAAACAAGATCAGATTAATGATACAAACATCTAAAAACAATTAAAACCAATTGGCATGATGTGAAATATATAACAACAAATATTATATATAAATCACTTAAACTCAATAAATACATATATTAAATGTAAAACCATAAATTAATTGTAAAACATAAAACACAGACAAACGTAGGGCTGAGAAACGGAACACAGGCGTACTAATATGTTCATTAATTATGGACATGAGTAAAAAGCTATAAAGAATAAAAATAAAAAATAATAATAGTAATGAATTAAACAACTAAAAAACCGAAAAGCTAGAACATATAAACCTTATATGTATAATGAAGTAAATTAACCAATATGTACAATAAAAGGGAACACGCAAAGTCATACACATTATATATAACAAATACTGCCTAATGTAAATTTTAAAAAACTGAGTACATTGCTGGTATGCACAAATTAACTAATAGTAATAATATACTGATAATGCAACATAATCGGAAGAAGGGATAATCAGAGATAATTAAGATAACCAACATGGTGTACCATTATGTGAATGAAATATATGAACGTTATCTAAAGAAATCGAGGCTACTCAAATGAATGGTGCTGCTTGGATGGCCATATAAAACAACACTGAAGAAACTACAGTTGACCATAAAAACAAATTATTAAAAATGACATTAAAAAAGGGGGGGACCAAATGTAAAGTACTGTTGGAACGTGCTGCAACGATAAAAAGGTAGAAAGCATGAGGTAGAATGCATCCAAAATTACATTAATATAGCGTTACTAACAAGACCAAACTAATCAATCAGATGTGCAAGGATGAATAGGTAATATAAAGAAGAAGAATAGAACAACATAATTATCCATGAAATGTTGGGTCGTGCTGCAATGATGAAAAAAGAAGAGAAAATGACGACGAGGTTAACATGAGGAGTGATGTATCCAAAAACACCTTAATGTAGCGTATCTCACAAAACCAAACTGATACATCAGATGTGCAGGGATGAATATGTTCATAATTGTACCTAAAATTATTTCCATGACACATGAAATGCTTACATAGTGTAAAACGCTACAGAGGAGTCATGATTAAAAAACACAAGGTGTGATAAGAAGTGTTTATGTAAATGAGCATGATTAAAAGGACAAAACCATAAAACACAATAAATACCCGTGAATAAAAAACAACAGACTAGCTGTAGCATACTTAAAAATAAAATTGCATAGGTGGCACAAAATCGATTTTTAACGGAGATTAGGTAATAAACATAATATAGGGATGGCTGGAAAACCCAAATATTGTAACGTAGTGTATGGGGCAAAGGAAAGTAACCTTTAACAACAAAGAATACTGTAATACATGTTTTAATACGTCACAAGTAAATCCATTTAAAAACGAAAGTGAATATACAACCAAGTGCTAATAAAAACGTGATGATAACTCACATGGATCGACAGGTGTACTATTCTGGAAACGATCTGTAAGAGTTAAAAATCGCGGGAGTATGTCCTGTACTGAGCACATTGAAAGCAAGTAAATGTGGATGGCTATCAGTGCATGTTCAATATGATACGCTACATTAAGGTGTTTTTGGATACATCACTCCTCATGTTAACCTCGTCGTCATTTTCTCTTCTTTTTTCATCATTGCAGCACGACCCAACACACATATATATTTTGCCCCCTTTTATGTTATTTTTAATAATTTGTTTTAATGGTCCACTGTAGTATCTCCAGTGGTACATATGGACATCTAAGTAGTACCATTCTGCTGAGTTCTCCTTTTGTTCTTGTATTTTTACTGCAAGCATTCTTCTTGCACATCGAATATGCACTGACAGCCATCCACTGCGTGTGTTTTTAGACTCCGCCCCTAGGCTCAGGTTTCTTTACATTTGGCGCGAAAATCGGCGTTTTTAAGTCTGTTCGTTGTGTATTCCCCTTCTCATTTGCTCTCAATGTGCTCAGTGCAGGACATACTCCCGCGATCTTCAATTTCTCACGGATCGTTTCCAGGACATTATACCGGTCGATCTATTTGCTTTGTGAGTTATTATTACGATTCTCCTTATATATTATACACATTCGGTACATTTTATCGTTTTTACATCAATTCTCATTATGTATTATATGTTCAAATATGTTTCTTTTACACCTGCAATAGTTACAGAAGATACGGGGTTTCTTAAGTAACTGCTGTTTCAACTGAATACACACAGCAATTAGTGTCCTAGGTGAGCTTTTTGACGTTTTGAATTTATCAGTAGCTGTTGGTATATTTACTTTCATTTTCAAATATAACCATTTGTCACGTACTAAATATGCACTCTAGTATTCTTTGTTGTAAAAGTTACTTGTCTCCGCCCAGTACACCACGCTACAATTTTGTGTTTCTAAGCTTTCCCTAATTTAAGTTAACTGCTTGATTTCCGTTTAAAAACCCACTCTGTGCCGCCAATGTAATTTAACTTCTAAGTTTGCCATAGCTAGTTCTTCAGTTTTTTACTCATGTTCATTTATTGTGCACTATGTTTTACCCACCCACAATTCAGTTTTGTTTTTAATCAGTCCCATTGCATAAACACTTCAATCACATTTGTGAGTTTTAAAGTATTTTTAATCATGCCCCTTTTACAGCGTTTTACACCATGAAGGCATGCCACGTGCTATACAATAATTTCATGGATAATTATGTTGTTCTATTCTTCTTCTTTATATTACCTATTCATCCTTGCACATCTGATTGATTAGTTTGGTCTTGTTAGTAACGCTATATTAATGTAATTTTGGATGCATTCCACCTCATGCTTTCTACCTTTTTTATCTTTGCAGCACGTTCCAACAGTACTTTACATTTGGTCCCCCCCTTTTTTAATGTCATTTTTTAATGTCATTTTTAATAATTTGTTTTTATGGTCAACTGTAGTTTCTTCAGTGTTGTTTTATATGGCCATCCAAGCAGCACCATTCATTTGAGTAGCCTCGATTTCTTTAGATAACGTTCATATATTTCATTCACATAATGGTACACCATGTTGGTTATCTTAATTATCTCTGATTATCCCTTCTTCCGATTATGTTGCATTATCAGTATATTATTACTATTAGTTAATTTGTGCATACCAGTAATGTACTCAGTTTTTTAAAATTTACATTAGGCAGTATTTGTTATATATAATGTGTATGACTTTGCGTGTTCCCTTTTATTGTACATATTGGTTAATTTACTTCATTATACATATAAGGTTTATATGTTCTAGCTTTTCGGTTTTTTAGTTGTTTAATTCATTACTATTATTATTATTATTTTTTTTATTCTTTATAGCTTTTTACTCATGTCCATAATTAATGAACATATTAGTACGCCTGTGTTCCGTTTCTCAGCCCTACGTTTGTCTGTGTTTTATGTTTTACAATTAATTTATGGTTTTACATTTAATATATGTATTTATTGAGTTTAAGTGATTTATATATAATATTTGTTGTTATATATTTCACATCATGCCAATTGGTTTTAATTGTTTTTAGATGTTTGTATCATTAATCTGATCTTGTTTTTATTGTTTGTTTAAGTGACAATTCCCCTGAGGAAGGCGTTGCCGAAACGCGTTGGGGTCCTTATCAATAAAAGACTCATTAGTTCATCCAACGTCTCCTGCTCTTTGTGTTCCTTGGTACTGCTCGCAGGAGGCTTGCTCCTCCTTGTGTTTGCCAAGACTGTGAACATTCTCACCCAGGCACCCGTCTGACAGTATAAACACAGATCTTTTCCAGTCAGTTGGCCATGATGTTGTCTTCCATATTTCTTGGCAGAGCCTTGTGAGTACGGTAACAGCTGCATCAGATTGCTGCAATACTTCTATGGGAATGCTATCAATGCCTGGTGCTTTGTTCTTTGATAAGGCTTTCAATGCTGCTTCAACTTCTTCTTTCATCACCAATGGTTCCCGATCATAAGGTACAGGTTGAAACGGCTGTTGGTCCACTTGATCTTTATCATATAAAAACTCTGTATATTCCTTCCACCTTTTCTTGATCTTCTCAGCATCATTCAACATAGAACCTTGAGCATCTTGTAACATTCCAATTCGAGGCTGGAACTTTTTCTTTAACTCTAGTAGCTTTAGGAAAGCCGATCTTGTTCTTCCTCTAATAGTTTCTGCTTCTATTTCCTTGCAAGTGTCATTGTAGTACTTTTCCTTGTCCTGTCTTGCTGCACGTTGGAAATCTCTGTTGAGTTCTGCGATTGTCTTTCTTTCTCCTCTGGCTTTAGCTTCTCTGCGTTTCTGGGCAATTTTCAGAGTTTCTTCCGTCATCCATTTTGGCCGTTTTTGCTTTTTCACCTTTTGTAGAGACTTCTCGCTTTCTTCCAACACAACCTTCTTGATGTCATTCCATAACTCTTCCGGAGCTCTGTCATTTGTATCTAAAGCAGCAAATCGATTTTGCAGGCAGTCTTTAAATTCCAGTGGTATATTCTCAAGGTCATATTTTGCTGCATTCATGAGTGGTTTGCTCTTTTTCAACTTTAGCTTGAGTTTGCATACTAGTAGTTGATGATCTGTACCACAGTCAGCTCCAGGTTTTGTCTTTGTTGATGTTACAGAGCTTTTCCATCGTTGACTTCCACATATGTAGTCAATTTGATTTTTATATAATCCATTCGGTGAAGTCCATGTGTACAGCCGCCGCTTGTGTTGCTGGAAGAAGGTGTTTGAGATGAATAGATCATTGGTCTTGCAGAACTCTATCAGTCTATACTGATAGACCTATACTGAGAGAAAACTCTCAGGTAGAAGTAGTCAGGAGTCTCCACAGAAGTTCACCATCTGATGAGACAGAGAAAATATTGAAGCTGTCCCCTAGAGGTACAATGTTATCTTATAAAGGGTGATGTCACTAAACTTCTAGACTTTTTCTCTTTTCTCATCATCTGCTGACAGGGGGACACAACCAGCTAGTCTGGACTGGTCTAGCAGGATGAACTGGAATGAGGGGATATGCTTGAGGCAGTAAATCTAGGGATGCAAGAGAGGGTGAGCTAGGAAGGAACGTGGATTAATGACTGAAGCGGGGGTGGGGGATGAAATCAAAAGAGGGAATATATCAGGGAAAGGAAAGAGAAGCGATGGTAAGAAGGAAGAGCAGAGGAGGAAAGGAGGCAATGTAACCACTCACTTACTACACAACCCATTCAATCCCACATATACACATCCCTACCCCCAAATTTACAGTCAAATATATGCAGCACAAGCACACACCAACCCCACCTATACACTTGATATCCTGCACTCATAAAATGTACACTGCATCCAGTAACACCTATACCCTATCCAATCAAACATATCACACTCTCTCATTACTCATGCACACCATCACACACATACAACCCCACCCAAATCCAGTCTCACACACATCTTTCATACTGGGTCATATCAAAAGGTCCATCAAGCCCAGTATGCCATTTCTAACAGAGGCCAATCCGGGTCACAAGTACCTGGCAGGATTTCAGAGGAGCAAGATTCCATGCTACTTACCCCCGGGGATGAGCACTGGGCTTTTGCTCAAATCCACTTTAATAATGGGTTTCAGACTTCTCCAGGTACCTAACCAATATTTTTTTAAAACAAGGCTATGCTAACTACTTTTACCACATTCTCTGGTAACAAGTTCCAAAAAGTGTCATTTTGTGCCGAGTGAAAAGCGTAGTTACTCATGTGTAACAGGTGATCTCCAGGAACAGCAGGAATCAGTCTTCACATATGGGTAACGTCGGCACCAACGGAATGCTCGCTAGTGTCTAATAGGAAAGCCTTTGGGAGCATTCCACTGCGTGCCTGCCTTCCCAACTCCTTTTTTCAGTTGAGTTTGTAGCTGAGAGGAAGAGAAAAAAATAAACGAACCCTACTACTCCCAGAGAAGGAGGGTGGGTTGTGAAGACTGATTCCTGCTTTTCCCGGAGAAAACCTGTTACAGGTGAGTAACTATGCTATCTCCAGGAACAAGCAGGAATGCAATCTTTAAATATGTAACTCACTTTCTCCCAGGTACCAGAATGGCATGGGAGGGAAAGCAGTGATCCCTGAGGCAAAAAGCTTGTAGCCGAAGAGTCTGGGCCATTGAACTCTATTCAAGGCAGCGATACTCCCTCAATGATAGTCTGGTCTCTTGTAGAAGTCCAGGATGGAGAGTAGGAGTTGAGTTTAAGTCCCAAAGAGGTGCTGCAGTACAGCTTGGCCAAAGACAGCATCCCGAAAGGAGTCTCTGTCCAGACAATAGCGTGCAGCAAAAGTATGAATGGAGGACCAGGTAGCTGCCCAACAGATCTCCTCAATGGATACTGAATGGAGATTGGCTACAGAGGTTGCTACAGCCCACACATTATGAGCAGTGACGTGTCTCTCCAAAGAGTCCTGCCTATGCATAAGCTAAAGAAATGCAATCTGCTATCCATTTGGATAGAGTATGTTTTGTCACCGGTAGGCCTAGGTGACTAGGATCAAAAGAAGTGAATAATCGAGAGGATCTTCTGTGATCCTAGTTCTAGCCAAGTAGCAAGCAGCACTCACATGCAGTCTAAGGTATGTAGTGCTGCTTCAGCCCGAGACACATGTGGTCTCGGGAAGAAAAAGAGTAGGATTACCGACTGGTTTAGATGGAAGGAGACTACCTTCGGAAGAAAATGTGGATGAGTCCACAGAACCACCTTGTCATGGTGGAACCGGGTAAAGGGCAGATCTGCCACCAGAGCCTGCCATTCATTGATGCAGCGAGCTAAAGTGAGAGCAATGAGGACAATTACCTTCCAAGATAGAGTGAAGTGGTAGCTAAAGGCTCGAAAGGAGGCTTTAGAAGTTAAGCAAGAACCACATTGACATCCCAGGCCACCGGAGGTGGCTTAATGGGTGGCTTAGACAGCAGGAGACCCTGCATGAAGCGTGTAACTAGGGGTGTGAGGAGATAGGTTGTCCATCCAGTGGTTTGTAAGAGGCCGTAATGGCACTAAAGTGAATTCTCACTGAGTTAGTTTTAAGCCCCGTTAAGGAAAAGTGGAGGAGATATTGTAGAAGGGACTCCACTGAGCAAGAAAAGGGGTCAATGTCCTTTGGGGAACACCAGAGGGCAAACCTGCCATTGATTGCCTGGTGGAATTTGTGTGCGACATAAGGACATTTTTGTCTGCCTGTGGCAAGTCGAGGTCTGCGAGCACTATCCCTTCAGCAGTCATGCTGTCAGGCATAGGGAGTGAAGATTGGGATGGGGGAGCGTCCCATGGTCCTGAGAGAGGAGTTTGGGCGCAAATCCCAGGCTGAAAGATTCAGTCTGTGCAAGGCAAAGAAGCAGAGGAAACTATGGTTGAGAGGGCCAAAAGGTGGCTATGAGAATCACTGAGCCCTTGTCGGCCTGTAGCTTGAAAAGCGTTTTAGATATCAAGGGAATGGGTGGAAATGCATAGCGCAGTCCCTGTCCCCAATGTAGAAAGAAGGCATCCAGGGCCCGTTGCTGCAGTGACAGAACACTGGAGCAGAAGAGTGGATGCAGTGCGTTTTGTACAGTGGCAAAAAGATCTATGAGTGGGGTTCCCCATGTCCAGAAGATCCAAGCAGCCATCTCCTTGTGTGGACGAAAGATACGTCTTAGCTTGTCCGCAAGGACTTGAGTTCGCCTGCGAGGTACACCACTCTGAAGTGAATGCGGAGTGAGATGGCAAAGGACCACAGGCTTCCTCGCAAAGGGGACAGGACTCCGTCCCCATCCCTCTTGCTTGTTCACATAGAACATGGCGACTTGGTTGGTCATTCTGACTAGAACAGATTGTCCCGAAAGTTGTGGTTCAAAAACCCAAAGAGCATTTGTCAATGTCTGTAGTTAAGAACATAATATATGCCATACTGAGTCAGACCAAGGTCCATCAAGCCCAGTACTCTATCCTGTTTCCAACAGTGGCCAAGCTAGGTCATATGTACCTAGCAGTTTCCCCAAAAGACACAGGTTCCACAATGCTTGCATCGGGTCAAGCACTGATATCCTGGGTCCCTTTTTAATAATGGTTTATGGACCTTTCCTCCAGGAACTTGTCCAAACCTTTTTTTAAACCCAGCTACACTAACAGCCTTTACTACATCCTCCGGTAACAAATTCCAGAGTTTGACACGTTGAGTGAAAAAATATTTTCTCTTATTTGTCTTACATAGTTTACCCTGTAGCTTCATTGCAGGTCCCCTAGTCTTTCTATATTCTGATAACAATCTATCTACGTTTACCTGTTCCACTCTGTTCATTAATTTATAGACTTCTATCATATCTCCCCTCAGCCGTCTCTTTTCCAGGTTAAAGAGCCCTAACCTTTTTAGCCTTTCTTCATAGGGGTATCCCTTCCATCCCCTTTACCATTTTGGTGGCTCTTCTATGTACCTTTTCTAACACCACTATATCCTTTTTAAGATACGGCAACCAGAATTGCACACAATATTCAAGGTGCGGTCGCACCATGGAATGATACAGAGGCATTATAATATCCTTTGTTTTCCATTCCTTTCCTTATGATACCTAGCATTCTATTTGTTCTCTTGGCTGCCGCTGCACACGGAGGATTTTAACATGTTGTCCACAATGACGCCTAAATCTTTTTCCTGGGTGGTGGTTCCTAATGTGGAACCTTGCATCGTGTAACCATAGTTTGGGTTGTTCTTCCCTAGGTGCATAACTTTGCACTTGTCTACATTAAATTTCATCTGCCATTTTGATGCCCAGTCTTCCAATTTATCAAGATCCTCTTGCAATTATCCAAAATCCTCTTGGGTTTTAACAACTTTAAATAGTTTTGTCTCATCTGCAAATTTGATAACCTCACTCGTTATTCCCTTTTCCAGGTCATTTCTGAATATGTTAAAAAGCAGCGGACCCAGCACAGATTCCTGGGGTACACCACTATTCACCTTTCTCCACTGGGAAAATTGGCCATTTAGCCCTACCCTCTGCTTTCTATTTCTTAACCAGTTCCCGATCCACAATAGCACACTGCCTCCTATCCCATGACTCTTTAGTTTTGCCAAAAGTCTCTGATGAGGGACCTTGTCAAAGGCTTTCTGAAATACACTCTATCAACTGACTCACCTTTGTCTACTTGTTTATTCACACCTTCAAAAAAAATAAACAGATTAGTAAGTCAAGATCTTTCTTGTCTAAAGCCATGTTGGCTGTCTCCCATTAAGCCATGACTATCTACATGTTCAGCAATTTTGTTCTTTATGATGGTCTCTACCATTTTTCCCAGTACTGACATCAGGCTCACGGGTCTGTAGTTTTCCGGAAAACCCCCAGAACCCTTTTTAAAATTGGCGTTACGTTGGCCATCCTCCAATCTTCAGGTATTACAGATGATTTTAATGATAGTTCATAGATTGCTAATAACAGGTGTGCAATCTCATATTTCAAGTTCTAGGAGGTTGATCTGCAGGGCAGATTCCTGTTGTGTCCAGTCTTTGTGTGGTTAGGTCATTCAGATGTGCTTGCTAACCCAACTTGGAAGCGTCCATTGTCAGGGTACATCAAGATGGGAGCATCTGAAAAGGTGACCCAATGAGTTGGTTCTGTGGAGAGCACCACCACTGAAGGGACCTGAACAGCTGAGGGGTGATGTGGATCTTGTCTCAAGACACCCTTTTGCTTGTACCCATTGGGACTAAAGAGTCCATTGCAGTTGTCGAATGTGTAATCGTGCATAGAGGACATGATGGACCATGGAAGCCATGTGTCCTAACAGCCGTAGCATCTCTCAAGCTGTTACTCTGTTTTGCTTTTGCATTCCTTTTGCGAGCTTGATGAGCTGGGCACAACAATCTTGTGGAAGGAAAGCTTAGGCCTGTTTATTTTATTTATTTATTTAACTGTATTTCTATACCACTTTTTCTTACAATCAAGGCAGTTTCACAGCAAACAATCAAAAGGGGTGATAGTGTTTTTCATGCAGTGAAGGATATATCGTGACTTGTGTGTATGTTGTGTTGTGTGTTTGATTATGTTGAGCTATGTACATTGTGCGCTATGATACATCGTGTTTTATAGTACATTCTTTTATACATTTAGTGTTAAGAAACATCATGTGCCGTTATACATTCTCTTTTCAGTGGGTCGGAGGGAGGTATGTTGGTTGTTCCTGGTAGTTATTGCATGTGACGTGTCCATAGTGTTCTATGAACAGCGTTGTCTTCAGCTGTTTGCAAAAGTCTTTGAGGTCCGTCGTTGATCTGAGATCGTCTGGGAGGTTGTTCCAGATTGTAGGTGCAGCCAGGGAGAGTGCTCTTTCTGTGGTGTCCTTGCGTTTGTTTCTGAAGTCTCTTGGGGTGCTGACTCGGTTGGAGGTTCCTTTTCTTCTTGGGCATGTGCTGGTGTCTGGTTGTATGAGGGTGTGCAGGCTGTTAGCTGAAGTGTGTTGTTTGATCTTAAATATGTTTATGATTGCTTTGTATTTGATGTGTGAACTGATTGGGAGCCAGTGTAAGTCTTTCAGAATAGGTGTGATGTGTTCATGTCTTGTTGATCCAGATATTATGCGGGCTGCGGTGTTTTGTGCTAGTTGTAGTGGTTTGAGTGTTTGTTTTGCTAGTCCAAGATAGATTGGGTTGCAGAAGGTCCAGTAAGGGGGTTATTAGTGCTTGGCATACGGTACGGAAGTGCTCAGTGGTGAGGAGGGGTTTCAGTCTTCTGATGATTCTCATTCTGTAGAATGCATTTTTGATTGTTTTGCTTACGTGTGTCTTGAGGTTCAGTTCATTGTCCAGAGTCACTCCGAGGTATTTTACTTCCGATTTTATTGGTATGGTTGTATTTTGTATCTTGATGTCCGGTGGGTGGATGAAGTCTGGGTTACGAGTGATGATTAGTGCCTCAGTCTTGCTGTAGTTGATTGTGAGGTTGTTGTTTTGACATCATCTTGTCATTTGTGTGAGGCAGTTTGTTATTTTAGAGTAGTCCGGGTCGTGAACTGAGATAGGTGTGTATATCATGATGTCATCTGCATAGATAGTATATTGAATGCTGTTCTTTTTCAGGATGTCGCATATTGGCTGGATGTAGATGTTAAACAGTAGTGCTGAGAGTGCGGATCCTTGTGGTACTCCTTGGAGGACTTTTATGGGTCGAGAGGTGTTGTGGCCTACCTTTACCTGTATCCGCCTGTCGGTTAGGTATGAGTGGAACCATTTTAAGGTGGGTCCATGTAGCCCAATGGTTTTTAGTCTTTCCAGGAGAGTTGAGTGTCTGAGTGCCCCAATGAATTCCAGTCGTTGGGTTGGAGCGAGGTAAGACTTTGGGAAGTTTATGACAAAGACCAGGTGTTGAAGCACTATGATGATGCGATGAAGGGGGAGTCTTACCTCTTGAGGTAGAAGAGTTCCTAGAGAAATCATTTTGAATTTCTCTCGGACCATGAATTTGTTTAGGTCTCTGAGATCCAAGACAGATCTGAATCCTCCTGGTTTTTTTGAAATAAGAAAATATGGAGAGTAGAAGCCCATCCCTTCTTGATTAGGACGCCAGGAAAACTGACATAGTGGTAAAGGAGAACACCACCAGAACGGCATTGATAACAGAAGTGTCGAGAGGGAGAAGATCTTGAAATATCAAGAAATGCAATCAGAGACCAAGAAAATGTGGAAGAAAGATACAGAAATATTTTCCATTGTACTTACTGGGAGCCACAGGCCTGATAAAGAAGAATTTCCAAGCGCATCTTCACAAACTACCCATACATATTACATCTTATGAACTCCAGCAGGAGGCTCTCTTTGGCACGATGCAAGTATTACGAGCATTAGCAGTAATTTTGAGAGATTAATTAATTAATTAATTAATTTTATTTACATTCTCTTATATACCACACTATTCTGCATCAGTGCGGTTTACATTGAACAAACTGAAATTACATTGAACAGGGCATTATAACTTGGATATAAACTATTTTACAGGGAACATGGGCTATGGAGGGTTAAGTGGCTTGCCCAAGACCACAAAGAGCACCTGTGGGACTAGAAACCCCAGTCCTTCCGGCCCAAGGTTGCTGCCCTCTAGTGGGATTTGAACCCCCGACCTTCCGGCCTGATGTACCTTGCCCCAACCACTAGGCCACTCCTCCACTCTTTTCACTCTACTCCATTTGTGTGTCCACTCTTGATCGACAAAAGGTTCTTTGAGTAATACTCTATTTTCCACTGCATTTGTGCACTTGCCACTTATTTTTCCTTGCCTGCTGATCTAGTTCTTTGAAGAGTTTTTTTTCTTGTTTTGCTAATTCTGTTACTTCCTTTCCCATGCACGCCTGTGGATCACTGTTCCCTCTAAGCTGTGCGCGTGTGCGCGCGCACACACCTTGCCAAGCGAGCGCACATACTTTACAACAGAGCGCACAAAAATTACGGTTCTGATTCTGATAGAAAACAACACAAACGTCTTAAAATTTAAAAGTTGTTGTGTATTTACGGTTTTCACAAGTTCTACAATATTTTCTAGTGCAATCAATGTGGTGTACATACTGTATTCTAATGTGTAGTCAAATTTTAAAGTATATAACTCCGAGTGTCGTTATGTGGCGCACAAAAATTTAACCTTCCTTCAAAAGCTGCACAGATGATATTTTATGCGCACACAGCCTACAGAAAATTAGAGGGAACATTGCTGTGGATTCTCGCTCATTCCTTCTAATCATCGGAATGCTTATCCAAGTTTGATGATAGAGACAGATTCTGGACGTTTACTTTCATATTTCAGGGCTTCTGTGTATTTGGATCCAATGATGATGTCAGATAGGTTTGGAGAATATGTAAAATAATTACTCCAATATGTTAGTGTTTCCTGCTTTCAGGTATTCTATAGACAGTTTTCTTGTAAATCTACTTATCTTTTTCTAAGCGGGAGTATTGGAGTAATTATTTTACATATTTGCTAAACAGTGGCATTACTCTGAAGAAATTTGGGATCTATTGCGGTTGAGATAGGTTTGGAGGCCTACGCTAGTAGCTCTGTAGGTGTAGTGTGATGCAGCAGAGCGTACACAGCCCATGGAAGTGCAGGTAAAAGAAAGGCTTACCTCAGATTCAGCATTGGAAAGGAGCACTAGGCACACTGAAACAGTTGAGCAAAGGAAATTGTTACTGCGTAACAAACAGAAAGCTCGTCAGGAACACCTGATGGCAAATCCCCACGTCACGTGCAGGGCTAGGGATTATTTAAGACAGGATTCCAGTCAGTGGAAGGAAGGCAGAGGGAGAGAAAGGCACGATACAACTCAGAAGCACGGCAGAAGCCGGGGAGAGAGTAGCAGGAGGTGTGGCTACAATCAGCTGAGCAGAAACCCCAGAGGAGTGTTGGGAGAAAACTTTTCTCACGGAGAACCAGGAAGTGAAAGGAGCTCCAGCACTCAGCAACAGAGGTTTAAGGCAAGCTGTACTGGGAGAAAACCTGCTACCCGAGTTAGCCTTAAAGAGAAACCAGGAGTGTCCCACTACACAGGAGACCGGTATGTGCCAGCTTTAAGCACAGGTCAGTTTAAAAGGAAAGTGTTGGGGGATGGGAACTCCAAGCATATGTGCACCATACGAAATAGCTGCAAAGCTAGGACCAATTTCACTTCTGCACAACCAGCCTGGGAGGCTAGAGTAAAAAGATACAGGGAGCCAAGCACCAAGGCAATTCCTACAGATAGAAAGAAACCTCCATACGCTTACAGTGAGGGGTTTAAAACCTATAAGTGCCAAGGGCGCGGTCCTGACTATAACCACACGAAGCAAGGAGATTCAGAGCTGTTGTTCTGGGAGGAAAGCCCAGGTAGAAGCTACTACAAGACAGGGAGGTATAATCCCGAAGGGAGAAGAGCCTCCATTGAATGCCCTAGTGAGTTGTCACAAGACGCAGTGTCTGAATGCTGTATACAAGAGGACTCTGACACAGGGAGTTTGGGAAGTGCTGGAGAAAGCATGGTATGGGAAGATGGCAGCAGCCTTCAAGATCCCTCTCCCATGGATTGTAGTATCTGTTATAAATGCAGCCCTGCTGTTTGATTAAATGACAAAGAGAACTTTGTGCATGTAAACTAAAGAATATATTTGCCACTATTTTTGTTTCTTTCTTCGCTCACACCTGAAGTTTCTGTTCTTGTTGATAGTCCGAGCGGGACGGGGAATAAAACCCATCTTATTTTTCATTCAATTTGCTCTGAGAGACTCTTTCATTTACACAGCCAGAGCAGTTTACTTGTCTTATAGACCCTAGGCAACCGCCTGTATAAGGGTTAAAGGGCTCTAACCACGGGCCCCATCACAGTAGTCAATCTCTATAAGTTCTAGTCCTCCTTCAGCTCTAGGGATGTACAATCTTAGCATACACTGATCCTTGTAAATTACTTAGAAACATAGAAACATGATGACAGAAAAAGACCACAAGGCCCATCTAGTCTGTCCTTCCATAACAACTACAACAGTCCACTTTTTACCTTTAGAGATCCTCTGTGTTGGTCCCATGCTTTTTTGAATTCAGTTACTGTCCTCATCTCTACCACCTCCACTGGGAGACTATTCCACGGATCCATTACTCTTTCCGTAAAGAAATATTTCCGCATATCACTCCTGAATATCTCCCTTCACCCTCATCCCATGTCCCCTCGTAGCAGAACTTGCTTTCAATTGAAAGAGGCTCTCTCCCTGAATATTTATGCCACGGAGGTATTTAAACATCTCAATCATATCACCTCTATCCCGCCTTTCCTCTAAGGTGTACATATTAAGATCCTTAAGTCTGTCCTCATATGCTTTATAATGAAGCCCATTAATCATTTTAGTAGCAACCCTCTGCACCAACTCCATCCTGTTCACATCCTTTTGAAGGTGCGGTCTCCAGAATTGCACACCATACTCCAAATGAGGTCGCACCAAAGACTTATACAGAGGCATTATCACCTCCTTTTTTCTGCTAGCCATTCCTCTCCGTATGCACCCAAGCATCCTTCTAGCTTTTGCCGTCGCCTTTTCTACCTGTTTAGCTACTTTAAGATCATCAGACACAACCACGCCTAGGTCCCGCTCTTCTTTAGTGGACAAAAGTACTTCACCTCCTATACTGTATTGCTCCCTTGGATTGCTGCAGCCCAAATGCATGACCTTACATTTTTTAACATTAAATCCTAGCTGCCAAATTCTAGACCATTCTTCAAGCTTAGCTAGATCCCTCCTCATGTTATCTACACCTTCCTGGGTGTCTACTCTATTGCAGATTTTGGTATCATCCGCAAAGAGGCAAACCTTACCCAACAGCCCTTCCGCTATATCACTAACAAAGATGTTAAAAAGAATCGGACCAAGGACAGATCCCTGGGGCACACCACTGGTAACATCCTTCTCCTCAAAGTGAGCTCCATTTACTTGTACTCTTTGTCGCCTCCCACCCAACCAATTTCTAACCCAAGCAGTAACTTTAGGGTCCATCCCTAGGGTGCTCAGTTTGTTTATAAGTCGCCTGTGAGGAACAGTGTCAAAGGCTTTACTGAAATCTAAATACACCACATCTAGAGCTCTCCCTCGGTCCAACTCCCTGGTCACCCAGTCAAAGAAATCAATCAGATTTGTCTGACAAGACCTGCCTCTGGTGAATCCATGCTGCCTCGGATCCTGTAATCCGCCGGACTCCAGAAACCTCACTATTTTCTCTTTCAGCAGCGTTTCCAATAATTTACTCACCACCGAAGTTAAATTAACTGGCCTGTAGTTTTCAACCACATCCTTACTTCCGCTTTTGTGTAAAGGCACCACATGAGCCTCTCTCCAGTCCTTTGGCACCACTCCCGACTCCAACGAGGCATTGAAAAGGTCAGTCAGTGGAGTTGCTAGAATGTCCCCATGTTCCCTCAGTATTCTAGGGTGTATCCCATCCGGTCCCATCACTTTGTCTACTTTAAGTTGAGCTAGTTTCTCACGAACACAGTCTTCTGAAAATTGTTCAAGATGTCCCTCGCTTCTGTTCTTATTTGTGGGTGTTTTCTGAGGTCCTGCTCCTGGTTCTTCATCTGTGAACACAGAACAAAAATATTTGTTAAGCAATTCCGCTTTATCCTTATCAGCTTCTACATATTCCCCCCCTGCACCCTTGAGTCTGACAATACCACTTTTGCCCTTCCTCTTCTCACTAATATATCTGAAAAATGTCTTATCCCCCCATTTTATTGCATTGGCTATTTCCTCCTCCTTTTGAATCTTTGCCTTCTTGACTACTTTGCTAGCTTCTCTAAGTTTTTCCAAATACAGATGCCTGTCTTCCTCTCTCTGTGATCTCTTGTATTTCATGAAGGCCTCCCTCTTTTTCTTCACTTTTTCAGCTACTTCCTTCGAAAACCATAGCGGTCTCCTGTTCCTTTTGCCTTTATTTACCATTTTAACAAAAAGGTTGGTTGCCTTTAAAATACCCCCTTTCAGTTTTGCCCACTGTTTTTCTACATCCCCCAGCTGTTCCCATCCCACTAACGACTCCCTGAGGTATTGGCCCATCTTCGCAAAGTTAGTCTTCCTAAAGTCTAAGATCTTCACCTTGGAATGGATTCTAACAGCCCTAGTCCTAATACTGAACCACACCATCTGGTGATCACTGGATGCAAAATGATCTCCCACTACAACATCAGAAACACTTTCACCATTGGTAAGCACCAAGTCCAGTATGGCCCCTTCACGTGTGGGGTCTGTTACCAATTGCCTGAATAGTTCTCCCTGTAGAGAATCCAGGATCTCCTTACTTCTAGATGATACTGCAGCAGGAATGTGCCAATCAACATCTGGCATATTGAAATCTCCTAGCAGTAGCACTTCCCCTTTCCTAGCAATGCTGCGTATGTCTTCAATTAACTCTCTGTCCACCTCTTCCTCTTGTGAGGGAGGTCTGTATATCACACCAATGCAAATAGATTTCTCTTTCCCTCTTTCTAGTTTAACCCACAATGCCTCCTCTCTCCCTTTTAAGCTATGTAATTCCAAAGCTTTAATAGTAGTTTTTACATATAGTGCCACTCCTCCTCCCCCTTCTTCCTACCCTGTCCTTTCTGAATGAAGTATAGCCAGGTATAGTTACATCCCATTCATGGTTTTCTGTGAACCATGTTTCTGTAACTGCCACTAAATCCAAGTCAGCCACTCCCACCAAAGCTTCAACTTCAGGGATCTTATTTCCCATGCTACGGGCATTAATACACATTGCTTTCCATATGTTACCCCTGTTACCCATTTCCATAAAGGTATTTAATGTATCACCTACCTGGGGGCTTTCACTTACTTGGGGGCTTTCTTCACCCATCCCCAACAAATCTAGTTTAAAGCCCTCTTCAGTAGATTAGCCAGTCTACTACCAAAGATGCGTTGACCTTTCTTGGACAGATGGATGCCATCTCTGCTCTGCAACCCTTGGAACAGCATCCCATGGTCTAGGAAACCAAAACGCTCTCGAAGACACCATCCACGCAGCCATGCATTCATCTCCAGGATGCGAGCCTCTCTGCCTTGGCCTTGGCCTTTACCCTCAACAGGGAGGATTGAAGAGAACACCACCTGTGCACCTACCTGCTTCACCCTCTGTCCCAGAGCCATGAAGTCACTTTTGATACATTCCGAGGTATACCTGGCAGTATCATTTGTTCCAACATGGATTAGCAACATTGGGTAATAGTCAGTGGGCTTGATGAGTCTCGGCAAACTCTCCGTAACATCTTGGATCTTGGCACCAGGCAGACAGCATACCTCTCTGGACATCAAGTCTGGTCGGCAGATGGACGCCTCAGTACCCCTCAGAAGAGAGTCTCCAACAACCACTACCCTTCGTTTCCTTCTGGTCACTTCATGAACATGGAGTAGTTTTCTTGTTCGCACATCCAGTTTTTCAAGCTCTTTGAAGCCAAGCCACAATCCCAAAACTGTAGGAGAGTAGAGGAATTGCCAGCTGATTGATGGCTTGTATCTTATTTCATGATCTTAAAGCACTTTTCAATAACAGTTTTAATCTCCTGTAATCTGCCGGCTATGTGGCTGGGGACCCTCCAAGGGCAGATTGGTAATGCTCTCCAGGAAGGAGTCAAAAACCAGGTACAGATTGTACCTGTGCAGCTGGTTGAAGCTTAGGGGCCTTGGGCTGGCAAGGGTCCTGCTGTCTCTTCTGAGGCTGACAGGCAGCAGAGGGTGGGTAAGATGGATAGTGTCTTCTTTTTAGAATAGAAAGATTTTTTGGGAAGAGCCTTCCTCTTGGATGGGTCAGCTGTTTTTCTGGAAAGGTGTTTTAGGGTGAGATTGTCTCTCTCTACCTCTCCCTGCTTTTTCTCTCCATTCTTTGCCAAAATAGTATTCTCCAGTACATGGGATATTGGCCAGTTTATCCTGGACCCACTGCTCGAGATCTGATGCCTGTAACCAGGCTGTTCCACGAGCCTCAGTGCAGACTGCTGAAGCTCTGCTTGTTGATTCAAAGGCATCGAAAGAGGCCCTGGTAAGAGAAGTATTTTGGCCTTGCTTATTGAGTGTCTGGAATGCACACCACTTATCCTCAGGAAGCATGGGATGAAAGTCACCAGATCCTTGGTGTCATCCTTCAGAAACATGCCCATGTACAGCATTGTAAGAGTTTATTCTGGAGGCCAACATGCATGCTTGGAAGCATCGACGCCTAAAGGCATCGAGTGTCCTCAAGTGTCTGCCAGGTGGCAAGGATGAATGGTTCTTAGAGCTCTTTTTGCAACGCATCACTGATTCCACTATCATTGAAAGGTGGGGGAGCTGAGGTTTTTGGAAGCCTGGGTACTCTGGTACTTGATATATGGTATTGAGTCTTTTGCTGACAGGCAGAACGGTGAGCGGGACTTCCCACATGCGGAGCATAAGATTCTGTAGGAAACGATGCACTGGTAATGTAGCTGCCTCCTTGGGCGTGGAAGGGGATTGGAGTATCTCCAATTCCTCTGCTCTCTGTTCCTTTTCCGAGGCTACTGTGATGGCGAGTCCTGCTGCCATGTCACGTATGAAGTCCTGAAAGGACATATCTTCTTGTGGGAACAGATGCCGTTCCTGAGGTGGCGAAGGGTCCGAAGGGATGTCTGGAAGTTCTCAGGAATCGAGTGATCCCGCATTCGATTCTGAACAACTGGAATCAGAGACTGGTAAGAAGTCAAAATATCAGCGGTCTTGAGGTTGACCTCGATGCTTCATGGACATTGAAGGTCGATGCAGATATCGATGCTCGTTAGTATTGGAACAGAGAGCAATGTCAGTTTGACTCTGTTGGATATCGGGGGTCTCTGTCAGTTCCAACAACCGTATCGCCCTCGGATGTTCCGATGTCAGTTTGAGGGCCAGCATCGGGACTGATACACCTGGCTGTAGGCTTGGTGCCAAAGCCTGTGCTCCTGGAGCTCTCGATGTTAAATCGGTACCGAGGCTGCCAGGAGTGCCGCCAAACATTGTGATGCTTATACTGGAACTTCTCTCTCGTCTCGGTATCAGTCTTCAATGCCGATGACTTTGGAGCGGCCAGAGACAGACTTACTTTTATGCTTGGACTTTGAAGAATCCAGACACTCATGAGAGGAAGTCCAAAAAACTGCCAGCATTTATTTATTTATTTATTTACATTCTCTTATATACCGCGCTATTCAGCATCAGTGCGGTTTACATGTTTTAAAGCATGTTTTAAAGGTGAGCTCAGAGAGGCTGTTGCCAAAAAAGCATCTTCCAGAAAATGGAAAAAAGAGCCAAATGACGAAAACTAGAAACAGCACAAGAACTGGCAAGTTAAATGCAAGGCATTGATAAGGCAGGCAAAGAGAGAATTTGAGAAGAAACTTGCTGTGGAAGCAAAAACACATAATAAAGACTTTTTCAAGTTCATTCGTAGCAAAAAACCTGTGAGAGAGTCAGTTGGACCATTAGATGATAGAGGGGTAAAAGGGGCAGTAAGAGGGGACAAGGCTATAGCAGAGAGACTGAATGAATTCTTTGCTTCGGTCTTTACTGAGGAAGATGTAGGGATGTTACCCATGACTGAAGTGGTATTTATAAGTGATACTGCAGAGGAATTGAAAGAGATATCGATACACAGGGAAGATGTATTACAACTATTTGATAAACTGAAGAGTAGCAAATCACCTGGACCAGATGGTATACATCCAAGGGTGTTGAAAGAACTGAAATATGAGATTACAGACCTACTATTAGTAATCTGTGAACTATCATTAAAATCATCTGTAATACCTGAAGATTGGAGGCTCGCCAATAACACGCCAATTTTTAAAAAGGGTTCTGGGGTTATCTGGGAAACTACAGACCCGTGAGCCTGATGTCAGTACCGGCAAAAATGGTAGAAACCATTAAAGAACAAAATTACTCAGCATGTAGATAGTCATGGCCTAATGGGAGACAGCCAACATGGCTTTAGACAAGGAAGATCTTGTCTTACTAATCTGTTATGTTTTTTTGAAGGTGTGAATAAACAGGTAGACAAAGGTGAGTCGGTTGATATAGTGTATCTGGACTTTCAGAAAGCCTTTGACAAAGTACCTCATCGGAGACATTTGGCAAAACTAAAAAGTCATGGCATAGGAGGCAGTGTACTATTGTGGATCAGGAACTTGTTAAAAGACAGAAAGCAGACGGTAGGGCTAAATGGCCAATTTTACCAATGGAGAAAGGTGAATAGTGGAGTACCCCAGGGATCTGTACTGGGTCCGCTGCTTTTTGACATATTCATAAATGACCTGGAAAAGGGAATAACTAGTGAGCTTATCAAATTTGCAGATGAGACAAAACTATTTAAAGTTGTTAAAACTCAAGAGGATTGTGGAAAATTGCAAGAGGATCTGGATAAATTGGAAGACTGGGCATCCAAATGGCAGATGAAATTTAATGTGGACAAGTGCAAAGTTATGCACCTAGGGAAGAAACCCCCAAACTATGGTTACACGATGCAAGGTTTCACATTGGGAACCACTACCCAGGAAAAAGACTTAGGCATCATCGTGGATAACATGTTGAAACCCTCCGCCCAGTGTGCAGCGGCGGCCAAAGAGAGCAATTAAAATGCTAGGAATCATAAGGAAGGGAATGGAAAATAAAATAAAGGATATTATAATGTCTCTGTATCGTTCCATGATACGACCGCACCTTGAATATTGTGTGCAATTCTGGTCGCCGTATCTTAAAAAGGATATAGCGTTATTAGAAAAGGTGCAGAGAAGAGCCACCAAAATGGTAAAGGGGATGGAAGGATACTCCTATGAAGAGAGGCTAAGAAGGTTGGGGCTCTTCAACCTGGAAAAAAGACAGCTGAGTGGGAGATATGATAGAGGTCTATAAATTAATGAGTGGAACGGGTAAATGTAGACCGATTGCTTAGGTCGTCAGAATATAAATATCTATCAGGGCCTAGCATCAGCAAAGTACTCAGGGCCTAGCATCAGCGAAGTACTTTTAGTTTAAATTTAAAACACAGAAGAGAGCTTTCTGGTTAAATTTAGAACCCAGCATAACTTAAAGATCTAAACATAAACTTAAAACTAAGATGCAGACAGCAGTCCAGCAGCGAGATGGTGAAATTAGACTTACCTGCTAATTGTTGTTCCTGGAGTGTAGCCAGTCTAGTCCCAGATCTTTGGGTTCCCTATCTTATTTTTTTATTTTATTTTATTTTTTTAATTTTATTTAACAGTTGCTTATATACCGCTACCTTCCACAGATCAGGTGCGGTTTACATTGAACAAGGAATGAACAGATTAACAGGTCTGTTTTACATGAAACATTAACTAGGTACAATTTTGCTAAGTACATGAAACATTAATTAACTAGGTACAATTTTGCTAAATACATTTAAACATGAATTGGACTAAGTATGGTAAATAATTTGTTAAACAACAATCGAACTATTTACATATTTTAAACTATTTACATATATCTATTTACAGGACTTATCCAGCAGCTTGGAGACTGAGAAACTCCTCCTTTTTGTGTCGTCACTGGTATATCCTCCCGGGATCCACCTCCTGTCACCAGTATCTATTGACAAAGCAGACTCACCGGAGGAACAAGTAAGAATTAAACATAACTAACTATGAACCAACACAGAACCCCTCCGATTCCACAGAGGAATAGAACCCCTATTATGAACTGTGGCTTCAAACTTGAACAGGCAACCCTCTCAACCGAAAAGACGGACAGTGTCCCGTTAAAGAAAATCTTCTTGTGTAGAGCATCCTCCCCCCTGCGGATACTGGCTCCCCGAAAAGAAAACCGCTCTTACCTGTGAACTAGCCAGACACTTCAGGCCTGCATTCGCATACGAACATTGGGGAGGGACATGGGACTAGACTGGCTACACTCCAGGAACAACAATTAGCAGGTAAGTCTAATTTCACCTTCCTGATCGTGCAACCAGTCTAGTCCCGGACCTCTGGGTCTGTACCAGAGCAGTGAAAGAATCAAGCCACGGGAAGGACCTGGCAGACCAGCCTGAAGTACTGCCGATCCAAAATAGGACTCTTCCGTCATTTGCACATCCAGATGGTAGTGTTTCACAAAAGAGTTCAGAGACAACCAAGTCACTGCCTTACAAATCTCCACCGGCAACGCTAATCGAACTTCCACCCAGGATGCCGCCTATGCTCTAGTGCAGGGGTCTGCAACCTTTAAGACATAAAGAGCCACTTGGACCCGTTTCCAAAGGGAAAAAAAAAACTGGGAGCCGCAAAACCATTGCGACATTTAAAACAAATCTAACACTGCATATATTGTTTCTTACCTTAATGCTATATACGACCCCCTACTTTTCCTGTTAAAATATAGGTGTTTGGCCTATACTCGCCGTATAAGACTACCCCTCTTCCTTCGCACACCAAAAAAAATACGCCAGAAAATATAACAACAAGAAGTAACAATATTTGATTTCAAAATTATGATGATTTTGTAGTCAAATCACTAATATGAAATAAAATTATTTTTTCTACCTTTGTTGTCTGACCAATTTATTCTTTGATCATGCTGGTCCCGATCTGAGGCTTCTGCTTTCCTGTCTTCTCTTAGCTCTCTTTCTGTGGTCTATGGTCCATCTGCCAGTTCTTATCTCTTCTTTCGTTTTCTTCACTTCTTTCCATCAGCCTATTTCCAGTCCCAGTAACCCTCCCCAATATCAGCCCCTTTCCAGTCCTCACTCCCAGTACCTTCCAATGTCAACTTGCATTCCCATGATTGCCACTGGTGTCCATTTCCTTCCAGTCCCCCTCCTTCCCCACTGACCAGTCCCTTCTAGTACAAATACCATGGCAGCCCCTCTCAGATCCAGTTCCATTCTCCCATCCCCTCATATCAGCCCATTTGTAGCCTTAGCCCCCAGTTATCTTCCAGGGCCAGCAGCTCTATCCTCCCCTCCCCACAATCAGCCCATGCCCAGTCCCAGTCAAAGCCCCCCAATCAGCTCGCTTCCAGTGCTAATCCCCCCTCAACCCCATTACCAGTGCTAGCCTCCCCTAATCAGCCCAATACCAGTCCTACCCCCCATCAGCTCATTACCAGTCCTAGCCTCCCCTAATCAGCTCATTTCCAGTGCTCGTCCCCTCAACCCCATTACCAGTGCTCCATCCCTCCATGTCAGCCCCCTCCCTCCCTCCCTCCATCCATATCAGCTCCCTCCCTCCATGTCAGCCCGCCTCCCCAATCCCTCCATGTCAGCCCCCTCCATGTCAGCCCCCCTCCCTCCATGTCAGCCCCCTCCATCCCTCCATGTCAGCCCCCCTCCCTCCATCCATATCAGCTCCCTCCCTCCATGTCAGCCCCCCTCCCTCCATCCATCCATCCATATCAGCTCCCTCCCTCCATGTCAGCCCCCCTCCCTCCATCCCTCCATGTCAGCCCCCTCCCTCCATCCATTCATATCTGCTCCCTCCCTCCATGTCAGCCCCCCTCCCTCCCTCCCTCCATCCATTCATATCAGCTCCCTCCCTCCATGTCAGCCCCCCTCCCTCCATCCATTCATATCTGCTCCCTCCCTCCATGTCAGCCCCCTCCATCCCTCCATGTCAGCCCCCCTCGATCCATCCCTCCATGTCAGCCCCCTCCCTCCATGTCAGCCCCCCTCCCTCACTCCATGTCAGCCCACTCCATCCCTCCATGTCAGCCCCCCTCGATCCATCCCTCCATGTCAGCCCCCTCCCTCCATGTCAGCCCCCCTCCCTCCATCCATTCATATCTGCTCCCTCCCTCCATGTCAGCCCCCCTCCCTCCATGTCAGCCCCCTCCATCCCTCCATGTCAGCCCCCCTCCCTCCATCCATTCATATCTGCTCCCTCCCTCCATGTCAGCCCCCCTCGATCCATCCCTCCATGTCAGCCCCCTCCATCCCTCCATGTCAGCCCCCCTCCCTCCATTCATTCATATCTGCTCCCTCCCTCCATGTCAGCCCCCTCCATCCCTCCATGTCAGCCCCCCTCCCTCCATGTCAGCCCCCCTCCCTCCATGTCAGCCCCCCTCCCTCCATCCATTCATATCTGCTCCCTCCCTCCATGTCAGCCCCCCTCCCTCCATGTCAGCCCCCTCCATCCCTCCATGTCAGCCCCCCTCCCTCCATCCATTCATATCTGCTCCCTCCCTCCATGTCAGCCCCCCCCCTCCATCCATCCATTCATATCTGCTCCCTCCCTCCATGTCAGCTCCCTCCCTTCTTCTGCAGCCGCGGCTCCCTGCCTCTTACGGAACCGCGGCTGTGCTTTTAAAATCATCTCGGAGCCCGTCCTGTCTTGACGGGCTCCGTGCAGCATTGTCCCGCCTCCAAAACTTCCTTTAGAGGCGGGACAATGCTGCACGGAGCCCGTCAAGACAGGAAGGGCTCCGAGATGATTTTAAAAGCACAGCCGCGGTTCCCTAAGAGACAGGGAACCGCGGCTGCAGAAGAAGGGAGGGAGCTGACAGGGAGCCCATAACGCGACGTTTAAAGCGGGCAGTGTGCTCCGGAGCCGCGGCAAAGGTGAGAAAGAGCCGCATGCGGCTCCGGAGCCGCGGGTTGCCGACCCCTGCTCTAGTGGAATGAGCCCTGAGCCCTTCCGGCACCTGCTTACCTTTCAACACGTTTAAGCCAACGTAATGGCTTCTTTAATCCATCTTGCAATGGAAGCCTTTGATGCCGCTTCTCCCTTTCTTGGTCCCCCGAAAAGAACAAAAAGTCTGTCCGACTTGCGAAAACTGGCCGTCCGACGAAGATACTTCTTTAAAGCCCGCCGGACATCTAAGAGATGCAACTTTCTTGACCTTGAACTCCCTGCGTCCTCTGCGAACACCGGTAAGGTAATTTCCTGATTCACATGAAAGGCCGAAACCACCTTAGGTAGGAAAGCCGGAACAGGCCTCAGGACCACCTTTGCTGCCAAGAATGAAAGGTAAGGTTCTCTACAGAATAGAGCTTGCAGCTCTGAGACTCTTCTGGCCGAACAGATGGCCACCATTAACACAGCCTTTAGTGTGAGGCCCTTAAGCAACACCCACGCTAACGGTTCAAAAGGCGCGCGTTCCAGCGCGTCCAGCACAAACGGCAGATGTCACTTAGGAATGATCTGTCTACACGGCGGCCTCACGAGAGACACCGCCCTTAGAAATCGTTTAACATCCCACTGACTACCGAGCGTCCGACCACCTAACCTGCCCCTGGTAACACGCTAATGCTGCTACGTGTACCCTCAACGACGCTGCCGTTAGCCCTTTGTCGAATCCCTTCTGCAGGAACTCTAAGATCTGAGGGATGGAGGCCCTTAATGTCTCGCACTTTCTCTCTACGCACCAAGTTTCGAAAATCCTCCAGATACGAACATAAGCCAGCGATGTAGATCTCTTCCTGGCCTTCAACAAAGTAGAAATGACCGCTGCTGAGTACCCCTTGGCCTTCAGCCGCGCCCTTTCAAGAGCCAAGCCGTAAGTGAGAACCGATCCACGTGTGGCATGAATAGAGGCCCCTAAGTCAACAGATCCGCTCGAGGAGGAAGCCGCCAAGGTTTCGCCACCAACCACCTCACCAGGTCCCCGTACCAAGGACGGCAGGGCAATCTGGAGCTATTAGAATTACTTGTCCTCTGAATCGCTCGATTCGTTGTACCACTCTGCCTATCAAGACCCACAGTGGAAAGACAGAGCAGCTGTCCCACCGGCCAGTCCTGAATGAGAGCATCCAAGCCTTCTGACATCCTTTCTCTTCGTCTGCTGAAGAAATGGCTGGCCTTTGCCGAGGCGAAGGTCGCCATGAGATCCATGGCTGGTGCACCCCACCTGCGCACCACCATGTCGAACACTTCGGGATGTAGAACCCACTCCCCTGGATCCACTCTTACCCGACTGAGAAAATCAGCCTCCACATTGTCCATCCCTGCTACATGTGCTGCCGATAGATCTAGGAGATTCGCCTCGGCCCAAACGCACAGGGCCTCGGCTTTGTCCTCCAGCGCTATGCTGCTGGTTCCCCCTTGTCTGTTGACATAGGCTATCGCCATAGCGTTGTCGGAAAACACTCGGACCGCCCTGTTGCCGAGAAATGTCCGAAACTCCTGCAGCGCCAGAGTCACTGCTCTTAATTCCAACCTGTTGATTGGCCACGCTTGCTCCTAAGAGTTCCATCGCCCCTGCGTGAACCTGCCTTGACAATGCGCTCCCCAGCCCAAGAGGCTGGCGTCTGTCATCAAGGACACCCAGGCAGGAGACTCCAGCGCCTTCCCATGCTCTAATGATGCGGGAATCAACCACCACTGTAGGGACTGGTGAGCCTCCTCCGGGCAGGGCAGTCTTCGGGACAGCAAATCCTGTCGATGTGACCATCGCCGAAGCAGCGCTCTTTGCAACGGCCTCATGTGGGCTCTGGCCTATGGCACCGTCTCTATTGACGCCGCCATAGTGTCCAATAACTGGAGGTAATGCCACGCTGAGGGCGCCTTGTACCGTAAGAACCTTTTGACCAAGTTCCGTAGCCCCCGCGCCCTCTCTTCTGATAGAAACAATTTCCCTACTCGGGTGTCGAACTGCGCTCCCAGGTACTCCAAAGTCTGTGAGGGAACCAGCTGACTCTTTGACACATTGACTATCCAACCGAGACTTTCCAGGAAAGATACCACCCGGGCCGTGGCCGACTTGCTCTCAGTCTTTGACTTCGCCCGGATCAACCAATTGTCTAAATAAGGATGCACCAGAATCCCTTCCTTTCTCAAGGCTGCCGCCACCACCATCATGACCTTTGTAAAAGTTCGCTGCGCCGTCGCCAGTCCGAAGGGCAACGCATGGAACTGAAAATGCCCGCACGGAACCGCGAATCTGAGAAACTTGTGATGTGGAGATACGCCTCCGACAAATCCAGAGAAGTAAGAAATTCTCCTCTTTGTACCGCCACTATAACCGATCGCAGCGTTTCCATGTGGAAATGAGACACCCGCAGACAACGATTCACTCCTTTGAGATCTAGAATCGGACGAACGCCTCCGTCCTTCTTTGGCACGATAAAGTAAATGGAGTATCGACCGTATCCACATTGGTCTGGCGGAACCGGCACCATCGCCTTGAAGTCTAGCAACTTTCGTACTGTCCCCCGAATGGCTTCGCACTTGGCGGCTGACTTGCCGGGGGACTGCACGAAGACTTCCCGCACTGGCCTCAAAAACTCCAGCGCGTAGCCCTCCCGGATGACTTCTAGTACCCACTGATCTGACGTGACCCGGACCCAGGCAGAATAAAAATCCTGCAACCGCCCCCCCATGGGAAGCAAGGGAGCCTGGGTCCCCCTTATTTCATTGTGGGTTTCTGGAATTGAGGGTAGAGGAGGAAGATGGTCCAAAACCCCTTCCCGCTCCTCGAAACCCCCGGAAGCCCTGGTTCCTATTGGAGAAACGTCCTCTTTCACCTGAATTGAATCTCTGGAACCTGAACCGGCGAAAATCCTGCTGCTGTCCCCTGCCCGCAGGGATCGCTCGGCCTGTCCTAGGCTTGTCCTCTGGTAATTTACCTCCTTTAGACGCCAAGTCTTTAACCAGTTTCTCTAAATCGTCCCCAAACAACAGACACCCTTTAAAGGGAGGTTTACTTAGTCAAGCCTTAGAGGAGCTATCTGCTGCCCAATTGCGCAGCTACAAGTAACGCCGTGCCGCTACTGCCGAAGCCATGCTCTTAGACAAACCACGCATATCATAATGGATGTCTGCCAAGTAGGCTGCGCCGGACTCTAACCTGGATGCCTCTCCTGACACTTCACTCTCCTGCCCTCCTTACACTCGCTGCGACCAGCGAAGGCAGGCCCTAGCCACCCACGCTACGCAAATAGCCGCCTGGAGCGACAGAGCATTTACCTCAAAAACCTGTCTTAACACCACATCCAATTTCCTATCCTGAGTATCCTTGAGGGTCGTACTACCCTCCACGGGTCACCGCCAAGACCGCCGCATCCACCTTGGGTGATTTAAAAACCTCCTTATCCTGATCCAACAATGGGTACAGCAGGCCCATTACCCTGGATCCCTTCAGAGGTGCTTCTGGAACGTTCCACTCCTCCTGAATCATCTCCTGAAACACCCTGTGCACTGGAAAAGCTCTTTGATTCTTTCTGAACACTTGCAACAAAGGATCCTCTAATGACTCATCCTCTGTTGCACCAGGAACCGGCATATGTAACACCTTTAGCATCTCCACGATGAGCGCCGGCAGTTCTTCTCTTCTGAACACTCGCACACTCTCGCCTGGTCTTCAGTTTCCGAGAGCTCACCTTCCTCTAGCTCTTCCTCCAAGTCCATGCTGTGGCCCTCATCATCCGACAGCGGACCTTCCGAGGTCACGGAAAGTTCTCCCGCATCCCCCTCGGTACACGGCCTCTTGAGCCCGCACGAGTGTTCACCGGTCTGCAGGTGCGTTGCGAGCCTCTTCACCCCGCCTGCATCCGCGGTGCCTTTTTGCTGCTGAGCGCTACCGAATATCATCTGCTGCAGCAGCGTGACAAATTCCTGCAAAAATATGGAAGACAGTTCCTTTGGCAACCCCCCCTGAAGGGGAGGAAAGTCCGAGGCGGAAGACGGCCCTGCTACCGGCTCCAACCGGGCTACCTCCGCTGCCTGCGAGAGCGAGCCTTCCGCTGCGGTCCCCGGTACTTGTTCTGTCTCTTCTCTGACATGCTCTGTAGGAGAAGCCTCTCTCAGATAGGCTTTACAAACCCCAGAACCTGTGCCGTTTCTAGCCCCACACACCACGCACTGAGGTTTAGAAGGCATGGCAGCTCTGCTCGTAACCTGCAGTCCTAAGCTGTTTCTCCCTCAAGCCAAACAGCTGCACTGCAATGCACCGCAGGCCTAGAGCAGGGGAAAAAAAAACCCTGTCTCTGTTCTTCCCTCAGCTCTTTTTTATTTATATATATATATATTTTTTTTCACAAACACGAACCTACACAGTAAGGGGCCTATCTGAGAAAACTTCAAGCCGACAAGCAAATAAAACTCCCACGGGGGCTTTCCGACTAGGCCACAACCTCCCCTGAAAGTTTAAACGACGCCCTGTCGACGGCCCGCGCCGGGCCTACTGAAATTTTAGTGCCAAAAGACTTTTGCCCAAAAAACTCTCCAACGCATCTCCTTACCTTTGCTGTCCGCCGAGCAAGCCACCCGCCTTGCTTTCACGGGTGATGCTTGCCACCGGCTCCGGAGAGTGTCCGATGAATAGAGGAAAGCTGCCCCCGTCGCACCACTATACTCTACTAGCAAGCTTCATGTGATCGTAAAGAGCCAGCCAAACGCGCTAACAGGCAAACCTCTGTGCGGCACTGGCTGGGGTCTGCTCCGGGTTCCCCCCACGTTATCCTGTGGCTAATCGCACTAAAGGAACTCCTTTCCAGCTAGGTGCTGTGCTGGCTCCCCGTAGCTAACAACGGGTGAGACGGAAGGAGGGGGGGGGGGTGAACTAAACGACAAGAGAGGAGGCCTGCAGTCAAACTTAAAGACACAGTACCCTTGAGTCCAAGCCATTGCCCCCCTGATATAACTGAATTAAATTCTTTTGGCAACTACTTCCATTTAACCTAAGGCTACTCTCAATTGTCTCTCCAGTGAGCCCGGGCCTCCGGACTCCCATCCATCCAGCTGCTTGGAGACTGAGGGTAACTGGTGACAGGAGGCAGATCCCGGGAGGATATACCTGTGACGTCACAAAAAGGAGGAGTTTCTCAGTCTCCAAGCTGCGGGATGAGATAGAGAACCCAGAGGTCTGGGACTAGACTGGTTACACGATCAGGAAGGGGGCTTTCCAGTCTTTTGCACTGAGTGTCACATGTATGATTTTCCCCCAGTTGGTGAGAGGTCTTACGTGTGCACTAGGTGCAAGGAGCTCTTTGCTCTCAGGGAACGAGACCGTTCTCTAGAGGCTAGAGTAGCAGACTTGGAAAACATAAGACAGAGAGGTACATAGACGAGACCTTCAGGGATATAGTCCTGAAGTCCCACCTCCAGTCTGGCAGCATCCCTGTTGCCATGGAGGAGAGAGGTCACGTGACAGGAGAGCATCACCCTGGTGTGGCAGGAAGTGATTCTGTAACTAGGACCTGTCCTCCAGGTGATGTAAAACCCTCTCGCACCGAGCAGGTTTCTCCAGGGCCATGTGCCCATGAGGGAAGGGTTAGGACAGCCGTTATAGTTGGTGATTCGATCATTAGGCATGTAGATAGCTGGGTGGCTGGTGGACGTGAGGATCGCCTGGTAACATGCCTGCCTGGTGCGAAGGTAGCGGACCTCACACGCCACCTAGATAAGGTCTTAGATAGTGCTGGGGAGGAGTCTGCTGTCTTGGTACATGTCGGTACCAATGACATAGGAAAATGTGGTAGGGAGGTTCTGCAGGCTAAATTTAGGCTTTTAGGTAGGAAGTTGAAATCCAGAACTTCCAGGGTAGCATTCTCCAAAATGCTTCCCGTTCCACGTGCAGGACCCAAATGGCAGGAAGAGCTCCGGAGTCTCAATGCGTGGATGAGACAATGGTGCAGAGATGAGGGTTTTGGATTTGGGGAACATTCTGGGGAAAGGAGGGGCTCTTCCGAATGGATGGGCTTCACCTTAACCGGGATGGAACCAGGCTGCTGGCATTAACCTTTAAAAAGGAGATAGAGCAGATTTTAAATATAGATAATAGGGGAAAGCCGACAGTCGCCCAAGAGCGGATGGTTCGGAAGGACGTATTGTGGTGGAGAAGCAGCTGCTGAGGGCAGAACAATAAAGGGAAAACTGCCTTTTTTTCCTTTCACCCAAAGAACTGCAGGCTCTGAAAGGGTTAACTCAGATACGAAAGAGAAAAGTTTCTCAAAGAGAACTGCAGACCAAAACACACCCCCTGTTCCCATGGAGATAGAGGGAGGAGAAGGGAGTGGTTTGGGGGCGGAGTCAGAAGGGATAGGACAGCCCCAAACATTTAGGAAGAAAAACTGCACTCATACAGCAGATTTTCCTGACGGAGGACAGGCTCAGAGCAAGCACCAAGGCAAGCACAGACACAGACACGAGGAGGAGATAAGAGGCTTTCCTCGGGAGGAGAGAAAGAGAGAGAAAATTCAGACACAGAGGACACAAGGGTTCCAGGAAGGAAGGACAAGAAGTCCAGGGGAATCCCTTGCACAGAAGCCGGTGAGAGCCAGGAGTAAAAGGCTGACAAGGCTTGTGGAAACCTCGGGAGAAGAGTCCTCAGAGGAGGAAATATTCTCAAAGGGGTCTTGGCTCAACTCTCTGCCCAGTAAGGACGTTGTCAGCAGAAAACCCAGCACTACTAAGGTGAGCCCTTTACATCGGTTAAAAGGCTTATTAGAGGAAAGGGGTTTTCCCTGCCCTTCCCCCGCTAGCTCTCTCACGGTTAAGGGTGCCTGGGGAAAACTACTGAAGGCTCTGCAGGCTGGGGAGGCTTCCCAAGAGCATACCCAGGAAAACAATGACCCAGGAGAATCAAGTGTGGAGGAAACGGAGGTAGGAGTCTCTGGAGAGTCAGATAGCATTTCAGATATGGAAATAAGCTGTGCTATTTGTGCAAGAGAAACATAAGAGGACCAAAGAGGGTTTGAGTGAAGGAAAAACCCAGCTGGGTGAAGTTAATGTATATTTCTGAGCTACCATGTATTAGGTAAAAGAACTGAGGAAGTTCCTTTTACCAGGACTTTTTAAGCCAGTACTTTTAGCCATGCTTTTTAAAAGTAGCTGTTTCATTTAATGCTGCTTGGGCCAGAGCTAGGCTGAAAGTTTGTATTACAACTGAGAAGGAATTACACTACGTGTGAAAGCAGTTGATTGAGTCAGGAGCTGTGCTACACCTGCTGTGGAACAACGGAGGGTGGCACAGCGCCTCCTGAAGACCAAGTACAGAATATCATTGAAAGTAAAGTTTTACTTGAATGCCAGTTTAAAGGCTACAGCAAGCCAGGGACTGTATAAATGGCTTGAGTATTGTTATGTTTGGAGAAGTATCCTGAGTTTTGTTTTCCCTTATCTTCAATCAATTCATGTTAAAGAATTGACTTGGTTTTGGAATTCCTGATTTCTGAGAATAAAAGAAATTTTCCTGCGACCTTGCACTTGGCTATAATCCTTTCGGGGACACAACTACATGAGTTTAGGCAAGTTTTAACAAAGGTCAATCGTCACAACTCCTGCAGCCATAGGCAACCGCCTGGCCACAAGGGGGAGTGACGACAGGTGGCGTAGTTGTTGGATACAGGAAAACCTACCAATTTGGAGCTACCAGGGAACACCAGGATCTACAAGGTGGCCGGAGGAATATCCTGAAAGCCTTCCTAAGCACTTGGCAGAGAAAACCAGGACCGGAGATTCAACGGAGCGGAGTTGGAGAGCCCAGCTGGGACCAACGCTGTTGAGAGGCCTGAGTCACCACTTACAGCAGGTAAACCCGTAATTAAGGGGGTTATTTGCTGGATTGCTGTAAGTGGGGAGGTTCTGCAGGTGGAGGAGAGGAAGCACTGTGAAAAGGGGCCGCACTTGGTGTTTTTCTTTTTGTTTCTTTTCAGCATTCCAGGATGGAGCAGGCAGAGCTGGTTAACTGGATGACAGACTGTTTCCGCCAACAGCTCGAGAACGTTGTGAGGACGCAGGAGAAAATGGCTGCCATCATGAGGGAACAGCAACAGCCGCTCCTAGACCTCATGACTGCTTGGATGAAGGAGCAAAAGAAGACAACTGACGAGATAAGGACTGGGTCTAGTTCCTCAGGAACATTGTTGGGACTGGGACAATTTACTAAAGGACCTTTATCCTTTGGGCCTTTAACCCCAGGTGATGATGTCGATGACTATTTTGAAGTGTTCGAGCGTGTGGCAGTCCAAAGTGGATGGCCAGCAGAGCAATGGGCCGTTCGGATAGCAGGCTCCCTTACAGGGGAAGCCCTTGCAGCATATAGGGCCGTGCCTGCTGAGCTCGCCTCCACTTATGACGAGGTAAAAAAGGCCGTGAGAGACCGACTGGGATTGACCCCAATGGTCTACCGCCGTCTTTTTAGAGATTGCAAACTGAGGTCAGATGAAATACCTCGGGCTTTGTGCCAACGCCTCAAGGCACTATTGTATAAGTGGCTTTTGCCTGATGGTAAAACTATTGATTCTATTCTAGATACCATTGCTCTAGAACAGTTCATAGAGGCTGTGCCACAGGAAATGCGATCTTTTCTGGTCTTACAAGATTGCAAGAGCACTAAAGAAGCAACTTCTTTGGCAGAGCAGTTTTTGGAGGCTCGAGTAATAGGCCAAATGAAGGGTGCAGGGTTGAGCTATGCAAATGTAAGAGAGCCAGAAAGAGTGAGCAAGACCATGCTAGGAGAGGTTATACAAGGAAAACCCCTAAGCAGGTCAGGATATGAGCAGCGTAAGTGTTATGGCTGTGGAAATAAAGGCCACTTAAAGAAAGATTGTCGCACCAGGACAGTCTTGATAACCAACCACTCCCAAGAAGGAGAGGGCTTTCTGCTGTCAGTGGAGGTGGAGAACATCCCAGTACAGGCGCTCTTAGATTCTGGCGCCGACCAGTCGATGGTCTCCCAACAGCTGTGGGCAGAGATACAAGCCAGGAGAGGGGGCCCCATAGAAAAACTTTCGGAGGGGAATATAAGGATCCGATGCGTTCACGGCGCAGCATCCGCTTATCCCTTACAGAAACTTGTAGTAAAGGGCCTAGGTATGAAGAGAACTATCACTTTAGCTGTGGTCCCTAAACTGCCATATCCCGTAGTTTTAGGGAGGGACGGGCCACAGTTCAAACATGGGCTAGCCAAGGGTCTAGAGGCCAGGACAGGGTTAATGTCGGAGGGGGCCCAAACCAAGGCTAGGGACAAAGATTCCAGTGATGAGCTGACACCCTCTAGGGAGAGAGATAAGCTGGGACAGGCGAAGGGCTTTACTTCCTCTCGGGAACCTAAGGCCAGGTCCCAGGTACTGCCTGCTCCCTTGTTTGCGACTGCTCACAAGAAGCCAGATAGAGGGGTAGCTCCAAGGAAAGACCAGGAGATAAAACCTAAGTTCGTATTGAAATGCTGTCGCACTACTCCTAATGCCCGGTTACCCAAGCAAGCGACAGAATATGCCGCAGGGTTAGATCTTCACAGTGCTGAAGATATTAGCATCCCAAGACTGGGGAGAGCTTTGGTGGAGACGGGGCTGCAAGTAGAAATACCGCCTGGATGCTATGGCCGGATTGCTCCCCGCTCCGGCCTAGCAGTAAAGAGCTGTATTGATGTAGGAGCCGGGGTAGTGGACCCTGATTACCGGGGACCGGTTAAAGTTTTATTGCTAAATTTTGCTAAGACAGACTTTCAGGTAAACACGGGAGACCGGATAGCCCAGCTAATTCTGGAAAGGGTTGGGTTTCCTCCGGTGGAAGAAGTCCCGGAGTTAAACCCTACCATCCGGGGGTCAGCGGGGTTTGGTTCCACGGGGCGGGCGGAAATAAAGGGGTTAGCAGCCACTAGGGAGGAGGATAAGGCTGATGTTGACCTTGGTCTTCAATTGGCTGACTGTAAAGCCAAGCCCACTCCGAGGATGGGAGATGAACTGGCATGGAACCAACAACAGGACCTGTTCAGGTTGTTGCGAAGGTTCCCCGACGTCCTAACCCCGATACCGGGAGAGACAAAGCTTGTGGCCCACGAGGTGGTAACCCCACCAGGTGAGGTGATACGGCAAAGGCCGTACAGGCTTCCGGAAGCCAAACAGCAAGAGGTTGTCCGGCAGGTCAGGGAAATGTTGGACATGGGCGTAATCGAGGAGTCGGTTAGCCCATGGAATAGTCCAATAGTTATGGTCCCGAAGCCTGACGGAACGATACGGTTTTGTATCGATTTCCGAAAAGTAAATGCGATTTCTAAATTCGATACCTATCCCATGCCCAGGATAGAGGAGTTGTTGGACCAGCTGGGGCAAGCTGCTTATCTAACCACCCTTGACATGTCCAAAGGGTACTGGCAGATTCCCCTTACCCGGGAGTCTCGCCAGAAAACCGCCTTCAGTACACCGATAGGACTGTACCAGTTCCGTCGGATGCCCTTTGGCCTCCACAGAGCGGCGGCCACGTGTCAGAGGCTGGTAGACATCGTCCTACGCCCACATCGCCGATATGCTCTAGCCTACATGGACAATGTGGTAATACACAGTAAAAGTTGGGACCAACATCTTGCTCATATCACCGCTGTATTGGAAGCGATGAAAAAAGCTGGGATCACCTTAAACCCTAGCAAGTGCATGTTTGGAGGGAGGGAGGTGAAGTATCTCGGGCACATTGTGGGACGGGGAGTAGTGAAGCCCCTCATTGACAAAGTGAGAAGCGTGAAAGCCTTTCCGAAGCCCATCAATAAGAAGCAGGTACGTAGCTTTTTAGGCTTAATTGGCTACTATAGACGATTCTTGCCCCATTTCGCGACGGAAAGCGTTGCTCTCACAGAGATGCTAAAGAAAAATGCGCCAACGCGGGTAAAATGGTCACCAAAGGCAGAGCAGGCCTTTACCCAACTAAAAGAACAACTGTGTTCAGCGCCGGTCTTAAGGGGGGTGGACTTTAATAAGTCCTTTATACTGCAGACTGATGCGTCTGAGACAGGGGTAGGTGCGGTTCTAGCGCAAAAACATGGAGGGGTAGAGCACCCGGTTATGCTTTTAAGTAGAAAGCTGACACCTGCAGAACAGAAATATTCCACGGTCGAGAGGGAATGCCTCGCCATACGTTGGGCAGTGGAGGCGCTTCGTTTTTACCTAACTGGCCGTAGGTTCCGTTTAGTAACCGACCATGCGCCACTGAAGTGGTTAACCAGTATGAAAGACCACAACCCTCGCCTCACCAGATGGTACATGGCCCTACAGGCCTACGATTTTCAGGTGGAACACAGGGCGGGGAGGCTACATACTAACGCCGATGCCCTTTCACGGATTCCGCACTGTGCGCTAGAAATGCCAGCGCGGAATATCTTAAGGGGGGGTTATGTGGTGGAGAAGCAGCTGCTGAGGGCAGAAAAATAAAGGGAAAACTGCCTTTTTTTCCTTTCACCCAAAGAACTGCAGGCTCTGAAAGGGTTAACTCAGATACGAAAGAGAAAAGTTTCTCAAAGAGAACTGCAGACCAAAACACACCCCCTGTTCCCATGGAGATAGAGGGAGGAGAAGGGAGTGGTTTGGGGGCGGAGTCAGAAGGGATAGGACAGCCCCAAACATTTAGGAAGAAAAACTGCACTCATACAGCAGATTTTCCTGACGGAGGACAGGCTCAGAGCAAGCACCAAGGCAAGCACAGACACAGACACGAGGAGGAGATAAGAGGCTTTCCTCGGGAGGAGAGAAAGAGAGAGAAAATTCAGACACAGAGGACACAAGGGTTCCAGGAAGGAAGGACAAGAAGTCCAGGGGAATCCCTTGCACAGAAGCCGGTGAGAGCCAGGAGTAAAAGGCTGACAAGGCTTGTGGAAACCTCGGGAGAAGAGTCCTCAGAGGAGGAAATATTCTCAAAGGGGTCTTGGCTCAACTCTCTGCCCAGTAAGGACGTTGTCAGCAGAAAACCCAGCACTACTAAGGTGAGCCCTTTACATCGGTTAAAAGGCTTATTAGAGGAAAGGGGTTTTCCCTGCCCTTCCCCCGCTAGCTCTCTCACGGTTAAGGGTGCCTGGGGAAAACTACTGAAGGCTCTGCAGGCTGGGGAGGCTTCCCAAGAGCATACCCAGGAAAACAATGACCCAGGAGAATCAAGTGTGGAGGAAACGGAGGTAGGAGTCTCTGGAGAGTCAGATAGCATTTCAGATATGGAAATAAGCTGTGCTATTTGTGCAAGAGAAACATAAGAGGACCAAAGAGGGTTTGAGTGAAGGAAAAACCCAGCTGGGTGAAGTTAATGTATATTTCTGAGCTACCATGTATTAGGTAAAAGAACTGAGGAAGTTCCTTTTACCAGGACTTTTTAAGCCAGTACTTTTAGCCATGCTTTTTAAAAGTAGCTGTTTCATTTAATGCTGCTTGGGCCAGAGCTAGGCTGAAAGTTTGTATTACAACTGAGAAGGAATTACATTACGTGTGAAAGCAGTTGATTGAGTCAGGAGCTGTGCTACACCTGCTGTGGAACAACGGAGGGTGGCACAGCGCCTCCTGAAGACCAAGTACAGAATATCATTGAAAGTAAAGTTTTACTTGAATGCCAGTTTAAAGGCTACAGCAAGCCAGGGACTGTATAAATGGCTTGAGTATTGTTATGTTTGGAGAAGTATCCTGAGTTTTGTTTTCCCTTATCTTCAATCAATTCATGTTAAAGAATTGACTTGGTTTTGGAATTCCTGATTTCTGAGAATAAAAGAAATTTTCCTGCGACCTTGCACGGCTATAATCCTTTCGGGGACACAACTACATGAGTTTAGGCAAGTTTTAACAAAGGTCAATCGTCACAACTCCTGCAGCCATAGGCAACCGCCTAGCCACAAGGGGGAGTGACGACAGTATCCTTGAAGGATACTACCAAAAGCAGAGAGGTTCCAAAAAAGAGTAATGCAGCCCAAATGCCCTCGAGTATGGATCAGACAGAGCTTAAAGATCCCAAATTACCCATGTCTACCAATAGCCAAATTCATATGAATAAAATACAGTCTCTAAAATGCTTGTATGCAAATGCCAGAAGTCTAAAAAATAAGATGGGAGAGTTAGAATATATAGCACTAAATGAGAGGTTAGATATGATTGGAATATCAGAGACATGGTGGAAGGAGGACAACCAGTGGGACACTGATACCTGGGTACAAAGTATATCGTAATGATAGAGCTGATCAAATTGGTGGAGGGGTTGCGCTCTATGTTAGAGAAGGCATTGAGTCAGAAAGGATTAAAGTTTTGCAGGAAACAAAATCTGCTGTAGAATCTCTATGGATTGAAATTCCATGTAAAAAGGGGAAGGCAATCGCAGTGGGGGTGTACTATCGACCGCCTGGCCAGAATGAACAAATAGATGATGAAATGCTCAAAGAAATCAAGGACGCTAACAAAAGATACAGCGCAGTAATAATAATGGGTGATTTCAATTACCCCAGTATCGACTTGGTCAGTGTCACGTCAGGACATGCTAGGGAGATAAAGTTCCTAGATGAAATAAATGACTACTTCTTGGTGCAGCTTGTTCATGAACCGACCAGAGGGGAAGCTATATTAGACCTAGTCCTTAGTGGAACACCAGATCTAGTGCAAGAGATAAGGGTGTTGGGGCCACTTGGCAATAGTGATCATAGCATGATCGCCTTTGATTTAATTAGTGGAGGAGGGATAGTAAGGAAATCCAGAGTACTACCTTTTAACTTTCGAAAGGAAGACTATGATAAAATGAGGAAAATAGTTAAGAAAAAGCTAAAAGGAGCAGTTGCAAAGGTTAAAGACTTACATCAGGCTTGGGTGTTGTTGAAAAATACTAATCTTGAAAGCCCAGGCCAGCTGTATTCCACGCTTTAAGAAAAGTGGAAAGAAATCCAAAAAACTGCCAGCATGGTTTAAAAGGTGAGGTCAGAGAGGCTGTTGTTGCCAAAAAAGCATCTTTCAGGAAATGGAAAAAAGAGCCAAACAGCGAAACCTGGAAACAGCACAAGCACTGGCAAGTCAAATGCAAGGCATTGATAAGGCAGGCAAAGGGAGAATTTGAGAAGCAGCTTGCTGCGGAAGCAAAAACGCGAAAGAAAGACTTTTTCAATTACATTCGTAGCAAAAAACCTGAGAGAGTCAGTTGGTCCATTAGATGATAGAGGGGTTTAAAGGGGCACTAAGAGGCGACAAGGCAATAGTGGAGAGACTGAATGAATTCTTTGCTTCGGTCTTTACTGAGGAAGATGTAGGGATGTTACCCATGACTGAAGTGGTATTTAAAGGTGCGGAAGAATTTAAGGAAATATCAATATATCGGGAAGATGTATTACAACTATTAGATAAACGGAAGAGTAGCAAATCACCTGGGCCGGATGGTATACATACAAGGGTGTTGAAGGAACTGAAATATGAGATTGCAGACCTGCTATTAGTAATCTGTGAACTATTATTAAAATCATCTCTAATACCTGAAGATTGGAGGATCGCCAATGTAATACCAGTTTTTAAAAAGGGTTCCAGGGGTGATCCAGGACACTACAGACCGGTGAGCCTGATGTCAGTACCGGGAAAAATGGTAGAAACCATCATAAAGTATAAAATTACTCAGCATGTAGATAGTCATGGCCTAATGGGAGACAGCCAACATGGCTTTAGACAAGGAAGATCTTGTCTTACTAATCTGTTATGTTTTTTTGAAGGTGTGAACAAAGGTGAGTCGGTTGATATAGTGTATCTGGACTTTGAGAAAGCCTTTGACAAGGTCCCTCAGAGACTTTTGGCAAAACTAAAGAGTCATGGGATAGAAGGTAGTGTACTATTGTGGATCAGGAACTGGCTAAAAGATAGAAATCAGAGGGTAGGGCTAAATGGACGATTTTTCCAATGGAGAACGATGAATAGTGGTGTACCCCAGGGATCTGTGCTGGGTCTGCTGCTTTTTGACATATTCATAAACGACCTGGAAAGTGGAATAACGAGTGAGGTTATCAAATTTGCAGATGACACAAAACTATTTAAAGTTGTTAAAACCCAAGAGGATTGTGGAAAATTGCAAGAGGATCTTGATAAATTGGAAGACTGGGCATCAAAATGGCAGATGAAATTTAATGTGGACAAGTGCAAGGTTATGCACCTAGGGAAGAACAACCCAAACTATGGTTACACGATGCAAGGTTCCACATTAGGAACCACCACCCAGGAAAGAGATTTAGGCATCATTGTGGATACCATGTTAAAACCCTCGGCCCAGTGTGCAGCGGCGTCCAAGAGAGCAAATAGAATGCTAGGTATCATAAGGAAAGGAATGGAAAATAAAACAAAAGATATTATAATGCCTCTATATCGTTCATGGTGAGATTGCACCTTGAATATTGTGTGCAATTCTGGTCGCCGTATCTTAAAAAGGATATAGCGATATTAGAAAAGGTTCAGAGAAGAGCCACCAAAATGGTAAAAGGGATGGAAGGATACTCCTATGAAGGAAGGCTAAAAAGGCTAGGGCTCTTTAACCTGGAAAAGAGACGGCTGAAGGGAGATATGATAGAAATCTATAAATTAATGAACGGAGTGGAACAGGTAAACGTAGATCGATTGTTTACGTTATCAGAATATAGAAAGACTAGGGGACATGCAATGAAGCTACAGGGTAAACTATTTAAGACTAATAAAAGAAATATTTTTTTCACTCAACGTGTAATCAAACTCTGGAATTTGTTACCAGAGGATGTAGTTAAAGCTGCTAGTGTAGCTGGGTTTAAAAAAGGTTTGGACAAGTTCCTGGAGGACAGGTCCATAAACCATTATTAAAAGGGACCCGGGATATCACTGCTTGACCCCAATACAAGCACTGAGGAACCTGTGTCTTTTGGGGAGACTGCTAGGTACTTATGACCTAGTTTGGCCACTGTTGGAAACAGGATACTGGACTTGATTGACCTTGGTCTGACCCAGTATGGCATATCTTATGTTCTTAAGTAAGAAGTGGAAACCACTGACATTGAGCCCGAGGCAAACAACAATCTGTACTGTTTGGCTCAGTTCTTTAGGCCTCTCTGTCATTTGTTGGCAGAAAGTACAAGACTTGGGTTGATGTTCTGTATTACTAATTAAAAATGTATTTGGATCAGCAAGGATGAACTTTTGAGCCATCCTGTCTCTTAATCATGCTGAGCTATTTCTGCATGTGAGAAATCAACCGAGAAATCATGCTGAGCCAGCTGTTTGCTAGCTTACTAGCCCGGAGACCAAAGCTGTAAGAGTTGCAGACCTAAATTAACTCGGAGAATAAACAAAGGCTGTGAGCCAACAAAGGCTGGAGAAGGACTATCAGAAATTACGACTTAGCAAAGGTGTATGGAGAAGAGAATATCTGTAGGGAAAAGCTCATGTGAAGTCATGTGGTCCAGCTGTGACACATTTGTTACAGCCTATAAAAAGAGAGAGAAAATCCAGAACAGAGAGAGAGAGTAGATATCCGCTTGGCTATGCGTATGCTAATCCTTGAGGAATCCCAGACTTTTTCTCCAGCCTTCACTGTGCTCTCCCAGCTGATGATAAAGGGGCTGTGATGATGGAAAAGGCTGGTGATGAATTGATTGTTCTACGGTATGTGTTGTCCTTGTAATATTGTTATATTGTCTAGCTAATTGTCATATTAAATAGCTTAAGTTCAGAACTCTTTCAGTGATTTACTATTCTCCTGTAATTAATTGCTTTATTATTCTAATTGCCTTCTAGTTATCTTTTCTAACTAATCATAGGTAAATAAGTGAATTACTTGTCTTTCTAAATAAGTATAAATTAGTAAGTCAAATAAGTAAAGCACAGTTACTTACCTGTAACAGGTGATCTCTGGGAATAGCAGGAATAAGTCTTCACATATGGGTATCGTCGGTACCGACGGAGCCTGCGCGGGAACGCTCCCCAGCGTCCAAAAGGAAAGCTTTTGGGAGCATCCCACAGCGCCTGCGCGCTGCCTTCCCGCCTTTCCTAACTGCCTCTCTCCAATTCGAGTTTTAAAGCTGAGACAAAGAGAGAGAGAGGAAAGGAAAGATAGACAGAGAGATACAACTCCTAGGGGAGTTGGGTGGGTTGTGAAGACTTATTCCTGCTGTTCCCAGAGATCACCTGTTACAGGTAAGTAACTCTATCTCCAGGAACAAGCAGGAATGAGTCTTCACATATGGGGACTCCCCAGCTAGAGATGCCTGGGAGATCACCCAGGTTGTGAATCCCTGGAAAGGGCTCTACCTCCACCCATGAATCTCAGGCATCCAGTCAGGGATGGAGGGTAGGAGTTGATTAGGTATGGAACAGGTGTTTGAGAACAGCCTGACCAAACAAGGCATCCCAGCGGGAGTCCTTGTCCAAGCAGTAATGGGCTGCAAAGGTATGAACCGAGGCCCAGGTGGCCGCTCGACTAATTTGGTCGATGGACACAGAGTTTAGATGAGCCATAGAAGCTGCCATGGCCCTCACATTGTGAGCTGTGACATGGCCCTCCAGAGAAAGGTTCTTACTCTGGTAGGCGAAGGAAATACATTGAGCAAAACAACTTGACAGAGTTCTTCTAGAGACTGGAAGTCCCAAATGAGAGGGATCAAAAGCAACAAAAAGTTGGAGGCGGAGCCTAGCGCGAAGGGAAATGGCTGCGTAGAGCGAGAGCTCCAGGGGTATTTGCATCAATCCTGTGTCTGCGCCGGCATTTCGGACCACGACCCCTCCAATTTTGCTATACGATCTCTGGAGATGGCGAACTCTAAGCCAGTTCGCCTGGATTTTGCCTCGGGGTCTGGCACTGGCACAAAACGTTCAAAAACAGAACCTCCGTCCCCGCAAAAGATGGCGGCCGGGCGTGAGCAGCCGGAAGCGCTACAAGAACTGTTGCAAGAGATCCGTGCGGTGAAGGCCATCGTGACGGCGAACAGTGCCTCGTTGCAGAACATGCAGGAAGACATATTGCAACTTAAAGAGCAATTCGGGACCCTTGCAGTGCGCCAGGACCAAACGGAGCATCGGCTACAGGTGCAAGAGGAACAGCTGAAACTTTTGGGAAAACATACCCGTCAAATTGAACAACTGCAAAAGGAGATAGAGGACGTTAATAACCGGGCCAGGAGAAATAATGTCCGTATAGTAGGTGTCCCGGAAGGGGCAGAGGGGCAAGATATGTTTGGTTTCCTGCAGAAGCTCCTCACTACTGCACTACACATGTCCTTCGACACTCCTTGTGAGCTAGACAGAGCGCACCGTGTCCCCTCACAGGCCCTACCTAACAACAAGAGGCCGCGGCCTATTATTTTTAAAACGCTGCGGCACCAGCATGCCATCAAGATTCTAGAGGCAGCACGGGCTCGTTTCCCGGTGACTTTTGAGGGACACAAACTCCTGTTCTTTCCTGACTTTGCTAAAACTACGGTGGAGAGAAGGAAACATTTTTTGGATTTAAGACCGCGCCTACAGCGTTTACAGGCGCGCTTTGGTCTTCTTCAACCGGCACGAATGAGGGTGACCTTACATAATGTCACAAAAACTTTTGATGACCCAAATGCACTGGGGCTATATATTGAGGAAAAGGAAGCTGAGCTGATGAACTCTTAAGCGTGTCCCCTATATTTATTTTTGTACTATTACCTATTGTTGCACTGGGATAGTCAGATCCTCATTGGCGGGAGCTCTTTTCCTAGCTCACGACAGGGGATATGTTTTATGCGCATAGTAGTCCACTAGCCGGCGCAGGCACTTATTAATATCCATATAGCCTCTGTTTGCGCCTTCCCGCTTCAGTGTGGGCTCGCCCGTTCAGGACGGCAGAGTCCCCCCCCCCCCTGGTTAGTATGGGCTGTAGGCTTAGTAATCGTAGGATAGGTGCTGTTTACTTTTTCATTTGTGTGAACTGCTTGAGCTTGGTAATATCTATCTGTGGCAGAATCAACTATATGATGGAAGGGGGAGTCATGTCGCCGGGGCACTGGGTACAATCTGCATGTTGTTGCTAGTCTCATGGCATCCCTGCGCATTCATTCGTTGAATGTTAATGGGGTGAATAACCCCATTAAGCGCAAAAAGATTATACTGTATGGCAAGCAACTTCAGAGCGATATTTTGCTATTGCAGGAGACACATTTGAATGAAAGGGAGTCCCTGAAACTGAATATCCGCCCCTTTTCCTTGATAGCGTTTTCACCAGCACGGGGTAAACATAATGGGGTGGCTATCCTTGCCCGGAAGTCGCTTAACTTGCGGGTGCTTTCTTCCAGGGGGGATGAGGAGGGTAGGTGGGTCCAGGCCTGTCTTAAAGTGGGAACCCTCGAACTGATAATATTTAACATATATGCCCCCAACGCAGACTGTCCTGATTTCTACAGGACTATAGTTGAGTTAACTTGTGCTGCTTCGCCCACTCCAATCGTTCTGGGAGGCGACTTCAACCTAGTCCTGGACGCATTGGTAGACAGGAAGCCTCCCAGAGCTCTTGAGAGCGGCCAGGCTCAGGGGATTCTTCATTCCTTAGTGCGAGAAGCTGGATTGGTAGATGTGTGGAGACTACTTCACCCTGAGGGGCAGGAGTTTACCTTTTACTCGTCTCCCCATCAGTCTCTGTCGCGCATAGACTACCTCTTGGTATCTAAGTCCCTAATTCCATATCTCATAACTGCAGATATTCTCGCCTCCAATGTGTCGGATCATGCAGCTGTCTCTGTCCTTTTGGAGGGTATAGGGTCTAACTCTACTCGGGGCAACTGGAGTTTTGATCGCACCTGGTTGTCCAATAATGAATTCCAGTAACAGCTGCGTGAAGCGATCCTTAACTATTTTGACCTAAATCCCCCTCACTTGACATCAGGGTGGGCTAGATGGGAGGGATTTAAAGCATCTATGAGGGCGGTTATCACTAGTTTTAGTATTAGGCAGACAAAGATAACTAGGACGCAACTTGGGGTGCTAGAGGCACAAATTAAAGCTGGAGAACGGTTATTAGCTCGCGGATCTGACCCTTGTGTGTTATTGCGGCTGCAGCGCTTACGCTTTCATTATAATCAGATTCTCACTACTGAGGCGGTCAAAAGTATACGCTCGCAAGAAGGTCTATATTACCGAGACAGTAATAGGGCCAGCACGCTGCTAGCCCATCAGTTAAATGCCCGGCAAGAGCGGGGGCGGGTTGCTGCCCTCAGGGATCCCAAACAGGGGAAGATGTTGGTCACGGACCCAGATATATTGGCGGCCTTTCGGGAATTCTATGATCGCCTTTACTCGTCAGAAGGTAGTTGTTCTCTGACGGCCTTTCAACACCTTTTAAAGCTGGTCCAGAGACCAGGGATAGATCCGGCTCTGTTGGCCCCGCTTGATCTCCCTATAACCTTGAAAGAACTTGGTGATGCAATAGGCTCTCTATCTGCAGGGAAAGCAGCGGGTCCGGATGGGCTCCCGGCGGAATTTTTTAAGGTTTTCTGTGAAGATCTCGGCCCTTTCATGTTACAATATTACCAAGCGTTGTTGGCGGAATATCCTCGAATCGGCTCCTTTGCGGCTGCCAACATTGTTGTCATTGAGAAGCCTGGACGAGATCCTTTAGAAGTAGGAAATTACCGCCCCATTTCATTACTAAATGCTGACTATAAGATTTATGCCTCTATCCTGGCGAAGCGCTTGTCCTCCGTGCTTCCGATCTTGATTCACCCGGACCAATGTGGTTTTGTTAGTGGTAGATCAACGGCGGATAACGCCCGGCTTTTGTGTCATGTTCTGACTGAGGCTGTCTCTGTAGAAACGCCGATGGTTGGCCTATCCCTTGACGCCGAGAAGGCGTTTGATCGTCTTGAGTGGTCCTTCTTGTTTCATGCCCTTTGCTGGTTTGGCTTGGGAGAAGGTTTTATCCAATACATTGATATACTGTACGCTCATCCCACGGCACGTATTTGTGTTAATAATGCCATATCTCAGGAATTTCGGTTGAGTAGGGGGACGCGACAGGGCTGTCCCCTCTCGCCGATGCTATTTAATTTGGCTTTGGAGCCTCTTACCATGCTAATTAGACAGAATGCCAGGATACATGGCATTAAAATTCGGGGTCTTGAGCTCAAAATGTCAGCATATGCGGACGACTTGTTGCTTTTTACCACCCCTTCTTCCATCCCTTCTGTTCTCACGCAAATTGATGACTATGCCGCGTTGTCTGGCTATAAAATTAATTGGATGAAGTCTGTGGCCTTTCCCCTAAATGCCCGGGTGTTTAAGGAGGATGTAACACAATTTCCGTTTATCTGGGAAGTAGGTGCGGTGAAATATTTGGGGGCTTATTACTGCTATCCTTTTGAGGAAACTGTGCGGTATAATGTGGACCGTCTTATCTCTTTAGTGAAAACTTTGACAGCCCAGTGGTCTCCTTTGCATCTCTCATGGTGGGGTCGCATGGAGTCGATTAAAATGACCATTGCCCCGAAAATCAACTATGTTCTTGAAATGTTGCCTGTACTGTTTGCGCCCCCGGTATATAAGCAGATTGAGAAGGTGCTAGTGAGATTTCTCTGGAATGATAAACCCCCGAGGATTGCATTGTTTAAACTCAAGAGGGCTAAGGAGGAGGGTGGGGTGAGTTTCCCTGACTTTCAGCTGTATCACCGGGCCTTTTTGCTCAAACAAGGGGGTAGGTGGCGGGAGGAGGTGACGGAGCTTAGCCCTGTCTGGCTGGAATTGGAGCGGCGGTTGGTAAAACCGTTCCCTTTATTATTGGCCCCGGGCATGCTCTTCCCTTTGTCCCCCCGCTGGCCCTCCATCTTAACAGACACTCAGCAGGCCTTTCAGGACCTTTTGTCCCAAAGCTCTCTAGTGGAAAGGTTTTCTCCGGATCTCCCGCTTTGGTACAACCCTTTATTCAAAATCCAGAATAAAACCTTTGCCTGGCGACAGTGGTATGACCGCAATATCTGGACACTGAGCCAGTTGGTTCGGGACGGTAGGTGGCGGGACTTTGGGGATTTGCAGCGGGAATTCCATCTTCCCGGTGCCCTTGTTTTTCAGTGGGTACAATTAAAGCACTGTATAGGCTCTGCGTTGGGGGATGTTCGATTTTCCAGTTCAGAAGGGACTCTTCTAAGTGCACTTGCTCAGGCCTGGGCTAGCGCTGGTATAGTTTCTTCGCTATACAAACAACTTAGGGGGCAGTGTTCTTCACAGACCCAGGGAACGAGGTGTGTCTGGGAACATGAAGCAGGAGTCACTCTATCTCGGCGACAGCGGTCCACCTTTTGGGCTAGGCAAACTCATATCTCTAGGTCTGCCTCCCTCACGCAGACCTTGTACTTTTTTGCCCACAGAGCTTTTGTTACCCCGGTCAAGGTGACTAAATGGGACCCCTCGGTCGGCAATACATGCTGGCTTTGTAAAGTGGCAGTAGGTACCTTTCGGCACATGGTCTATGACTGCCCACTTCTTTGTATGTATTGGACCCAGGTATGGGACTGTATCCAAAACATCCTAGGATTTAAAGCCCCTCTTTCTTGGGAGATCTTGGTTTTCAGATCTGGGTCTGGGATTCCAGTGGGACGACATGACTCCTTCCTTTTAGATTTTCTTCTGGGGATTGCCATTTGTTGTAGAATGAGGAATTGGAAAATACTTGTTGACCTCCAATACCAGGTCTGGTGGAATTGCGTATGTCTATACAGTAAATACGAATTGATGCCACGTAAAGGCGCCCGCCACGGGCCTGGATACTGGAGGAAATGGCATTCCCTGCTTGTGTACTGTAATGCAGCTCGTTGTTCACATGATGGCATATCTTTCTCAGCCCTATCGGTTTAATTTATGTTTACCCCCTTTACGTATTCTGCACCTTGCTTCTGTTGTATGGGGGTTGATGTGCTGCAGCACATGGGTTGCCGGGGGGGGGGAGGGGTGGGTTGGGTGGGGTGGTTATGTGTGATGTTGGATGGTTGTTGATGTTTGTTTTGTGAAACTTTAAATAAATGCTTCAAAAAAAAAAAAAAGCAACAAAAAGTTGAGAGGACTTTCTATGTTCCTGTGTCCTTTGTAAGTAGAAAGCAAGTGCTCTTTTACAATCCAGGGTATGAAGATTCCTCTCTGCACTTGATGCATGAGGACCCGGAAAAAAGACAGGTAAATACACCTCCTGGTTCAGATGAAAAGGTGAGACCACTTTAGGCATAAAATGTGGATTAGTTCTAAGGACTACCTTGTCATGATGGAACCTTGTATAAGGAGGATTAGCCACTAAGGCTTGCAACTCACTGATACGGCGAGCTGAGGTGACTGCAATGAGAAAAATAACCTTCCAGGAAAGGAATTTCAAGGAGGTAGTGGCTAAGGGTTCGAAGGGTGGCTTCATGAGCTGGCCAAGAACCAGATTCAAGTCCCATGCCACTGGAGGTGATCTAATGGGAGGTTTAGTCAAAAGAAGGCCTCTCATGAATCTTGCTATAAGAGGATGAGAGGAAATAGGTTGTCCATTGAGGGGTTTAAGGGATGCTGCAATAGCACTCAAATGGACTCTGATTGAATTCGTCTTAAGGCCTGCATGGGATAAATGCAGCAAATACTCTAGTAAAGAATTCAGAGGTATTGCAAGAGAGTTAAGACCCTTCTCTGCACACCAAATGGTAAACCTCTTCCATTTAAAAGCATAGGAACGTCTGGTGGAAGGCTTTCTGGAAGCATGAAGGATATCCTTCACCTGCTGAGAAAGAGGTAAATCTTGAAGGTCTAGGCCTTCAGCAACCAGGCCCTGAGATGAAGAGACTGGGGATTTGGGTGCCACAACGTTCCCTCCTCCTGGGAGAGGAGATCTGGAGCAGACCCCAAGTCCAGGGAAGGAGCTTGAGAGAGATGCAGAAGTAGAGGGTACCACACTTGGCGTGGCCAACATGGTGCTATGAGGATCATAGACCCCTTGTCTCTCTGAAGCTTGAACAGTGTCTTGGGAATGAGGGGAATAGGAGGAAAGGCATAGAGGAAATCTTGCCCCCAATGAAGGAGGAAGGCATCCCTGGCCTGAACTCCCTGACACAGAATCCTGGAACAGAACCGGGGAAGTTTGGCATTCCACTGACTTGCAAACAGGTCTATGTCTGGGGTTCCCCAAATTCGAAAGATCTTGGCTATCTGGTCCCCATGGAGGGACCATTCGTGTGGAAGCAGAACTCGACTGAGTCTGTCTGCCCAAGAGTTTTGAACCCCTGGAAGATAACACTGCCATGAGATGGATGTGATGCTCTCTGGCGAAGGCCCACAATCTCAGAGCTTCGTTGCAAAGCGATAGAGAGCCAGTCCCCCCCTGCTTGTCCACGTAGAACATGGCTACTTGGTTGTCCGTGTGGATGAGGACTGTCTTGTAGCTGAGCAGGGTGTGGAAGACTCAGAGCCAGAAAGATTGCTCTGAGCTCTAAGAGGTTGATATGTAGAGATGTCTCCTGTGGAGACCAGATCCCTTGGGTGGAGAGATCTTGTAGATGAGCTCCCCAACCCTTTGGAGAGGCATCTGTGGTAAGGGTTGCTTGGGGTAACACCTGTTGAAAGGGGGATCTCAACAACAGATTTTGAGTGGACTTCCAATGGAGAGAGCAAGAGAGGCGACTGGAGGTCGCTATCTTGTCTGACAGGCACCCTGATGCCTGGGTCCATTGGGTGGACAAAGTCCATTGAGCTGCTCTCATGTGAAGGCGAGCATAAGGAACCACATGCACGGTGGATGCCATGTGGCCTAACAGTTGTAACATCTCTCGAGCAGTTAAATGGGATTTTAACTGAATCTGTGAGGCTAACTGCACCAAGCGTAGGCAACGGGCCTGGGGAAGATAGGCCCTTGCAGTTGTGGTATCCAGTAAGGCCACTATGAACTCTAGAGATTGAGTAGGGGTGAGATGGGATTTTGGAATGTTTATAACAAGTCCCAGATACTGAAGAACACGCCTTGTGCAGGCCAGGGAAGTCTGGGCCTCTGACTGGGATGGAGCTCGAATGAGCCAGTCGTCCAGATATGGGAATACGAATATCCCTAGAGTGCGTAGAAATGCAGCTACTACTGCCATGCATTTTGTGAACACTCTTGGTGCAGAGGCCAGGCCGAAAGGAAGCACTTTGTATTGTAGTGCTTTCCTTGGTAAAGGAACCGAAGGAACCTTCTGTGTGTTGGATGGATGAGGACATGGGTGTACGCATCCTTGAGATCTAGAGAACAAAGCCAGTCCTGACTCTGGAGGTATGAAAGGAGAGTTCCGAGAGAAGTCATCTTGAATTTCTCCTTGCATAGAAACTTGTTCAATTCTATGAGATCTAAGATGGGTCTGTAGCCCCCTGTTTTCTTTGGGATGAGAAAATATGGGGAGTAGAACCCTGAGCCCTGTTGAAGAAGGGGTACTTCTTCTATCACTCCTTGGGCAAGAAGGGTAGCAATCTCCTGACCCAGAAGGTCGAGGAGAGATGTTGGAGAATTGAACTGTTTCACCATAGTGTGAGGGGAAAGGCTTAAGAAATGAAGCTTGTACCCTTCTCTTATGATGGAGAGGGTCCATTGCTCTGCTGTGATTTGTTCCCATCTGGGAGCAAAATGAGCTAACCTTCCTGGAATGGTGAGAGGCTCTGGATGTTCTAGAGCCAGAAAGGCTAAGTTCTCTAGTTGTAAGTCAAAGGCCCTGAGGAGGCTGAGGCTGTTGGGCTGTAGCAGTCCTGGCAGCCTTAGGCTTGGCCTGTTTTGGTTGTTGCTGTCTCTTTGTGGCAAAATGACCTGCAGAAGAGGCCTGACCATAAGCAGAAGAATATTTCCCTTTTTTTGGGAAAAATCCTTTTTTGAACAACCTCTTTTTAAAAGGAGCAGAAGTAGACTTGGAAAGTCTATCTAAAGCAGAGTTTTCAGCATCCATCTGGTTGGCCTTTGCTTGCCAATCTTTGCCAAAAAGGTTTTCATCTGTACAAGGAAGGTTATCTAGACCATCCTGAACCCAAGGTTCCAAATCAGAAGCTTGTAACCAAGCAACTCTGTGTGCACCTATGGCAATAGCCGAGGCTCTGCTGGCACCTTCAAAAGAGTCAAAGGCTGCACGGTTGGAAAACTTGGAAATATCCCTGGGCATGTTTAAGCCAGGTGAGAAACTCTTCCCTTTTATCTTCTGAAATAAAAGGAGATAAGGTTTGCAGATGATCTGTAACTTCCTTTAGAAACATCCCCATATAGAGACTATAGGAGTTGATTCTGGCCACAAGCATACTGGCCTGGAAGATTCTCCTGCCAAAGGCATCTAAGGTTCTGCATTCTCGTCCTGGAGGAGTAGAAGAGTGCCTTTTTGCACTCTTGATCTTTTTCATAGCAGACTCCACTACAATGGAGTGATGAGGAAGCCGAGTCTTATGAAAACCAGGACAAGGAGGAACACGATACATGGTGTCCAACCTACGAGAATGAGGGGAGGTGGTAAGAGGAGTCTCCCATATGCCCAACATGTGATCATAAAGAATCTCATATATTGGTAAAGTGGCTGCCTCTTTAGGAGCCTTAGGATATTGCAAAATATCTAATTTTTTGGCTCTAGGCTCAGTCTCAGAGGCCACTGAGATGGAAAGGCCCCTGGCCACCTCCCTGATGAAGTCTTGAAAAGACAAGTCTTCTGGAGGAGACATTCTCCTTTTTGGAGAAGAGGGTTCCTGAGGAAGGATCCCCGATGCTTCGATAGAGGCCTCTGATTCATCAGATTCTTCAGAGGAATCGAAGTATCGCCTGTCTGGATGCTCTTGCAGAGCCCGATACGCGTACCGGGGGTTATCGACTTCGGGAGTAATCGGTACCGATTCGGTACCGATGGGCATCACAGAACTGTGTACCGCTGCCGTCGACGTGGATGTCGATGCAATCGGTACCGGCACCAGAAACGATATCAGCGCGGGTACCGGAATCGGTACAGACAACGAAGTTTGTTGCGGTACCGAAGGCGTCGCAGCTTGTATGAATGCCGTAATGGCACACTGCATGGTCAGAATATTCTGATCCATCGACGCCACCAATGTCTGGATGTTGGTACCAGTGGAAACCACCGGTACCACAGAACATTGTAACAGGTGATCGGTCGAGGCCGAGCCATCGATGTCAACCTCTGACCCCATAGACAAAGCTTTGGAAGCCGGAGCCTCCCGCCGGGATACTTTTGCCGGTGCGGATTCCTCGAGAGCAAGCCCGGAGGCATCTCGATACTTAGAGGGAGATCTACTCTTCGAGGACCAGCTGGACTTAAGTTTGGTTACCTGAGATCCATGGGAGGAAGAGGAAGCCGTCGATGCCACCGAAGCTGCATCAGAGGGAAACAGGGTACTGAGCTTGGCTGCTCAATTCTGTAGACCTCTTTTAGACATCATGGAACATTTGAGACACCAGTCATGGGTGTCGGTGACAGAAATAGTGCCGCTGCACTTCGTGCACTTTTTAAACCCGGAGGCGGGCTTTTCCATGAGGAAAAATTTGTGTAGGCCTAAGGCCACAGAAGAAAAAGCACCGAAGTGAGAAAAAATAGTAGTTATTTTATTTTATTTTTTTAAAAGAAGAAAGAAAAAACCGGTGGTACCGGTTCGGAGACGAGAAGGCAGATACGCGACCAAAGAAATAAAGAAAAATAAGAAATTCTAAAGCGGTGACAGGAAACACGACCTGCTGGCTCCACGGAAAAGAAGAACTGGAGAGAAGCAGTTAGGAAAGGCGGGAAGGCAGCGCATAGGCGCTGTGGGATGCTCCCAAAACCTTTCCTTTTGGACGCTGGGGAGCGTTCCCGCGCAGGCTCTGTCGGTACCGACGATACCCATATGTGAAGACTCATTCCTGCTTGTTCCTGGAGATATCAAGTTATTCTTGCTTTGTCTTATAAACTGCTTGTCTTTATTACAAGGTGTGTTAGCCTTTGTTGTAGCAAGACATGTTCAGGCCCCAAATGTTTGAGAAACCAGTCATGTTTATCAGTTACTGATATGGTACCAGCACACTTGGTACATTTTTTTTAAAACTACTAGTTGGTTTTTCCATGCCTCAAAAAAATTGTCTACAAGACTGAAGATAAGGCTATGAAGGCCTAGTTTGGCTGTGAAAACTGCATTAAAGAAAAAAGAAATAGAAAAATGTAAAATAACAAAGAATTATCTGGACCGGTGTTGGATTCGACAGACTGGCATCAACGGGAAGGCTGAAGCACGATGTTCCACACCAAAAAGATGACGTTTTTTGGCGGTGACAGAATGACACATCCTGCTGACTTTGCGGAAAATGAAGAACTGAGGAGAGGAATTGGGAAGGCAGACACACAGGCGCAGTGCAGTGCTCCCAAAGGCTTTACTATTGGATTCTGGGGAGCGTCCCTGCGCAGGCTCCATATGTGCCGATGTCACCCCATATGCGAAGACTGCATTTCCTGCTTGTTCCTGTAAATGGTATTTTATCTGATTTGTTTTAAAGTGCTACTTATAACACACACACACACTCTCTGTATTAACTCAGGCACATGCACACACAGACCCCAGCTACACACTGTAGACATCCTCCCCTCCTTCCCCCACTGTCACTGGATTCTGTCCCTCTGCTCTACCTCTGCCAATGTTGTGCTGCTAAGGATTAGGCAGGCATCCAACTCAAATTATTTGCTCAAAATCTTACACAACATCGGGAGTTGTATTTCTATTTAAATTATAGTAATAATTTGTAATGTTGCACCCATGTAAATATATCTGCATATGCAATTAAATGCAGATTTTTGGAGGCAGTATCATTGTGGGATACTCAAGAGACAGCCACCCCACATCCCCTCTCCAAGCCTATTCAGATCCCTACATCATTCCAATGTAGGTGACTTCTAGTTTGCTGCAGCCCACCTTGAAAAACTGCTGCTCCAACAAACCTTTAATGTGGCATGTCAAATATACGGGCCTGTACCAAGAGCTTTGTTAGCAGTGTGGCTGCACAGGGCATCGATATCATCATGGGGCTTCCAAGAAGCTCAAAAAGAGTGATTTACTGCATGTTGCTGGGGCAGAGGTAGGTGCCAGATTCGTTAGTTATACAGGGTGCATTTCTAGCTTGGTACTGCCCTATAAATATATACAGTTGTAGAAAATGCATTACAGCCCATCACTGCTAAGATCAAGCCAGCAGAGCTTACAAGCTGTTTCTTCCTGGAGCCTCAAAGCATCCTCTATCCTCTCCCTGTAATGGAAGTCAGGGTGACTGTCCCCTCCCCCCATTAGCTAGTCAGAAATAAACAAGTCTTAGTACCTGGGTCCTAGGCTGCAGATGGTCTGTGTCTGCGAGGGGCAGCATGGAGGGTCTCCCATGTGCACATTGGAATGGTAACTGGCACTTTGATAGAGCTTCAATAAGACTGCAACTCTCCTCAGCACTCAGACTGTCATTAAACTTAATGGCTCCTGATGAAAGAAGACAATGATTAAGGTTAAGGATGCTTTCCATGCCCCAAGAGAATCACAGTTAAAGATGCCCTACAGGCTCCAAGACATGATTGACTGCAAGGGCAATCATGGCCACCTTCTTACAAACCTCCATGTGATTAACTAACTGCCCATGAAACCTCACAATGAAAGCAATGCAAGAAGCAGCAGTACCATGCCCTCACCAGGCCAGAGTGTGCTGAAGGTGAAATTAGACCTTACCTGCTAATTAGCTTTCCTTGAGGACCTCCAGTGCAGTCCTGACCTCTGGGTTGTCAGCTCTCACCAGCAGTTGAGACCAAGCATGTCATCTCTGATGACATCAGTGTTCTTAGGCACTGGCACCACCCACCAGCCTCAGTAAAACTATTGAAAAAGCAGACTCACAGGAGCAACAAATAAGAACTTTTTTTTAAAAAACACTTAACCGCTACAATTTGATGAAAATACCATTTCCCACCAAAGCAAAACAGGAAGGTCTTCTCCGATTTCCCGAGGCAGACCCTATTTAGGAATTGGAGACAGTCAGTCTCCTCAGTACCGCCTCTGAACGAAAACACTCTGCTGTCCTCTCAAAAACTATTTACACACCGAGCTCCCTTGCCTATCAGAAAAGGATAACTAGTCAACAGCGCCCATCTACTGCTGACCCGATCGGGGTTGAAGCGCCGAGCAGGCCAGCAAGCACTCCTCTCGGTCCTCCGGCCCAATCCGGGCTGTGGGAGGCAAAAAGGCGGCATATTTAAAGCACCGCCAGCGGCGGGAATAGCCTTTTCCAACCAGCGCCCATCTACTGCTGACCCGATCGGGGTTGAAGCGCCGAGCAGGCCAGCAAGCACTCCTCTCGGTCCTCCAGCCCAATCCGGGCTGTGGGAGGCAAAAAGGCGGCATATTTAAAGCACCGCCAGCGGCGGGAATAGCCTTTTCCAACCAGCGCCCATCTACTGCTGACCCGATCGGGGTTGAAGCGCCGAGCAGGCCAGCAAGCACTCCTCTCGGTCCTCCGGCCCAATCCGGGCTGTGGGAGGCAAAAAGGCCGCATATTTAAAGCACCGCCAGCGGCGGGAATAGCCTTTTCCAACCAGCGCCCATCTACTGCTGACCCGATCGGGGTTGAAGCGCCGAGCAGGCCAGCAAGCACTCCTCTCGGTCCTCCGGCCCAATCCGGGCTGTGGGAGGCAAAAAGGCCGCATATTTAAAGCATCGCAGACAGGCAGCCCCGCGCCTGTCGGGCCCGCGCCTGAGGACCTCGCCAGAGGGCCCTTTGGCGTGGCCCTTAGGCGTGGACCGTGAAACAAGCCTGTAGCTCTATTTCTTTTCTTCTGCTCCGACATTAACTCAACCACCTTCTGCAGCCCAACCGAGGAGCCAGGACACCTTCCCTAGCAGCCTGCCTGGAGACCAGCCACCAAACCTCAACCGCATAACCTCAACCACAGCAAGTATACATGCTACATATCCGACTCAACTGACTTGTTTTCTCACAGACACTGATCGATAGTACTATACAGCATAATGTCTCTTCTGTTTTCTTTTTCCATCTCCTGCTCAACCTTGTAATGTTGACTAGGCTCACCAATACCAACGGCTACACTATATAGGAAGATACTAGTACTGTTTTCAGTAACATACCATAATAATTATTATATTGTATTATTACTATTGCTTTCACTTATACTGCTACCAATAGTATACATTTATCATTGTTGCATTCAATTTTACCGTTGCCTGTACCATTCAACTATCACTGTTACTTTCCATTATTACTGTTGCCATTAAGACCCATTATTACTGTTGCCAGTAAGACCCATTATTACTGTTGCCACTAAGACCCATTATTACTGTTGCCAGTAAGATCCATCTAGCATTGTTGCATTCAATTTTACTGTCGCCAGTACCATTCAACTATCATTGTTGCATTCAGTTTTACTGTTGCCAGTACCATTCAATTTTCACTGTTGTTTCAATTATTACTGTGGTCAGTAGCCTCACAGAAAGCACCAGAATCACAGAATCACCAGAATCACAGAATCCCTCACAGAAAGTTACCTCATCCACTTCAACAAAACCCCCAATGGCTCTACCATTTAATACCCTGGCGATCTGCCTTTTCCTTCTCACAAGCTGGCTCAACGAAGCCCTTGCCTTATATCACACGGCTCACCAAATTCCAATACTTCTGAGTCATGGAAAAAGAAGGGCAGAATCTTCCTATCCCAACTCAAGAATAGAGACCCCCACACGCCACTCTCACCTGATACATATAGCCCTTCAACAACCAAAGAAAAATAAGCAAGAGGAACCCCCTCAACCCTTTTACTTAAACTGTGCTCTCATAAATGCACGGTCTATCCGCAAGAAATGGCCAGTCATCACTGACACAATTTCTTCTCATAATCTAGATGTCCTCATGATAACCGAAACCTGGTTATCTGACGCGGATAATGTAATCCTTAACCAACTCATACCCCCCAACTTCTCTGCCCATTCCCAACATAGAGAGAGCAAGAGAGGAGGAGGCATTCTCATACTTACCAAGAATGACCTAAATTTCCACACCGTGGACTCCACAAGCTCAAACAGTATGGACGTATTAACCATCACAAATGAACAATGCCTCATCAATTTAATTTACAGAGCGCCCTCACCCTCCACGGACGACCTACCTTACATTCTAGACCTAGCAGCTAACTCACGCAAGCCCAACATTCCCAACTGGATATTAGGAGACCTCAATCTCCCAACACTACATCCCAGCCACGCCTCAGCCCTCCTTGAAGCAATCAACGAACTGGGATACAAGCAAATTGTTGACACCCCCATTCACGAGAGAGGAAACATCCTTGACATGATCTTTGCCCCTCTTACAGCTCTCGACTCCAACAATAGACTTGACAACTCTGTAACCCCAGTACCTTGGTCAGACCATAATTTAATCACCTTCCCCATCCTCATCAATGGCAAACAGTCACCACACAGAAACAATAACTCCATTGACTCAACAAGAGTAACATCTCGAAAATTCAAAACCCTCAACAAAGAACATATAGTTATGGAAACCCTCCCTCTCCTACATGACACCTCTCTCAATCTGGAAAATCTGATCACATCCTGGAACAGCACCATCAGTACCATTGCACTGCAACCAGTCCAGGGTAACAACCCAAAGAAAAGAAAATCTTCTCCTTGGTTCTCCCCTGACCTACGAGCCTCCCTCACACACCTAAGAAAACTGGAGAAACGATGGCGTCGCTCACACTCCTCAGAAGACCAAGCAGCCTATAAAGCACATCTATCTGTGCACAGGGAGTCAGTCATGGCCAAGATGAAACAATTCCATACCGATACGCTGAAAAGATCACTAAATAAACCACGCGATCTTTTCAACTTAGTCAAAACCTTATCTAAAGAACCTTCACCAAAACATCCTGAACCCATCCATCCCCAAGCATTCGCCGATTTCCTGCAATCCAAGTTGCTTCAAACCAACAACATTGCAACAATCTCCTCTCAAGTCACCATATGCATATCAAACCTATCCATGTTCTCCACACCATCCAGAAAACATGTTGAAGACACCATCGCTGCTCTTAACACGACTACTGCACAAACTGACCCTTGCCCAGCCCACTGGATAAAGGAACTACGCCAAGATCTCAGCCCCATCATCACTAAAATGATGAACTTATCCTTTACAACCGGCTCCTTCCCACCAGCCCTCAAGAGAACATCCATAAGACCCCTCTTGAAAAACCACAAACTCGACCCACAAAAGGTTGAATCCTATAGACCCATAGCTAGCATACCCCTACTAGCGAAAATAATTGAAAAGGAAGCTCAAAGACAGTTACAGGACCACATTGACACCGTCTCCCCTCTTGACCACTGCCAACATGGCTTCAGAGAGTTCCACGGTGTTGAAACCCTCCTTACCACTCTCTGCAACAACATCATCACAGGCATTGATAACATCCGCCAAGGCTTTGCTCTCATCTTCTTAGACATTGCTGCGGCTTTTGACTCTGTACATCACGATCTGTTAATAGGGCGACTAAAAGAAAAAGGCATCAATAACACTGCCCTGGAGTGGTGCAAGTCATACCTTGATCAGAGATGGCAGTACGTTACCTCAGGGACCACAACATCCACACCTTACCACCAAAAGCAAGGCGTACCACAAGGATCATCCCTATCCTCACTCTTTTTCAATATATACATACAACCGGTTTGCAATATCATCAGGTCCTTCAAGGTTGAATGCTTGATATACGCAGATGACATCCTCCTATATATGCCTTTCTCCACAGTTCATATGGACCTTTCCCCGCTAGCTAAATGTTTTGATGCAGTATCCGAATGGCTTCAATCCCAGAACCTCCGAATTCAACACAAAAAGACCGAGGTTCTCTTCATCACCAGGGACCCACTTTTCACCCCCCCATCCCATATAAAGGTGAAAGAAGCTGAGCTCCAATCAAAACCTTCCATTCGCTACCTTGGAGTCACTTTTGACCAACGCATGGATCTGAAACTACACATAACCAACGTAGTCAGAGCAATCTACCTCAAGATCCGGACTCTTCGACATCTTCGCCCCCTGCTTGATCCTGATGACTTCAGAACTATATTTCAAGCCTTAACCTTACCACACCTTGACTATGCCAATGCCATTCTCCAAGGCCTCCCACACTCCACATTAAACCCTTTGCAACTCGCCATGAATACCGCTGCTAGAGTCCTCTACGGAGCATCAAGAAGGGACCATGTAACACCCATCCTAGAGCAACTCCACTGGCTCCCCATACATGGCAGAATATTGTTCAAAACATTACTACTAACTTTCAAGACCACTAAAAGCATCACCTCCTCCTCTCTAATAGACCTCATTCAGGCCGTCCCACCCAACAGATCCAGGAGAACGATATCAACAAATACTCTAATCATCCCTAAAGCAGCGACAAAATGCCTATCAGTGACATCTAACAGGGCCTTCAGATTCTATGCCCCTAAGTACTGGAACGCTCTACCCCCAGAGATTCGTGCTATCACTGATCTATCCCTTTTCAGAAAGGCACTCAAATCCCACCTCTTCCCCCAATATTACTTGACCAACTAACCAATCTTAATCACTACCCAAACTAAGAACAAATCCTGTTATGTATACTTGTAAATACTCTTGTAAATAGTTGCAGTAATGACGTCCCATGTTTTATCCAAGTTCTCTGACCTTGTTCTCTGTAAAACCTAACAGTTTGTTGTTATGGTATGTTGTTATATTGTGAACCACGCTGATTCTGAATAGAGCGGTATATAAGAGCCTGTAATAAATAAATAAAATAAAAATAAAAACATACTGCCTCGTGTGATCCCAAACCTTAACAAACAGATGACTTTCTCTTTGTCCAGGATCACCATCCCTGAAAGAACTTGGGTGGATCCGGGACTGCATTGGAGGTCCTCAAGGAAAGCTAATTAGCAGGTAAGGTCTAATTTCATCTTCCTTATCGTCCCTTCCAGTGCAGTCCTGACCTCTGGGATGTATCAGAGTAGTACCACACTTGGGAGGGACCCACAAGCCCAGCCTGAATGACTGCCACATTGAATCTCGCATCCCCCATTGACTGCACATCCAGCCGGTAATGCTTCACAAAAGTATGCAAGGACACTCAGGAGGCCGCCCTGCAGATGTCCACAGGTGGGATCAGGCTAAATTTGGCCCATGAAGCTGCCTGTGCCCTGGTGAATGTGCTCGTAAGCCATTTAGCACCTGTCTGCACCATAGCAGATAGGCCGAAGAAATGGTTTCCCGAATCCTGTGCGAGATAGAGGCCTTGAAGGCAGCTTCCCCTTTTCGCCCCCAAACAAAACAAACAAGCGGTTCAACTTCCGAAATGTGTCAGTTCTCTTCAGATAGCACCGCAATGCACGATGCACATCTAAGAGCTGCAAACCTGGTTCCCGCCAAGCAGCCTCTGTATCCGTGAACATCGGTAGAGTAACCGGCTGATTCAAATGAAACATCGAGAGGATCTTGGGCAGAAAGAATGGAACCATTCACAATTCCACTTTTTCCTTTGAAAAGGTGAGATAAAGCTCGTGAAATGAGAGTGCATGCAATTCCGAAATCTTTTGCGTGGAAGATATTGCCACCAGAAACACGGTCTTCAACATTAAATCCTTCAACATACAGGTCCAGAGAGGCTCAAAAAGCTCCTCCATCAAAACTGACAGTATTAGGTTAAGGTCCCATGGGGGAACAACCACCCTAACTGGAGGGCAGACCTGCAGAAAAAGGACAACATCTGGATGAGTGCCTAAAGAAACTCCTTGGACTCTGCCCCGATAGCAGATAATTGTTGCCACCTGCACCCGCAGGGAACTACAGGACAGCCCTTTTTCCAGTCCGGTTTGTAGAAATGCCGGGATCTCCAGTACAGATGCCAAGAGAGCACGGCAGCTATTGTCCTCCGAAGACCTCCTTGCAAAGTGACCACTCTCCTGAGTCCCACCGAACCCGACTGAGATAGTTCGCCATTACGTTGTCAGTACCTGCTACATGTGCTGCCGAGACTGCTTGCAGGTTCTCTTCTGCCCAGACCAACGACGAGGCTAGCTTGGCCTCCAGCTGCATGCTGCTCATACCACCCTGACAATTGATGTAGGCTACAGTAGTGACATTTCTTTATTTAGCCAGTTTTGTATACCACCTTATCCTTCATTCAAAGTGGTTAGGGATGGGACGAGGGTCTACATTCAACAGAGGTGACAAGACATACATATATTTCTGGAGGGTTGTGCCCCAGGTCTGAGATGACGGTGCTTGATGGTTATTGGCAAGAGTGGGAGTTACGGTCCTTGCTCAAATAAGGCCGAGAATACCAGTACAGCTTTGCCGTGTACGGTGGGGTGAAACTGCTGCAGTGCTAAAAAACCTGCTCGCATTTCCAGACTATTGATAGATCACCGCTTCTGGTCCTTGGTCCAAATCCCCTGAGCTATGAGGTCCTGATAATAAGCCCCCCAGCCTTCGAGGCTGGCATCCATTGTTAACGGTATCCAGATGGGTGCCTCCAGGGGCATGCAGACTAACACCTTTTCTGGTCGCAGCTACCACTTAAGTGCCACCCGTGTGTCCCTGGGGCACGGTCATGGATGTGTCAATGAGAGGCATTCTGCTGACCAGCGTCGGAGCACGGATCTCTGCAGCAGCCACCTGCGAGCCCGTGCCCATAGCACCAATTTGATAGTTGTTGTCATGGACCCTAGGAGTTGTAGATAATGCCATGCCATTGGTATTTCCATGCTCAGAAACTGCCTGATCTGCTTGTGCAACATCAGCATCCTGTCCTGCGGCAGGACCACCCCTGCCCTTAAACCAGGCACCGAGATAGATGAGGTCCCAGGACGGGGACAGTTAACTCTTTGCGAGACTGACCATCCAACCTAGTTCCTGCAGAAACTAACTCGTCCAGGTATGGATGCAGCAAAATGCCCTCTTGCCTGAACGCCACCACAACCACCACCATTATCTTTGTAAATTTATTTATTTATTTTATTTTATTTATTTATTTATTTACAGTTCTTATATACCGCGCTATTTAGTATCAGTGCGGTTTACAAATAACAAAAATTTGCATCAAAACAAACGGTCTTTTGCTTAAAGATCCCAAATTACCCATGTCTAACAATAGCCAAATTAATATGAATAAAATACATTCTCTAAAATGCTTGTATGCAAATGCTAGAAGTCTAAAAAATAAGATGGGAGAGTTAGAATATATAGCACTAAATGAAAGGTTAGATATGATTGGAATATCAGAGACATGGTAGAAGGAGGACAACCAGTGGGACACTGTGATACCTGGGTACAAACTATATCGTAATGATAGAGCTGATCAAATTGGTGGAGGGGTTGCTCTCTATGTTAGAGAGGACATTGAGTCAGAAAGGATTAAAGTTTTGCAGGAAACAAAATCTGCTGTAGAATCTATATGGATTGAAAGTCCATGTAAAAGGGGGAAGGCAATGGCAGTGGGGGTGTACTATCGAGCGCCTGGCCAGAATGACCAAATGGATGATGAAATGCTCAAAGAAATCAAGGAAGCTAACAAAAGTTACAGCACAGTAATAATAATGGGTGATTTCAACTACCCCGGTATCGACTGGGTCAGTGTCACGTCAGGACATGCTAGGGAGATAAAGTTCCTAGATGAAATAAATGACTGTTTCTTGGAGCAGCTGGTTCATGAACCGACCAGAGGAGAAGCCATATTAGACCTAATCCTTAGTGGAACACTAGATCTAGTGCAAGAGATAAGGTTGTTGCGGCCACTTGGCAATAGTGATCATAGCATGATCGCCTTTGATTTAATTAGTGGAGGAGGGGTAGTAAGGAAATCCACAGTACTACCTTTTAACTTTCGAAAGGGAGACTATGATAAAATGAGGAAAACAGTTAAGAAAAACTAAAAGGAGCAGTTGCAAAGGTTAAAGACGTACATCAGGCTTGGCTGTTGTTGAAAAATACTATCTTGGAAGCCCAGACCAGCTATATTCCACGCTTTAAGAAAAGTGGAAGGAAGTCTAAAAAACTGCCAGCATGGTTTAAAGGTGAGGTCAGAGAGGCTGTTGTTGCCAAAAAAGCATCTTTCAGGAAATGGAAAAAAGAGCCAAACGATGAAACCTGGAAACAGCACAAGCACTGGCAAGTCAAATGCAAGGCATTGATAAGGCAGGCAAAGGGAAAATTTGAGAAGAAGCTTGCCGCGGAAGCAAAAATGCCAAGTAAAGACCTTTTCAAGTACATTCATAGCAAAAAACCTGTGAGAGAGTCAGTTGGTCCATTAGATGATAAAGGGGTTAAAGGAGCACTAAGAGGCGACAAGGCGATAGCGGAGAGACTGAATGAATTCTTCGCTTCAGTCTTTACTGAGGAAGATGTAGGGATGCTACCCATGACTGAAGTGGTATTTAATGATGCGGAAGAATTGAAGGAAATATCGATACATCGGGAAGATGTATTACAACTATTAGATAAACTGAAGAGTAGCAAATCACCTGGGCCGGATGGTATACATCCAAGGGTGTTGAAAGAACTGAAATACGAGATTGCAGACCTGCTATTAGTAATCTGTGAACTATCATTAAAATCATCTCTAATACCTGAAGATTGGAGGATCGCCAATGTAACACCAATTTTTAAAAAGGGTTCCAGTGGTGATCCGGGAAACTACAGACCGGTGAGCCTCACATCAGTACCGGGAAAAATGGTAGAAACCATCATAAAGAATAAAATTACTCAGCATGTAGATAGTCATGACCTAATGGGAGACAGCCAACATGGCTTTAGACAAGGAAGATCTCGTCTTACTAATCTGTTATGTTTTTTTGAAGGAGTGAATAATCAGGTGGACAAAGGTGAGTCGGTTGATATTGTGTATCTGGACGTTCAGAAAGCCTTTGACAAGGTCCCTCATGAGAGACCTTTGGCAAAACTAAAGAGTCATGGGATAGGAGGCAGTGTACTATTGTGGATCAGGAACTGGTTAAAAGATAGAAAGCAGAGGGTAGGGCTAAATGGCCAATTTTCCCAATGGAGAAAGGTGAATAGTGGTGTACCCCAAGGATCTGTGCTGGGTCCGCCGCTTTTTGACATATTCATAAATGACCTGGAAAGTGGAATAACGAGTGAAGTTATCAAATTTGCAGATGACACAAAACTATTTAAAATTGTTAAAACCCAAGAGGATTGTGGAAAATTGCAAGAGGATCTTGATAAATTGGAAGACTGGGCATCAAAATGGCAGATGAAATTTAATGTGGGCAAGTGCAAGGTTATGCACCTAGGGAAGAACAACCCAAACTATGGTTACACGATGCAAGGTTCCACATTAGGAACCACCACCCAGGAAAAAGATTTAGGCGTCATTGTGGATACCATGTTAAAACCCTCGGTCCAGTGTGCAGCAGCGGCCAAGAGAGCAAATAGATTGCTAGGTATGATAAGGAAAGGAATGGAAAATAAAACAAAAGATATTATAATGCCTCTATATCGTTCCATGGTGAGACCGCACCTTGAATATTGTGTGCAATTCTGGTCGCCGTATCTTAAAAAGGATATAGCGATTTTAGAAAAGGTTCAGAGAAGAGCCACCAAAATGGTAAAGGGGATGGAAGGATACTCCTATGAAGAAAGGCTAAAAAGGTTAGGGCTCTTTAACCTGGAAAAGAGACGGCTGAGGGGAGATATGATAGAAGTCTATAAATTAATGAACGGAGTGGAACGGGTAAACGTAAATCAGAATATAGAAAGACTAGGGGACATGCAATGAAGCTACAGGGTAAACTATTTAAGACTAATAAAAGAAAATATTTTTTCACTCAACGTGTAATCAAACTCTGGAATTTGTTACCGGAGGATGTAGTAAAGGCTGTTAGTGTAGCTGGGTTTAAAAAAGGTTTGGACAAGTTCCTGGAGGAAAGGTCCATAAACCATTATTAAGAAGGGACCCAGGATATCAATGCTTGAACCAATACAAGCATTGTGGAACCTGTGTCCCTTGGGGAAACTGCTAGGTACATATGACCTAGATTGGCCACTGTTGGAAACAGAATACTGTGCTTGATGGACCTTGGTCTGACCCAGTATGGCATATCTTATGTTCTTACATTGTAACAGGAATTGTAACTTGGGACTGTAACAAGGGTAACTATATACAAATCAACAACAGTGGTTGTTGTAAAGCACAGTTACTTACCTGTAACAGGTGATCTCTGGGATCAGCAGGAATAAGTCTTCACATATGGGTACGTCGGTACCGACGGAGCCTGCGCGGGAACGCTCCCCAGCGTCCAAAAAAAGAACGCTTTTGGGAGCATCCCCCACGCATGCGCGCTGCCTTCCCACCATTCTACTTCCCTCACAACAGTTGAGTTTGTAGCTGAGATCGAAGGAGGGAAGTAGACAAATTAGAAGAGAGAAAGAAAGAGAACAACTCCTAGGGGAGGTGGTAGGGTTGTGAAGACTTATTCCTGCTGTTCTCAGAGATCACCTGTTACAGGTAAGTAACTGTGCTATCTCCAGGAACAAGCAGGAATGAGTCTTCACATATGGGGACTCTCAAGCTAAGATGCCTGGAGAGGCCCAGCATGTTGCAAATCTAATGGATGAGCCATGCTTCCTCCCGAGGACCTCCGGCATCCAAAGGGATGGAGGGTAGGAGTTGAACTAACAGGGGTGCTGTGGAACAGCTGGATTAAACAAGGTATCCGAAAAGGTGTCCTTGTGTAGAAGTAACTGTTAGTAAGGAATAGGAGTCCCAACTCTTGAAAAGGATTTTATCCAAGGATTGCAAAACTACACATATGGGGAGGTTAATATGGGTCTGTTGTAAGAACCATCACATTGTCCTCATATGGAGTTCCCTTACTGTGAGGAGTAAAGGAAATACAATTTGCAATACAGATGGAGAAAAGAAATATTAATGTCTAGAACTAACCCCAGGGGAACCGGGGAGTTTTATAAGAAGTTGGGACCTTGGAGAGAAGCTAAGCTTCTGAATAGACAAAAGTCTGAAATATTTCTGACCCTAGAGAGGGATGGTTTCTAGGGAAAGAAAAGGAAAAACAAAACTGACTGGTCTAGATCAAAAGGTTACACGACCTTTACAGAAAGAGAGGATGGGTTTCTTGAATCCCTTTATCCAGACGAAAAAATTGTACTGGGCAGTTTAGCTCCCAATTTCTGAAGATCAGTGACATGTGTCACATAAGTGATGGCACTTAGGCTAACAACTGCACATAGAGAGCTTCAGATATAAGGTAACCTGATTCAAGCAGAAAAAAAGGTTACGTTAAAAGAAGGAGTTTCCTACTTTTACCAGATAAATTGGATTTCCAATTAAGAATACCATGATATGCTGAAAGCATTGATATGGACAGTACAATATTTCAAGGTCAGATTATATAAAGTGATCCGAACTAACAATAAGAAGGGTCAGTCCTCTTGAGGAAAGTCAGTTAATTCATATTAATGAATTAGTGTAAGAATCATGTGCAAGGTTACATGGAAACCAGTAGGATGTTTCTTACTTGTGACAAAAAGTCTAAGTCTTAAAAAGACTAGTCCTCAGATGACCACGTCTTGAGACGTACATGAAGGAATGCAAAGATCATCCCAGGATAAAGGATCTGGGTCCTTCTATAACTTCAGAAAAGGTTGGAAGAAAGGAACGCAACATAAGGAAATACCATGCTTGCCTTCTTTTGAGGGCAGTATGAGTATTATGCGTTCTTTACTTCTTATTGACTTCAATGAGGTATTGGAAAGTAGAAAAAATTGCAATAGATGAAGATCAACTGCAATGATTAGGAATGCATCCCTGCTGTAGAAGTTCTTTTGAAGACATAGAACAACCCAGGAAGTGGTGCCATTCCTTTCCTTTCGAAGTCGTCTAGGCCCTGGTTCCTTTTCCTGAAAAGAATTTTAAGGAAGATAACAAAAAATAGGAACCAACAGGCATGGGCGCATGACTGGGTAGAGGCCACCAGTTACAGGTTCTTTAACTGCCTGGAAGTTACCTGCGAGGAGCGGACTCTAATGCTCTCTGACAAAGGCCCATAGTTGCAGAGCTTATTTGCAGGTTGCTTATGAGAGCCCTGGCTGTTAGATAGCCAGTGTGCAACCTAATCAATTCTAAAAATATAGAATTGAACATAGCTCAAGATAGTAGACAGTGTTTCAAAATGCATTTCGGAGCCATCTGTTATAAGGACAGCAGAAAAAGACTAACAGACATGATTAGGAATGGTAATACTAAAGTCCTGTCTGATAAGCTGTCATAAAAAGAATATTTGAGAGGTCAACTCAAAACTACACAGGTAGCGTGGAAGAGGCAGAAACCCATGTGAGCTATCTGTTTAAGAAGCTCATATAACTCACTTGGTGGGTTATTTCCATTATGGAGGGTTTTAGGAGCCGTCTAAGTTGACTATACTCAAATGGATAGAATAACCTGGTAGTAGTTTTCAGAATGCTGTTTTGCATCCTGTAAAAATCCCAGTGCAGAAGGACCCAAAAGGGAAAAAAATCTGTATTGGAAAGTTTTCTGGAGTAGGGACTCCTATAGCTTCAGGAGAAGCTCTCCAGTTGAATAATATTCCTGTTAGAGACTGGATGTCCAGACTAACGGATAGGAAGTAATACAGGGTTGAAAAACTTACTATATAGTAAGTATTATAGTTAAAAACTTCTGCAACTAAGGTCAAAGAGATGAAGTAAGCTCATCCTGTTAAGTTTCTTGATTTTTCTTCCCATATATTCGTTTTTTGAAGTAAGGAAGTAGAAACTGGTGACCTGTAGGCATGAGACAATTCCGTAACTCTTGACTAGAAGAGTGGACTTCTGTTTAAGAAGAGATTCATGCCTAAAATTTAGTCAGTGTTGTCTCAGCAAGGATGAGATCTAAGCAGAATGACCCTTTCAATAGAAAGAGAAGTCTACAGGTTGTGAACCACATACAGGAAGGAAAGAATTCAGAAACCCTGAATTATTGGGTTTGCTGAGCCTGTTGAGGTTTCTGTTTCCTTAGCCTGGTTTGATGTTGACCCTGTTGGGAAACATCTGTCTGAAAGGTAGAAGATGGATAAAACCTTTTCCCCTTAGGTGAACAAAGTTTTTAGAAGATTTACTATTGGCTGGGACAGAGGAAAGTCTTGACAATCCTCTGAGGGTAGGATTATCAGTATTTAACTGACTAGCCTGAAACAGACAATCCTTGTTGAAGAGATGTTCTCCAGTACAAGGACTATTCCCCAGCTTTTCTTGTACCCATTTATCCAAGTCTGAAGCTTGGAGCCAGGCTATGCGTCGTGCTCCAATGGCTATAGCAGAAGATCTGCTGATAGACTCAAAAGAATCCAGGGAAGCACGATTAAGGAATCTAGAGATATCATGAGCATGATTGACTAGTGATAAAAAGTCTGCTCTTTTATGCTCTTGAAGGAAAGGGTTGAAAAGCTTTAAACTTTTTGTAACCTCTTCCAGAGAGAATCCCATATAGAAAATATATGAAATGACTCTTGCTGAAAGCATAGATGCTTGGAAGCATCGACGGCCAAAAGCATCTAAGGTCCTAGACTCACAACCTGACGGATAAGAGGAGTGCTTTTTTGCACTCTTAATACGCCTCATTGCTGATTCTACTACTTTAGAATGATGAGGGAGTTGAGCCTTTTGAAAACCTGGAGAGGGTGGCACTGTATAGATAGTGGCAACTCTCTTGGAATGTGGGAATACCGTTAAAGGAGTTTCCCACATTCTTAATAACAGATCCTGTAGGATCTTATGTAAAGGAAGCATGACTGCCTCCTCTGGAAACCAGGGGGATTGCAGAATTTCTGAATCCCTTGGTATAGACTCTGTCCCAGGTATAGAGATGGCAAGTATTTTTGCCATATCAAGCAGAAAAGCTTGAAAAGAGATTTCCTCCAAAAGAAACTCTCCAAAATAGGGAGTAAAAGCTGTAACTATTTAAAGTTTAGCTGCAGTACCGATGGATGCATCACTGACCTCGGGCTTCGAAGACCGGGAAGGAGTAAGCATCGGATTCTCTTTAAAGAGATGTATTCGGTACCTCTCGATGTCGGTATCGAGACGAGTCGGTACCGAATCTTCCAGGCTGGATAGCGATTCCAGGCTCGGCATCGAAGGAAGGGAGCCTGTGGAAGGAGGTATCGAAGGCATCGATGCCGGTACCGATGTCGATACCGGCACCTGCCCCGATGCCCAATCCGGCCCCGGAAGAAATGCCGATGTCGGTAGGGCACCGACACCGATAATGGTACTAGCACTGGGGCCGATAACGACACCAGCACTCGAAGAATGGTCTGCGGCGACTCTAGCGGTACCGGAGTAGCTGAGAGATTCGCCAGACTACGTTCGATGGTGAGGAGTGTTTCATCCAACACCATAGCCGATGCTGGGGTACTGGTACTGCTCGAAGCGGTCCGGACCATCGAGCATGGCCCAGGTGCATCCACAGAGGTCAAAACCTCGGGAGCAACCTGAAATCCCCTTAATGCTTTGGAGGCCGAAGACTCCCGCCGGGATTGAAGCATGGTGGCCTCGAGGGCAAGCCCGGAGGCATCTCGATGTTTAAAAAGAGATCTACCTCTCGAGGACTGGCTAGTCTTAACAGACTGTTTGGTTACCTGACCGTGGAAGGAAGAGGAGACTCTGGCTGGTGACATCATGGGGGATGTAGACCCGGTACCGAGTTGTGCTCGGTTCTGAAGAGCTCTTCTGTTCAAACTCCTACAAGAGAAATAGCCTTTAGGACAATGGTCAGGACCTAAACAAGGCAGACACCAAAATTGAGTGTCTATTAACCTAGTTGTACCGCCACACTTTCCACATTTCTTAAGGATAGTGGCTGGCTTTTCCATAATGGAAAGGATAGAGGCCTAGTGGCCGAAAAGAGGTCAGACACTAAACCAGAAAAAATTCTTAGTGAAAAGAAGAAATTTTCCAAGAAAAAGAAGGAAAAGCACCGGCGGTACCGGTGGGCGTCGAACAAAGGCAGGCGCAACCACAAAAAATAAAAATAAAAAAGATGAATTTTCTGCGGTGACAAGGACACGTCCTGTCGGCTCCGCGGAAAATGAAGAACTGTTGTGAGGGAAGTAGAATGGCGGGAAGGCAGCGCGCATGCGTGGGGGATGCTCCCAAAAGCGTTCTTTTTTTGGACGCTGGGGAGCGTTCCCACGCAGGCTCCGTCGGTACCGACGTACCCATATGTGAAGACTCATTCCTGCTTGTTCCTGGAGATAACTATTTACATTTTATATTGCACATTGGAATCATAATGCAAGATGCTTGTAATCCATGCTCGTTGTGAGTGTGCCTGAGGGCGGGTCTGTTTTGTAAATAGTCCAGAGTTATGTTGTTGGTATGTCAGAGGCTGAGTGGGTGAGTTGAGGTGTCGGTAGTGATTGTGTTAGGTTATGGTGGAAGAAGTGAAGGTAGAATAAGTGGTGCTTAAGGGCTTTTCTAAACTGTGAAAGGTCACCAATTGATCGGATATGAGGTGGGAGATTGTTCCAGCACCTAGGAGCATAGAGTGTAAAGGCTCTATTTCTAGTTGTTTGAGTACATTTAGTAAACTCAGGTGGTATAGTCAGTGGTGTTGGCAGCTATTGACCTCCTTAGCCTGTTTGTAGGGGTAATGGTCAGGAGTGAAGAGAGGGATGAGGGAGATAGCTGGTTAATTGCTTTAACATGTGCAAGACCAAAAGGTAAGGCTCGGAACTGGAAGTGCCCCATGGGGACAGCAAACAGAAGGTAACTGATACTCTGGCTGAATCAGGATATGCAAAGTAGGCCTCCATGAGATCCAAGAAGGTAAGGAACTTGCCTACTCTCACGGCCACGATCACCGACCGTAGTGTTTTCATGCCGAAGTGGGGTATGCGCAGTGATTTACACGCTTGAGATCCAAGATTGGCCAGAAGATTCCTTCTTTTTTGGGACGATGAAATAAACGGAGTATCAACCATAGGAGTACTGGTCTCGCAGTACTTCCTTTACCGCATTTAACTGCAGCAGCCAAGCAAGGGTCTCTCTTACTGCTTGCAGTTTCCCCACCGCCTTGCAAGACGACCTCGATGGGTCAGACCAACTCTAGTGTGTAGTCTTTCCTGATGATTTCCAGCACCCACTGGTCAGACGTGATGTGGACCCAAGCTGGGTAAAAATCCTGTAGCTGACCTCCCACGGGAATGACTTCCAGCTGGATCTCACTCATCTCATTGTGTCTTTTTGGGGGCCCACAGAGGGAGGAGGAATAAAAGCCTCTCCCTGAAAGACTTGCCCCTGGGCTGGGTAGCGCCCCCTCTGATAAGGCGCAAACCGCACTGCCCTAAAGCACTGGAAATTCTGCGGCTGACCCCTCACCAGGCCCACCAGTCGACCCAGCTTCTGCTTATCTTCAGAAGTCTGCCGCCTTTGGAGTCCCCCAAGTTCTTGATCAATTTATCCAAGACCTTTCTGCCGACCAATTTTGCAACCAGAGGTAACTTCTGGCTGCCACCACTGAGGCCATCCCCTTAGATAGGCCCCTGATCGGGTCATAAGAGGCATCCGCAAAGTACGCCGCTCTGGACTCCAGCTTTGCTGCCTCTGGGGCAGACACTACTCTTGTCCCGCAGTCTCTAAGATACTCTGCGTCCAGTACAAACAGGCCCTAGACACAAACACCCCATAGACCGATGCTTGAAGTGACCGGGCATTAATGTCAAAGGCTTGCTTCAGCAAGGTTTCCAACTTCCGGTCCTGCACATCATTGAGTGCGGTGATGCCTTTTACTGGTATTGTGGTCTTTTTAGTGACTGCCATCACCACTGCGTCTACCTTAGGGGAGAATAGGATCTCCTTCTCTTGTTCTGGGCATGCCATGGTCCTTGTGCCTTTCAGGGTGGCTTCTGGGATTGTCCCACTCATCCTGGATCATTTGTTTGATCACTCTATGCACAGAAAAAACTACCTGCGGCTTTCTGACTGCCTGAAAGGAGGGATCTTCTAAAGGATCATCCTCCTGGAAAGCTCCTGCTCCCACTTTTAGAGTCCGCAACGATTGCGATATGAGTGCCGGCAGCTCTTCTTGACGGAACACCCGCAAAATTCGGGAGTCTTCCTGCGGTATTTTGCCATTTTCCAACTCCTCTGACACGCCCATGTCGGGATTGTCTATGAGATTCTCCTGGTTGACTGAGTAGAGGGAGGCTGTCTCTTCCCAGGGGTCCTGTGGCAGCCATCTTTTAGCCTCTGTAGCGTCGTTCTTCATCTCTGGGACCCTTTTCCATTTCCTTTGCTTGGACAGCCCATCTGGGTCCTGTCCTTGCTGCTTCATGCAGAACGTCTTATGCATAAGCAACACAAATTGAGGAGTAAATCCAGACACCGGTGCCGTATCTACGGAAATTTCTCTAGATGTCGAGGTATGTGGGGACGGAGATTCTGTGCCCTTGCATTCTAGAACCTCGAGACCCTCCCTGTCCTCCACCCCCAAGACCGGCAGACCCCCTTGATCTCCTATGAACAATCCCTCTGAGGTCTGAGCACTTCCTTCCACCCCACTGGAGGTTCCTGCGCCATCTAAGAGCTGGTCTGCCAGGGATCGTGGTGACTCCACCTCGCAGCCATGGCAAAACTCCGCCATAGAGATGGAACTTCTCTGGGAAACATGCCATACACGTGGCCTTGGAAGGCACTGTGGTCTGCCCCAGGGAGAGACCAATGTCTTGAATAGAAGTCTGTCCTCTTGTCAGACAGACTGACTATCTGAGGTGATCTGTCTTTTTTTTTTTAAACTTTCGTTTTAAAAAACACAGTGCCATGATAAAGGGAAACCCTTTAAACATAAGAAAACACGATGGAAATGCCCCCCACGTCCATAGTCCCTTCTGCCTTGCAATAGAAAGATAACTGGTCCCTTGAGGAAATGGCATCGTTTCCTGCTTACAGTAAATGACCTCCGGGCAGTCACGCAGTTTCTCGCATCAGCCTGCAGATGCTGAGCTGGACAGATATCCCCGGCAATACTCTTGAGCATTCCCCGAAGTGGAAACAGCCCCGATCCTGCCTTGTTGGTAGCTAAAACCCGCTAGCACACACGAGGGCTTAAACCGAGGCTTTCAGTGACTTCGCCTGCAGCTACTGTCTCCCACTGCCGGAGAAAAGTCAATGGAGTGCTGATCAGGGCCAGAAACCCAGTTACTTACTGTGTTTCTGCTTTTGACAGTGACTCCTCATCCTGGGCAGGGTTTGGGAGCCGCTGCGTCTGCCGTCAAGCCGGGAAACCACTTTCCCCTTCTGCCTGGAGGGTTGGGTATTTTTTTTTTTTTTTTTTTTTTTAATATCCTAAACTTTGTTAGGGCAGACAACTCCTCCTGCAATGAATCAATGGCCAATTTCTTAACCAAAATAATAAACTGTGCTCATTATTTGTCTCTTCAGTGAGCCCAGAGTCTGGTATCAGCTCTCTCCAGCTGCTTGGAGACTGACTTTACTGGGGCTGGTGGGTGGTACCAGCTGTCTAAGAACACTGATGTCATCGGAGATGACATTCTCAGTCTCCAAGCTGTTGATGAGAGCTGACAACCCAGAGGTCGGGACTGCACTGGAGGGATGATAAGGAAGTCTCCATTTCTCCGTACAGTGATGTAGTAACAGAGGTAGGAATGAAGCAGGGCATATTATCAGAGGGCTGCCCTGAAGAATGAATGGGACATGCTGACTTACCGTGGCATGCTTGAGACGCTAGAACCTTCAGAACAGTTGGGGGAAGGCTTCCACGTGCTCCGCCTGCAGTCTGCAGCAGCTAAAAGTACCAAAGTAACATCAGGTGATGAGTCTGAGAATAGCAAGACAAAGTTTCCCTCAATGCCACCATGTAAAATTGCGCTCACCTCTACTTGTTCCCGAATGAACTCCTAGGAAATGAAAAGAAAGGAAGATTCATTGTAAAATAAAAATTATAAAGATTCCCCAAGTTAAAAAAAAATTAAAAATCCATTTAGAAACATAGAAACATGATGGCAGAAAAAGACCACATGGCCTATCTAGTCTGCCCTTCCATATCACCATCTACCAGATTCCCCTTTTTTCCTTTAGAGATTCTCTGTGTTTGTCCTCATCTCTACCACCTCCACTGGGAGACTATTCCACGCATCTACCACTCTTTCCATAAAGAAATATTTCCGCTTATTACTCCTGAATCTATCCCCTTTCATCCTTATCCTATGTCCCCTCATAGCAGAGCTTGCTTTCAATCAAAATAGGCTCTCCTCCTGTGCATTTATGGCATTTATGCCACGGAGGTATTTAAATGTCTCAATCATATCACCTCTGTCCTGCATTTCCTCTAAAGTATACATGTTAAGGTCCTTAAGTCTGTCCTCATATGCTTTATAACTAAGACCAATAACCATTAACCACTTTAGTAACCACCGTCTGCACCGTTTCCAACCTGTTTATATTCTTTTGAAGGTGCGGTCGGTCTCCAGAACATTTAACAGGCAATGGCATAAAGTGTGGTATTAAAATATGACTTATCTCCTAAGGCAGTAGTTCCCAAACCTGTCCTGGAGGACAGCCTGACCAGTCATGTCTTCAGAATATCCACAATGAATATGCATGGGACAGATCTGCATACAATGGAGGCAGCACATTTAAATCTACCTCCTGCATAGTCACTGTGGAAACCCCAGGCAGTACCCAAGGATGATCCTGAGAACCACTACTTTAGGTTACTGTTACAAGGATAAATCACCATCTACCTCTACAATGCTCTTAGTCACGGTTTGCCTCCCCCGGCGAGTTTCAATGGCCTCTTTCTCAACAAAACATAGTGGCACCCTGTGTACTAAAATAGTGGGGGTGCAGGCCTCTGGGAAGGATATTCCTAGGCCCAACTCTTCCAGGCTCCTTTGGTAAGACCTACAGAAAAAATAAGGATAATCAGAAGTCACATAAGCACAGACCAGTGAGCCTTATTTATTCTGTCTAAAACAAATGTGTGTGTTTAAAGTAATGAGGATGGCACAGAAAGTTTGGCTATTTCTGGACCTGTGTAAATCTATAGTTATACCAGACTATAATCTATTCAGGAAAGACAGGGTAGAAAGAAAGGGAGGAGTGGTACTGAGAAGGGAATAAATGGCCTTCAGAAAGACCCTACATATGAATAAATCAGACCTTACCTGCTAATTGTCTTTCCTTGAGTATTCTCCGGGCCAGTCCAGGAACAGTAGGGTAGTCAACCTCCTTCAGCAACTGAGGACTGAAATCTTCAAAGACTTGCTGGCAGCCTACCTAGCTCCCCCTGGTGTCAGAGAGCCAGTCTACCAATGTCCAAGCAGTATTCAAAAAGTGTCACGCTATGTCTATAAATCTTACCATAACCCCCCCCAAAAAAAATCATGAACCCTTATATCTAAAGCAATAAGTAGTAATTCCACCGCTACAACCTGTGACAACCTGTGGATTTTTTTTTTTTCTTACCCCGAATTGGAGCACTGAACCTTATGGGAGCCCCCTAGCCAGTTCCACTCTGGAAGAGCCCGAGCCCACTCTGGGCCCAAAATGTATTGTCTGCTATCGTAAAAAGCACCTCTTACAGCTCTCCCTGTACGAGCTCCCCAGTGTATTAAATAGCGAAAGTACAGAAACCCGTTTACCCACTGCTATGTTCTGGGTGGGTCCTGGACTGGCTCGGAGAATACGCAACAAAAAACAATTAGCAGGTAAAGTCTAATTTACTCTTCCTTTTCATCTCTCCGGGCCAGTCCAGGAAAGCGTAGTTACTCACCTGTAACAGGTGTTCTCCAGGAGCAGCAGGAAATCAGTCCTCACTTACGGGTGACGTCGGCGCCGACGGAGCCCTCGCGGAGCAATTTTCCCCAGCTTTCAAAGAAAGCCTTTGGGAATTGCAGCGCGCATGCGCGGTCGTCTTCCCGCCCGAAGGTGCCATCTTAGCCAGTCAGATGACATAGCTAAAAAAGACAGCATAAAAATTTGCAAAAAGAACATAAGCAGACGATTGCAACTCCAAGGGGAGGAGGGAGGGTAGTGAGGACTGATTCCTGCTGCTCCTGGAGAACACCTGTTACAGGTGAGTAACTACGCTTTCTCCAGGACCAAGCAGGAAGTCAGTCCTCACTTATGGGACTCCCAAGCTCAAGGCTACCGGAGACCCTAAGCACAAAAATGAGCTCCCTCTAGCTCAGCAGCACAGAAGGATAGAATCTTCGCTGAATTATCACCCACCGGTAGCCCACATCCGGGATGGAGGGTAGGAGTTGCTCAGACCTCAAAGAGATTACGGAGGACTGCCTGTCCGAAAGCACTGTCCCTACGGGACTCCCTCTCGAGACAGTAATGGACCGCAAAAGTCTGGCTCGAAGACCAAGTAGCGGCCCGGCAGATGTCTGCCAGCGGAACAGAGCGGAGGTAAGCCACTGACGTGGCCTTTGCCCGAACGCAATGAGCCGTGACTCGACTTTCTAAGGAGAGTCCGGCTGCCCCATAAGCCCAAGAGATACAGTCCGCAACCCAGATGGACAGAGTACGCTTGGAGACCGGGAGCCCCAATTTATTGGGGTCAAAAGACACAAAAAGCTGAGCAGCTTTACGGTGCTCCCGCGTACGGTCAAGGTAGAAGTTCAAAGCCCTTCTACAGTCCAGGGTATGGAGGACCGTTTCAGCTCGGCTGGAGTGTGGTCTGGGAAAGAAGGTTGGAAGTACCACCTCCTGATTGATGTGAAAAGGGGAGACCACTTTAGGCAGAAATTTCGGGTGAGTCCGTAGGACTACCCTATTCTTGTAGAACCTAGTGTAAGGGGGATCAGACACGAGGGCCTGCAATTCACTTACGCGTCTAGCGGAAGTGAGGGCTATCAAGAACAGTGTTTTCCAAGACAGAAAACGGAGAGAACAGGTAGCCATAGGTTCAAAAGGCGGACAGGTGATCCGCTGCAAAACCACATTCAGGTCCCAGTCAGGCGCTGGGGGGCGCAGAGGTGGTTTAAGTAGAAGAAGACCTCGGAGAAACCTCGCTACAAGAGGGTCGCTGGAAAGAGGTCTGCCGTCCACCGGCACATGATGTGCTGAAAGAGCACTGAGGTGAACTTTGACGGAGTTGGACTTAAGTCCCAGATTAGAGAGGTGTAGCAAGTACTGCAAGATCACCGACACCGGGCAGGAGAAGGGATCCTGAGACTGTTGGGTACACCAGACTGCAAAGCGACGCCATTTAAGGGCGTAGCATTTGCGGGTAGAAGGCCGTCGCGAAGCCAAGACGACCTCCTCCACCTCCGCCGGCAGGAGAAGGGGAGCAAGGACTACCCTCTCAGCAGCCAGGCCATGAGGTTGAGAGACCTGAGGTTGGGGTGCAGTAGGGACCCCTGATCCTGAGTGAGGAGATCCGGTTGTACCCCCAGAGGGATCGGATCCTCCACCGCCAGTTGCAGTAGGAGTGGAAACCACGGCTGCCTGGGCCAGCGAGGGGCCACCAGGATCATGAAGGCTTTGTCTCGGAGAACCTTGAAAAGAGTCCGAGAGACTAGCGGGATGGGAGGGAAAGCGTACAGAAGGCTCCCCGACCATGAGATCAGAAAAGCGTCCGCCGCCACCCGGAGGGGGTGTGGCTGACGAGAGCAGAAGCGAGGAAGCTGCCGGTTGTGAGGACTGGCAAAGAGATCCACCGTGGGGAGGCCCCACTTGAGGAAGAGCTTCTGAACTACCAAGGGATCCAGACGCCACTCGTGCGGCTGGAGGACCCTGCTGAGTTTGTCCGCCAGGCAATTTTCTTGGCCCGGGAGATAAACTGCCTTGAGGAGAATGCCGTGACTGACGGCCCAAGAGCAGAGCTTCTGCGCCTCCCGGCAGAGGAGGAAGGAGCCCGAGCCCCCATGCTTGTTCACGTAGAACAGGGCAACTTGATTGTCCGTCTGGACAAGGACGGACTGGTGGGAAGTCAGGTGGGAGAAGGCCTTGAGAGCTAGGCGGATCGCCCTGAGCTCCAGGAAGTTGATCTGCTGAGCAGACTCCCACGTGGTCCAGAGGCCCTGAGTACGTGCCTCTTGGCAATGTGCTCCCCAGCCCAGGAGGGATGCATCGGTGGTCAGCACCCGGGTCGGCTGAGGTGACTGGAAAGGCATTCCGAACACGAGGTTCGGCTGCCGGAGCCACCACCGGAGAGACGAGATCAGCGGCTCGGAGACGCGCACTAGGTCTGCTAGGCCGCCTGTGGCTTGACGCCACTGCTGGCGGAGACACCATTGAGCAGACCGCATATTGGGGGTCACATGGCGGTGGAAGCCATATGGCCTAGTAGTCTCAGGAAGCGCCTGGCGGAGACCAGGGGCTGGCTGCGAAAACGGTCGGCTAGGTCCATGAGCCGTTGAGCCCTGTCGAGCGGTAGGTACGCTCGTGCCTGAGGAGTGTGCAGCCTTGCGCCGATGAACTCGAGATCCTGTGAGGGGAGCAAAGTGGACTTTGCGAAGTTTATAACAAAGCCCAAGTGCTGCAGAAGAGTCACCGTGCGGCGCGTGGCGTTGGTGACCTCCCGAGCGGACGCTGCTCTGATGAGCCAGTCGTCGAGGTACGGAAAGACATAGAGGCCGTGAAGCCGAAGATGGGCCGCCACGACCGCGAGACATTTTGTGAAGACTCGCGGTGCGGAGGACAGGCCAAAGGGCAGTACCCTGTACTGGTAATGATTCCCTGCCACCACAAACCTTAGGTATTGGCTGTGGCTTGGGTGGATGAGGATGTGCGTGTAGGCATCCTTTAGATCCAAGGAGCATAGCCAATCTCCCTGCTGGAGGTAGGGCAGAAGGATTCCAAGGGTAAGCATTTTGAACTTCTCCCGCACAAGGAACTTGTTGAGGTTGCGCAAGTCCAGGATGGGTCTGAGGCCCCCTGTTCTCTTTGGTATCAGAAAATACCTGGAATAAAAGCCTTGACCTCTCAGGTGGTGTGTGGCACCGGTTCCACCGCCTGTTCCTGCAGAAGACCTGCTAACTCCTGAAGGAGCAACTCCCTGTGCAGAGGGGGGCGCGGAGGTTCTCCCGGAAAATAGGAGGAAGGGACCTGGTGGAAGTGGAGAAGATAGCCTTCTCGCACGACTTGAAGCACCCAGGCATCTGAGGTGACGCTGGACCACCTGTGGGCGAAGTGAACCAGCCGGCCTCCGGTGCTGGGAGGAACCAGCGGGAGGGGAGAGGCTATGCTTAGTGAGTCAAAAACCCCCACCCTGCTGAGCAGGGGCTGGTGGTGCAGGCTTGGGGGCTTGCTGCCTACGGGACCCGTTACCCCGTACCTTGGCCTGCTGGCCCTGTGGGGGAGCTGCAGGGGCCTGATAATGGGGGTATTGTTTGTAGGCAGCCGCCTTCCTCGGGTAAAAGGACTTTTTCCCCGAGCCCTTCTTTTTCTGGGAAGGGGCGGAGGTCTTCCTAGAAAGCCTGGTCCTGGTGAGAGTCTCAGTCTCAATTTGCGCAGCCTTTTCCGCCATGGGCTTGCCAAAGAGGTTTTCGCCTCGGCAGGGGACATCGACCAACTTGTCCTGCACCCAGGGCTCAAGGTCTGACGACTGAAGCCAAGCCTGTCGGCGGGCACCGATGCCGGCTGCGGCCACTCGAGCCGATGCTTCAAAGCCATCATAGGCTGCTCGGGACATGAACTTTGAGCATTCCGGAATGCCAGTGGACAAGGCTAGGAACCTCCGCAAGGGTTCCTCGGACAGACCAGCGGAGAATCCGGCTAGCTCTTTAGCCAGATCCCGGAGATACATGCCCATGTATAGCTGGTAAGTCTGGACACGACATGCGAGCATAGAGCCCTGGAAGCACTTCTTGCCAAGGCCATCCAGGTTACGGGCCTCCCTTCCAGGAGGCACCGAGGAGTGCATCTTCTGGCTCTTAAGACGATGCATGGCCGATTCCACTACCATGGAATGGTGTGGCAGCTGTGCCTTTTGAAAGCCAGGGCTCTTGCGGACTCGATAGATAGAATCGACCCGCTTGCTCAGGACCGGCGAGGAGGCCGGACTCTCCCACATGCGGAAGAGTAGTCGTTCCAGCATAGGAGGAACCGGTACAGTAAAGTGTTCCCTCGCGGGAGAGTCATACTGGAGGGCGTCGAGCTCTTCGGCTCGAGGCTCCTCCTCGGGATCCGCAGGGAAGGCCAAAGCCTTGGCCATATCCCTAACGAAGTCCGAGAACCGGGCATCCTCCGGGGGGGACTGCTTCCGAGGCTCGGACTCCGGTGAGTCCGATGGGACACACCGAGTCCGGAAAGAATCAGGTGACTCTTCCTCCTCAGACTCCCAGACCGACTCCGACGAGGGCTCGGTGGGGTCGGCCCGGGCAGGGTGCGGCGCCAGCCGCCCCGACGCCGAGGGAGTCGGCGTCGGCGACCTCGGTCCCGAACGGGAGGCCGAGGGTGACCTCGACCGAGGATCGACTCGAGTTCTCATCGACTCGAGGATCGGCTCGGTCTCCGGGGTCGACTTGGACGTCGACGTCCCGGCGGTCGGGGCAGCGGCGCCAGCGAAGCCAGCGAGCAGTGCCCTCTGCTGGTCCATGAAGGCAGACAGTCTGCTCTCCAAGGCCGTCAACCTGAGTCCGAGCTCAGGTGACCCAGCAGCCCCCGACTCGGGCCCCGACGGCGTCGGGCCCGACGTCGGCTGTCGCTGAGGCGAGTCCAGAAGGACCACAGGACTTACCCGGGCAGGCATCTCCGACTCCAGGCGAGGTCGCTTCGGGATGTGTTCCTTCTCCAAGGACCCGGGGCGGCTGTCGGGGCTATGCGACCTGGCCCTCGCGGAACCAGGAGCGTCCACCGACGCCGCCCTCGTGGGTTTCACCTTCCGACGATGGTCCCCGGAGGGAGAACCCCGGTCGGAGGAACTCCGGCGACGGTCCGAGCTGGAGCCCTTCGACGCGGAGGCCTCCGACGAGGTCCGGGTACGGCTGGGGTCAGCGAAGATTCTCTCACGCTGATGCCGCCGACTTCTCAACGCCTTTGAGGACATTTTGCTGCAGGGCCCACAGATCAGTTCCTCATGATCCGGGCCCAGGCAGCGGAGGCAAAAGTCGTGTGTGTCGGTTAGTGACATATTTCGGTCACACCGACCACACCGCTTAAACCCACTGGCAGCCATCGGGGGAAAAAGGGCCCCTGCGAGGTCAAAGGACCGGGCTGCCAGGGAAAACCGAAAACGAAAGCTGACTAAGTCAGAAAAACCGAAAAAAGTAAGAGGACTCGTGACCGGCGTCGCGAGTCCGGGCGGGAAAAAGATCGGCGTCGAACCGAAGGAAAAAAGGATAAAATAAAGAAGAAAATCAACTTTTTCGCGGGGACAAGACGGGGACGTCTGTAGGGCTCCGCGGAAAAAAGAAGACTGGCTAAGATGGCACCTTCGGGCGGGAAGACGACCGCGCATGCGCGCTGCAATTCCCAAAGGCTTTCTTTGAAAGCTGGGGAAAATTGCTCCGCGAGGGCTCCGTCGGCGCCGACGTCACCCGTAAGTGAGGACTGACTTCCTGCTTGGTCCTGGAGAACAGTAGGGTAGTACCAAAGCAGTACCTACTCTCGGGAGGGTCCTAGTAGCCCAGCCAGAATGGCCGAAGCTCCGACCTTCGCGTCTCCCGCTGCCTAAAATCTAAGCGATAATGTTTCGTAAATGTATGCAAAGACGACCAGGTCGCCACCCGACAAATATCCACTGGTGGAATCAAAGCCCTCTCGGCCCAGGATGTCGCCTGTCCCCGAGTTGAATGAGCTCACAGCCCCTAAGGTGGCACCTTCCCGCTCGCCTGATACGAGGCTGCTATCGCCTGCTTCACCCAGCATGCAATGGAGGCTTTGGAAGCTGCTTCCCCCTTTCCGTGCTCCTCCAAACAGAACAACCAACCTATCAGACTTCCAAAAGGACTTTGTCCTCCTGATATATCTGTGAAGTACTCTATCAAGATCCAATCTATGAAGCGATACGTCCCTCCTAGTCGCCTCTCCAGACCGAAAAGTAGGCAGTAAAATTCGTTGATTCACATGAAACACCGATACTACCTTCGGTAGAAAAGAGGGAACCGGGCGCAACACCACCTTCTCCTCTGAAAATTAAATAAATGGTTCCCTGCAGGAAAGCGCCTGTAAATCCGAAATCCTTCTAGCCGAGCACAAGGCTACCAAAAAGGCGGTCTTCCAAGAGAGCTCCCTCAGTGCCATCATTTTCCCCGGCTCAAATGGAGCGCACGTCAAAGCCTGCAGGACCAAATTTAAATCCCAAGGCGGTACTATCGGCCTTCTAAGCGGCCTCATGTTCTTGACTGCTCGGAAAATCTGCGAACATTCTGATACAAAGCCAAACTACGGCTCTGCACCTTGCCCCGATAGCAAGCTAAAGCAGCCAGGTGTAATTTTAGAGTGCTGAACGCTACGCCTTTATCCAGCCCACCTTGTAGAAATGACAAAACCTCCGATACCGTCGCCGTCCCTGGCTGAACTCTGTGCCTCGCACACCAGCCTTCAAAAGTCTGCCAAATACGGATATAAGCCAACGACATAGACCTTCGTTTTGCTTGCAGCATGGTATTTACCACCGCCGCGGAATAGCCTCTACGCCTCAAGCGTTCCCTTTCAAGAGCCAAGCCGTAAGCAAGAAGTGATCCACCTGCGGCATGAGAATAGGCCCCTGGTACAACAGATTTACCCAACTTGGCAATCTCCAAGGATGGTCGATCAGCAAGCGCACGAGATCCGCATACCAAGCTCTCCTCGGCCAGTCTGGGGCAATGAGAATCACCATCCCCTGGTGACCTGCGATTCTGCGAATGACCCGACCGATCATCGGCAACGGAGGAAATATATAGTAGTTACTCACCTATAACAGGTGTTCTCCAGGAGCAGCAGGAATCAGTCCTCACATATGGGTGACGTCGGCGCCGACGGAGCCCCCCGTGCGGAGCATTTCCCCAGCTTTCAAAGAAAGCCTTTGGGAATGCAGCGTGCATGCGCAGTCCCCTTCCCGCCCAAGGGTGCCATCTTGCTTAGTCTGATGACATAGCTAAAAGACAGCAAAAAAGAAACAAAATAAATCATATGACTGCAACTCCAAGGGGAGGAGGGAGGGTTCTGAGGACTGATTCCTGCTGCTCCTGGAGAACACCTGTTACAGGTGAGTAACTACTATTTCTCCAGGACCAAGCAGGAAGTCAGTCCTCACATATGGAACTCCCTAGCTTAAGGCTACCGGAGACCCAAAGCCGAAAAATGAGCTCCCTCTAGAGCCTCAGCATGCAAGAAAAGAATCTTCTCTGATAACGCCCCCAAACGGTAGCCCAACACCAGGGCCAGAGGGTAGGAGTTGCCTAAACCCCAAAGAGATTATGGAGTACCGCCTGCCCGAAAGCACTGTCCCTGCAGGACTCCCTCTCAAGGCAGTAGTGGGCCGCAAAAGTCTGGCTTGAAGACCAAGTAGCGGCCCGGCAGATGTCTGCCAACGGAACAGAGCGGAGATGAGCCACTGACGCAGCCTTCGCCCTGACACGGTGAGCCATAACTCGACCCTGCAAGGAGAGGCCGGCTGCCCTGTAAGCCCAGGCGATACAGTCGCCTACCCATATGGACAAAGTACGCTTGGAGACAGCCAACCCCAACTTATTGGGGTCAAAAGAAACAAAGAGCTGAACAGCCCTCCGGTGCTCCCGCGTACGGTCAAGGTAGAAGGACAATGCCCTCCTACAGTCCAGGGTATGCAAGACCATCTCAGCCCGGCTGGCATGCGGCCTGGGAAAGAAAGTTGGAAGAACCACCTCCTGATTGAGGTGGAAGGAGGAGACAACCTTCGGAAGGAACTTAGGGTGAGTTCGTAAGACTACTCTGTTCCTATAGAACCTAGTATAAGGTGCATCTGATACTAGGGCTTGAAGCTCACTCACTCGCCTTGCTGAGGTAAGGGCTACCAAAAAACGCTTTCCAGGAAAGAAAACGCAGAGGGCAAGTAGCCATAGGTTCAAATGGTGCGCAAGTAAGCCATTGCAAGACCACATTTAAATCCCATTCAGGGGCAGGTGGATGCACTGGAGGCTTAAGCAAAAGCAGGCCTCTGAGGAAGCGAGCCATCAAAGGATGGCTTGAGAGAGACTGACCCTCCACTGGGGAGTGGTGCGCTGAAAGAGCACTAAGATGAACTCTCACAGAATTGGACTTAAGGCCTAGGTTGGACAGGTGAAGCAAATATTACAGCACCACGGGTACCAGATATCAGAAAGGATTCTCATTGTGTTGAGTACACTAGGTAGAGAATCTACGCCACTTAAGGGCATAAGACCTCTGGGTGGACTGCCTCCTAGAGGCCAACACCACGTCCTCCACTTCCCTAGGCAGTAGTAAGGGCGCCAGAACTACCCTTTCAGCAGCCAGGCCATCAAATTGAGGGACTGGAGATTGGGTGTAAGAGAGATCCCTGCTCCTGAGACAGGAGATCGGGTTGCATCCCCAGAGGAAGAGGAGCGTCCACCGCTAGTTGCAAAAGAAGTGGGAACCAGGGTTGCCTTGGCCACCTGGGGGCCACCAGGATCACCAAGGCCTTGTCCCGGATCACTTTGAACAGTGTCTGGGACACTAGAGGCGTGGGAGGAAACGCATATAGGAGGCCTGTAGACCATGGAATGAGAAATGCATCCGCTGCTACTCAGAGGATGCGGTTGTCTGGAGCAGAACCTGGGAAGTTGACGGTTCAGAGGACTGGCAAAGAGATCTATGGTTGGAAGACCCCATCTCAGGAAGATCTGTTGAACCACTAAAGGATTCAACTGCCATTCGTGCGGCTGCAGGATCCTGCTCAATCTGTCCGCCAGGTAATTCTCCTGACCTGGGAGATAGACCGCTTTGAGAAGAATGCTGTGATCGACTGCCCAGGAGCACAGTTTCTGCGCTTCCTGATATAGAAGGCGGGACCCTATGCCCCCTTGTTTGTTCACATAGAACATAGCAACTTGATTTTCCATCTGAACCAAGATGGACTGGTGAGAGATGAGATGGGAGAAAGTTCTCAGGGCTAAGCGGTTAGCTCTCAGTTCTAAGAGATTGATCTGCTGTGCGGCCTCCCAAGGAGACCACAGGCCTTGAGTACATGCTCCTTGGCAATGTGCACCCCAACCTTGAAGAGAAGCATCGGTTGTCAGCACTTGAGTGTGTGGAGGTGTCTGAAAAAACACCCCATGCACTAGATTCGGAAGATGAAGCCACCACTGCAGAGAAGACTCTAGGAGTTTGGACACCCTCACTCTGTCCGTGAGGCTTCCTGTGGCTTGTTGCCACTGAGTTCTGAGGCCCCATTGAGCTGGCCTCATGTGTAGACAGGCATTTGGAGTTACATGGACTGTGGAAGCCATGTGGCCTAAGAGCCTCAGGAATTGTCTGGCGGAGACCAGAGAATTGCTGTGGAACTGCCTGGCTAGATCCATCAATCTGTGGGCCCTGTCCACGGGTAAAAAGGCCTTTGCCTGAAGGGTGTCCAGTCTTGCTCCTATGAACTTCATGTTCTGTGAGGGGTGAAAAGTGGACTTTGCAACAAACCCCAGGTGCTGAAGCAGAGCGACAGTGCGAAGGGTGGCTTGACTGGCCTCCTGTGGGGATTGACCCCTGATGAGCCAGTCATCCAGGTATGGAAAAACAAAGAGGCCTTGAACCCTTAGGTAGGCTGCCACCACCGCCAGGCACTTGGTGAATACCCTGGGGGCGGAGGTTAGGCCAAAAGGCAGTACTCTGTACTGATAGTGGTTTCCTCCCACTACAAATCTGAGATATTGTTTGTGGTCTGGATGAATGAGGATGTGAGTATAAGCATCCTTTAGGTCTAAGGAGCATAGCCAATCTCCCTGCTGGAGGTAGGGCAGCAGGATTCCAAGGGTAAGTATCTTGAACTTTTCCCTCTCCAGGAACTTGTTCAGATTCTGCAAGTCTAGAATAGGCCTGAGGCCTCCTGTTCTTTTTGGTACCAGAAAGTACCTGGAATAGAAGCCTTGACCTTTCAGGTGGTGGGGCACCGGTTCCACTGCCTGTTCCTTTACAAGACTTGCTAACTCCTGCAGGAGTAAGTCCCTGTGCAGAGGAAGTCTTGGAGGCTCCGCTGGAAAATAGGAGGGGGGTACCTGTTGGAAGTGGAGGAGATAGCCCCCAGTGGGCTCCCCAGCCTACTAAGCTGGCATCCCGTCAGCAACGGGAGCCACTCTGGTTGTTCCAGCGGCATGCCCGCAGCCAGAGACGACTTGCGCAGCCACCAATGAAGCGACTGCTTGACTTCGATCAGACACGGAAGCCTCTTGCTCACCGAATCGTTCTGATGCGACCAGCGGCGCAGAAGTGCTCCTTGCAGGGGCCGCATATGAACCTTGGCCCACGGCACCGCTTCCAATGTCGCCGCCATTGTTCTCAGCACCCGGAGATAGTCCCACGCCGATGGTGCTGACACTGACAAAAACTGGCAGACCAATTGTCTTAACGCTTCGGCCCTCTTGATCGGCAAAAACACTTGTCCCTTCTTTGTGTCGAACCGCACCCCGAGGTACTCGAGGTCCTGGGAGGGCTCCAAATGACTCTTTGTTGGGTTGACTACCCAACCAAGGTTCTGCAAGAACTTCATTACCCTGTCGGTCACCTGAATACTCTCCTCCTCGGACTTGGCCCGAATCAACCAATCGTTGAGATAAGGGTGGACTAGAATTCCTTCTTTGCACAACGCCGCCACCACCACCACTATGATTTTGGTGAAGGTTCGTGGCGCCATCGCCAGGCCGAAGGGCAATGCTTGGAACTGATAGTGACCCAAGGAAGGGCGAACCTTAGGAACCTCTGATGAGCTTCCCGGATAGGGATGTGCAAATACGCCTCTAAGATCCAGCGACGTCAAGTACTCTCCCTGACGCACCACCACGATGACGGACCGCAAAGTCTCCATCCGGAAATGCGGTACCCGCAGGCAGCGATTTACGGCCTTTAGGTCTAAAATGGGCCGCAATGTTCCGCCCTTCTTTGGCACCACAAAATAGAGTACCGGACCCCCGCCACATTCGGCTTCCGGCACTTCTACAACTGCTCCCAACTGAAGCAGTCTCTCCAAAGTGCCACGAACCGCTACGGTTTTCTTGGGATCCCTGCAAGGCAACATAACTAAGGAATCCCGTACGGGTCGAGCCAACTCCAGCGCATAGTCCTGTTGAATTATCTCTTACACCCACTGATCGGATGTGGTGTGGGTCCAAGCGGAAAGAAACTCCCAGAGCCGACCGCCTATGGGAGGCCCTTCCGCCGGGACCCGCCTTGCTTCATTGCGACTTACAGGTTGCGGAAGCGGGAGTTGAGGAGAAACCTCTATTTGCCCCCCGAAATCCGCGAAACCCCTGGTAGCGAGTCGAAAACCGGCCCCTTTGGAAACTCCCGAACCTTGTCGAGCGAAATCTGTGAAATTCCCGAAACTGACCCCAAAAGCCTTGAGCTGACTTCCCTAGTTTCTGCTTATCCTCTGGCAGTCGACCCGCCTTGGATTCTCCCAGGTCCTTTACCAACTTATCCAAATCTTCACCAAATAGCAAACCACCCTTAAAGGGAAGCTTGCTAAGTCTGGACTTAGAGGGACCGGCCGCCGCCCAATTACGTAACCACACCGACTGGCGGGCAGCCACTACAGACGCCGTACTATTGGCCAGCGCCCTGATTAAATCGTAATGTACATCCGCCAAGTATGCCGCTCCGGACTCTAGACAATCCAGCTCCTTTAACTCCTCGAGATCCAGGTGTGAAGACTAACGCAGACGCTGGACCCATCTCAAACACGCTCTGGCCACCCATGCCCCACAAATGGAAGCCTGCAGTGAAAGAGAATCCGCCTCAAAGGTCTGCTTCAGCAAACCATCCACCTTACGGTCCTGTGCATCCTTCAGGGCAGCACTATCTTCCACCGGAATAGTGATCTTCTTTGTAACTGCCGACACCACCGCGTCCACCTGCGGAGCCCGGAATCTTTCTTTATCCTTATCGGCCAGCGGATAGAGCCTATTCATGGTCCGTATGCCTCGTAGGCCTGCTTCCGGCCTATCCCACTCTTCCTGTATCATCTTGTCGACCACTCTGTGCACCGGAAACACCACCTGCGTCTGCCGTAGCGCCTGAATGACGGGATCCTCGACCTCGTCCTCCATCGCTGTTTGCATAGCAAGATTCAACATCTGCAACGTCTCCGTGATCAGAGCCGCAAGCTCCTCTCTGCGGAAGACCCTAATAATCTTAGCTTGATCCTCGGGTACTGGAATCTCTCCTTCCTCCAAATCCAGCGAACCCTCCTCCTGATCCCATTCTGTATCTTGGACTTCAGGCCACTCGCCTTCCGCTGAAGGCAAATCCTTTGTTCTCGCTAGTTTAGGTGCTGGCGGTTCCTTGCCTATCTCGACAGCCGCCTCCAGCTGCTGGACTGAACCTGCCAGCATCCCGGAATCTGGCCGCTTACCCTGGCGTCGCAGACAAAAGGCCTGATGCATTAGTAAAATAAAATCAGGGGTAAAATCCCCGAGGCCCGGCGTCTGCGCCGCCAGCGAAGTGTCAGAGGGCCCCGCCAGCTCCTCCAACGCCGGCCCTTGCGCCGGTGACCGCGAGGAGGCCACCCTCACTCCTGCCAGCGCTCCCTGCAGCTCTGGGGTCTCCTTGATGTCCATCTGCTGTTCCACGGTGGACGAGAGGGTTGCACAGCCCCGGCACACCCCTGTATCGGCCACTGCGCCCCTCCTAGTGCCACACACAATACACTGTGGCCTTGTCGCCATAAATCAACAAGCAGCTGCCCCAGGGGCTTACTTTCAACACCTTATCTACCTTATTCTCTCCTCCTTTGGCTTTTTTTTTTTTTTTTTTTTTTAAACACAAAACAAAACTATGTAATTCTCTATTGATTTGCTTTACAGTCTGACCCCCCCCCCCCCCCCGCGAGGCAAAAGAGCTACCCTCAGCCCCCCTTCCCCCCAGAGAGACTGAATCAGTAACAAAACACAACAAATCAAGCCCCCTAAAGCTAATAAAAGGAAAGGAAATCAATAAAATAAGAACCACCAACCGCTACACTAAATGATCTCCCCCCTGACTTACCCGGCTACGGGATTGAGAGACTCCCTGACACACACGGCTTCTCCGCAGCAGCTAAAATGGCCGTCGAGAATGCCGACAAGAAGAAAAGGGCACCAAAATGAGCTGCGGAGGCTTACGCCTGTCGGGCTAATTTCCCGCTGTGAAATGCCGCCTGCCCCGGTGAACCGCTTACTGGGCAGGACTGGTGCTCTGCTGCTTGAAAAAGGCAGCTCTGCGCAGCGAACGGCAGCCCCCGAGCACTGCTGAAATGACCGGCTGTAATCCCCGAAGCCGCTTAAGGACAGCCGCAGGTACTTACTTCACAAGAAGGGCTCTCCCCCGTAAAGTCAGGGGGGAGAGAACCTCTGGGCCACCCCAGGGGGAACCAAACTCGACGTTCTGAGTTAGACCCCCTTCAATGAATTGAGAATATGCACAGGCAGGGAGCAAGAACGCCGGGAGCCTATCTTCTTTTTTTTTTTTTAAAGGAACAGAGTACAAAATATAAAAAGCCAATTACAACCCCTAATTAGCTCACTATCCTACTAGCTCCTTATTAATTTCTCCAGAGAGCCCTTCCACAAGGCTCGTCAAGTCCTCCTGCTGCATGGAGACTGGTCACACTGGGATGGAAGAGAGAGTACCGCAGACTATATCCAGTGATGTCATGAATTTGACATACCAGTCTCCAAGCTGCAGGAGGAGATTGACAACCCAGAGGAAGAGGACTGAACTGGAGGAACGATAAGGAAAGGCTGACACCTGCCGTAAGATCTTTTGTATCCTGTCTTCCGGGAGAAATACCGTCCCGCGTCTCGTGTCGAACAAGGCCCCCAAATATACTAGTGACTGCACGGGAGTCAACTGACTCTTGGTTCGATTGACCACCCAACCTAAGCTCTTGAGAAAATCCACTACCCTCGAGGTGGCCTCTCTCGACTCCGGTATCGACCAAGCTCAAATGAGCCAATTGTCCAGATAGGGATGCACTAGAATACCCTCCTTTTTCAACGCTGCCGCCACCACAACCATCACCTTTGTGAACATGCGAGACGCTGTAGCCAGTCCGAACAACAATGCCCGGAACTGAAAATGCCCCATGGGTACCGCAAAGCGCATGAACCTTTGATGCTGAGGTTTGATGGGTATGTGTAAATACGCTTCTGTTAAATCTATGGATGAAAGCACCTTACCCGGCCTCACGAACCGGATCACGGACCGAAGAGTTTCCATCCGAAAATGCGGCACCGTAAACAGCGGTTTACATGTTTTAGATAGAGAATTGGACGAAACGAGCCCTCCGTTTGGGGACCACAAAATAAATCACGTATCGACCTAAGCCGTACTGGTCTGGAGGCACCGGAACGACCGCTTCAATCTGTAGCAACCGCTGAAGCTTCTCGTTCACCGCCCTTGCTTTTGCGGGGGACCGCACGGCAACATCACGAATGCTCCCGATAGCGGTTGCTCGAACGCCAAAGAATAACCTTCTCGAATTATCTCCAATACCCAGCAGTCCGTAGTGATCGTGGTCCAGACGGAGTGGAAAAGCTGCAACCGACCTATTAGGATCTCCGTCTGGACCTCCCTCATTTCATTGGGGTTTCTTAGAGGCGCTCGGCTGAGGTCCGCCAAACCCCCGTCCGAACCCCTGAGCACCCCAAAAGGACTGCCCTCTGGGTACAAATCGGCATCTCTGATAGGGAGTAAACCGGGTCCATCTAAATCTCCGAAAATCTCTGCTTTGACCCCTCTGTGAAGATCCCGGCTTCGGACGGTCTTTTGGTAGCCTTACGCCTTTGGAGTCTCCCAAATCCTTCACAATCTTTTCCAAAGCTTCTCCAAAAAGTAGCTTGCCCTTATAAGGCAGCCTACTAAGGCGTGCCTTAGAAGACGCTTCTGCCGGCCAATTCCTCAGCCAGAGAAATCTCCGAGCGGCTACGACTGATGCCATGGATTTAGCTGAAATTCTTACCAAATCATAGGTGGTGTCGGCGAGATACACCGCCGCCGATTCTAATTTTGCCCCTTCCAGCGCCGAAGCTCCCTCCGCATCTGGAGAAGACTCAGCCTGCAGCGACCTAATCAAAGCCCTGGAAACATATGCTCCACAGATGGAAGCCTGCAACGCTAGCGCACTGGTATCAAACGCTTGTTTGAGTATGGACTCCAGCTTTCTATCCTGCAGATCCTTAAGGGCCGTCCCACCCTCTACTGGGATAGTAGTTTTCTTTGTCACAGCCGATACTAACGCATCCACCTTCGGCATATGCATTAATTCTCTCTCTTCTTGAGGAATTGGATATAAGCGGCCTAATGCCCGTCCACCCCTCAAGGTGGCCTCCGGACATTCCCATTCTAACTCAACCATCTGCTTAATCACCCTATGGACTGGGAAACACTTTTGTTCCGCTCTAAAACCTTGCAGCAAAGGGTCCTCCAATGATTCCGTCTGTACTGCCGGCAAAGCAATATTCAGGGCTGCTAGCAAATGGGTAATGAGCGCTCCCAGTTCTTCCTTACGAAACACTCTGAAAAGATTAGGATCATCACCAGCCCCCAGCTCCCCTTCTTCAAGGTCCTCTGGCCACAGATCCATACCAGACTCCGAAGGGATTTCTCCCTCCTCTGGTCCCTGAAAATCAGGAGTCTGTTGCCCTAGACCCTCAGCCGTCCCCCCAGCCGTCAAACCTGCCTTGGAAGACCCTTCTCCTGGGTCTCCTGCTGTGCCAGGAACTGGAGTCAAATCAGGCAGGCTAGACAACGCATCCTTGCTCTGTCCCTGCTCCAGCTTTAAACAGTAAGCCTTATGGAGGGACAGAATAAAATCCGGAGAAAACAGGGATTGGAAACCCCCAGGAACCTCCAAAACTGGTGCGGGGTCCACAATTACTGCTGGGGCCGACTTCTTTGATTTAGTCTTCGTCTTTAGAGTCTTTTGCTGCAGCGTGGGAGAAAAGGTGGTGGTCTTTAAAATGGCTGCCGCTCCCGCCTTTTCCACTGCGGCCTGAAGCTTCCCCGAAGCATTATGAGCCGGTGACGTTTCCTCCATAACGCCGCCAAATAAGGTCTGAAACGCGCTGTCCCCCCGACACGAAAAAACGCCACGAACCGGACCAAACGCGGCGACTGCCGCCCCATGCGCCACCTGCCGAGACCGGCAACGTGCCCTCAGTATCAGCACCGCTCCCCCCGGCACTCCGACGATCTCAACCTACAAGCACAAAAAAGAGAAAACGCATCTGACTAATCAGTTGTTTCTCACCCGAAATTCAGTCACTGCTGCTCGCAGCAGAAAGTTGGGTCTCTGGAGGCAGAGGGTTGGACTCTGGGGCTCCCAGTACCGTGCTCTGTTCTCCTGTACAGCTCAGGTCCCCAAGGCAGGCTCTGCCTCTGCTGCCTCTGTAGTCTGATGACCAGGCAGCTGACTACCGTCTTTTTGTTTCTTTTTTTTTTTTTTTAAACAACTTAAATTTGAACCCAGCACTCCTAAAACTAACCCTGCTAGGGCCAGCAAGGAGAACCTCCTGCTATTAAAATTCTCTTTCCTTCTCTCGGAGCCCGTCAGCAACACTTCCTTCAGCTGCTGAGGACTGAAAAGACTGGCTCTCTGACACCAGGGAGAGCTAGGTAGGCTGTCAGCAAGTCTTTGAAGATTTCAGTCCTCAGTTGCTGAAGGAGGTTGACTACCCTACTGTTCCTGGACTGACCCAGAGAGACAAAAAGGAATTCCTTTTATTTTTCTCTTCTCTCTTTCCTCTTTTTTTTTCTCTCTAAGTTTATTTTACTAAAGCATAATAGAACAGAGTTGTCATTTAGGATAAGAAGCCAAATGTAGTTCATTTAAAAAGTAACAGTAAGTTTTAATAGTCAGCTTCTTAGTAAAGATATATTGGTATTGTAAAGAATTCTGCTCCTGGCATTAAGAAATAATTATGTTAGAACATAAGATATGCCATACTGGGTCAGACCAAGGTCCATCAAGACCAGTATCCTGTTTCCAACAGTGGCCAATCTAGGTCATATGTACCTAGCAGTTTCCCCAAAAGACAAGGGTTCCGCAATGCTTTGTCAGACGGGTGCCTGGGTGAGAATGTTCACAGTCTTGGCAAAGGCATATATTAATATGATTTGCAAGGGATTGTGGGAAATGTAGTCCATTCACACCAGAAACAGCCGTTCACAATAATTAGTTGTGCTTGAGTGTAAAGCCAATAAGATATTTATTTATGGGGTTATTTCTCCCAACACAGATATGCTTGGTAGCACATAAAACAGGATACTTGCTTTCAGTGTTAAACTTAGAAAAACAAAATCAGGAAAACAACAGCTGAACTTGTCAGGCAATCAAAGCAAAAGAATAAAGACCTGGTTGGCAACAAACTGGTCTTTTCTGTAGGCTCTAGCTAATATTTTCTTAGCAGTGCTTTAAACAAGCAGCAAAACCCACAAAGTAGGGAAAAACTGTTCTTTTCAGGTTAACTTCTTATATCTTCACACATAGACTCAGAAGTGATTCCCTCAGAGCTCACAAGCAATTAGGTAAGGCTCAATTGCTAGCAGTTATCCAGCTGAAACCCCTTAGCTGGCTTACTTTCTACTGCCTGGCTCAAATCCTACTCAGGAGCTTTTCTGAGTAGATTTAAAGAACAAGTTTGTATTTCTTTGTGATGGTTGTTGTACTTTGTAACAGTAAATTACCAAAGGAGTTTAGAGAGAGAGCAATCCATGTATTCACAGCATGTATCTATAACCTCTCCCCCTTCTTCAACAATCATGGGTTCAATATCAGGGATTGGCACAGAGGAATTTCTCAATGGAGCACTCTCAGGAGAATACTTGTTTCCCTGCTGTCTTTCAAGGGTATAGCTAGGGCATAGATCAGTGTTCATACCTGAGCTTCCATTGCTGTTAGTGTTCCTCTCTAAATAGCCTGGCCAGTATGTAGTCCAGTTCTTATGTCCAGCCTTCCAATCCAGATCCCTGGACACTGGATCTCTCTTCACATACCTTCTGGCACGGGTCCTAGGGTCCCTTCCAAGTGCAGCCGTCTCCCTCACAGGTACCGTCTGGAGATTCCTAGCTCTGCAGCACCACTCCTCTGGTTTTCCCCAGTCCAATGGTGTATGTGGCCTTTTGAATGTCTCCCAGTATACGTACTGCTCTGGACTCCTTTAGACCTCCCAAATGCTTTTCTCTTCTTTCTTCCAAAGGGTTTCTTGCCCTCTCTGTCCGTCCGCTCTGGCTTCTGCTTCTGATGATCCTCCAGATGATGAAGCTGTCCAAGATCATGAAGATGATGTCCAAGATGAATCTGAGGATGATTCTCTGTAGAATAAACTCTACCTTTATTCTGCTTAGATGAGTGCTCCACCCTAGCACAGCGCAGCTGTGCTGAATCAGGCCCTGCCCTTTGAGATGAGTGCTTGGGGATTACCTCATAGCCCTCCTGATTGAACACACGTTTTCTCACTTCAGCTCCTCTAATGGCTGTTGAAAACCTGGTGCATTCTGGGACTGGTAGTCTTTTATGGAAAAATTCTGTTTTCTTATTTCTACCAGAACTGACAGGTTGCTTGTTCAGAGTCACTTCACCTTTACTATAGCTCCTTCCTGAGCTATGATAAGCTTCCTTATCACAGCTTGTACTGGGTCAAGCATTGATATCCTGGGTCCCTTCTTAATAATGGTTTATGGACCTTTCCTCCAGGAACTTGTCCAAACCTTTTTTAAACCCAGCTACACTAACAGCCTTTACTACATCCTCTGGTAACAAATTCCAGAGTTTGATTACACGTTGAGTGAAAAAATATTTTCTTTTATTAGTCTTAAATAGTTTACCCTGTGGCTTCATTGCATATCCCCTAGTCTTTCTATATTCTGATAACGTAAACAATCGATCTACGTTTACCCGTTCCACTCCATTCATTAATTTATAGACTTCGATCATATCTCCCCTCAGTCGTCTCTTTTCCAGGTTAAAGAGCCCTAACCTTTTTAGCCTTTCTTCATAAGAGTATCCTTCCATCCCCTTTACCATTTTGGTGGCTCTTCTCTGAACCTTTTCTAATAACTCTATATCCTTTTTAAGATACGGCGACCAGAATTGCACACAATATTCAAGGTGCGGTCTCATCATGGAACGATATAGAGGCATTATAATATCTTTTGTTTTATTTTCCATTCCTTTCCTTATGATACCTAGCATTCTATTTGCTCTCTTGGCTGCCGCTGCACACTGGGCCGAGGGTTTTAACATGTTATCCACAATGACGCCTAAATCTTTTTCCTGGGTGGTGGTTCCTAATGTGGAACCTTGCATTGTGTAACCATAGTTTGGGTTGTTCTTCCCTAGGTGCATAACTTTGCACTTGTCCACATTAAATTTCATCTGCCATTTTGATGCCCAGTCTTCTAATTTATCAAGATCCTCTTGCAATTTTCCACAATCCTCTTGAGTTTTAACAACTTTAAATAGTTTTGTGTCATCTGCAAATTTGATAACCTCACTCGTTATTCCACTTTCCAGGTCATTTATGAATATGTCAAAAAGCAGCGGACCCAGCACAGATCCCTGGGGTACACCACTATTCACCTTTCTCCATTGGGAAAATTGGCCATTTAGCCCAATCCTCTGCTTTCTATCTTTTAACCAGTTCTTGATCCACAGTAGTACACTGCCTCCTATCCCATGACTCTTTAGTTTTGCCAAAAGTCTCTGATGAGGGACCTTGTCAAAGGCTTTCTGAAAGTCCAGATACACTATATCAACCGACTCACCTTTGTCCACCTGTTTATTCACACTTTCAAAAAAACATAACAGATTAGTAAGACAAGATCTTCCTTGTCTAAAACCATGTTGGCTGTCTCCCATTAGGTCATGACTATCTACATGCTGAGTAATTTTATTCTTTATGATGGTTTCTACCATTTTTCCCCGGTACTGACGTGAGGCTCACCGGTCTGTAGTTTCCCGGATCACCCCTGGAACCCTTTTTAAAAATTGGCGTTACATTGGCAATCCTCCAATCTTCAGGTATTAGAGATGATTTTAATGATAGTTCACAGATTACTAATAGCAGGTATGCAATCTCATATTTCAGTTCTTTCAACACCCTTGGATGTATACCTTCCGGCCCAGGTGATTTGCCACTCTTCAGTTTATCTAATAGTTGTAATACATCTTCCCGATGTATCGGAAGTTATGGGAACATCTTACAGAAAACAGAAATTAAATACCTGGGGACATACCTTGACGAGAAATTAAACTTCCAAACTCATACAACAAAGGTTACAAAAGCTATTTACCACAAATTAAGGATAATACAAAAGCTCAAACCTCTTCTAAACTCTAATGACTTCCGCACAGTCTGTCAAGCATTGATTTTGTCCATCTTAGACTATTGTAACATCATCTATCAAGGTCTACCTATCCAATCTATCTACCCTTTACAATTACTACAAAATACAATGGCTTGTATTATATCTCAGAAATCAAGAACCAATCACATAACTCCCCATAATTGCTAGGATTAAATACAAAGTTATACTCATTATCTTTAAAATCTTCCACCATTTATCATCACCTATACTACAAGCTCTCATAAGTAAAAATCCCGAAAGTAGAAGAAAAAGGAAAAGCAATAAAAACCGTTTAAGAAGAAGAAATTAGATCTTACCTGCTAATTGTCTTTCCTTGAGTTCTCTCCGGACCAGTCCAGGAACTGTAGGGTTGTCAATCCTCTCCAGCAGCTGAGGACTGAATTCTCAAAGTCTTACTGACAGGCTATCCATCTCCCCCTGGTGTCAGAGACTCAGTCTACTACTGTCAAAGCAGTCTGCACCATTAAAAACGAACAAATCTCATAACAACCTAAGCCTTACTACCTCCCCATCTTAATTCTTTAACTCTTGGGGTTTTTTTGTTTTTTTAAATTTCATTCACATCTGTTTTTTTTTTTTTTTTTACCATAACGGCTTCTAATGCCACCTCCTCGGATGAGACAGGGAGCTCCATAGCCAGCCCCCCCCATCCGAAAAGGCCTTGGATGGCAGCCCAAATCACTACCGCTCTAGCCTGGATAGCACACCGAGCACCCTGAAGCAAATGTGAACCCCCAAGCGGGTCATTCTTCTGCGGCTTGCCCCTGAACCAGGTGGGCCCTGGACTGGCCCGGAGAGAACTCAAGGAAAGACAATTAGCAGGTAAGGTCCAATTTCTTCTTCCTCTTCGTCTCTCCGGGCCAGTCCAGGAACTGTAGGGCACTACCAGAGCAGTACTCAATATCGCCAAACCCGCTACTATGGCCGCGGCTCCCACCTTTGAGTCCCCCCTCTCCTGAACATCCAACCTATACTGCTTCACAAACGTGTGAAGGGATGACCATGTAGCCGCTCTACAAATATCCATAGGCGGAATCAAAGCGAACTCAGCCCAAGACGCTGCCTGCCCCTGCGTGGAATGTGCCTGTAGCACTTCAGGAACAGACTTCCCAGCCGCCTAATATGCAACTATAATCGCTTGCTTTACCCAACAAGCAATTGAGGCCTTGGACGTCGGCTCTCCTTTCCAAGGACCATCAAAAAGAACTAACAACCTGTCTTCCTAAACGCCTCCGTTTTCCATAGATACCGATGGAGTACTCTGCCTAGATCCAGCTTCCGCAGCGATCCATCCATAGGAACCCCTTCACGGCTCCGAAACGTGGGAAGTGAAATCGGTTGGTTCACGTGAAACCCTGATACTACCTTTGGCAGAAAAGAAGGAACAGGACGCAACAATACTTTATATGCCAAAAACTGGATGTAGGGCTCTCTACACGAAAGCGCCTGCAGATCGGAGATCCGCCGTGCCTAATACAAGGCTACTAAGAACGCCGTCTTCCACGAGAACTCCCTCAGCGATACCGCTCCCGCAGGCTCAAAGGGAGGTTGCATCAAGATCCAGGACCACATTTAAATCCCAAGCTGGAACCACCGGTCTTACAGGGGGTCGCACATTCTTAACTGCTCTTAGAAATCTGAGCACATCCGGGTGGAGGGATAAGACCCAACCCTGTAAAGTACCCCGAAAAGAAGTCAGCGCCGCCACCTGAACTCTCAAAGTACTGAGGGTGAGATCCTTATCCAGTCCGCTCTGCAAGAATGACAGGATGTGCGGCACCATTGCTGAGAAAGGTTGAATGCCACCCCTGTTGCACCAACCTTCAAAGATGCGCCAAATCCAAACATACGCCAACGACGTAGACGTCCTTCTGGATTTTAGCATAGTGGAAACCACTGCGGCTGAATAACCTCTACGCCTCAGGCGTTCCCTCTCAAAAGCCAAGTCGTAAGAGAGAAGCGATCTACCTGTGGCATTAAAACTGGGCCCTGGTACAATAGGTTGCTTTGGCTGGGCAACGGCAAGGGAGTGTCCACCAGAAGCCACACCAAATCCGCATACCATGGTCTCCTCGGCCAATCCAGAGCAATGAGAATCACCTTGCTGTCATGCTGTGCTATCCTCCGAATGACCCGACCGATCATGGGCCACGGAGGAAACAGAGCAGCCCGCTTGACGGCTAAGGCTGAGCCAACCCATCGAGCCCCTCCGACATGGGTTCTCTGCACCTGCTGAAAAACTGATGTGCCTTGGAACTGATGAGAGTGGCCATTAGATCCATGACCGGCTGCCCCCACCGCAGCGTAATGTCGTGAAAAACTGCCGCGTTCAATTCCCACTCTCCTGAATCCACTACATTCCGACTGAGGTAATTGGCCTGCAGATTGTCCTTCCCAGCTACATGAGCCGCCGACAACGCTATCAAATGACTCTTCCCACTGCATTAGCAGTTGACTCTCCTCCAACAAAGCCGCACTGCCTGTACCGCCCTGTCAATTGATATAAGATACCATTACTGCATTGTCGGAAAACACGCACATCGCTTTTCCCGTTACCAAGGTGTTGAACCTCTGAAGAGCCATGCGCACCGCTCTCATCTCCAAACGATTGATGGACCAGCCGCTCACTTCCGGCGGCCAGCCCCCCTGCGCTATCTGCAACATACAATGCGCTCCCCAGCCAGATAGGCTGGCGTCCATGGTCACCAGGACACACTCTGGCTGTTCCAGCAGCACCCCTGCTTGAAGATTCTCTGCGACCAGCCACCACTGCAAACTGTTCCGTACCGCCTGACAATTCCAACCTTTGACTCAGCAGATGACTCTGGGGCGACCACCTGGAAAACAGGGCCTGATGCAAGGGAAGCATATGTGCCCTGGCCCACGGGACCAGGTCCAACGCCGCTGCCATGGAGCCCAGCAGCTGCAAGTACCGCCACGCCGTTGGAGCATTTCCTCATAAAAACACGGTTACCTGCTTCAAAATCTTCCGAACTCGGTCCTCTGGCAGAAACACCGCCCCCACGGCCGTGCGAACAAAGCCCCGAGGTACACGAGGCATTGTACCGGAGCCAGGTGACTTTCGGCTTGGTTCACTACCCAACCAAGCTGTCCCAGGACTTCTACCACTCGCGCCGCTGCGTTGACCAAATCCTGAACCGACGGGGCCCGAATCAGCCAGTCGTCCAGGTAGGGATGTACTAGGACGCCTTCCCTTCTCAACACCGCCGCCGCCACCACCATCACCTTTGTGAAGGTGTGTGGCGCCGTCACGAGCCCGAACGGTAGTGCCCGGATCTGAAAATGCCCATGGGAACCGCAAAGCGCAGAAACCTCTGATGCTCCTGCCTGATGGGAATGTGAAGATAGGCCTCCGTCAAGTCTATGGAGGACAGCACCTCGCCCCATCTGACGGAGCAAATTGCCGACCGTAGAGTCTCCATACGGAAATGCGGCACCCTTAAACAGCAGTTTACGTGTTTGAGATCCAGAATAGGCCGAAAAGAACCTTCCTTTTTGGGAATTACAAAATAAATAGAGTATCGACCGAACCCACATCGGTCCGGCGGCACGGGGACTACCGCCTGAAGCCGCAGCAGACGTTGAAGCGTAGCATGAACTGCGTTCTTTGCCTGCGAACTGCAAGGAGATACTACAAAGGCATCCGACAACGGCTGAGCAAACTCCAGCGCATAACCGTCACGGATAATTTCCAGTACCCACCGGTCCAAGGTGATGGTGGTCCAGACGGAGAGGAAGTCTTGCAAGCGGCCTCCTACTGGAACCTCCGCCTGGCCGTCCACGTTTCATTGGGTCTTTTTGGAGGAGCTCTGCTGGGCACTGAAATAACCTCTGCCAAACCCTCGAGCTCCTCGAAAGGACTGCCCCCTGGACTGAAAGCGACCCCGCTGATAGGGTGCAAAACGAGCTCCCCTAAACCTGCGAAACTCTCTGCTGGGCCCTCTCTGCAGCCCTTAGGATGGTCCTCTGGAAGTTGACCCCCCTTAGAGTCCCCCAGATCCTTAACAATCTTTGAGAGATTCTCTATCAGCCATCCACCTCCAATCACTAATACAGAAGACACCCGAAAACAGCAACAGATGAACTGGCTCCCTCAATACACTACGAATACCAGTGTTTTATACCAAAACTAACTCTGCTACATCAAAGAGGACTATTGGGGGTTTTCTTTACATCAGGGCCTTCTCCCTATTTGCACCGCCTCTATGGAACTCAAACCTTGACAACCTACAGACCACAAAGGCCTTACCAGCCTTCATAAAGAGCTTCAAAACTCACCTGTTGATAAACTGCTTTTCCGAGGACAAAACACAACCACCTACAAGCAATATCCACGGCCTCTCTCAGCTCTCTTCCCCTTTCCCCCTCATACTCAACCCCTATGTTATGAGTATTCCAAGTTGATTTCCTGCTGTGATGTATCAGCATGTTGTTCTCTTACCTTATAAACATGATGTTCAACCACCTATATTATGCATACTCCAAGTTTATTACCCTGTTACAATGTATCACCATTTTGTTATAATGTAAACCGCTTTGACCACAGGATAAAGTGGTATATAAAAAAATGCTAAATAAATAAATAAATAAAATCAAAAAGTAGAAAGACTAGGGGACATGCAATGAAGCTACAGTGTAACCCATTTAAGACTAATAAGAGAAACATTTTTTTCACTCAACGCGTAATCACTCAAATTCGTTACCGGAGGATATAGTCAAAACGGTTGGTGTAGCTGGGCTTGAAAAAGGTTAGGACAAGTTCCTGGAAGAAAGGTCCATAAAGCATAGTTACTCACCTGTAATAGGTGATCTCCAGGAACAGCAGGAATTTAGTCTTCACATAGGGGTATCATCGGTACCGACGGAGCCTGCGTGGGAACGCTCCCCAGCGTCCAATAGGAAAGCTTTTCGGAGCATCCCACAGCGCCTGCGTGGGACTACATTACTGCTTGTTCCTGGAGATACAGACAGACACAGTGGATCCCTTTATAGCAACAGGATAAAATCAAAATAAACCTATCTAATTTCTAAACAAATGGGGGTGTCCTACACAGAGCAGTGGGTTCACCCCTAAAACAAAGACATGGGGAGGTGTGGCCTGCAAGGAGCAGCAGATGCACCTACTCTTGCCATCTTACTGGGCAGACTAGATGGACCATACTGGTCTTTATCTGCCGTCATTTACTATATTACTATTATTAAAGAGGACCCGTGAAATCCACTGCTTGCCCCAATACAAGCATCGTGGAACCTGTGTCTCTTTTTGGGAAATTGCTAGGTACTTGTGACCTGGATTGGACACTGTTGGAAATAGGATACTGGGCTTGATGGACTTTGGTCTGACCCATATCTTATGGCATATCTTATGTTCTTAGAGACTGATCATTTTCATTATGCCCAGGTATTCACTACAGCAGTGAATTCCGCAAGCACTTTGGGCAAGGATGTCTGTGGTAAAGTAAGGTGGACCATTATATGAAATGGAAAAGCAGAGACTGAATTCCAACTGCCCTATCCGACCTCCGGGCACCTCCTTGCAGGCTAGTAACTGACATACCAAAGGATCTAGAGATAAAACAAACAAGGGGTATAGGGGGCAGCCCTGTCTCGTCTCGTCTCGTGCCCCAGGTTAAAGACCTCCGATAGCACTCCATTTGCCACCACTGCCTCTGTGGGCTCAGCATACAACCACCACACCATGCGGATAAACTGATCCCCAAACCATAAAGAGGCAGAAGTTGAAACAGGTAGGCCCACCCCACCTAGTCAAACACCTTCTCGGCATCAAAGCTAATCAGTAATGACAGCACTTGATATTCGTGAACCCACTTGAGGGAGGCTATGATTTTCTGCAGATTAAGGGATGCATATCTGCCTCGGATAAACCCCACCTGGGACTCCTATACTAAACAAGGCAACATAGGTGCCAGGTGTTCTGCGAGAATTTTAGCCAACTTCAACTCAAAATTAATCACGGCCCGCAATTTTAGCCAACTTCAACTCAAAATTGGCTCCCCATCACGGCCCGCATTCAGTACAAAATATTAGTCACCATCTTCAAACTCATCCAGAATGTAGTGCCCTCACATCTCAATAGCCTACTATCCAATCTACCCAACAACAGAAGCAGAAGAACAGCAAACCTCAATACCCTCTGTCTCCCGAAGTCATTCAGAAAGGTTAATGCATGTACCAGTAACAGGGCCTTCTCATTTATAGCTCCAGCACTCTGGAACCGGTTGCCAAGTGAACTGCGTGAAATCTGTGATCTAAAAGACTTCAGAAAAAAACTTAAAACGCACCTCTTCCAATCACATTTCAATTTAATCTCATGAAATGCATTCAGGCATGTGTAAATATGTTTATAATGATTCCATGTGAAGTCTTAACAGTCAGGTTTGTGTAAATATGTATATAAATACTTTGTATGAAGCCTTAACATCAATCAGCTGTAAATCTGTAACCCTTTTTGCTGTGTGCTACCTCTCCCCCCTAATCGCTTTGTACATACCCCTAATTACTGGCCAGTACAACCAACCTTACCATGTATACCAACCGCTGCTGATCACTGGAAGCAGCGGGATACAAATTGTACGCAAATAAAATAAATAAATAAATCAAAGAATTCGGCCAGTACGATGCAGGTTGAAGGGGATTTTTTTTCCCGGTTCGAGATTAGCGTAATATGCGCTCCGTTTTCCCCCAAAGCCATATACCCCTGGTCAATCCATTCCTGAAACATATCTATCAGGGGGGGGGGGGGAGTCACCAAGTCTTGCAAAGGTTTTTAAAATTCAGCACTGACTTCACCCAGGCCTGGCGCTTTACAACACTGAGAAGTCTTAATACCCATTTACACTTCCATCGCTGATATTGGTGTGCCCAATACAGTCGCCCATTGATCTGTGAGCTGCAGCATAAACAGGTCTCGCAGACAGTTATAGTGGGAGATCATCTCGCATCCAGTGATCACCAGATGGTATCGTTCAGTATTAGGACTAGGGCTGATAAAATCCATTCAAAAGCGAGGGTCTTAGACATTAAGAAAACTAACTTTGCCAAGATGGGCCAATACCTCAAGTAGTCATTAGCGGGATGGGAACAGCTGGGAGATGTAGAAAAACAGTGGGTAAATCTGAAAGGGGATATTTTAAGGATAACCAATCTTTCTGTTAAAATGGTAAATAAAGGGAAAAGGAAAAGGAGACCGCTATGGTTTTCGAACGTAGTAGCTGAAAAGGTGAAGAATAAGAGGGAGGCCTTCATGAAATACAAGAGATCACAGAGAGAGGAAGACAGACACCTATATATTTTTGGAAAACATTAGAGAAGCTAGCAAAGTAGTCAGGAAAGCAAAGTTTCAAAAAGAGAAGAAAATAGCCAGTGCAATAAAATGGTGGGGTGGGGGGGGTGGAAGGATAAGATATTTTTCAGATATGTTAGTGAGAAGAGGAAGGGCAAAAGTGGTATTTTCAGACTCAAGGGTGAAGGGGAGGAATATGTAGAAGCTGATGAGGATAAATCGGAATTGCTTAACAAATATTTCAGTTCTGTGTTTACAGATGGAGAACCAGGAGCAGTACCTCAGAAAACACCCACAAACAGGAACAAAAGTGAGGGGCATCTTTAACGATTTCCATAAGACTGTGTTCATGAGGAACTAGCTAAACTTAAAGTAGACAAAGCGATGGGACCAGATGGGATACACCCGAGAATACCGAGGGAACATGGGGACGTTCTAGCAGCTCCACTGACCTACCTTTTCAATGCCTCTTTGGAGTCAGGAGTGGTGCCAGAGGAGAGAGGCACATGTCATCCCTTTACACAAAAGCAGAAGTAAGGATGTGGTTGAAAACTACAGGCTGGTTAGTCTAGCCTCTGTGGTGAGTAAATTATTGGAAATGCTGCTGAAAGAGAAAATAGTGAGGTTTCTGGAGTCCAATGGATTACCGGATCCGAGGCAGCATGGATTAACCAGAGGCAGGTCTTGTCAGACAAATCTGATTGATTTCTTTGACTAGGTGACCAAGGAGTTGGACCGAGGGAGAGCCCTAGATGTGGTGTATTTAAATTTCAGTCTAGCCTTTGACATTGTTCCGCACAAGCAACTTATAAACAAACTGAGCACCCTAGGGATGGACCCTAAAGCTACTGCTTGGGATAGACACTGGTTGAGTGGGAAGCGGCAAAACGTACAGGTAAATGGAGCTCACTCTGAGGAGAAGGAGGTTAGCAGTGGTGTGCCCCAGGGATCTGTCCTTGGTCTGATTCTTTTTAACATCTTTGTTAGTGATATTGCGGAAGGGCTGTCGGGTAAGGTTTGCCTCTTTGCGAATGATACCAAAATTGCAATAGAGTAAACACCCAGGAAGGCATAGATAACATGAGGAGGGATCTAGCTAAGCTTGAAGAATGTTGAGCTATATATAAGAAACTATTGCTCCAATACAATCTCCAGAACTCTAATCCATTACTTGTTCCCAATGCTTAAACAAGTAGTATAAATTCTTATTGAAAGCAACAGGTCTCAGACTTCAAAGAGCTCTGGTCTTCATATGGCTTCGACCTAATGCTCTAATTTGCATCAATGACCCTTATTGTTGCTTATTCATCGACTTTTAACTTTTAACTTGATTTCAAAAAGTGGAACTTGTAAAAAGAGAAATGGAAATTAGACTTACCTGCTAATTGTTGTTCCTTGCGGAACTCTAGTCCAGTCCCGGAACCACAGAGTTGTGAACCTCCACCAGCAGCTTTGGAGACTGAAAGATGTCATCACTTTGATGTCACTGGTATAACTTGGCAAGCACCGCCCTTCTTCCACCAGTACCTATTGACAAAGCAGACTAAGCAGAACAACAAATACTGTAAGCAGGAAAACTACAAAAGAAAGTATGGAAAAAACAAACTATCCACTCCCGACGCCTGCTCCCAGGCGCCCCCGAGCCCAGCCGGGCCTGCTGCTAACGAAAAAAAACCTTCCCGTGATTGGAGTGGTGTACCTACACAACAAAGAAATGTGTCAGCTTCTGCTGCCTTTGTGTCTCTGTACTGTTGTAGGCACCTATATATTTTTTTTTTTTTAATGTTATTTACCTTCAGGCTGTGTACAGTGAAAGACCATGGGAGGGATCCGGGACTGGACTAGAGTTCCGCAAGGAACAACAATTAGCAGGTAAGTCTAATTTCCATTTCCTTTGCGTCCCACTAGTCCAGTCCTGGAACCATAGAGGACGTAACAGAGCAGTGAAGATCAACGGGAGGGACCCGCAAGCCCAGCCTGAAGTACCGCTGAGCCAAAACGCACATCCTCCTTCGCCTGAACATCAAGCCGATAGTGCCTGGCAAAAGAATGCAACGTGGACCAAGTTGCCACCTTACAAATGTCAGCCACCGGCACTAAACTGAATTCCGCCCAAGACGCCGCCTGCGCCCTGGTCGAGTGTGCACGAAGACCCACCGGAACCACCTTTCCCCTCAACAGATAGGCCTATGCAATAGCCTCCTTCAACCACCTAGAAATGGAAGACTTCGCCGCCGCTTCACCTTTCCTCGGCCCGCCAAAGGCGACAAACAGCTGGTCCGACTTTCGGAAAACCTGCGTTCGACGGAGATATGTCTTAAGCACCCGCCGAACGTCCAGACGATGCAACCGACCGCGCGACTGAGCGTTCTGTTCCAAAGAAAACACCGGAAGGGACACTACCTGGTTAACGTGAAAACTCGACACCACCTTAGGCAAGAAGGCTGGGACCGTGCGCAGGACCACTTTCTGAGCGAAAAAGGACAAAAACGGCTGACAAGACAGCGCCTGCAACTCCGAAATCCGTCTAGTGGAACAAATAGCCACTAGAAAAACTGTCTTCAAAGTCAAGTCCTTAAGAGAGGCCTTATCTAACGGCTCGAAGGGCGCTCCAATCAACACTTCTAATACCACATTAAGATCCCACGGAGGAATGGACGTACGTCTTGGCGGCCGTAGAAGTAGCACGGCTCGCAAAAAACGCCGAATATCAGTATGCGCTCCTACCAACCGACCCTGAATCCTCCCCCAGAAACAGGAGATGGCCGCCAACTGAACCCGCAAGGAGCTAGCCGCGAGACCTTTATCCACGCCGTCCTGCAAAAATGAAAGAATATGCGGCACCGAAGCCTTTAAAGGCGGAAGATCGCGCTCCCCGCACCACGCTTCAAACACCCGCCACACCCGGGTGTACGCCAGCGACGTGGAACGCCTCCGCGCTTGCAATAATGTAGCAGTGACCGCCGCCGAGTACCCCTTGGACCTCAACCTAGCCCGCTCAAGAGCCATGCCGTAAGCAAGAATCGACCCACTTGCGGCATGCGTAACAGTGCCTGCATTAAGAGGTCTCCCCGAACCGGGAGCCTCCACGGCCTGTCCACCAGCAGTCGAATCAGGTCCGCATACCACGGTCGTCTGGGCCAATCGGGCGCGATCAAAATGACCACGCCACGGTGCCTCCTATGCGCTGGACCACCTTTCCTATGAGCGCCCAAGGAGGAAACACATAGAGAAGCCCTTCCACCGGCCACCGCTGTGCCAATGCATCAAGGCCTTCCGACATTCGCTCTCTCCGCCTGCTGAAGAACCTGTCCACCTGCGCGGATTCGAAGCTCGCCATTAGATCCATTATCGGAGCCCCCCAGAGCTGCACCAGCATCACAAAGACCTCCGGGTGAAGCCTCCATTCCCCCAGATCCACTCTGCGGCGGCTTAGAAAATCTGCTTCCACATTCTCCACTCCGGCCACGTGCTGCGCGGACGCCACCAAATGCCGTTCGGCCCAGCGCAATAGCTGACTCGCCTCCACTTCCAGCGACGCACTCCCCATGCCGCCCTGTCGATTGATATAAGCCACCGTTGTCGCATTGTCGGAGAGAACCCGTACCGCCACGCGACCCAAGGTCCTCTGAAACTGCTGCAGCGCTAGGTACACCGCGCGCATCTCCAACCGGTTTATGGACCAACACTGTTCCGGAGCCGACCAGGACCCCTGGGCAAACCGTCCTTCGCAATGTGCCCCCCCAGCCCACGAGACTGGCATCCGTCATCACCAGCGTCCAGGAGGGAGCCTCCAACGGCACGCCCCTCTCCAGGCTTTCGGGCCGCAACCACCACAGAAGCTCCTGCCGCACCTCCGGAGGGCATACCAGTCGGCGGGACAACGCATCCCGTTGATGCGACCAATGCCTGAGAAGAGCACTCTGCAAGGGCCGCATATGAAACCTGGCCCACTGCACCACTTCGATCGTGGCCGCCATCGTTCCAAGCAACTGCAGATACTGCCACGCCGTCGGAGCCCTGCACGCTAAAAACCTCCCCACGCGCTCCCTTAAGGCTTGTGCCCTCTGGCTCGGGAGAAACACTACACCTAGGTTCATCTCGAAGTGTGCACCCAAGTATTCCAGTGACTGAGCCGGAAGGAGCTTGCTCTTCGCAAAATTGACCACCCAGCCTAGGCTTTCTAAGAACTCCACCACCCGACCGGTGGCTGTAGAATTCTCCTCCCTGGACTTCGCTCGAATCAGCCAATCGTCCAAGTATGGATGCACCAGAATCCCTTCCTTGCGGAGTGCCGCCGTCACCACCACTACCATAACCTTTGTGAACGTTCGAGGCGCCGTCGCCAGGCCGAAAGGCATTGCCCGGAACTGAAAATGGCCCATGGGCACCGCAAAGCGCAGGAACTTCTGATGGTCTGGGCGCACGGGAATATTCAGGTACGCTTCCGTGAGGTCCAATGAAGTTAAGAATTCTCCCTTCCGGACTGCCGCAATGACCGACCGCAAGGATTCCATCCGAAAATGGGTTACCCGAAGGCACCGATTCACCCTTTTTAAATTCAAAATTGGCCGAAAAGTGCCCTCCTTCTTTGGAACGACAAAATAGATGGAGTATCGACCGCACCCGTATTGATCTTCTGGCACCGGCACCACCGCTCCTAGTTGCCGTAACTGCCCCAGCGTGTCTGCGACCGCCCGCAACTTCCGCGGAGCTCTGCACGGGGAAAGGACAAAGGAATCTAAGACGGGTTGTTGGAGTTCCAGAGCATAGCCCTCTCGAATGACCTCCAACACCCACTGATCCGTGGTAATTTGGACCCAGGCAGGGTAAAACTCCCGTAACCTGCCTCCCACGGGAACGTCCCCCACCTGAGTCCGCCTTATCTCATTGGGATTTTTTGCCGCTAGAGGAGTGGAAGGAGGAAAACCCCTTACCCGCCCCTCGGAAACCCCGAAACGGCTGGACCCGCGCAAGGAACCGCCCACTCTGACGGAACAAAACGCGAGGACTGAAATCTACAAAAGTCCCTCGAGAGACCCCTGGATCCAGTCGACCCGCAGCCCTGCTTCAGCCTATCCTCCGGGAGCCGACTGCCCTTGGACTCCCCAAGGTCCTTTACCAGCTTTTCCAAGTCCGAACCAAACAAGAGTCTCCCTCGAAAGGGGAGCTTACTAAGCCGCGCTTTGGAAGACCCGTCCGCCGCCCAGTGACGCAGCCAGAGATACCTCCGCGCCACCACCACGGAGGCCATGCTTTTGGACAGGCCACAAATAAGGTCATAATGGATATCTGACAAATATGCTGTGCCCGACTCCAACCTCGCCAACTCTTCCGCCTGCGTCTCCAGGAGACCCTCCTGCAGCCGCTGGGACCACCGTAAGCAGCCTCTGGCTACCCACGCTCCCGCTATCGAGGCCTGCAAGGAAAGGGCACACATATCAAATACCTGCTTCAACAGAGTCTCCAACTTCCGATCTTGTACATCCTTTAACGCCGCGGCGCCTTCAACCGGAATCGTGGTCTTTTTAGTCACCGCGCATCCACCTTCGGGGAGCGGAAAAGTTCTCTATCCTGATCAGACAGCGGATACAACCGGGTTAACGCTCTGGTGCCTCTCAGCGCGGATTCCGGAGCGTTCCACTCCTCTTGAATCATGTCCCGAAACACTCTATGAACCGGGAACACACGCTGGGACTTTCGAACCGCCTGCAAAAGAGGATCCTCTAGCGTCTCCTCCGCTGACGGCACACCCGCGGGCATATTGAGAGTCTTTAGCGTTTCCGCAATCAGCGCCGGCAGCTCCTCGCGCCGGAAGACCCGGACCACTCTACTTTGCTCTTCCACTTCCGGCAACTCTCCCTCTTCTAACTCCCCCTCTGAAACGCCTTCCCCCTCTATCTCCGAAAGCTGTCCCTCGTCCTCCACCATAGAAGACAAGGACTCCTGCAATGTCGTCCGACACTGCTTACCCGGCCCTGCCTCCTCCGCCAGGAGGCCCCCCGGCCGTTTCTGACTCCTTAATCTCGGAGAAGAGGGTTCCAGACCAGGCTGCAGCAAGTCCAACGCCTTCTGCAGCAGACAGAAAAAATCTGGGGGAATACCTGCCACTCCTCCGCTCAGGGAGCCCCCCGCTACCGCTGATGCGTCTACTCTCGACGATGGACCCGCCGTTGGCTCCGGGAGGTCCAACGTAGGCGGCTGGGAGTCACCTACCTCCAAAGGAACCGCTGCCTGCTCCGCAGCCGGTCCCCCGAGCGTCTTGTCCATCACTGCTGCCTCTAAGGAACAGTCCTTGCACACGCCAGAGTCCAGCACCTCGCTGCGCTTCACCCCACAGACAAGACAGCGGGGTTTCGCGGGCATCTTGAGTATGGCTCCTGACCACCGGAGAATATGGGGATCGGGTTTGCAGGAGCCCCAGCTGGGACTTGAACTGGTGACCACCGGCTCCTGAACCCACTGTCTGTGTTCACTGCACCCCACTGTGGCCACCTCTTTCACCAGTACCACCTAGAGGAGAGAAATGCCAGGCACCTGTGCTGAAAACACCCCAAAAAAGGAATATCAGGGCAAAGTCCCAGCTAGGAGAACCCCGCCTGACGGTTTATCTTTTTTTTTTTTTTTCTTAATATAAAACTCCCAATCCAAGTAAAATTGCTGAACTAGCTGAAGCGCAGCCGACTAACGCGAAAACGAAGCTCCGCAGGCCGTGTAATGAGCGATGGAGATCCACCCGCTAACACCGCGGCACCTAAAATGGCCGCCGTCAACTTTCCCAGTGCAAATTCCAGCGAGAAAATGCCACCGCACCTCAAGGCCCTAACCGCCCGACAGACGGAGGCCGCAGAAAAAAGGACCCCGGAGCTCCCACTCACCTCTGCCCCAATCCAAGCCTCGAGGAAGGAAGAGAGGGTGCCGCTAACTTCCACCAGCCGCGAAGCACAGCCTTACCCGGCTTCAGCCCCGGCGGTTCTGCCTGCAATGAAGACGCAAAACGTCTCACTGGCTTGCCGACCCCGGTGCTGTCTCTGCACCGTCGATCAAGCCTCAACCTGCTCCTCACCCCTTTTTCGCGGGTTCGGGAGCAGGGAGGAACTGAGCAGTGCTGACTTGCCTCTCTACGGCCTCGGGCAGAAAAAACCCCTGCTGGCTTTCAGGCCCCTTCCCTGCTGCTGCACAGCCAGTTAGCCTGCTACCTGCTCCTCACCCTTTTAAGCGGGTTCAGGAGCAGGGAGGCAGTGAATAATGCTTTAATGCTCGTTTATACGCTGGGGCCCATTACCAGAGAGTAAGAGAGAGGGAGAAGGAAAGGAAAACCTGTCCACAGCCAGGAGAAGTCCTTTCAGCAGCAGCAGGACAGCATCTAAAAGAAAACCCAAAAAGGCAAAATTACCCAAAATAAATCTAAAGAAATCTAAATATTTAAAACAAAAAAACTCTGCTTATTTATTCCTACTGAGCCCAGTCCCGGGCTCAGAACCTCCAAGCTGCTTGGAGACTGAAAGTACTGGTGGAAGAGGGGCGGTGCTTGCCAAGTTATACCAGTGACATCAAAACGATGACATCTTTCAGTCTCCAAAGCTGCTGGTGGAGGTTCACAACTCTATGGTTCCGGGACTGGACTAGAGGGACGCAAAGGAATGTGTGCTTATCTTTAGATTTGCCCAATGCCAGTTTCAGCGCTGCTGCGTTTCACTGCCAAGCTGTTTCATCAGGGGCTGAGATTTCTAAACTCGCCCTCATTTTATTTGTTCCAAATGTCGAATTTTTCCAAAATATTCTTATGTTCATCGCGCTATAAACAGGAAATCATACGTTAGTTCTGTGTACTTTACAGCAGGTAGTCCGCATTCGCGGCGTTGTCAGAATCAAACAGTTTGGAAAATGGAAAGAGACCTGCAATGAAGTTTATGGTAAAATCCTTCTCGTTATATTGTTGCATAAATAGATATATGAATAGATGAATATAAGTTATATTGAGAGTACACAGAACTAATGTATGATTCCCTGTTTATAGCGCGACGAACATAAGAATATTTTGGAAAAATTTGACATTTGGAACAAATAAAATGAGGACGAGTTTAGAAATCTCAGCCCCTGATGAAACAGCTTGGCAGTGAAACGCAGCAGCGCTGAAACTGGCGTTGGGCAAATCTAAAGATAAGCACGCATTCTCTTTTTACAAGTTCCACTTTTTGAAATCAAGTTAAAAGTTAAAAGTCAATGAATAAGCAACAATAAGGGTCATTGATGCAAATTAGAGCATTAGGTCGAAGCCATATGAAGACCAGAGCTCTTTGAAGTCTGAGACCTGTTGCTTTCAATAAGAATTTATACTACTTGTTTAAGCATTGGGAACGAGTAATGGATTAGAGTTCTGGAGATTGTATTGGAGCTGTAGCAGCAGATAAGCATGCAATAAATAAATCCAGGAGTCTTTTCAAGGATCCAAGCCAGTTTAATGTGCACATGGCTCAAGCAATAAGCAATTTCAAAATGGCTGAGCAATGGCTTCTAGTAAACAACAACTTTTATAGCTTTCTTGTCCATTCTAAGCATAGGCAAACTTTTCATTGGTCCCAGTACCCCTCTCACCCATCTATTGGTCCCGGTACTGATATGGCTACCCAATCGGGACTCTGGTCTGGGCCCAGCACCTGGTTGCCCCCCTTCTAGTCCCAATTACAATGGTCAGTGTCTCCAACTTGTTACTTCTCTCCTCCAAGGTCGCTGAGCTTGTTAAAACATATGGGAAGCAGAGGCACTGTGACCTTGCTCTCTGCAGAGTTAATTAATTCCATAGAAGCATAGCACACCTTATCAGTACCAATTAAACTTGTTTTTCTTCTATTTTCCAAGTTTCGTTTCTGCTTAGCTATGTTCAGTTAAACTGAGTTAAGTTTCGATTCTTATAGCTACAGTATTCACAAGTGGGGGTTGGGACTCAGGCCTCACTTATAGGCCTTTCACAATAGTAAACCATACTAGGCCATAGCCTACCATATTCCTAGGCCATAGCCTACCACAGAGCAATAGTTTCTTATATATAGCTCAACAGTTAATTTGCTCCACTGAATTGACCATATTATTGTGTTGTGGATAACAAGCTTGAAGAATGGACTAGAATTTGGCAGCTGAGATTTAATGTTAAAAAAATGCAAGGTCATGCATCTGGGCTGCAGCAATCCAAGGAAGCAATATGGTATAGGAGGTGAAGTACTTCTGTCCACAAAAGAAGAGCAAGATCTAGGTGTGATTGTGTCTGATGATCTTAAAGTAGCTAAACGGGTAGAAAAGGTGACGGCGAAAGCTAGAAGGATATTTGGATGCATAGGGAGAGGAATGACCAGCAGAAGAAAGGAGGTGATAGCGCCTCTATATAAGTCTTTGTTACGACCTCATTTGGAGTATTGTGTGCAATTCTGGAGACCGCACCTTCAAAAGGATATAAACAGGTTGGAGTTGGTGCAGAGGGTTGCTACTAAAATGGTTAGTGGCCTTTGTTATAAAGCATAGGAGGACAGACTTAAGGAGCTTAATAAGTATACTTTAGAGAAAAGGCGGGATAGAGGTGATATGATTGAGATGATTAAATACCTCCATGGCATAAATGCACATGAGGAGAGCCTCTTTTGATTGAAAGCAAACTCTTCTACAAGGGGACATAGGATGAGGGTGAAAGGGGATAAACTCAGGAGTAATATGCGGATGAACTTCAGGGAAGGGAGCAGGTAGGTAAGCTCCTCCTTGCTCCCCACCACCAAGGCCAATCAGGCCAAAGACGACCCCCACTGCAGGACTTTTAAATTTAAAAGCGCTCCTAGGTGCACCCACGCCTGAGGGCCTCACCAGAGGGCCCTTTGGCTTGGCCCTTAGGCAGGGACCTCACAGACCATATCTGATGAAAGAGGCACTTTACTTCGAACATAGCAAATTTAAGTTACATATCTATAGTTGTCACCATATTTGATACTTCCTCAGCTGTCTTGCTATCCACACCAACCATGCCTAGTTTACACTCAATCACTCGCACTGCTTATTTCACACAATGACCTCATTGTACTCTAGTTGTTTTACAACTCTCACACTATCTCTTGTAATACCTTAACTGCTAATACAATAGTTTGTTACTATAATTTCTTGTTATAAAGCCTTGCTGTAACAAAGTGCTAGTTTTACTGCGCCATACCATACTTTAAGCAACCAGGCCACACTCTTATTTCAACTCTGTTATTCTCTATTTTTTGTATCCTATATATTGCTCTGCTATACTCCATTACACTTTAAGCATTGGTGTATCTCACTACATTCTAGTCACTATTGAATCCACTGCAGCTCACACAATGCCCACAACGCATATTACACATTGCTACAAAACACTACAGCTTGTGCACTACTGTAACTTTTGCACCTTAAGCACTGCCACATTTCACTGCCTCCCAAGCACTACTATACCTCCTCGCTTGCCAAGCACAACTCTATCCTCTTGTATCTTAAACACTATCCCATCTCATATTACAATCTACATCCATCAAGACCTCCTTTAATCATCATTCAATCATGCCACTCCTTCTCAGCTGGCTAGCACTCGTATACCTCTCCTCCCTCTTTACTTATAGCATCTCAACCCACCTCACCCTCCGCTCCCCTATCCCAAACATCCACCTCCCGAGGTCTATCACACCCTCTGCTCTATCTCAACAACATGCCTACCAATACAAAAGATCTCCTCGCTTCTTATACATCCCCCTACCTCACCTCAAACTGAGCTAACCCCCCTACGTCCCCCACCACACACCCTGTCCATACAATGAAATGCAGTTTGATAAATGCTCGCTCTGCCCGCAACAAACTACAAACTCTTATCAATCACATCACGGATGATGCAATAGATCTCCTCTGCATCACAGAAACCTGGTTTACTGAAACTGACAACGTCCTGCTTAATCAGCTTAACACCAGCACTCATAACATCCATAACTGCTCACGATCTAACAGTAGAGGTGGGGGAGTCTGTATTCTGTCGAACAAGCAACAACTTCATAACTACGAGCGCATCATCATCTAATGGTCTCAATATCCTCGTCATAAGCAATAAGTCATTTGCCTTGTCTACAGAGCACCCCACCACAATGCTGATCATCTTGACATACTCCTTGAAGCTGCATGCTCCCATACTTCCCACCAGCAGCACTTTATCCTCCTTAGGGACTTCAATCTCCTTTCAGCCAATGTTAACCAAAGCAACACTTTCCATCAAGCCATGGATGATCTGCATTTCATGCAACTAATCAATGCCTCTAACTCACCTAAAGGTTGGTGCCCTTGATCTATTCTTCGCCCCTAATAACCTACTCTCATCACATCCCCTCTCCTCCACATCTATCCCGGTCACGTGGTCTGACCACCACATAACATTTTCCTTACCTACTTCCCTGCCCAAGTACCTCCCTACCCCCAGACCTCCCTCAGCAAAAAGATTCAGAAACTTCAATGAGACATCCTTCATCCAACAAACCAACTCCACACTGAAGCAAGCATTTCTTCACTCAGACCTTGATACACTTGTACCTTTCTTGGAACACCATCATCGCTGAAGCCGCTAAAGCTCCATCACACAGGAAATACTTTTTCACTGAGAGGGTGGTGGATGCTTGGAATGCCCTCCCGATGGAGGTGGTGGGGGCAAATACAGTGACAGAATTCAAAATGGCATGGGACAGACACAATGGATCCATTTATAGCAACAGAATAAAATCAAAATAAACTGAACCATCTAACTTCTCAACAAATAGGGGTATCCTGCATGGAGCGGTGGGTTCACCCCTAAACAAAGACATGGAGAGGGGTGGCCTGAGGGGCAGCCTGCACAGAGTGGCACCTACTCCTGCCATCTTACTCCGGCCTTCTTACTGGGCAGACTGGGTGGCCTTCATACTGGTCTTTATCTGCCATCATTTGCTATGTTACTATGTTACACATCCCATCTAAAACTCACCCCTCTTATGCTACCTGGTACTCAGCTCACCTCAGAGATCAAAAACATTCCCTCCGAAGACTCGAGCGATGATAGAGAAAATTTAAAGACCCACAGCTTCAAGCTATCTATCTAGAACTTTGTATAGCATACTCTAATAACACCCTCAAAGCCAAGCACAAATACCACAAAAATATCCTACTATGTTCTATGAATAAGCCAAGGTGACTTTTCAGCCTTCTCAAATCCTTCACAAACGATCCATCTCAACCTCACCATAATGGCACCATCCATCCTCAACTAATAGCTGACGTCCTAATATCCAAGCACACGCTTCCTGGGTCCTCCACCATCATCATACCTCCTTCTTCATCCTCCACCATAACCCCATGGGCGACATTCAGAGATATTTCTCATGAAGAATTAAACATCATCAACTACATCAACACTACCTCCCCCTTGACCCCTGCCAGGTAACCTGGATTAAACTAACAAAAACTACTATGTTACCATTCATCTCTACCATCCTTCAAACTTCTCTCACCCAAGCCTCTCTCTCATCTGCCCTTAAACAAGCCTCTGTGAGACCCCTACTCAAGAAACTCAACCTTGATACTAACTCTCCTGCATCCTACAGACCTATAGCCAGTGTACCTTATCTCTCCAAAATTATTGAAAAAGCAGTGCAAATTCAACTCCAGGAACATGTTGACAGATCTGACCCACTCAACCACAGGCAACATGGGTTTCGTCCCTACCACAGTGCCAAAACCCTTCTCACCTCCCTACTAAATACTCATCATTGGAACTGAAAAAACCCTCTCTGGTTTCATACTGTTATTCCTTGGCATCTCCACTGCATTTGACACTATATCTCACCAAATACTGCTCAACCAACTCAACGTCATTGGAGTCCAAGGTGCCCCGCTCAAGTGGCTTCAATCCTACTTGTCTCACCGAACCCAAACAATGAGGATCGGCAAACAATCATCAGCGCCCTACACCCTTCCTCAAGGAGTCCCTCAAGAATCTGCCCTCTCCTCCCTCCTATTCAACATCTACATCAGGCCACTATGCTACATCATCCAGAAATTCAAGGTCAGCTACCAACTCGATTTAATGATTTTCGCCCCGCCACACCTTATCCCCTGACTACTCCTGTCTCGACAAATGCTTCAAGGAAATTGTCCTATGGTTACAGCTTCACAACCTTGCAATAAATTTCAACAAGACAGAGATCCTTCATGTCTCCAGAGACCTCAACTTCACACCTCCCCCAAGCATCAAACTTGGAGATGCAGATATACAAGTCAAATCTCAGACAACACACCTCAGTATTACCTTGAACCAACATTTAAGCTTTCAATATCATATCAAGAATATCACCAAAAGCATCTATTTCAAACTCCGAACCCTATGCAACCTTCGACCCCTCCGATCATTGGACAGCTTCCGTACAGTCTGCCAAGCTTCCATCACACCACTTCTTGATTACTGTAACTCCATCTTCCATGGGCTCCCTAAGGCCGCTATCGCTCCTCTCCAGCTTGCTCAAAACACCGCAGCTCGTATCATAGCTGGTGTCCCAAGACACTCTCATATCACTCCCACCTCTAAAATCTCTTCATTGGCTCCCCATTGCATCCCAAATTAAGTTCAAGATACTTATTCATAGAGCCTTTTTCAATACCTCAACTGAACAGCTCCAATCACTAATCAAGCAACCTAATAACAGACTCTGCTGAGAGAATGCATCCAATCTTCTCCTCCCGCCAACACAAATCTGCAAGAAACCTCAATGCACTTGCACCAGAGCATTTGAGTTCTACACCCCCACTATATGGAACCGACTCCCCCCCCCCCCCCCCAATCTTACGCTGCACACCATCCCATACCATCTTCAAGAAACACCTCAAAACATTCCTCTTTAAAGAATACTATGGTACATCCACTGAAACCAATCCCCAACAAGAGCATCCTCCATTCCCCTCTCCCCTCCACCATAACCCTTTTCTCTTATTTCTCTTTTGCTTTATTTATTACACACAATCAGATATTTCATGCATTCCCCTAGATTTTGCAAACATTCTCGCTCTACAGCCCCCCTTCTCAGCCTCTCCCCCTCCCTCCCCCACTACATAGCATAGCATTCTGCTATCTAGTTTCCATCTTCAAGCTCCTCTATACTACCTCCATTTTTCATAGTAACTCTGCCAATAATCAACTATCAGCTAATTATAGTTGTCTGTATATAGTTGCCTGAATTAGTATTTCTATATAGTTGCCTGCATTGTTTGTAAATCACCTGTACTGTTATCAAGTTGTTCATTGAAAACTGTTATGCCTTGTAGAAAAAAAACGGTATATTAAAATCAGTCAAATAAATAAATATTTCTTTACGGAAAGAGTGGTAGATGCACGGAATAGTCTCCCAGTGGAGGTGGTAGAGATGAGGACAGTATCTGAATTCAAAAAAGCATGGGACAAACACACAAAATCTCTAAAGGAAAAAAGGGGACTGCTATAGTGATTGATATGGAAGGGCAGACTAGATAGGCAATGGGGTCTTTTTCTACCACCATGTTTCTATGTTTCTATATTCGCATAGGAGACATCTCTTCCCCAGTTTACAGGGTTTGAGAGAAAGCACAAAAGAGACATGATCTCAGCCACCTCTTTGCAAAGTTGGCCATACTCATCCCGTAGAGCGGCTATCATCTGTGGTCTCTTACGCCCCATTGAGACAGCGAGCCAGAAAGCATCCTGATTTATCGCTGTAATGATACAACTGGTATTTGTAATACATCAGCGACTTCTTTGCCCGCTGACGCCAGGATTTGTTTAGGGTGGCTTGTACCTCCAGAACCCAGGCCTTGGTCAGCATAGTGGGGCATCTCAGTTGGCCCCTCTGCTCCAACACAACCTGTTACTCCAACCTGATCATCCTAGCATTAAGCAAACATCGTCTTCTAGCTACATATGCTATGATATCTCCTCGGAGGACTACCCTTGACGGTTTCCCAGAAGAGTTCTGGTGCCGCTCTGTGTTGTGCTTTATATGTGGTAAACGACTGCCAGCGCTCCCAAAGATAGACTTGAAATTGTTCATCTTTATAGGAGTAAAAGGGGAAGCTACTGCACAGTCTGCTTCTGCCAGGCAGTGTCTACCCAGACTGGAGAGTGGTCAGAAATTTGATCAGGGCCAATCCATGCATCTTCCACCCAGGAAAATAGAGGTTCAGAGAACAGTAGGTAGTCAATACGGGCACTGGTCTCATGGGCTCAAGACCTATGAGAGTAGTCTTGGTTCCAGGGGATGTACAAGATGCCAAGCATCGACTAGGTGTAGGCACCATTTTAGATAACAAAGAATACCTGTGATAACTCTCCGGGCCTCCATTTCTACCTAGCTTGAGACATCCACCGCTGGATCCAGGACACCATTGAGGTCACCACCTAATATTAAAGGGTCCTCAGGTAGTTCCTCTATTCTAGAGGCCAAGCGCATGTAAAAAGAAATGTTGGAAGTGTTATCCTATGCAATCTACATGGGCCTAACAGGTTTGCCATCTAAGTCGCCTAATAGAATAAGGTATCGGCCGGACAGGTCAGATAACTCGACAGTGCAATCAAACTGGATTCTTATGAATCAAAATGGCCACTTCCCCCTTCCTCCCCTGTGCGGGAACTCACAATACCTGTCCCACCCAGTCTCTGCCCACTTAGCATGTTCTAATGCTGTCCGATGGGTTTCTTGGAGAAAGGCTCTCACATTTATGTCTAGCTAGGGCTCAAAAAAACTTTATAATGGGGTGCCCAGTCCTCAAACATTCCAGGAGATAACCCTCAGGGGACTTCCCACAGCACAGAGGAGCAGCATGGGACACCCCCGGAAGCACGATCTGCCCAATTGGAGCAGATCCTCTACTTTAAAAAGAAGCGCCATCGGGCGCTAGCTCCTTTCGCCCCCCCGCATCTCTCCGGCCCAGCATCCGCTCTCCCAGGAGGGGATTGAGCTGCCGGAGCACAGAGGAGCAGCGTGGGACACCCCCGGAAGCGCGATCTGCCCAATCGGGGCAGATCCTCTACTTTAAAAAGAAGCGCCATCGGGCGCGCCTGCGCCTTGCGGGCCCATGCCTGAGGGCCTCGCTAGAGGGCCCTTTGGCGTGGTCCTCAATCCAACAATAACTGCTAACATTGACTACGGTGGATCTATCCTGCCTAACCCACTGAGAACTGCCTATACTTGCTGAGCGGAACCTGTTGCCATAGTGCCTAATTCTGGTGAGAGCTTGTCCATCTGCGCCATCTAATATGCTCACATGCTTGATAGTTTGATCCAGTGCTCCTGCACACCATTGATAGGATACAATCATATCATTTATGCTGTAAATTTGTTGATACACTGCTACCCTTAAAATATCCAAAGTGTTACTTGAAGCTGATACAGTTTAAGATTGATGCTATACAAAACTGTTACTAATGTTATTTATAACTGATACTATTTACGCTTGACACCTTACTAAACTGTTATAAGTATCTGTACCACTCTAGCTGCTCTGCCACACTGTTATAAGTAAACTCACCTAAATCTACACCCTAAATTAACCAGCACGACTCTGCGGAGCCCCTGGGACGCACCTAGCCAACATGTCTCCACTCACCCCTGCCACATACTCCCACACCCTTACCAGCTGCCTCATGATACTTGCTCTAACGCATCTTTCCCAAGCCCTCACCCCTACCCTCAGTCCAATTCCAATTCTATGTAGCTCATGGAGGAGACCCCATAGCTACCCTAACTATCAAACAGTCAGACCCAGTCACATTCCACACCCCCACCTCATCTACGTTGACTTAACCAGACCAAAGTCTCTCCGAATGACCCCCACATCACCCTCGTGACCTGAAGTGTGCCCTCTTGAACTCCCGCTCTATTCGGAAGAAATGGCCTGCCATAGCTGATATACTATCAACCTACGACCTCGACATTCTATGCATCACGAGACATGGATGTCAGCTTCAGATGCCGTTCTCCTTCATCAGTTTGTCCCCCCCCCAACTTTTCCACTCACTCATGCCACAAAGTTGACAGGAGAGGAGGTGGAGTTCTCATATTAAGTAAGACCAACTTGCAATTCAAAACATTCGCCTCTAACAGCTCTTCTTACCTCGACCACATCTCCATAACAAACAAACACTACTCCATCAACCTGTTATATCGTGCACCCTCCTCCTCACTGGATGATCTCTCCACGATCATTGATCTTGCCTGCAACCCCACCAAGACACACACTTCAAAATGGATACTTGGTGACTTCAATCTCCCTTCCCTTCAAGATTCCCAGTCCAAAGCCCTTATTGAAGCATTTGAAACATTAGGTTACACCCAATTGATCAATGCTCCCACTCATGTCAAGGGTAATACACTCGATCTTATATTTGCTCCTCAAATACTACTCAGTCATTCCCACAAGTTTGATCTTTCACTATGCGCTGTTCCATGGTCTGACCATAGCCTGATCATAGAAACATAGAAACATGATGATAGAAAAAGACCACATGGCCTATCTAGTCTGTCCTTCCATAACAACTACTACAACAGTCCACTTTTTACCTTTAGAGATCCTCTGTGTTGTCCCATGCTTTTTTGAATTCAGTTACTGTCCTCATCTCTACCACCTCCACTGGGAGACTATTCCATGGATCCACTACTATTTCTGTAAAGAAACAGCTCCGCATATCACTCCTGAATCTATCTCCCTTCACCCTCATCCCATGTCCCCTCGTAGCAGAACTTGCTTTCAATTGAAAGAGGCTCTCTCCCTGAACATTTATGCCACGGAGGTATTTAAACATCTCAATCATATCACCTCTATCCCGCCTTTCCTCTAAGGTGTACATATTAAGATCCTTAAGTCTGTCCTCATATGCTTTATAATGAAGCCCACTAATCATTTTAGTAGCCACCCTCTGCACCGACTCCATCCTGTTCACATCCTTTTGAAGGTGTGGTCTCCAGAATTGCACACCATACTCCAAATGAGGTCGCACCAAAGACTTATACAGAGGCATTATCACCTCCTTTTTTCTGCTAGCCATTCCTCTCCGTATGCACCCAAGCATCCTTCTAGCTTTTGCAGTCGCCTTTTCTACCTGGTTTAGCTACTTTAAGATCAGACACAACCACGCCTAGGTCCCGCTCTTCTTTAGTGGACAAAAGTACTTCACCTCCTATACTGTATTGCTCCCTTGGATTGCTGCAGCCCAAATTTTTTAACATTAAATCCCAGCTGCCAAATTCTAGACCATTCTTCAAGCTTAGCTAGATCCCTCCTCATGTTATCTACACCTTCCTGGGTATCTACTCTATTGCAGATTTTGGTATCATCTGCAAAGAGGCAAACCTTATTCGACAGCCCTTCCGCTATATCACTAACAAAGATGTTAAAAAGAATCGGACCAAGGACAGATCCCTGGGGCACACCACCGGTAACATCCTTCTCCTCAGAGTGAGCTCCATTTACTTGTACTCTTTGTACTCTTTCCCCTCTGATGGTAAATAGTGCAGTATAGAAAAACTATAAATAAATAAAATAAATAAACCACAGACCTCTGATTTATCCAGCTCCTTACCCAATATTGATGGGGTCCCCCCAGCCTAGAACCCCTAATCTCCTGTGCAACCGGATGCAGTTCTTCCAAGTTATTCTCCACCTGAATCTACTTGAGCTACTTGTTTCTTTACCCCCTTCCCCCAAATCCCTTCCCTCTCCCCTCCAACCCTCTCGTCTAGCCATCTGCCTTCCCCTTCAGATTGTGCCTAAATGTGCCAGGGTTCCCCCCTACATATTACCACAAGCACTTCCCCAGAATCCTGTTTACCCCTGTAGTCCTAAACCCCCACTCATCTGCATATCCACAATTCATTCCACATTCTCGCTCTTCCTCCCAGCCCTCCAGACCATCCCCGCATTCACGCGCACACGTGGGTCATCCAATGTGGGCATCTCCTCTCCCACAACTGTTCCACAGCTTGTTGATGGGTACAGCCAAGCTCCTCTCCATCCAAGAGAGGCCTCCATGGATGTCCCAGAGAGCCCAAACAAGCAGCACACCAGCAGGCTAATGGGAGCCCATGGGAACCCAACTGGGGGGAGACCTTCCCAGGAGAACCCCAGACTGCGCAGCCCCACCCATCTTGCGGATGGCTAAGAGCCCGTCATATAGCACATGACAAATTCAGCTCTCTTCAGTAGGCAGCGCAGGTCCAGGTCCAGGTCCATCCCCACACTTCAAGATGAGGTTTGCTAAATAGCCCATCATAAATCAGGCCTGCCCCATCAACTACAGCTCCGACAGCCTCGAGTGCATAAATCCTGACAGGCTACTACAGAAGCATCGCATCACCTGCATCCCAGCTGGCCCCTCTCTCTGGGTCATTTATTTATTTATTTACATTTTCTTATATACCGCGCTATTCTGCATCAGTGCGGTTTACATTGAACAAACTGAAATTACATCGAACAGGGCATTATAACTTGGAGATAACTATTTTACAGGGAACATGGGCTATGGAGGGTTAAGTGGCTTGCCAAGACCACAAGGAGCACCTGTGGGACTAGAAACCCCAGTCCTTCCGGCCCAAGGTTGCTGTCCTCTAGTGGGATTTGAACCCTCGACCTTCCGGCCGGAAGTACCTTGCCCCAACCACTAAGCCACTCCTCCACTCCGCAGTCTCCACCACTGGATCACTGGCAAGAGACTTCCCTCACATATCACCTCCCTCTGCACCCCCCATCCGCCGGCCCTGCCTTCGCAGAAGTGCAGAAACATAGACCCCTTTCCTCTAGTACCCATTCATCACCTGTCTAGTTCACTCTCCCATTACTGCACCCTTATCCCCCCTCCATACAGTCATACTCCACCATGCTTCCAACAGATGCCCATCACCCACCTCCCATCCTTACAGTACTTGCCCCATCTCCCCAATCCCTTCCTGCCCTTCAGCTCCCCTGTTGGTAATATAGCCCCACTGCAGAAGAGGCCTGTGGCCTATAACTATGTAACTCCAAACCACACCACACAAAATATAACAAATTTGCACATGCAAGTCTATCGGATATAAAGTTTACGGTGAGCAAATATGGTATTCACATGTCCCCAAAAGCAGGATGCTTATCCGCTGTAGGCAAATGTCCCGGCAAACCCCGAATGCCTGTCTAGTGCAGCTATGGTCTGAACATTGGGGCAGAGTGACTGTCAAGAATCTCGGCAGTGTCAAATAGAGGCATAGGTTTCCGGTGATATCATCAGAGTCTACGGCGGCGTAACGGAGAGCTCCATGACCTCTGCCTAAGAAAGTAGTGAGAAATACACCCCGATTGAAGCAGGAGAGAGGAGAGAGGCAAGGGGATACGCTGTGCAACAACCGGAGCATGCAGCAGACAGTAAGAGCGGCGAAAACCCCCTGAAAATGGAGCGCGATGCTACCTCGGGCCCAGCAGTGGAGCGGAATGGCAGGGAATGTGTAGGAACGGGGGGAGCACAGCGAGTGTTCTGGTGAGCGTCAGAGACGCAAAAGCAACGATCTGGGACTGAGAGTAGAGAAAGCGAGGTCAGTGGCGGGACAGCACAGCGCTGGACTCCAACGGGCAATTGCCAAATTGCTGCAGGGAAAGTGAGGGCTGTCATTGAGCAGCCACGTGGCAGAGGCCCAAGAAAGAGTGAGACTGTGGTGCAGGAGGCAGAAGGAAATAGCAGCGGGTTGATAACGGAGGGTGGAGTGAGCCTCCAGGGGGCTGAAACCCAGCAAAGCTTAACATTAAGCAGGGAATTATCCAGCCAATCTGTCAGAATAGAGCACCTGTGAGGGATGGAAGCACATAGGGACGCACAAGCTGCAAAAGGGCCAGAAGATCCGGCAAGTGAGAGAATAGAAAAGATTGATCATAGTGTCCTGTATCTCAAAAAAACAGAAGTGGTGAGTACCACACCAAATACTGAAACAGTCATAAAGGGCTAAGAGGGAGAATGGAGAAACCAAAAGGAGGGATGTCTAAAAAAAAAATTCGCAGAATTCCGCTCACCTTATGCGGCCGCAAAAGGAGGGAAACCTCGGCTGTGAAGGACTGTAAAATGGCAGTGGAATGTGGAGCGGAACACGAGGAGGAGACGGAGGGAGAGTGGAGCCTGGGAATAACAGCTATGAATAAGAGGTGGTTAACAGAATTGAAAGAGGATCTCAAATTGGAGATCAGTGGGGTAAAAAATGAAATAAAAGAGACATTACAATCACTGCGGGAAGACTTGGCTGACCTGGGAGTCCAAGTAGAAGAAACTGAGAACCAGATGGAAAAGCAAGGGGAAGCAATGGTAGAACTACAAAAAAGTTGGGAAGAACTAAAGCAGGGGCACGAGGATCTGAAGTTGAAAGCAGAGGATCTGGAGGACCGCTCCAGAAGATGTAACATCTGAGTGCGGGGTGTCCCTGAGGAGGCCAAATACAAGAACTGTGATGAGGTTATAATAAACGTTTTCCGCTCTATTACAAACTGCAGATCCAGAGGAGAGAGGAGAGGAAGCGCCTCTGCAAATAGAGCTGGCTCACAGAGGGCTGGGGCCCATAAGGGACAATAGACCACGGGACATTGTGGTGTGCCTGACTTCCTTTAAAATGAAGGAGCAGGTAATGCGTGCTGCACGACAAGTGAGACATTTCAAATGGGAGAAGCACGACGTGAAGTTGTTTCAGGACTTGTCAGTGGGCACGCTTCAACGGAGGAGAGAGCTGAAAGCAGTCACAGCCTATTTAAGGAAAGAAGATTTGAGATATAAGTGGTTGTATCCTTTTGGTCTACTGATTACAGTAAAAGGGAAATAGAGAAAAGTTCAATCTAGCGAGGAAGCGTGGAGAGTGCTTAAAGCTTGGGGCTTGACCAACCTGCCGGAGGGAGATGGAGGACAAAGCAGATCACTGTCGAGCAAAGCAGCTACGTTAAGGGCGGATAGCCTGCAGTGGCGCCGGGCACCAGCGGATGGTAGGAGGCCGGCACGGCTACATAAAGGAGGCCAGGAGAGAAGGGAGGAGAGAAGGGAGCAGAGAAGGACAACGGCTGAAGCAGTGGAAGAGAGGGAGCAGAGACACCGTACAGATCATGAAGGGGACTTATTATTTGATGCTGATAACTATATTAAAGGTGGAAGGGGTGGGGAGGGAGATGACAAAGGGGAGGGAGAAGGTAATAGGGGAGAGTGGAAATAGGGGAGAGTGGAAATGGGGGGAGGGAGGGGGAGAGGTAGGTGGAGAAGGGTAGGAGGGGGAGGTAAGGGAGGTGTGAAGGGTGATGGAGATAAATAAGGTGACTGAATAACCTCATTGAGTGCAGGAATGGGGGTAGGGAGGTGTAAGAGATAGGTCAAGGGGGGGGGGAGATAGGGGAGGGAGGATTTATCAAGGGCAGAAGAGAGGGATAGGGGTGAAGGGGGAATAGAAGGGGAAGCACAGGCGAAGGCTCGAGTGATTGTCACTAAGACTGGAAGCCAATTCTCAAAGGAGGGGATGGGGGAGAGGGAAGGGAGATGGGGTGGGGGGGCTGGGAGGTGGGGAGGGGGTGCTAGGGAGAGGGGGTATAAGGGCGGAGAGGAGAAGGGGAGGGCGGTAGAGGGAGGTCAAGTGCTAAGGGAGAAGGGGGGGGTGTAACATTTTCCAGGTGGCTAGAGGGGGGGGATAGGAGCTAAGAGTTGGTGATTCGATCATTAGGCATGTAGATAGCTGGGTGGCTGGTGGACGTGAGGATCGCCTGGTAACATGCCTGCCTGGTGTGAAGGTAGCGGACCTCACGCGCCACCTAGATAAGGTCTTAAGATAGTGCTGGGGAGGAGTCTGCTGTCTTGGTACATGTCGCTACCAATGACATAGGAAAATGTGGTAGGGAGGTTTCTGGAGGCAAAATTTAGGCTTTTAGGTAGGAAGTTGAAATCCAGAACTTCCATGGTAGCGTTCTCCAAAATGCTTCCTGTTCCACGCGCAGGACCCAAAGAGGGCAAATAGAATGCTAGGTATGATAAGGAAAGGAATGGAAAATAAAACAAAAGATATTATAATGCCTCTATATCGTTCCATGGTGAGACCGCACCTTGAATATTGTGTGCAATTCTGGTCGCCATATCTTAAAAAGGATATAGCAATTTTAGAAAAGGTTCAGAGAAGAGCCACCAAAATGGTAAAGGGGATGGAAGGATACTCCTATGAAGAAAGGCTAAAAAGGTTAGGGTTCTTTAACTTGGAAAAGAGACGGCTGAGGGGAGATATGATAGAAGTCTATAAATTAATGAACGGAGTGGAACGGGTAAACGTAGATCGATTGTTTACGTTATCAGAATATAGAAAGACTAGGGGACATGCAATGAAGCTACAGGGTAAACTATTTAAGACTAATAAAAGAAAATATTTTTTCACTCAACGTGTAATCAAACTCTGGAATTTGTTACCAGAGGATGTAGTAAAGGCTGTTAGTGTAGCTGGGATTAAAAAAGGTTTGGACAAGTTCCTGGAGGAAAGGTCCATAAACCATTATTAAGAAGTGACCGAAGATATCAATGCTTGACCCAGTACAAGCATTGTGGAACTTGTGTCTCTTGGGGAAACTGCTAGGTACATATGACCTAGATTGGCCACTGTTGGAAACAGAATACTGGGCTTGATGGACCTTGGTCTGACTCAGTATGGCATATCTTATGTTCTTATGAGCGAAGGGGGAGTGTATCATTTCAAGGGGAGTTAACCATTGTATCCTTAAATGTAAAAAGGGTTTAATTCACCATTTAAGCGACAAAAATTATATAAAGAAATAATACCCCAAAAGGCAGCGATAGTGCTTCTACAAGAAACGCACTTGACAAGAGCGACAGAGTACCTTGTTGAACCCAGGGGATATGGAGTATGTGTATATGCCTCAAACATGGTGGAAAAGAAAAGAGGGGTGGCAATTTTGATCGATACCAAATTGAAGATGTTATTACACACAGTGATAAGGGATAAAGTGGGACGATATGTGCTAATGCGGATAAAGGTGGGGAATGAGTGGTATTGTATAGTAAATGTCTATGCGCCAAAAGGAGTGCAAAGTGAATTTTGGACAAAACTGAATGAGGAAGTGGGGAAATTGGGGGAGGGGCACCTCATCTGTGGAGGAGATTTCAATGTAACGTGGAATCCTGCTAGAGATGCCACAGGGAAAAGAGTGGTTAAGAGGGTGGATCGGAGGTGGTACTGTAGTTTTGTAACTCAGCATTGTTTGATTGATGCTTGGCGATTCCATCATCCAGGGAAGAGACAATTTTCCTGTTATTCGCCAGTACATGGCTCATACTCCAGAACAGATGCTATATGGGTTTTGAAAGAGATGGGGGCGAAGGATCAAGGGGGCGGATATGGATTTGATCACATGGTCGATCACCATGCGCCTGTGCAGGTTAGATTGACAATGGAGGGGGAGAGGAACGGTAGACAATTTTGGAGACTTAATGAATCCTTATTAGAGGATGGGCAGGTACGAGAGCAACTAGAGAGGGAAACCAAAGAATACTTCCAATGGAATGATAATGGGGAGGTAGCATGGGGAGGAGTGTGGGATGGATATAAGGGAGTAGTGAGAGGCATCTTAATTAAATGGGGGGCGTGAAAACGGAAGGAATGGGAGGGGAGAGAGAAGGCCCTGCGAGTAAAATTGATTGAGTTGGAAGAACTAGATGCACAGGGACAGCCAGGAACCTACCGAGGTCAGGTGCTAGCAGTAAGAGCCCAATTAAATGAAATGCAGGCAGCCAAGATAAGGTACCAAATGCAGCTTTTGAGGCAGGATTTCTTTGAGGGAGGAAATAAAGCGGGGAGATACATGGCGCAGAAACTGAAGCAGAGGAAACTGCGCTCACACATTATGAAAATTCGGACTCAGGGAGGGGGGTTGGTACACAAGGATGGGGAGATTAGAGAAGCATTTAGGGGATATTATCAGGAGTTATATAAAGCAAGAGACTCTCCACAGAGGGAGAGAATACAAAGCTATTTAGACTCTGAAGCTGCCAAAGTTAGATGAGGGGGAGCAAAAAGAGTTAAGTAAGGCCATTAGAGTAGAAGAAGTGCAGAGCGCTATAAAACAGTTAAAAGTGGATAAGGCGCCAGGGTTAGATGGGCTAACCGCGCAATTTTATAGACGATTTGGAGAGATCCTGACAATCCCGCTCGTGCGGCTCTTTAATCTGCCAAGGGAGGGAGGGGGTATAGCGGACACTATGGGGTGGGCGGGAATAACCATAATACACAAAGAAGGAAAGGATCCACAAGAATGTGCATCTTATAGACCTATCTCGTTGCCTAATTTGTATGCCAAATTGCTGGCTAAAGTATTAGCTACGCACTTAAATAAGGTGACAGGGAAGCTGATACATCAGGATCAAGCGGGATTCATTCCCAGCAGACAGGTAGCTGACAATATTAGGAAGATCTTGAACATGATTTGGTACATTGGGCAAAATAGGGAAGAGGCTTTATTGCTGTCTCTAGATGCAGTAAAAGCTTTTGACCAGGTGTCTTGGCCTTTTCTTTTCCAGGTAATGGAAAGAATGGGTTTGGGGGCAGAATATTTATTTATTTACATTTTCTTATATACCGCGCTATTCAGCATCAGTGCGGTTTACATGGAACCTCAGAACTTACACATTTCAAAGTTGATCTGCGTTTATAATGAACAGGTAATTGAATTTGGATCATAACTAGGGTAACTATTTACATCTTGACAATCTAGTATAGAATATTTCCTTTGTACTTCATTGGCTAGCTAGTTGAAGGGGCTCTGGTGGTACTGTCTTCTGAGTAATATAAAAGGAAGAGATGATGTTTTAGTGCTTTCCTAAACTGTGCTAGATCAGAAATTGCTCGGATGCTGGGTGGGAGGGTGTTCCAGCATCTAGGTGTGCAGAATTTGAATGCTCTGTTTACTGTTGTCTGGTTGCACTGGATTATTGCTTTTGGGACTATTAGTGTGTTTACCGCTGCTGACCTTCTAGATCTGTTAGGGGGGTTTCTCTGTATGAACTCTGTTAGAGATGAGGAAGAGAGCCCATTAATGGCTTTGAAGGTGAGAAGTAAGGTTTTGAACGTGAGCCTGGCGTGTATGGGGAGCCAGTGAAGCTGTTTCAAGATGGGGGTTATGTGGTCACTTCTGGATGCTCCCAGAAGGACTCTTGCTGCTGAGTTCATCGCGAGCTGTAGTGGGTGTAGAGTGGACTGCGGGAGGCCTCGCAGTATGGCATTTGCATAGTCGCAATGTGGTATGATCAAAGCTTGATAGATTGTCCGGAAGTCATCCGGTTCTAGCAAGGAGCGTAGGTGCCGGAGAGATCGGATCTTATGGTTTACTGCTCGTGCTATATTGCTTATGTGCATCTTCATGTCTAGACGCTGGTCTAAGGTAACTCCAAGGTATCTGATAGTGGGTTTGGTGAGAAGTTCTGCTTCCTTGACCTTCAGATAGGGTGGAGTGATGAAGTTTGGGTTCCTTGTGATAAATAGGACCTCCGTTTTCTTATGTTGAATTCGAAGATTTTGGGTTTGGAGCCAGATGGACACTGCGTTGAAATAGTCTGTCACTGGGGAGAGGTCTAGGTTTTCTGTCGAGAATGGCGTGTAAAGGAGAACTTCATCAGCGTATATTAAGCAATTCACATTGAAAGATCGAATATATTCACATTGAAAGAACTGCATGTATATGTTGAACATCAGTGCAGAGAGGGAGGATCCTTGCGGGTCGCCTTGATTCTGGTGAAATGGCTCTGATGTTGAGGCCCCTGATCGTACGTGCTGCCACCTATCCAAGAGATACGATTTGCACCATTCTAGTGCTGTGTCGCGTATCCCCTTGAGACGTAGCAGGAGGAGCTCGTGGCTTACTGAATTGAAAGCGGCTGCTATGTCCATGAAAATGAGGACACATCCGTGATGGATGTTGTCAATACCAGTCATTATATTACTAAAGAGTGTGGTGAGGAGTGTTTCAACCCCATGTGCCTCTCTAAAACCATGTTGACAGGGATCAAGCGGAGTGGAAGCTTCAATGTGTTCTTGCATTTGTCTATGGACATCTTTTTCTTTAATTTTGGCCAGAAGTGGAATGCTTGATATCGGTCTGTATGAGTCTACCTTCTTTGGGATGAGCTTATTGTTCTTTAGAAGTGGTCTAATGGAGGTGCGTTTAAGTGATTGGGGGAATGTACCTGTTGTGAAGGAGCGGTCCATGAGCCTAGCTATAAAAGGGCTGATGTCTGATCGTAACTCCTTTATCCAAAAAGCAGGGAAGGGGTCTGTTTGTGCAGTGGTCATGTTGATCGTAGCAATTGTATCTTCGATATGTTCATTGGATGGCGTGGAAAATATGGTCAGGGGTGATAGATATCTCGGCTCAAGTGTGGTGGTAGGTGCTGGGGGCTTATTGGTCTGGCAGAGCTTTGATTGTAAGTAATCAGCGAAATCTTGGGGGTGGATCTCATTTGGTTGTTCAGGTGCTAGTTCTTTTGTGAGGTTCTTGACAAGAGCAACAGATCATGAGGTTTGTTCAGGGACCGTTTTAGTGTGTCCGAGTGGAATCTTCTCATGCTCTCTGTAACTACTTGGCGGTGATTTACTAGTTGCACGTTATATGCTTTTTGGTCCTCATTGGTGTGTGTTCGGCGCCAGCGTCTTTCCAGCTTCCTCAGGAGGTTGAGTGAGGAACTTAGCTTGGTGGAGTACCAGGCTGCGGTGGCACGTTTCCCTGGCGGTTTGTTTGAAGGTGGACGTAGAGCAATAAGAGCTGAGGCTCTTATTCCAGTTGGAAACTAGCTTCTCAGGATCAAGTGTTGTCGAGGTGAGGAGTGGGCGGGTTTGGTTTAAGATCTTGTTTTTGTCAAAGGCTTGGAATCTATGAGGTATTGTCTTGGCGTTGCTACAGAGCCTACCAGTGTCTATTTGGGGTTTGTTGTGCAGAGGTATTTGAAATATGATCAGCTTGTGGTCGGACCAGGGGACTGCGGTGGTGGACAGCATAAGGGTGTTGGTTGTGTTGAGCTTAAGCTGGGTAAAAGCGTTATATCATAACCCAAAGGCCTGTGTTAGGGTGAATGAGGCCTACTCCAAATTTTTTGGGCAGGGGAGAGGAACGAGACAGGGATTCCCCTTATCCCTGCTACTTTTTGCTATCTCCTTGGAACCATTTGCGGAAGCGAGCAGATGTACAGAGAATAAAACTAGGGCGGAAAGAGTACAAAATATCCTTATTCGCCGATGATATAATTTTGAGCGTAGTCCGACCTAGGTTTTTTTCTCCCCATATCAATGTGGGAACTAGAGGAATTTGGCAGGCTATCGGGTTTTACCATCAATTGGACTAAATCCGAAATATTAAATTTAACACTACAGGGAGACACTCAGGGAATTTTACAAAAGAAATACCCTTTTAAGTGGGCCAGAGAAAGTATTAGATATCTTGGCATTCGGATAAGTCATAGGATAGAAGCACTATATGAGCTTAATTATCCGAAGCTCTTTGGGCAGGTAGAGAGTTTGCTGGATTGGTGGGGGCGGGGCTACATCTCATGGTTTGGGCGGATTGCCACAATAAAAATGTTGTTACTACCCAGATTCTTGTTTCTGTTCCAGACGCTGCCAATAAAGGTACCACCTAGTAAACTAAAACATATAACGATTGGTGAATCGGTTCATCAGGCAAAATCGACGGCCGAGAGTCGCTATGCTCATAATGCAAAGAGCTAAAGGAGAGGGAGGGTTAGGGGTGCCTAACTTTTGAAAATATTACGAGGCAGCGCAATTGAAAATGATATATGAGTGGCATCGAGGCACAGCGAAACAATGGGTTCAAATGGAAGAAGATTGCATAAGGGGAGAGTGTCTGGTTAAACTGGTGTGGAGGGGGGGTAATATTTCAGAAAATAAATACCAACATCCTCTAATAGCACATAGCTTGCAAGTGTGGAAACAAAATAGAAAACTATTAGTACAAGATAAAGGATACACACAGGGCATGACATTGGAGGCTTGTTTTGATAGGGGACAGGGACCTGGGGTAGCTATTCTGCGCAGATGGGCACAGTCGGGACTCACACAGGTCTCTCAAATAGTGAGCACGGAGGGCCCTCTGGAGTTTGAGGGGCTTAAGGACTTGGAGGGCACTGATTATTATGCATATCTCCAATTGAGCCACTTCGTGAGACAGAAGAAAGTGTGGAGGGATCTTTGGGAAAATAGAGGGTGGTTTGAGGTGCTTTGCTTAGGGAACTTAGGTCATAAAGGAGTTTTGTCCAGGATTCACAGAGGATTAATGGAGGGCGGGGGGAGTAAACTGGGGTATATTCCAGTACATAAAAAGAGAGCTGGAAGGGGACATACTGACCAAAGTTGGAGGGTATGTCACGAGAAAGGAGATTGGTTACATATGTGGTGGGAATGGATACAAGCTTATTGGATAGAGATTTTAGAAATGATTTACAACATGACAGGATATCGATTGCAAAGGAAACCTGAGATCTGCCTCTTGCATCAACTACAGGAGGATCTTCCAAAAAGGGACAGTGGGGTGCTACATCACTGTATAGTGGCAGCCCGATGTGAGATAGCACAGCACTGGATGGGGGCGGACACACCACAGCCGGCAGGCTTTGTTAGAAGGGTGGCAGAGATGGGTTTGATGCACAGGTTGACAGAGCTGAGGCGGGGAAAGGGGAGAGGAGTGCAATATCCTGGCAGAGAGTGCATAAGTGGCTGGAAACATGGAAGATTGAGCAGGGTGGGAAGGATCCCTGAAATAGGCCATTAGGAAGACTGAAGGGTGAATGGGTTAAACGGGAGGGGCCACTGATATGGGCCTGGCTGGGCAGAAGAAGGATGAACGAATGAAGAGCGAGAGGGGGAGGGGGAGAAGGGGGAGGGGAAGGGGGTGGGGATGTTATAAGGATGGGTACACGGGAGGGGATACAGCCTAAAGTGAGAATATACATGTTAGCGTATGAAGGTGTTATGGAAAACATACAAAATTGTGCATGCAGAAAATGGAAATTACACTAACCTGGTAATTGTAGTTCCTGTAGGATCCAGTTTAGTCCTCCACAATCGGGTAGTGCACCTTCTACTGCAGCCTGGAGACTGGACCAATCAAATCTTCTGTAGTACATATCCAGCAGGAGCTCCCAGAAGCCCCCCAGTGTACTAGTAACAAAGCATACTTAACGAAGCAACACATTAAATAATCATGAAATTATCATTACATTATCAGTAAAACCTTTTCTTCCCCCCCTGTAATAACCAACTCCCTCCCCAAACGAGGAAGTCAGAACACCGGCGCCTTCCAATTAACACAGAGCTCCCCTTCACAGAAATCTAGGGAGCTGACTGAACTCCAAGAAAGGGAAGAGCCATAGCGATAAGCACGACTGTCAACAGAACCCGAACGGGACGAAGAACCGTCCTACAGTCAACCGCTCGGAACAGCGCGCCGCAAGACTACACAGAGAGTTGGGAGGGAAGGAGGACTAAACTGGATCCTACAGGAACTACAATTACCAGGTTAGTGTAATTTCCATTTCCTGTGCGGATATCCAGTTTAGTCCTCCACAATCGGGATGTAACAGAGCAGTTAAGACCGGGCGGGACCTTGCCAGCCGGCGCGCAGAACCGCCGATCCAAAACAGGAATCCAGAGCCGCTAATACATCCAGGCGATAGTGCCTGCTGAAAGCGTGCAGAGACGACCAAGTGGCCGCCCTACAGATATCCGCTGGCGGAACCAGGCAATGCTCCGCCCAAGAGGTCGCCTGAGCTCGAGTAGAATGAGCTCGAAGCCCCTCCGGAACTGGCCGCTGCTGCAACAGATACGCAGATGCGATCGCTTCCTTGAGCCATCTAGCAATGGAGGCCTTAGCCACCGCCTCCCCTTTTCTTGCGCCCCCAAAGAGCACAAAAAGCCGATCGGTCTTACGAAAGGACTCCGTAGACTGCAAATACCGACGCAGCGTGCGACCCACATCGAGCCGGTGAAGACCCTTGTCCACCGACTCGACCGAGTTCGCCGAAAGGACCGGCAGAAACACTGCCTGATTCAAGTGAAAGGGAGACACCACCTTTGGAAGAAAAGAAGGCACCGGCCGGATCACAATCCGGTCCGCGGAAAACCACAAGAAAGGCTCTCGGCAGGACAAGGCCTGAAGATCCGAAATGCGCCGAGCCGAGCAAATGGCTACAATAAAGACCGTCTTCAAAGTGAGATCCTTCAGGGACGCCCTCCGCAAGGGCTCAAAAGGTTCCCGCACCAGAGCCCGCAGGACTAAATTCAAATCCCACGGGGGAATCGGTGCTCTGCGGGAAGGCCGCAAATGAAAAACAGCGGTCAAGAAACGCCGCACATCCGCATGAGCGCTGAGAATGCGGCCTAAAACCTTGCCTCTATAGCAGGAGATCGCTGCCAACTGAACCTTCAGGGAACTGGCCGCGAGGCCTTTCTCGAACCCATCCTGAAGGAAGCTTAACACGACGGGCACAGAGACCGTCGCCGCCGGGAGCACCAGTCCTCAAAAATCCTCCAGATTCGAACATAAGTAAGAGAAGTGGATGACTTTCTTGCCCGCAGTAGGGTGGAAATCACCGCGGGCGAATAACCCTTCTTTTTCAGCCGAGCCCTCTCAATGGCCAAACCGTAAGCGAGAATCGAGCCACCTGGGGCATCCGCAGGGGGCCCTGAAGAAGAAGGTCCGGCAGCGCGGGCAGGCGCCAAGGCACGCCGTCTCGAAGTCTGACTAGCTCGGCATACCAGGGCCTCCGGGGCCAATCCGGAGCCACCAGCAGCACTCTGCCCTGATGACACTCGATGCGCTGGACGACCCGGCCGATCAGCGCCCACGGAGGGAAGACATACAGAAGCCCGGACGTCGGCCACGGCTGAATGAGAGCGTCGAGCCCTTCGGACATTCGCTCCCGCCGTCTGCTGAAGAAGCGACTCGTCTTGGCCGTCTGGAAGGTCGCCATGAGATCCATGATGGGCGGACCCCACCGCCGCACTATTTGCGCATACACCTGTGGATTTAACTCCCACTCTCCGGGGTCCACTCGCACTCTGCTGAGAAAGTCGGCCTGGACATTTTCCGCGCCCGCTATGTGCGCCGCTGATATTGCCGGCAGACGAGTCTCCACCCAACTGAACAAGGCTGTCGCCTCTGTTTCCAGGGCCACACTCCCTGTGCCCCCTTGGCGATTGATGTAAGCCACCGTGGCCGCATTGTCCGACCAGACCCGGACAGGTCGACCCCGGACCAGTGGCTCCAGGGCCAATAGTGCTAGTCGCACCGCCCGAAGCTCGAGACCGTTGATCGACCAAGACGCTTCCTGGGAGGACCACACCCCCTGAGTGAAGCGGGTCTCGCAGTGCGCTCCCCAACCGGCTAAGCTCGCATCCGTTGTGAGGGGAACCCACAGAGGAGGCTCCAAGGGAACCCCCCGCGTCAGATTCTCGGGAGAGCCACCAACGGAGCGAAAGACGCACCGCCTTCGGGCAGGGCAGTCTCTTGTTCAAGGAGTCGCACTGGTTGGACCACCGGCGAAGGAGCGCCCTCTGCAGCGGGCGCATGTGGAACCGCGCCCACGGTACCACCTCCAAGGTCGCCGCCATTGTTCCGAGAAGCCTCAGGTACCACCACGCCGACGGAGCGAGCATGCCCCGAAAGAGTCGGACAAGAGCCCGCAACGCCCGAACGCGGCGCTCGGGGAGGCACACCAGCCCCCCGGGCGGTGTCGAAGCGCACCCCCAGATACTCGAGGTCCTGCGTGGGACGCAGACAACTTTTTCGTTCGTTCACCACCCAGCCGAGAGACCGCAGCAGAGCCACTACCCTGCTCGTGACTCGCAAGCACTCCCGACTGGACTTTGCCCGAATCAACCAGTCGTCGAGATATGGATGGACCAAGATGCCCTCCTTGCGCAAGGCCGCCGCAACGACCACCATCACCTTTGTGAAGGTGCGCGGAGCCGTGGCTAAGCCGAACGGCATGGCCCGGAACTGGAAGTGGCCCCACGGAAACGCAAAGCGGAGAAACCGCTGATGAGATGGATGTATCGGGATGTGCAAATAGGCCTCTGAAAGATCAAGGGACGTCAAAAACTCCCCTGTCGTACTGCTACAATGACTGACCGCAGAGTTTCCATACGGAAGTGCGGCACCCTGAGCGCGCGATTGACGCCTTTGAGATCCAAGATCGGACGCAGAGAATCGCCCTTTTTGGGGACCACAAAATAGATGGAGTAACGACCGGCGCCTCTTTCCAAGAGAGGAACCGGGACCACCGCTCCCAGTGCTAACAACCGAGCCAGGGTCACGCGGATGTCCCGCGTCTTTTGTTCGCCCCTGCTGGGCGACAGAACAAAGGCATCCGGAAGCGGGGATGCAAATTCTAGAGCATAACCCTCTTCTATAATCTGTAGCACCCAGCGATCTGACGTAATTTGGGCCCAAGACGGAAGAAAGTCGTGCAAACGACCCCCGATAATCGGGCCTCCCTCCAGAGCCCGCCTCGCGTCATTGTGGCTTGCGCCCAAAGGAAGACGCCGAGGGAGAGGCGGCTCCGGAGAAGCCTCTGCCGGCCCCTCTGAAACCACGAAATCCCTGATTACGGGCTCCAAACCGGCCCCGCTGCGAGGCCCACAGGCGGGAGGACCGAAACCTGCGCTGATCCCGAAAGGACCCCCGCGCCGAGGTGGAGGACCTGTTGGCCCTTGGCCTATCCTCCGGAAGCCGGCCCCCCTTGGACTCACCGAGCTCCTTTACCAGTTTCTCGAGAGCCTCCCCAAATAACAATCTGCCCTTAAAGGGCAGTTTACCGAGGCGGGACTTGGAAGAACCGTCAGCCGCCCAGTTGCGCAACCATAGGGACCGGCGCGCTGCCACCGCGGACGCCATACTATTAGCCAATGCGCGGATTAAATCATAAAACAGATCCGCCAAGTAGGCCGAGCCGGACTCCAGCCGGGTAACCTCCAACAGGCCTTGCTGGTCTAAGCCGGGGCTCGAGCGCAAGCGCTGCGACCACCGCAGACACGACCGAGCCACCCAAGCCCCGCAAATAGAGGCTTGCAATGACACGGCATCCGTATCGAAGGTTTGCTTCAGCAAATTATCAATCTTCTTATCCTACCCGTCCTTGAGGGCCGCCGCCCCCTCAACCGGGATGGTGGTTTTCTTGGTCACTGCGGAAACCGCAGCATCCACTCGCGGAGACTTAAACAAGTCCCTGTCCTTGTCGGCGATGGGATAAAGCCGTATCATCTGTTCCACCACGCGGTGGACGGGAAAAACCACCTGGGTATCCCTGACGGCCTGAATGAGAGGATCCTCCAGACCCTCTTCCTCCAGGGACCGCACTGCCGAAAGGTTAAGTGCCTGAAGGGACTCCGTAACCAGAGGAACCAGCTCGTCCTTCCGAAACACCCGAATGATCCGAGCCTGATCCTCCGGCTCGGGGATCTCCCCATCCTCCAATTCCTCCGCTTCAGTCTCAGGATCGCCCTCCGCCCCGGACTCCAGAAGCCCCAGGGCGTCCTGCTCCTGATCCCCCAACCGGAGCCGCTTGACCCCGGGTGGAGAGGAGCGCTGAGCCACCCCAGTGACCCCGGAGGGGAGAGAGGGGGGCCCAACCTCCGGCCACTGACCGGACCTGCTCAAGTGGAAAGCCTGATGCATGAGGAGAACAAAATCAGGGGAGAATTCCATAGGTGGGACAACTATAGCCCCCTGCTGGAGCGCAGCCACCGACCCACTGGCCGGTGGAACCGACCCAGACTGAGGGATGCTCGGAGAAAGGACACTGTCCCCTGAAGTAGAAGCATCCCCAGGGGTAGCCTGCTCCTGGACATGCACAGAGTGTTCCAGCTCTGCGGGCACTGCAGCGCAGCCCCTGCAGATGCCAGAGTCAGTCCCTGCCGCTCTGCGGGACCCACAAATCACACATTGGGGTTTGGAAGCCATCCCAAGACCACCTCTGCCCAGCGGGATAGAAGGGAACCGGCACAGAAAAGCCCACACCACAGGGGCAATCTCATGCAAATCAGTCCCGGTTGAATAATAAAACGTTTTTTTTTTTGTTTTTTGTTTTTTTGCAAGAAACAAACACACTCCCCAGACTCCCAGGGGTGCCCTGAGCAAAATCGCCAGCAAAAGGAACCCCAAAAACCCCAGGGGAACCTGTGCACAAGTGATCAAAAGTGCCTCTAAAAGCACACTTTATAAATCCAAAATGGCCGCCGCACTTTTTCACCCGCGGTAAAAAACGGCGCGAAAATACAAAGACAAATAAATAATATGTAAAAGAAAGAAAACGACCCTCAGATACAGGGCAAACGATCAAATTTAGGAAAAATTGCCAAATGGGCTCAGGAGAGCCTACAGAACGCTGGCAGCTCTGACAAGAGAGCACTGCTCACAAATACAGACATAAAATGAAAACTCCTACCAGCTCAGGAACAGCAAGGACACAGCCAACTTCACACAGTGTCAGCCACTGCTGTATCAGGTATGGCTTTTCCCCGTACAGTCAAGGGGAAGCTCACCCAAGGCTGATAAAATTAGACAGGAGCCTGCAGGTCTGACTTCCTCCCGAGTCTCCTGTGCCAAAGCACTAGAGAGGCATGTTTCTTTCACTTTTCCTTTTAAAGATACAACTAGCTATTAAATAAATAGCAAATAAATGTCCCAAAAACAAACCCTAAAAGACTAACTAACAAGTGTTGCTCCTTCAAGAGTCACTCAGTGTGCCCAGCAAGGGCACAGACGTCTTCAAGCTGCAAGAGACTGGACACACTGGGGGGCTTCTGGGAGCTCCTGCTGGATATGTACTACAGAAGATTTGATTGGTCCAGTCTCCAGGCTGCAGTAGAAGGTGCACTACCCGATTGTGGAGGACTAAACTGGATATCCGCACAGGAACTTATAACCTTCATTGAAATGGTTAATAGCAATTTAAGCTGGAGGGGGGAAATGAAAGGCTATAGTTAAAGGATGTTTGATTCTAAGAGATGTGTAACTTGTACAATGTTGGCTTTTGAGTTGTTTGTATTGCTTGAAATAATCAATAAAAAACTTAAATGGGAAAAAATAGAGGCACAGAAGGTATGCCCACTGCAACGCAATCACAGTTATCCCAAACAGATGTTGCTAGCAAATTGTCTTTGAGGGATCTCAGAGGGTGACTTTGCAGCCGTTCTGGCTTGACATTCCAATATTTTATCAGTGTTCTTTCCGGGCGTTGAGAAAAGATCCACTATCTTCCGGTGTGGCAAAAGTCACAGTATTTAAACATCAATGTTTTCGTACTTGCCGTCCTATCGCTAGCAGGAAGGAAGGCATCTGTCCAACTCCAGCACTTCAATACATGTGCACCCGAAAATCTGCACATGGTCTCCCATCTCTTATCCCTCGTTCTCCCCCATGCAGGAGCCAAACAGAGTGCGCACATACAGTGTAGCGAGGTCCGCTGATTCAAAGGTTCTGGAGCTGCCATTTGCGAAGATCCGGAGGCGAGCTGGGTACAGAACTGCAAATTTCACTTTGGTTGTAACTAGCTGCTGGCATACCCGGTCATGCTCACAACGTTTCACCAGAGAGTAGTCTTGAAATGTTTTTATTTTTGTCTCCTCGTACTGGAAAAGTCCCTTTGCATGGGCCACACGCAAGATGTCCTCTTTTTGTGCAAGAATTAAGAAAGCACGCCAACACAGGTCTTGTGGATGGAAGGGCCTACCCGATGTATCTGTTTGATAACTGAACCCCCACTGGAGACCCCCAGCAACAGTAGTAGCAGTAATAGTGTCTCTATCCCCTAAGCTCGGCATCTTTCACAGACTCAGGGATACCAATGAAATACAAGTTGCTAGAAACATAGAATCATGATGCCAGAAAAAGACCACATAGCATATCTACTAGTCTGCCATTCCATATCAACTACTACAATAGTCCCCTTTTTAACTTTAGAGATCCTCTGTGTTTGTCCCATGCTTTTTAAAATTCAGATACTGTCCTCATTTCTACCACCTCCACTGGGAGACTATTCCACGCATCTACCACTCTTTCCGCATATTACTTCTGAGTCTATCCCCTTTCACCCTTATCCTATGTCCCCTCATAGCAAAGCTTGCTTTCAATTGAAAGAGGCTCTCCTCCTGTGTATTTATGCCATTCCAAATCTGTGTATTTATGCCATTCCATATCTAAAGATCTCTATCATATCTCCTCTAGTCCGCCTTTCCTCTAAAGTATACAAATTAAGATCCCTAAGTCTGTCCTCATATGCTTTCTAACGAAAACCACTAACCATTTTAGTAGCCACCCTCTGCACAGACTCCAACCTATTTATAGCCTTTTGAAGGTGTGGTCCCAGAACTGCACACAATACTCCAAATGAGGTTGCACCAAAGACCTATACAGAGGCACTATCACCTCCATTTTTCTGCTGGCTATTTCTCTCCCTATGCACCCAAGCATTCTTCTAGTTTTCACCGTCGCCTTTTCTACCTGTTCAGCTACTTTAAGATCGTCAGACACAAATCACGCCCAGGTCACGCTCTTCTTTTGTAGACAGAAGTACTCCCCCCCCCCTACACTGTACCATTCCTTTGGAATTTTGCAGCACAAATGCATGACCCTGCATTTTATAACATTAAATCTCAGCTGCCAAATTCTAGACCATTCTTCAAGCTTAGCTAGATCCCACCTAATGGTATCTACTCCTTCCTGGGTATCTAATTATTTCAGATTTTGGTATCATCCGCAAAGAGGCAAACCTTAGCCCTTCCGTAATATTGCCAACAAAGATGTTAAAAAGAATCGGACCAAGGATAGATCCCTGGGGCACACCACTGCTAACCTCCCCCTCCTCAGAGTGAGCTCCATTTACCTCTACCCTCTGTCGCCTCCCACACAACCAATTTCTAACCCAATCAGTAACTTTAGGGTCCATTCCTAGGGTGCTCAGTTTGTTGATTAGTCTCCTGTGCGGAAAGGTGCCAAAGGCTTTATTGAAATCCAAGTACACCACATCTAGGGCTCTCCCTCGGTCCAACTCCCTGGTCACCCTTTCAAGAAATCAATCAGATTTGTCTGACAAGACCTGCCTCTGGTGAATCCATGCTGCCTTGGATCCGGTAATCTGTTGGACTCCAGAAACCTCAGTATTCTCTCTTTCAGCAGCGTTTCAAATAATTTACTCATCACCGAGGTTAGACTAACCGGTCTGTAGTTTTCAAACACATCCTTACTTCCTCTTTTATGTAAAGGAACGACATGTGCCTCTCTCCAGTCCTCTGGCACCACTCCGGACTCCAGAGAGGCATTGAAAAGGTCAGTCAGTGGAGCTGCTAGAACATCCCCAGGTTCCCTCAGTATTCTTGGGTGTATCCCATCTGGTCTTATCGCTTTGTCTACTTTAAGTTTAGCTAGTTTCTCTCTTCCGACTATCATTCGAGATCCCCGACTCTTCTGTTCCTATTTGTGAGTGTTTTCTGAGGTCTTGCTCCTGGCCCTTCATCTGTAAACACAGAACAGAAATATTTGTTAAGCAATTCTGCTTTATCCTCAGCTTCTACATATTCCTCCTCTTCACCCTTGAGTCTGACAATACCACTTTTGCCCTTCCTCTTCTCACTAACATATCTGAAAAATGTGTTATTCCCCCATTTTATTGCATTGGCTATTTCTTCTTCTTTTTGTATCTTTGCTTTCCTCACTATTTTGCTAGCTTCTGTAAGTTTTTCCAAATATAAATGCCTGTCTTCTGCTCTATGATCTTTTGTATTTCATGAAGGCCTCCCTCTTATTCTTCACCTTTTCAGCTACTTCTTTTGAGAACCATAGCAGCTTCCTTTGCCTTTTACATTTCTTTACCTTTCTAACAAAAACGTTGGTTGCACTTAAAATATCCCCTTTGAGTTTTCCCACTGTTTTTCTACATCCCCCAGCTGTTCCCATCCAAATGACTCCTTGAGGTATTGGCCCATCTTGGCAAAGTTAGTTTTCCTAAAACCTAAGGCCCTCGCTTTTGAATGGATTTTATCAGCCCTAGTCCTAAAACTGAACCACACCATCTGGTGATCACCGGATGCGAAATGATTTCCCACTATAATATCAGAAACACTTTCACCACTGGTAAGCACCAAGTCCAGTATGGCCCCTTCACGTGTGGGTTCTGTTACCAGTTGCCTGAATAGTTCTCCCTTTAGAAAACCCAGGATCTCCTTTCTAGATGACACTGCAACATGGATGTGCCAATCCACATCCGGCATATTGAAATAATCTAACAGCAGCACAACCCCTTTCCTAGCAATGATGCTTATGTCTTCTATTAAATCTCTACTTCTTCTCCCTGTGAGGGGGGAGGAGGTTTGTATATCATGCCAATGCAAATTGATTTCTCTTTCCCTCTTTCTAGTTTAACCCACAGTGCCTCCTCTCTCCCTTTTAAGCCCTGTAATTCTATAGCTTTAATGTTATTTTTTTACATATAGAGCCATTCCTCCTCCCCCTCCTCCTACCCTATTATTCCTGAATAAGGTTTATTTATTTGTAAACTTTTCTATACCGCCCCTTCCAGAGATCAGGGGCGGTACAGCCTGGTATAGTTACATCCCAGTCATGGTTGTCCGTGAATTATGTCTTTGTAACCACCACTAAATCGAAGTCAGCCTCTTCCATTAAAGCCTCAACATCTGGGATCTTATTTCCTATGCTACGGGCATTTATACACACCGCTTTCCAGATGTTGCCCCTTCTATAGAGATATTTAATGTTTCACTTACCTGGGGGCTTTCTTCACCCATCCCCAATGAATCTAGTTTAAAGTCCTCTTCAGTTGGTTAGCCAGTCTATTACTTAAGACATGTCGACCCTTTCTGGACAGATGGACACCATCTTTGCTCTGCACCATCATCTCATCTATGCATTGAGACTCCAGAGCTCTGCCTGCACATGGAACGGAAAGCATTTCTGAGAATGCTACCCTGGAAGTTCTGGATTTCAACTTCCGACCTAAAAGCCTAAATTTGGCTCCAGAACCCCCCTACCACACTTCCCTATGTCACTGGTACCAACATGTACCAAGACAGCAGACTCCTCCCCAGTGCTATCTAAAACCTTTGCTAGGTGGAGGGTGAGGTCTGCAACCTTCACACCAGGTAGGCATGTTACCAGGCAATCCTCACATCCACCAGCCATCCAACTATCTACATGCCAAATGGTTGAATCACCAATGGTAACGGCTTTCCTAACCCTTCCCTCATGGGTACATGGCCCTGGAGAAACCTCTTCGGTATGAGAGGGCTTCACATCACCTGGAGAAGAGAGCCTAGCTACAGGATCATTTCCTGCCATATTGGGATAATGATCTCCAGTCATGTGACTTCTCTCCTCCATGGCAACACGGAGGCTGCCATATTGGAGGTGGGACTTCAGTACTATGTCCCTGTAGGTCTCGTCTATAGACCTCTGTCTTCCTTATGTCCTCCAAGTCTGCTACTCTAGTCCAGAGATTGGACTCGTTCCCTAACAGCAAAGAGCTCCTTGCACCTTGTGTGCACATAAGACCCGTCACCAACTGGGAGAAAATCATACATGTGACACTCAATGCAAAAGACTGGAAAGTCCCCCTCTTGCTGCTGGACTGCTGTCTGCATCTTAGTTTTAAAGGGTTTTTTGCTATGGATACTTATACTAATACAAATATACCTAATAGGTTTTATAGACTTTGTTCACCTCAAGATTAATTAATCTTGGTTCCTTAATGTATTTGTGATGAGGAAGACCAGTTGCACCTGAAAGTGAATATGGGCTCCTCCTTCCCTTTAATAGGTTTAAGAGCCTATAAAGCTAAGATTACCCCTGGGGGGGGGGGTGGGAGGGAGGGAAAGACGACTTAATAAAAGCTGGCTTACTACACAGTGCCCTGACCTGTGCTTCTAAGGTAAAGTCTTACCAATTTCCTGTGTGATTCACACAGCCCTTGATTTGATAGAGGGGGCCTTTCAAACTGCCCCGAAGATCTGTCACTTGCCTTTAACACCTATTTAAGACAACTTCATAGATCTTTTGCCTCCTAACTGGAAGGCCTCTTGGTAAAGGTCACTAAAAACAAATTTATTTCTTTGTACTCAGAGACTATTTATTCTACTTATGCTAGTGATATAGCGGAAGGACTGTCGGGTAAGGTTTGCCTCTTTGCGGATGATACCAAAATCTGCAATAGAGTAGACACCCAGGAATGTGTAGATAACATGAGCTAAGCTTGAAGAATGGTCTAGAATTTGGTAGCTGAGATTTAATGTTAAAAAATGCAAGGTTATGCATTTGGGCTGCAAGCAAGCCAAGGGAGCGATATAGTATAGAGGCTGAAGTACTTTTGTCCACTAAAGAAGAGTGGGACCTAGGCGTGATTGTGTCTGATGATCTTAAAGTAGCTAAACAAGTAGAAAAAGCAACAACAAAAGCTAGAAGGATGCTTGGGTGCATAGGGAGAGGAATGGCCAATAGAAGAAAGGAGGTGATAGTGCCTCTGTATAAGTCTTTGGTGCAACCTCATTTGGAGTATTGTGTATAGTTCTGGAGACCACACCTTCAAAAGGCTGGAGTCAGTACAGAGGGTAGCTACTAATATGGTTAGTGGTCTTCATTATAAAGCATATGAGGACAGATTTAAGGATCTTAATATGTACACCTTAGAGGAAAGGCGGAATAGAGGTGATATGATTGAGATGTTTAAATACCTCCGTGGCATAATTGCACAGGAGGAGAGCCTCTTTCTATTGAAAGCATGCTCTGCTAAGAGGGAACATAGGATGAGGGTGAAAAGGGATAGATTCAGGAGTGATATGCGGAAATATTTCTTTACGAAAAGAGTGGTGGATCCGTGGAATAGTCTCCCAGTGGAGGTGGTAGAGATGAGGACAGTATCTGAATTCAAAGAAGCATGGGACAAACAGAGGATCTCTAAAAGCAAAAAGGGGACTGTTGTAGTGGTTGATATGGAAGGACATACTAGATAAGCCATGTGGTCTTTCTGTCATCATGTTTTTCTATGATATGGATTTTCAACAAATAAGCAATACCCCTACCCACAAATAGGGAAATACACTTGATTTGATATTTCTAACTAAAGACTTACTTGATAGCTCACTGCAACCTCCTGATCAAACATTGCCTGTGTCCTGATCTGACCATTACTTAGTGAACTTCACTAGTACACATCAGCTGCACATAAACAAAAACATAACTAGACCAAGTATACCATGCCGCTTCAAGAAATTTAATCATACAAAACTATGATGGGCCTTCATGGAGCCGATTTAAAATGTATTATCAAGAAAATAGAAATTACACTTACCTGGTAATTGTCGTTCCTTGAGTTACGACAGTTTAGTCCTCTACTTCTGTGTGTCCAGTCTCCTTGCAGGAGGACATAGTGAGCCTAGCTTCTGGGCTCACTTGGGGGGGAACAGATAGGAGCATTTAGTGTGACAAATTCTGATTTTACTTTTGATTTTTACCTTTCATTTACTTTTAATTCAGTTACCTTTGGTTAATTGACAATCGGGGATTAGTTCCCTTTAGTTAGGAGCAAATTTCCTTTTTTACAGTAATTTTAAATTTGAGCCTGGTTCTTTAAATTAGTAGCAGTTCTCGCCTTCCCTCGTCAGTGATTTTCACTTGCTGCAGGCATTTGCCGGTGCGGATCTCTCTCCCTGGACTGTACGGGAGAAAGCTCCGGGACCCGTACAGCCACACTGAAGCTGTGTGAGACAGAGCCTCTCCGTTGCTGCGGGATTTTAATTTTACTCTGTGGAATCGGCTGAGCGATCCTCGCTGCGGCTGCCAGGCACATCAGCGCAGCTTGAGGATCGGAGGAATTCAAAGAGGTAGGAGCAGGCTGTGTGGCTTTTGGCCCTGCAGGTAAGACCTTCGGGCTCTGTTGGCTCTGCTGAGGCCTCATTTTTGCAGCAGCGGCTGTTCTTGGCGCCAAAATTCATTGGCAAAGGGGCGGCCATTTCCTCTCTAGGTATTTGGACCGCATCGCGAAAGTTGCCTGCGTGAGGAAAACAGGCAGAATAGCTAAATTTTTGGGCCTAGTGTTTGTTTCTTTCTTTTGTTTGTAGTTTTTTTTTTGAGGCCAGGGGGTTCCTCAGCATTAAGGGGGACTGTTGTCAATCCTCTTTATAGAATAAATAAGAATAAACTTAAAAACAGGACAGCAGTTTTGGCATTGATCCCTGATACCACGTTCTTTCCCTCCTAATCATGTCTCTGAGGAGCATCTGTTCAGGCCCAGGATATTAGGTAAATTGCCAGCTTTTAGTTTCAAGGGCAGAGCCCTAACTTGTAGTTTGCAGGAGGGAAAGCCTAGAAGTGTGCCTTTATGTAGTCTATAGTGAAAGTTGCCCAAAATTCACAGGGACAGGTTTAGCAAACCTTAGAATGTACAAAAAAATAGACGGGCAGTTAAACTGCCAACCGGGAAGTGCCTGTGCTACGGTCTATGGCCACCAGAGGGCAGCTGGTACACTCAATAGTGCCTTTCTATGACTGTGCAGGCAGCCATTATCTGCAGATCAGGAAAGAAATTACCACAGAGCCTTGGTGATGTGATGTAAGGTCTGAGAATCCAGTTTATATGACCAAGATTTAAAGCTCTTAATTTCTGTATCATTGGTCGGGCTCTGCTGCCCTAAAGGCCACCGAATGACAGCGCTGCTCATGAATCACATAAAGTATTCAGTGCCCCCATCCCTGGGGGGTGCGTGGTACCATACAATATCATATTACTCATCAGGTTCACACAGGCAACAACCTCTCAGACCTCCATTTGCAAGGTGGTCGGTGTATCCCACTGCTATTTCTCTGACTGCAGGGAGGCCTGGTGAGGTGCTTGTGGGTTTCATAGCAACACTTAGCAGGCCCTTCCCAAGAAATTCTCATCTATTACTAGAGCAGGGTTTCATTTCATTTCTCTGGTTGCGGTTAATGCACAGCGTCAGGGGCTGTGTTCGAAAGCTTGGGTCCCATGGACTTCGGTGGGATTTCAAAAAGAAAAAGAAACTCGCTTTAGTGAGAGATAGCCTTGTTCATTTTTAGCTAACACTGTTGATTTTACTTTTGATTTTTACCTTTTGCGCCTGGATCCCAAGGATGGGACATTGTTTGCTTCCAGGGGTACTTTCTATTTTGCTCTTCAGTTCCCTGGCAGATGCAGTAGGCTGGAAGGGGGTGGGCAACGCCTCCTGCAATGCAGAATCTCCCAGGATAAGGGGGGGAAGGACCACTGGGTGCAGCGGGGGCTGGTAGCTTCTTGCAAAGCTATAGTATCTCCCTTCACCCTCATCCCATGTCCCCTCATAGCAGAACTTGCTTTCAATTGAAAGAGGCTCTCTCTCTGAACATTTATGCCACGGAGGTATTTAAACATCTCAATCATATCACCTCTATCCCGCCTTTCCTATAAGTTGTACATATTAAGATCCTTCAGTCTGTCCTCATATGCTTTATAATGAAGACCACTAATCATTTTAGTAGTCACCGTCTGCACCGACTCCATCCTGTTCACATCCTTTTGAAGGTGCGGTCTCCAGAATTGCACACTATACTCCAAAGGAGGTCGCACCAAATCCTTATACAGAGGCATTATCACCTCCTTTTTTCTGCTAGCCATTCCTCTCAGTATGCACCCAAGCATCCTTCTAGCTTTTGCCGTCGCCTTTTCTACCTGTTTAGCTACTTTTAAGATCATCAGACATAACCACGCCTAGGTCCCACTCTTCTTTAGTGGACAAAAGTACTTCACCCCCTATACTATATTGCTCCCTTGGATTGCTGCAGCCCAAATGCATAACTTTACATTTTATAACATTAAATCCCAGCTGCCAGATTCTAGACCATTCTTCAAGCTTAGCTAGATCCCTCCTCATGTTATCTACACCTTCCTGCGTGTCTACTCTATTGCAGATTTTGGTATCATCCGCAAAGAGGCAAACCTTACCCGACAGCCCTTTCGCTATATCACTAACAAAGATGTTAAAAAGAATCGGACCAAGGACAGATCCCTGGGGCACACCACTGGTAACATCCTTCTCCTCAGAGTGAGCTCCATTTACCTGTACTCTTTGTCGCCTCCCACCGAACCAATTTCTAACCCAAGCAGTAACTTTAGGGTCCAACCCTAGGGTGCTCAGTTTGTTTATAGGTCGCCTGTGAGGAACAGTGTCAAAGGCTTTAATGAAATCTAAATACACCACATCTAGGGCTCTCCCTCGGTCCAACTCCCTGGTCACCCAGTCAAAAAAATCAATCAGATTTGTCTGACAAGACCTGCCTCTGGTGAATCCATGCTGCCTCGGATCCTGTAATCCGCTGGACTCCAGAAACCTCACTATTTTCTCTTTCATCAGCGTTTCCAATAATTTACTCACCACCGAAGTTAAACTAACCGGCCTGTAGTTTTCAACCACATCCTTACTTCCGCTTTTGTGTAAAGGCACATGAGCCTCTCTCCAGTCCTTTGGCACCACTCCCAACTCCAACGAGGCATTGAAAAGGTCAGTCAGTGGAGCTGCTAGAACGTCCCCAGGTTCCCTCAGTATTCTAGGGTGTATCCCATCCGGTCCCATTGCTTTGTCTACTTTAAATTGAGCTAGTGTCTCACGAACACAGTCTTCTGAAAATTGTTCAAGATGTCCCTCGCTTCTGTTCCTGTTTGTGGGTGTTTTCTGAGGTCCTGCTCCTGGTTCTTCATCTGTGAACACAGAAGAGAAATATCTGTTAAGCAATTCCGCTTTATCCTTATCAGCTTCTACATATTCCTCCCCTGCACCCTTGAGTCTTTTGCCCTTTCTCTTCTCACTAATATATCTGAAAAATGTCTTATCCCCCATTTTATTGCATTGGCTATTTCCTCCTCCTTTTTGAATCTTTGCCTTCCTGACTACTTTGCTAGCTTCTCTAAGTTTTTCCAAATACAGATGCCTGTCTTCCTCTGTCTGTGATCTCTCTTATTTCATGAAGGCCTCACTCTTTTTCTTCACTTTTTCAGCTACTTCTTTCGAAAACCATAGCGGTCTCCTTTTCCTTTTACCTTTATTTACCATTTCAACAAAAAGGTTGGTTGCCCTTAAAATATCCCCTTTCAGTTTTGCCCACAGTTTTTCTACATCCCCCAGCTGTTCCCATCCCACTAACGACTCCCTGAGGTATTGGCCCATCTTGGCAAAGTTAGTCTTCCTAAAGTCTAAGATCCTCACCCTTGAATGGATTCTTTTTTTTTTTTTTTTTTTAAATTTATTTATTTATAACCATTTAACATTATAAATCAAGAAAGTTCACAGAACAATCTTGAGAGAAAAAGTACAGATACAATCAGGAACAATCATAGCAGATTAATTATAACAAGAAAATTTTTCAAAAATCAATGCATCTGTTCACCCTAGCCCACAATATAAGAGGGGAGAATTCCAAAATTCCAAATACACAATATACTAACAAAGTAGAAAGGAAAAGGCAGCTAACTAACTCCAGTATTATTTTATGAGAGCACAGGTGAGGCTCCAATAGAAGTCTCCAAGCGCCTGGCAGCAATAAAGGCCGTTAACTGGGAAGGATCATAAAAAATATATGAAATAGCTCTGTATTTCACCAAGCATTTGCATGAGTGTTTAAGAAAAAAGAGCCCTCCCAGTTGAAGAACCCCAGGGCGTAACAGGAGAAAATCCTTGCGACGCCTCTGTGTTTCTTTAGCTAAGTCTGGAAAAATGCGTACCATTAAACCCTTAAACAATAAATTTCTTTTCTTAAAGAATAGCCTAAGAAGCCACTCTCTATCTGACAATAATGCAAAAGTAACAAGCAGCGTAGATGAAACCGGAGTCTCACATTCAGAGGTTTCCAATAAATCTGTAACATTCAGAACATTAACTTGATCTTTTACCCCCTCCGAATCAGCCCCTTTTTTCAACCACATTTTCAACAATTTTTGCCTTAGGAAGATAATAAATTCTCACCAAAGGAGGCATTAATTCAGAGGCCACCCCCAACGTCTCCATTAAATACTGCTTAAACATTTCTCTAGGAGATACAGAGATTAACTTAGGAAAATTAATTAAACGGAGATTATGAGCTCTTGAAACATTATCTAAACGCTCTAACTTAACTTGAATATTGGAAAGGTCCTTTTGAAACGCATCCGCACGTTCTTCCAAAGTTGTTACTGTTCTCCGAGATTCATCCACGTCTATTTGCAGTGCCAACACCTTCTGATCCAGCTCTTCTACGGCCGTCACAGAGTTCTGTAACTTCCGTTCCAAAAATGCAATCTGGGGCACCAACACTTCCCCCAGTGAAAGAATGGCCTGCCAAATAGATTCCAATGTGAAATTCTCCGGTCGCTGTAAAACAAAACTTTTTCCAGAGTCCACTTCCGATACAGCAGCCGCCATTGCTATCCCGGTCGCTTGGGCTCTATTCGCCACAGGAAGCACCAATCCTGCGGTCACTTCCTCCACCGTCGCCAAAGATGGACCCGGAGAGCGCAGATCAATAACCGCTCTCCCCTGGCTCCAGAGCCCTTCCGTTCCTGGCCCCCTCGAACCGGCGTCTTCTCGCAACTCAGGTGAGGAGCCCAGCACCAGGAACCCTTCAGGCAAGGACTGACCTTTAAGAGCCTTTGGCGCGGGACTCTCAGGGGACAGAGATACAGCCGAAGCAGAAGCTGAGCCACCCGAATCCAAACAGACTGCAGCTCAGCATTCACCCCTATTATTTACTGGAGTCCGGTCGGCGCGCACCACAAAGGGTCCAGGGGTCCTGCAGAAAACGGCGTAGAGGTCTGGGTGGGCTGAGAGGGCACAGACCCACCCTTCCCTTTTCGCTTCCTACCCATAAAGAAAAGCACGCTCAACACGGAACGTTTGCTGCCACCATCTTGATTAGGACACTCCCCCCCTTGAATGGATTCTAACAGCCCTAGTCCTAATACTGAACCACACCATCTGGTGATCACTGGATGCAAAATGATCTCCTACTACATCATCAGAAACACTTTCACCATTGGTAAGCACTAAGTCCAGTATGGCCCCTTCATGTGGGGGGTCTGTTACCAATTGCCTGAATAGTTCTCCCTGTAGAGAATCCAGGATCTCCTTACTTCTAGATCAGGGGTCTCAAACTCAAATTGCTTTGAGGGCCAAATGAGGACTTGTAAAGTAACCCGGGGGCCGCATAAGACGCGGGGCCTCATTTGCATAAGGGGCCTCATTTGCATAATGTTACCATACACTAACTTTTAGTAAACATGCCTCTTTAATGAGTATGGATAAAGAAAGACTAAAAGATTTAGAAACAAGAAGACAATAATTAAACTGGGAACCCCAAAAGCCAAACTTGGAATGTACAACAACACTGTAGAAATAAAACTATAAATTAATTTCCTCTTGTACTAAACAAAGCGCAAACATTAATGATGCACATTTCCCAGAGCTGACATATTCCAGTTAATAAATTCAAAATAAAGAGATATTTTTCTACCTTTTGTGCATTTTTTTCAGTTGCAATTGTTCCAGCCACTTTCTTCTGGTTTCTTCAAGTCTTCTGCTAACTCTCCATCGTCTGCTTCCATTTGCCCTTTCTTCTCTCCTAGTTTTTTTTCCATTCTCTCTCTACATCTGCTTTAACATACTAATCTTTCTCCTTTTTCTCTTTCCTCATTCCTATTTCATCCACTCAAATTTTACCCCTCCATCCTCAATCCCCACTTACTCTCACAATACCTGGCCAATTGTAGATTTGTCTTCTCTCCCAGACAAAATATTTTTCCCCTCTCCATTTCACTTTCCCAGCTCCATCCCATTCTAATCCTCCCCCAACATCAGCTCCCTTCTAGTTCCAGCCCCACCCAGCATCCGCTCCCTTCTAGTCCCTGCATCAGTCCATTTCCAGTCCTATCCTAGCCTCACCATCAGCCCATTTCCAATCCTAGCCCCCCATCAGCCCATTTCCAATCCTAGCTCCCTCCCCTCACAGCCCATTTCCATTCCAAGCCCCCCTCCCCATCAGCCATTTGCAGTTCAAGCCCCCTTCCACTCAGCCCATTTCCAGTCCTAGCAACCCCCCCAGCACATTACCAGTCCTAGACCCCCCATAGCCCATTACCAGTCATAACCCCCCCTGCCAATAGCCCACTTCCAGCCCTAACCCCCATTACCCCATTTCAGTCAGCCCCTCCATAGCTCATTACCAGTCCTAACTCCCCCCATCAGCCCACCTCCAGTCCTTCCTAACCCCCACCTGCCCATTTCCAGTCCTAGCCCCCACCATAGCCCATTTCCAGTCATAACCCCCCCTGCCAATAGCCCATTTCCAGTCCTACACCCCCCCTGCCAATAGCCCATTTCCAGTCATAACCCCCCCCTGCCAATAGCCCATTTCCAGTCATACCCCCCCCCCAGGTAAATAAAAAAACAACCTGGCTTCTGCTGCAGCAGAAAATCAGCTGTCCCGCGGCCCCTTTCCCTCTGCGCGAGAGCCCTGAGTGTGCTTCCTCTGCGGCATGCTTTTTAAGCCGCGAAGAGAGTATTTCCCTCTCGCGCGGCTTAAGCCTATTCACTTTTCAAGCCTCGCGAGAGGGAAATACTCCCTTCGCGGCTTGAAAAGCACGCCGCAGAGGAAGCACATTCAGGGCTCTCGCGCAGAGGGGAACGGGCCGCAGGACAGAGCAGCAGAAGCCCGTTGTTTATTTTTTTTAAATTGACCGTCGATTCTGCCGTTGCCACGGCGGCAAAGGCAGCAGCAGAAGCCGTCGCGGGCCGCACAACCTTCTCCCGCGGGCCGCATGCGGCCCGCGGGCCGCGTGTTTGAGACCCCTGTTCTAGATGATACTGCAGCAGGAATGTGCCAATCAACATCTGGCATATTGAAATCTCCTATCAGTAGCACTTCCCCTTTCCTAGCAATGCTGCAAATGCCTTCAATTAACTCTGTCCACCTCTTCCTCTTGTGAGGGAGGTCTGTATATCACACCAATGCAAATAGATTTCTCTTTCCCTCTTTCTAGTTTAACCCACAATGCCTCCTCTCTCCCTTTTAAGCTCTGTAATTCCAAAGCTTTAATAGTAGTTTTTACATAAAGTGACACTCCTCCTCCCCTTCTTCCTACCCTGTCCGTTCTGAATAAAGTATAGTTACATACCAATCATGGTTTTCTGTGAACCATGTTTCTGTAACTGCCACTAAATCCAAGTTAGCCACTCCCACCAAAGCTTCAACATCAGGGATCTTATTTCCCACGCTACGGGCATTTATACACACTGCTTTCCATATGTTACCCCTGTTACATTAAATACCTTTATGGAAATGGGTATCACCTACCTGGGGGCTTTCTTCACCCATCCCCAACGAATCTAGTTTAAAGCCCTCTTCAGTAGATTAGCCAGTCTACTACCAAAGATGCGTCGACCTTTCTTGGACAGATGGATGCCATCTCTGCTCTGCAACCCTTGGAACAGCATCCCATGGTCTAAGAAACCAAAACGCTCTCGATGACACCATCCACGTAGCCATGCATTCATCTCTAGGATGCGAGCCTCTCTGCCTTGGCCTTTACCCTCAACAGGGAGGATTGAAGAGAACACCACCTGTGCACCTAACTGCTTCACCCTCTGTCCCAGAGCCATGAAGTCACTTTTGATACGTTCCGAGGTATACCTGGCAGTATCATTTGTTCCAACATGGATTAGCAACATTGGGTAATAGTCAGTGGGCTTGATGAGTCTCGGCAAACTCTCCGTAACATCTTGGATTTTGGCACCAGGCAGAGTTAGTGTCCTTCTTGGAAAGCCTTGGCTAGTTGATCAATCAGGAAGAGAGACAGCTTTTGCCTTTTAAGACTTTGGAGTTCTTGGGAGCACATTTTGGCTGCAAGTGGGCAGAATTTTCCTGTCAGAGGACAAAGTCAAAAGACTGCTGAATTGCCTAATGTTGCTCTGTGTGCAGCAGACCCCCAGAGTCTGCAACTCTCTTCAGCTCTTCAGATTGATGTCAGCAACCATAGAGATGGTCCCGTGAGCACATGCTCATTTGCGGTCACTCCAACGGTCCTTGTTGCCCCTTTAACTCCTCTATTAGATGACAGAGGAGTTAAAGGGGCACTAAGAGGCGACAAGGCGATAGCGGAGAGACTGAATGAATTCTTTGCTTTAGTCTTTACTGAGGAAGATGTAGGGATGTTACCCATGACTGAAGTGGTATTTAAAGGTGCGGAAGAATTGAAGGAAAGAGTAGTTACTCACCTGTAACAGGTGTTCTCCAGGAGCAGCAGGAATCAGTCCTCACTTATGGGTGTCATCGACACCGATGAAGCCCCAGCAGAGCATTTCCCCAGCTTTCCATGAAAGCCTTTGGGGGAATGCTGGCATGCATGCGCGGTTCCCTTCCCGCCTAAAGGCGCCATCTTACCTCAGTCAAATGACATAGCTAAGAACAGCACACAAAAATGTAAAAATTAAACTATGTACAACTGCAACTCCAAGGGAAGGAGGGAGGGTAGTGAGGACTGATTCCTGCTGCTCCTGGAGAACACCTGTTACAGGTGAGTAACTACTCTTTCTCCAGGACCAAGCAAGAAGTCAGTCCTCACTTATGGGTGACTCCCCAGCTCTGGGCTACCAGGAACCCAGGCTGAACAAGAGAACTCCCTCTAGTCTCAGCAACACAGTAAAAGCTCTGCAAGGACACACCCTCCACAGGTAGCCCAACCAGAGGGCAGGAGTTGCCTAGACCTCAAAGAGATTCCGGAGTACTGCTTGACCAAAAGTACTGTCCCTACGGGACTCCCTCTCCAGACAGTAGAGGGCTGCAAAGGTCTGGCTTGAAGACCAAGTAGCAGCCCTGCAGATGTCTTGCAATGGAACAGAGCGGAGGTGAGCCACTGATGCAGTCATTGCCCTCACACGGTGGGCCATGACCCTACCCTGCAAAGGAAGGTCAGCCGCCTTCTAAGCCCAGGTGATTACAGTCAGCCACCCAGATGGACAAGGTACGCTTGGACACAGGCCTCCCCAAGTTATTGGGGTGAAAAGAAAGGAAGAGCTGAGAAGCCTTCCTGTGACCTTGCATATGTTCAAGGTAGAAGGATAAGGCCCTCCAACAGTCCAAGGTATGGAGAACTGTTTCAGCCTGACTTGCATGAGGCCTAGGGAAGAAAGTAGGAAGAACCACCTCCTGGTTGAGGTGGAAAGAGGAGACAACCTTAGGAAGGAACTTAGGGTGAGTCCTGAGGACTACCCTGTTTTTATAGAACCTGGTGTAAGGTCTATCACAGACCAAGGCCTGAAGCTCACTCATTCTCCTAGCCGAAGTAAGGGCTATCAGAAAGAGAGTCTTCCAGGAAAGGAAGCATAGAGGGCAAGTAGCCATAGGCTCAAAAGGAGGGCGAGTCAGTTGCTTTAAGACCACATTAAGCTCCCACTCAGGAGCAGGAGGACGTATGGGAGGTTTGAGCAGACGCAAGCCTCTGAGAAACCTAGACACCAAAGGGTGCACAGACAAGGAATGGCCCTCAACTAGGGAGTGGTGAGCTGCTAAAGCAGAGAGGTGGACCCGAACAGAGTTGGACTTGAGACTCTGATTGGACAAGTGCAGCAGGTACTGAAGCACTACTGATACAGTACAGGAGAAAGGATCCTCAGCACGTAGCTGACACCACACAGAGAACCTTTTCCACTTGAGAGCATAGGTCTTCCTAGTGGATTGTTTCCTGGAAGCTAGGAGAACTTCCTCAACCTCAGGAGGCAGGCCCCAGGGAGCCAACACTACCCTTGCAGCCTCCATGCCATCAGATTGAGAGCTTTGAGATTGGGATGCAGCAAGGAGCCCTGATTCTGAGAGAGAAGGTCGGGTTGCAATCCCAGAGGCAGAGGCAGATCCACTGCCAGTTGAAGCAGGAGGGGGAACCAAGGCTGCCTTGGCCACCTGGGAGCTACAAGGAGGACTGAGGCCCTGTCTCGGAGAATCTTGAACAGTGTTCGGGCCACCAGAGGGGTGGGAGGAAACGCATAGAGTAGGCCCGGAGTCCAGGGAATCAGAAAAGCATCTGCTGCTACTCTCAAGAGGATGCGGTTGCCTGGAGCAGAACCTTGGCAGCTGGTTGTTCAGTGGACTGGCAAACAGGTCTATGGAGGGAAGCCCCCATCTCAAGAAAATCTTTTGAACCACTAAAGGATGTAGCTGCCACTCGTGTGGTTGCAGAATCCTGCTCAATCTGTCTGCCAGGGAATTCTCCTGGCCTGGAAGATAGACTGCTTTGAGGAGCATGTTGTGTTTCAGGGCAAAGGAACAGAGGTCCTGGGCCTCCTGGCAAAGGGGCTGGGAACCAGTTCCGCCCTGTTTGTTGACATAGAACATGGCTACCTGGTTGTCTATCTGGATCAAGACAGACTGTTTTGCCAGGGAAGCAGTAAAGGCCTTGAGGGCCAAGCGGATAGCTCTGAGTTCCAGTAGATTGATCTGCTGGGACGCCTCCCAAGGAGACCACAGGCCCTGGGTGCACTTATCTAGGCAGTGTGCTCCCCAACCCTGTAGAGAGGCATCGGTGGTCAGGACCACTATATGAGGTGGGATCTGAAAAGGCACCCTTACCAGCAGATTGGGGGGGTGTAACCACCAGTTGAGGGAGGCCAGGAAACGGTGGGACACTCTGATCCTGTCTCTGAGACTGCCTGAGGCTTGTGACCACTGAGTCCGAAGGCACCACTGGGCAGGTCTCATATTGAGCCTGGCACTGGGGGTCACCTGTACTGTCGACGCCATGTGGCCCAGAAGCCTGAGACAGTCTGGCGGAGACCAGGGACCTGTGCAGAAACTTGCTGGCGAGGTCCATGAGCCTTTGTGCTCGGTCCACTGGTAAGAATGCCCTTGCCAGCTGAGAATCCAACCTTGCTCCTATGAACTCCAAGTTCTGGGAGGGGAGCAAGGTGGACTTTGTGAAGTTGATGACAAAGCCCACCTTTTGGAGCAGTTCTATGGTCCTGTTGGTGGCCTGTTGAACTTCTAGGGAAGTCTGGCCTCTGATGAGCCAGTCGTCTAGGTAAGGAAACACAAAGATGCCCTGATTTCTCAGGTAGGCTGCCACCACTGCCAGGCACTTGGTAAACACTCTGGGAGCGGAGGTCAGTCCAAAAGGCAGTACTCTGTACTGATAATGGTTTTCTCCAACAATGAACCTGAGGTACTTTCTGTGGTCTGGATGAATAAGGATGTGAGTGTAAGCATCCTTTAGATCTAAAGAGCAAAGCCAATCTCCCTGCTGGAGGTAGGGCAGAAGTGTTCCAAGAGTAAGCATCTTGAACTTCTCTTTCACTAGAAACTTGTTTAGGTTTCTGAGATCCAAAATGGGTCGAAGACCACCGGTTCTTTTTGGCACCAGGAAATACCTGGAGTAAAACCCGTGACCTTGGAAGTGGGGAGGCACAGGCTCCACCGCCTTGTCCAGCAACAGACCTTTTAGCTCCTGGAGGAGAAGGGCTGTATGCAGGGGAGGCCGGAAAAGTTCCCCTGGGAAGTGTGGCGGAGGCAGTTGGTGAAAGTGCAGGGCACAGCCTCGATGGACTATGTCCAGCAGCCAACTGTCCTGGGTTATCAAGGGCCACTTGTGGGCGAACAAGGCTAGGCGGCCTCCTGTGCAGGGCTGGGTCTGCAAGGGAGGTATGGCTATACTCAAGGAGTCAAAAACCCCCACCCTGCTGAGTGGAAGCAGGGGCTGCAGGCTTGGGGGTCCTCTGCCTACGGGGCCCATTACCCTGGCCCTTGGCTTGCTGACCCTGGGGGCAGCTTGGGCAGCCGGATATTGTGGGTACTGTTTGTAGGCAGTGCCCTTCCTCGGGTAAAAGGACTTTTTACCCGAGCCCTTCTTCTTATGAGAAGGGGCAGAGGTCTTCCTCGACAGCCATGTCCTTGTGAGGTGCTCTGTCTCGAGCTGAGCGGCCTTCTCGGCCACAGGTTTGCCAAAAAGGTTTTCACCTCGGCAAGGGACATCGACCAACTTGTCCTGAACCCATGGCTCGAGGTCCAATGACTGCAGCCATGCCTGGCGTCAGGCTGCGATGCCGGCTGCTGCTACTCAGGCCGAAGCCTCGAAGCCATCGTAGGCGGCGCGGGACATGAACTTAGAGCATTCCCGGATCCTCGAAGACAAGGACTTAAAACTCTGCAAGGGTTCCCCGGAGAGACCAGCAGAGAATCCGGCCAACTCCTTGGCCAGGACTCGTAAATACATGCCCATGTACAGCTGGTAAGTCTGGACACGGCAAGCAAGCATCGAGCCCTGAAAGCACTTTCTACCGACGCCATCAAGGCTTCGGGCTTCCCTAAGAGGAGGCACCGCGGAGTGCATCTTCTGACTCTTCAGACGATGCATGGCCGATTCCACAACCATGGAATGGTGTGGTAGCTGTGCTTTCTGGAAGCCAGGACTCTTCCGGAGCCGATAGATGGAATCGACTCGCTTGCTCAAAACCGGCGCTGAGGCCGGTGCCTCCCACATCCGGAAGAGGAGCCGTTCCAGCATTGTAGGAACCGGGACAGTAAAGGCCTCCTTTGGAGGAGAATCATACTGCAGAGCACTGAGTTCCTCGGCTCGAGGCTCTTCCTCAGGGTCAGCCGGGATAGCCAGGGCAGCGGCCATATCCCGGATAAACTCCGAGAACCTAGTATCCTCCGGAGGGGATCTACTCCGGGGCTCAGACTCAGGTGAGTCCGAAGGGACACACCGAGTCTTGAAGGTGTCAGGAGACTCCTCGTCTTCGGTCTCCCAAGCAGACTCGTCCGATGTCGAGTCGAGGTCCGACCCCGCGGGGCCTCTAGGCACCCGCCCCGACACCGGTGGCACCGGCGTCGAGACCCTCGGTTCCGAATGGGAGGTCGAGGGAGACCTCGACCGAGGACGACCTCGAGCTGCAAAGGACTCGAGTATCGGCTCGGTCTCCGGGGTCGACTTCGAAGTCGATGTCCCGGTGGTCGTGGCAGATGCGCCAGACAGGCTGGCCATCAGCGCCCGCTGCTGATCCATGAAGGCAGACATTCTGCTCTCCAAGGCTGTCAACCTGAGACTTAGCTCGGGTGACGCAGCGGCGCCGGGCCCGACGTCGGTACTCGGGGAGGCGAATCCATGAGGACAACAGGACTTACGTGTCCAGAAGACTCCGGCTCCATGCGAGGAACTTTAGTTGGCTTCTCCTGGTCCACGGGCCCGGGACGACGGTCGGGGGTCTGAGACCTGGCCCTCGAGGGTTCAGGGACCTCCTCCAACGCCGCCCTCGTGAGCCACTTCTTCCTCTTACGTTCCCGGTCAGGGGACCCCCTGTCCGAGGAGCTCCGACGCCTCTCGGGACCGGAATCCCAAGGTGTCGAGGCCTCAGACGAGGTCCGTGCCCGGGCAGAGGCCGAGTCCGAGAAAAGCCTTTCACTTTGTTGCTGACGACTTCGGAGGGCCTTGGAAGACATTTTTCCACATGGCCCGCACGTTTTAGAATCGTGGTCCGGGCCAAGGCACCGAAGGCAGCAGTCGTGTGTGTCGGTGAGAGACAATCTTCTTACACCGATCACACTTTTTGAAACCACTGGAAGCCATCGGGGAGAAAAGGGTCCCCGCGAGGTCAAAGGACCGGCCTTCCAGGGAAAAAGAAAAAGTTGTGGCGCGAGCACCTAGCCACTAAGGGCAAAAATCGAAAAAAGTAAAAAAAGAGATTCGATGCCGGTGTACCGAACCCGGCGGGAGGGGAACCAACGTCAAATCCGAAGGAAAAAAGCAAAATAACGCCAAGAAAAAACTTCTCTTATCCGGGGAAAAAAGGACACACGTCCGATGGGCTTCACGGAAAAAAAGAGACTGAGGTAAGATGGCACCTTTAGGCGGGAAGGGAACCGCGCATGCGTGCCAGCATTCCCAAAGGCTTTCATGGAAAGCTGGGGAAATGCTCCGCTGGGGCTTCATCGGCGTCGATGACACCCATAAGTGAGGACTGACTTCCTGCTTGGTCCTGGAGAAATATTGATACATCGGGAAGATGTATTACAACTATTAGATAAACTGAAGAGTAGCAAATCACCTGGGCCAGATGGCATATATCCAAGGGTGTTGAAAGAACTGAAATATGAGATTGCAGACCTGCTATTAGTAATCTGTGAACTATCATTAAAATCATCTCTAATACCTGAAGATTGGAGGATCGCCAATGTAACACCAATTTTTAAAAAGGGTTCGGTGATCCGGGAAACTACAGACCTGTGAGCCTCACGTCAGTACCGGGAAAAATGGTAGAAACCATCATAAAGAATAAAATTACTCAGCATGTAGATAGTCATGGCCTAATGGGAGACAGCCAACATGGCTTTAGACACGGAAGATCTTGTCTTACTAATCTGTTATGTTTTTTTGAAAGTGTGAATAAACAGGTGGACAAAGATGAGTCGGTTGATGTAGTGTATCTGGACTTTGAGAAAGCCTTTGACAAGGTCCCTCATCAGAGACTTTTGGCAAAACTAAAGAGTCATGGGATAGGAAGCAATGTACTACTGTGGATCAAGAACTGGTTAAAAGACAGAAAGCAGAGTGTTGGGCTAAATGGCCAATTTTCCAAATGGAGAAAGGTGAATTGTGGTGTACCCCAGGGATCTGTGCTGGGTCCGCTGCTTTTTGACATATTCATAAATGACCTGTGTGATAAGGAAGTTTATCAGGGCCCAGGAAACAAGGATAAAGAGGGGGAATTTATCCTTATCAAAGGACCTGTACTGCCAGGTCAGAGATACAAAACCTCAGTTGTACCTAGAAACCAGATTGTACCAGGCTGCAATAGGTTGCAGAGTGTCCCTAGTGGTGAGAAGGAGGGGGAAAGCAAGCTCAGAGTAAGGAACCCTTACGTCACTGACTTTCCCCATTACTCAGCTGCCAAGAGGCAGACTGATTTGCAACACCTGAGAGGAGAAAGGGCAGGGTTAGAGCCTGGGAGGTTTAAAGCTAGGACAGAATATTCAGGAGGAGAGAGGAGAAGGAGAAGGAGTAGGAATGCCTACTGGAGGAGAAATGGAGCTGAAGCCCTGAGAACCAACAGCCCATGCTGGAGGACAAAACAGGGAAGCTCAGATACATGCTGGCCAGAAAATGAGGGAGGAACCACTGAACCAAGCCTTGACCCAGGTATGAGTTTTGGAAGCCTGTCTGATGGGGAGCATTACAGATTTGCTGGAGACAGCGCTTCTCCTGATGGGAGGCAGTCAGCTAAGCCCTCTGAGCCAGAAGTAGAACCCATGCAGCTAGGAGAACAGGAATTAGTTTTGGAAGAGGATGATTCTTACATGGACTGTTCTTTATGCCAAACTGCCAAGCACAAAGAAGTCCTGAGAGGGAATACATCATAAGGGAGCCTTCCAGAGTCCAGTACCCTAGAGAGCCTGTATGTGAAGTGAAAACGTTCTTTGAAAAGGAAAATACTTGTGCTGAGAATGTCTGCTGCTGCTTAATTGTTTGCTCATTGACCAGCTGAAGTCAGTGCAGTGCAGTGCAGAGCTTATGCCGTACTCACGGTGGATTTAAGAAGTTTCTTTTGGAACAGAAAAGAGAGCTGTTTGTGGGAAGCTGATATTTTTGGTTTTGTTTTAAACAGCACTGCTAGGCATGTTTGCTAGCAGTGGCTGTGGCAAGGACTATCTGCTTTGCATTGAAAGACATTACAAGCTGTTTGTGCTTAAGTTCAGTTATATACTGTTGTACTAAATATAATCCTGGAGAAGAAATACAATAGGTGACAATTTGTGAACCTTATTTGCGTTTACCTCATAAATAAATTCTGTCAATGCCTTAACTCTCGACCAACTACAAAAGAGTGTTTTTCTGCCTAAAAGTCAAGTGTAACCTGACTGGACCACCTTTCCCATGGTGCACTTCAAAGTCAGTCAGTCAGGCACATTGCTGAAGTGGTGGAATCTGCTATAACAAGCACGCCCCTCCACACTGCGGGTAAGGGGCTATGGGCGTGACACCTGGAAAGTGGAATGACTGAGGTTATCAAATTTGCAGATGACACAAAACTATTTAAAGTTGTTAAAACCCAAGAGGATTGTGCAAAATTGCAAGAGGATCTTGATAAATTGGAATACTGGGCATCAAAATGGCAGATGAAATTTAATGTGGACAAGTGCAAAGTTATGCACCTAGGGAAGAACAACCCAAACTATGGTTACACGATGCAAGGTTCCACATTAGGAACCACCACCCAGGAAAAAGATTTAGGCGTCATTGTGGATAGCATGTTAAAACCCTCGGCCCAGTGTGCAGCGGCAGCCAAGAGGAATGGAAAATAAAACAAAAGATATTATAATGCCTCTATATCGTTCCATGGTGAGACTGCACCTTGAATATTGTGTGCAATTCTGGTCGCTGTATCTTAAAAAGGATATAGCGTTATTAGAAAAGGTTCAGAGAAGAGCCACCAAAATGGTAAAGGGGATGGAAGGATACTCCTATCAAGAAAGGCTAAAAAGGTTAGAGCTCTTTAACCTGTAAAAGAGACGGCTAAGGGGAGATATGATAGAAGTCTATAAATTAATGAACGGAGTGGAACGGGTAAACGTAAATCGATAGTTTACATTATCAGAATATAGAAAGACTATGGGACATGCAATGAAGCTACAGGGTAAACTATTTAAGACTAATAAAAGAAAATATTTTTTCACTCAATGTGTAATCAAACTCTGGAATTTGTTACCGGAGGATGTAGTGTAGCTGGGTTTAAAAAAGGTTTGGACAAGTTCCTGGAGGAAAGGTCCATAAACCATTATTAAGAAGGGACCCAGGATATCAATGCTTGATCCAGTACAAGCATTGCGGAACCTGTGTCTTTTGGGGAAACTGCTAGGTACGTATGACCTAGATTGGCCACTGTTGGAAACAGGATACTGGGCTTGATGGACCTTGGTCTGACCCAGTATGGCATATCTTATGTTCTTATGATGGTCTCAGAGTTCTCAGGAATTCAAGCGCACGCTCCTGCTCCTATTGTTGATGAAGTTCAGCCTGCTGTAGTGGCGGCAGCTCTGTCATCTGAGGAAAGGTGTTCCACTGGACGATTTCTCCTGAATCCTGCTGATGACAGATGCCTGTCTCTCGGGCTGGGGAGCCCATTGCCGAGACCATACGACCCAGGGCCATTAGAACCTCAGAGAAGCGATGTGGTCCATCAACCGTCTCGAAGTGAGGGCCATCAGGTTGGCTCGTCTGCGTTTTCAGTCAAGATCTGGATGGTTTGAGTGTTTTCCAACAATGCCACGGCAGTGGCTTATCATCAATCAGCAGGGTGACACAGGAAGTGCCAGAGTGGCTCTGGAGATGGATCTCCTGTTTGCCTGGGCAGAGAAGAACCTCCTAGCCTTGTTGGCTCACCACACTGCTGGAGTGGACAACGTGGAAGCCTCAGCTTGCACTCCTTGAATCTTGGCGAGTGGGAACTGAGTCACAAAGCCTTTCAGTTGATTGTGTACCATTGGAGGTCACCCTGAAATATATCTGATGGCGACCTGCTCCAATGTCAAAATCTGCCGCTTCTTCAGCCGCTGCACGGAGATGGGGTCCGAGGGCATCGATGCCTTGACCTAGCCTTGGCCCAGTCAGCGGCTGCTGTACGTATTTCCTCCATGGCTCCTAGAAGGACATGTGATTCAGCTTATAGAGTGCCACCCAGGCAGAACTGTCCTGATGGTGCTGGTTTGGCCACAGTCAGCATGGTTCAAAGACCTGATGTGGCTCCTCCAAGTACCTCCCCCTTTGACTGCCTCCGTCTTGGGGGCTGTTGCGGTAGGGACCAATCATCCTGGAGGACTCGGCTCCCTTCTCGCTTACAGCATTGGCTCTTGAAAGGAGACTGCTCATGTGTAAAGGCTACTCTCCGGCCATATTCTCTACTATACTTGGTGCCCCGATGAGGTCCACCAAGCTAGCATATGTACGAATATAGTGCCTCTTTGAATGCTGGTATGGCGTGCAGCACTCGACTCCTGAGGCAGCTACAGTGTTGTCCTTGTTGGTCTTTTTTGCAGGATTTCCTCAAGAGGGGTCTCTCTCTTAGCTCCTGAAGGCTCAGGTGGCAGTGTTGGCCTGTTTCCATGGTCTGGTGGCGGACAAGTCCTTGGCCTTGCACCCAGACATCTCCCATTTTCTCCAAGGGGCTCAGCGTCTGCGTCTTCCCCTTCAGTCCGTGATCCCTTCCTGGGATATGATTCTGGTGCTCAGGGCTCTGGTGGAGGCCCCCTTTAAGCCATCAAAGCATGCTACCTTGAAGGATTTGACGCTGAAAGACTGTCTTCTTTATCATGATTTGTTCTTCAAGGTGGATCTCTGAGCTGCAGGCTCTGTCTTGCCGAGATCCTTATCTGTCCTTTTCAACTGAGGCCGTTTCCTTTGGCCTATGCCTTCCTTCTTGCCTAAAGTACGGTCTCCCTTTCATGTGAACCAGGTGGTTTCTCTGCCGCCCTCCTCCTCCTCCTCTAAGGAGCAGTGTCAGGGGAAGGATAAGGATCTTTGCCTTGTGGATGTCTGGAGGGTGTTTCTCCGGTACCTGGAAGTTATGAATTCCTTTCATAAGTCAGATCATCTTTGTGTGCTGTTTGTTGGCCCACGCATGAGTGAGGCGGCAGCCAAATCGACCTTTGGGTGCTGGATTACGGTGGCTATTGCCTCCGCATATCTGTTATGGAACAGGGCAGTTCCAGGGGGTTACATGCCCATTCTACCCAAGCACAAGCATCCTCGTGGGTAGAGAAGAGCTCGGTGGCCCCTGCAGACATTTGTCGGGTAGTGACATGGGCATCTCTTTCCACTTTTGTCAAGCATTACCGCTTGGATGTCCACACTCAAGTGGACATGGCCTTCAGCTCAAGAGTTTTGCAAGCTGCTGTGTCTTCTCCCCACCCAGTGGTACTGTAGCTTTGGTACATCCACTTGTCTGGACTGGTCTAGCAGGACAATATAGAAGGTGACATTTTACTCACCAGATAATATCCTTTCCTTGAATCCTGCTAGACCAGTCCAGGGCCCGCCCTTGAAACAGTATAGCTCTACTCTTTCTGCTGCGGTACCTAGGGTCCACCATGATTTGTACTTGGCTCTACAGGATCTTTTCTTCTGACAGCCTTCTGTTCTACTTCCTGTATAGTTCACTGCTATTGAGTACTTATTGTTGCCCACACTGAGGTTATGTGAGGCTTGCTCTGTATCTCTCCCATATGCTTTGGGACGAATACTGAGGTGACTTCTGGTGGCTAAGGCTGATAGAGACATGGAGTGATGTCACTGAAACCTGGGCCTTTCATTGGTATTTGTCTTCACCAATTTGCTGGTAGGGGAACACAACCCACTTGTCTGGACTGGTCTAGCAGGACTCAAGGAAAAAACATTATCTGGTAAATAAAATATCACCTTCTCCCTCTCTCCTTGCTTTTACACTAAATTCAGGACCTGAATGGAGCTCCTCGATCACCCATCCATTCCGCTACTCTGACGTCACTTCCTCCTACTCCCAAAGTTTTTACCTCATTTACTATCAAAATATTTATACTACAAACCTCTACTGACTAACTCTTTAGGTTGTTGAGATTTACATACTCTTAGCATTTCTGATTTTTTTAAAATTAAATTTTAGCCAATTTATTTACCACAGATATGCATAAAAATTCCCTTCTTCAGATTATCAACAGAAGTTGTATACGGCACAAAAATTGATAATCTGCTGCATAATAATATGGGGGAAGATCAATTAAATTGTACTAGCTGTCCAAAATTAATATTAAATATTGGCAATGAGGTGACCCCTGCAGTACACTTTCAGTCACACTCCATCACAGGTAAATCCACTTTCCCATTAACAACTCAAACAGTTCTTTCACTTAAAAAAAGCTTTAAACCAATCTAATGCGTTACCTTCAACTCCTAGTTGTCCCAGTTTGGCCAGTAATAATATATGACTCAATGTGTAAAACACCGCTCCCAAGGATTGCAAACTTCTGGCTCCTGATCCAGTCCTGACATTGCTACATTTTCTGGTTCCTGCACCGCTCCACCCTGCCCTGGGACTAGGCTCTCTAGCTATGCTTCTGCCCAGGGTAGGCCCTAACCATGCTGTTGCATCATTTTGTTTTGTTTTTATCTTTAAATATTTTATTAAATAGATTTAACAACAACATTTCAACACCAGTCTTTTTCATATATATGATATGAACAGTTCACATTTCCTCCCTTCCTTCTCTCCCTGCGCAAATACTCCAACACTCCACACTCCATTCTGTCTCAAAGCATGCTCTCTTTTGTCTCTTTAAGGCAGTTAGCTTTTCCATAAGATATATCTGTCGCAGTCACCCACACAATTGTTCCAACTGTGAAGGGTCTAGCTGTTTCTAGCGCTATGCCAACTCACATTTAGCCACACTCAGACTAGCCATGATCTGGCTCCCGCTTCCCTGGGCCCCCCTTGCTCCACCATCCCAGGAGGTAGACCCCAGGCTCTACTTCAATTTCCACTCCCACCACTTGTCTTATCCAAGCCTGGACCATCTTCCAAAACCCCACCACCATGGGACAAGTCCACCAAATATGAATAGACCCCCCCCCCCCCCCAAATCCTCTCCAACAATTTTTGGAAAATGAGGGGAAGATTTTATGAAGTCTAAGAGATGTATAATACCACTTCATTGCTACCTTATACCAATTCTCTCAGATCGCTAGAGAGTGGCGTTTTCTTAACCTATTCGATAATCGCCTTCCATTGCTTGTCATCTAATTCTACCCCTGTCTTTTTCCCATACTATCATATAGCGATGCTTGGTCCACGTTGTTCCTCTTATGCCCTGTAGAGTGCAGAGATCAAGCCCCTAGTAATCTTCTTCCCATACCACAGGACCTCTAATTTAGTAAAATCTCATCCCATCCCTTCCCTCCCCAGCTTTTGAAAGAGGTAATGGATCACCTGTCCATACTGAAACTGATCTCTCTCCTGTAGGCCAAATGTCTCTTGTAAGTCCTCAAAAGGTCTCATTCTCCTCCATCAATAAACTGGTAGATCCACTTTAACCCTACCCTTTCCCACCTTCTATAAATCCCCCCTTCTGTCCTCCAAATGGCACAACTCACTCATTACCGAGAAGGCTCAATCTCCTCCACCTTCTTTCCTTTGCACTTCATCCCATATCACCAGTACATAATTTACAAATGGGTTCCCCCCCCCCTCAGGTAATCCCCTTTCGTCCTGACTCACCCATGGTAAACTCCCCAGTGGACCTCCCCTTCTCCGAGTCTTCTCAAGAGCCACCACATTCTTCTCTTCTTGTCCCTCTCGCCAATCCATTAGCTCGCAAATATGCGTTGCCCAGTAATATGTCCGGCACTCCTAACCCCACTTCCTCCCTCCTTCTGTATAAGACCGACCTAGCCACTCTCGGGTCTGCCTCTTCCAGATGAAATTGAACACTTTCCTCTGTAGGTCTCTAACATGCCTTATTGGAATCTGTATCAGGAGGGCCTGAAAGAAATACCGTACCCGTGGCAAGATATTCATTTTGACTGCCGCTATCCTTCCCAACCAGGACATATCTAAACATAACATAAGAAATGCCATACTGGGTCAGACCAAGGTCCATCAAGCCTAATATCCTGTTTCCAATAGTGGCCAATCCAGGTCACAAGTACCTAGCAGGTTCCCAAAAAGACACACAAGTTCCATAATGTTTGTATTGGGGCAAGCAGTGGATTACCTAGGTCCTCTTTAATAATGGTTTATGGACCTTTCCTCCAGGAACTTGCCCAAACCTTTTTAAACCCAACTACACTAACAGTTCTTACTACTTCCTCAGGTAATGAATTCTAGAGTTTGATTACACATTGAGTAAAAAAAATAGTCTCTCTTATTAGTCTTAAATGGGTTACATTGTAGCTTCATTGCATGTCCTCTAGTCTTTCAACTTTTTGATGGCGTAAACAACTGATCTACATTAATCTGTTCCACTCCATTCATTAATTTATAGACCTCTTTCATATCTCCCCTCAGCCATTTCTTTGCCAACCTTGTAGATCCTTCTCTACCTCCTTCCATAGCACTGGATAGTTGGCATCATATAGAGCCATATGATGTGCTGTTATACACATTCCTAAATATCTGAGTGCCTCTTGTGCACACCTAAATGGATACTTATCTCTGAGGCATCCTAGGACCTCTCGGTTCAGGTTGATATTTAGTGTCTGTCTTTTCCAGGTTCATTTATTATTTATTTATTTATTTAATTTATTACAGGCTCTTATATACCGCTCTATTCAGCATCAGCGCGGTTCACAATATAACAGACCAGAACAACAAACTGTTTGGTTTTACAGAGAACAAGGACAGAGAACTTGGATAAAACATGGGACGTCATTACTGCAACTATTTACATGAGTATTTACAAGTATACATAACAGGATTTGTTCTTAGTTTGGGTAGTGATCGAGATTGGTTAGCTGGTCAAGTAATATTGGGGGAAAAGGTGGGATTTGAGTGCCTGAAAAGGGATAGATCAGTGATAGCCCGAATCTCTGGAGGTAGGGCGTTCCAGCACTTAGGGGCATAGAATCTGAAGGCCCTGTTAGATGTCACTGATAGGCATTTTGTCGCTGCTTTAGGGATAATTAGAACATTTGTTGATATCGTTCTCCTGGATCTGTTGGGTGGAACGGCCTGAATGAGGTCTATTAGAGAGGAGGTGGTGATGCTTTTAGTGGCCTTGAAGGTTAGTAATAATGTTTTGAACAATATTCTGCCATGTGTGGGGAGCCAGTGGAGTTGCTCTAGGATGGGTGTTAAATGGTCCCTTCTTGATGCTCCGTAGAGGACTCTAGCAGCGGTATTCATGGCGAGTTGCAAAGGGTTTAATGTGGAGTGTGGGAGGCCTTGGAGAATGGCATTGGCATAGTCAAGGTGTGGTAGGGTTAAGGCTTGAAATATAGTTCGGAAGTCATCAGGATCAAGTAGGGGGCGAAGATGGCGGAGTGTCCGGATCTTGAGGTAGATTGCTCTGACTACGTTGGTTATATGTAGTTTCAAATCCATGCGTTGGTCCAAAGTGACCCCAAAGTAACGAATGGAAGGTTTTGACTGGAGCTCGGCTTCTTTCACCTTTATATGGGATGGGGGGGTGAAAAGCGGGTCCCTAGTGATGAAGAGAACCTCAGTCTTTTTGTGTTGAATTCGGAGGTTCTGGGATTGAAGCCATTCAGATACTGCATCAAAACATTTGGCTAGCGGGGAAAGGTCCATATGGACTGTGGAGAAAGGCATGTATAGAAGGATGTCATCCGCGTATATCAAGCATTCAACCTTGAAGGACCTGATGATATTGCAAACTGGCTGTATGTATATATTGAAAAAGAGTGAAGATAGGGATGATCCTTGTGGTACGCCTTGCTTTTGGTGGTAAGGTGCGGATGTTGCGGTCCCTGAGGTAACGTACTGCCATCTCTGATCAAGGTATGACTTGCACCACTCCAGGGCAGTGTTATTTATGCCTTTTTCTTTTAGTCGCCCTAATAAAAGATCATGATGTACAGAGTCAAAAGCCGCAGCAATGTCTAAGAAGATAAGAGCAAAGCCTTGGCAGATGTTATCAATGCCTGTGATGATGTTGTTGCAGAGAGTGGTAAGGAGGGTTTTGACACTGTGGAACTCTCTGAAGCCATGTTGGCAGTGGTCAAGAGGGGAGGCGGTGTCGATGTGGTCCTGTATTTGTCTTTGAGCTTCCTTTTCAATTATTTTAGTTAGCAGGGGTATGCTAGCTATGGGTCTATAAGATTCAACCTTTTGTGGGTCGAGTTTGTGGTTTTTCAAGAGGGGTCTGATGGATGTTCTCTTGAGGCTGATGGGAAGGAACCAGTTGTAAAGGATAAATTCATCATTTTAGTGATGATGGGGCTGAGATCTTGGCGTAGTTCCTTTATCCAGTGGGCTGGGCAAGGGTCAGTTTGTGCAGTGGTAGTGTTAAGAGCAGCGATGGTGTCCTCAACATGTTTTCTGGATGGTGTGGAGAACAGATAGGTTTGATATGCATACGGTGGCTTGAGAAGGGATTGTTGCAATGTTGTTGGTTTGAAGCAACTTTTCAATCCCGCTACCTCACCGTATCTCTTAAATTCCCCCAACACTACCGATAGCGTCTGTTCAGGTTTTGTTACCACTAATATGTCATCTGCGACTAGTGAGATCTTATGCTTCTGACCCCCAGCTTCCACACCCTTCACTTGATCATTTGCTCTCACTGCTTGTGCCAGCAGCTCCACCACCAAAGCAAAGAGCAGGTGAGACACAGGGGGCATCCGTGCGGCATACCCCTCTCCAATGGGAATGCTTCGGTATAGCAACCATTAATTTTTACCCATGCTCGGGGATGACTTTATGAAGCTTCACCCCACAAACCTAGGCCCAAATCCCATTTTATGTAGCACCTGCACCAAGAACCCCTAAATCCATCTAGCGAACGCTTTTCAGCATCGATAAGAGCAGCATTGCTTCCTCTCATTGCCGGTGCACCACCCACACCTCACTGAGTACGCCAATATTGTCTGAGGCTTGTGGCCCACCTATGAACCCTGTCTGGTTCCATTCTAGTAAGTCCAGCATCCACCTTGCCAGACGGTTAGCTAGAATTTTTGCCACTCTCTTTACATCCATATTTAGCAACGATAATCGGTGATAAGATCCACAATATAGAAGATCCTTCCCTTCCTTAGGTAGGACAGTTATCCCCACCGTGAGCATGTCTGAAGATAGTTGCCCCCCTTTTCATATGACCCCCTTGAAAAGTCTACCCATCACTCCTACCACCTCCCCCGCAAACACCTTATAGAAGCTGCTAGGTAGCCCATCTAGCCCTGGTGACTTCCCAGTGGTCATACTTATTTTCTCTCCTCGTATCTCCTCCTCCAACATATCACTTGCCTCTTCCTTAACGTGGGTAGCTCCATTCCCACAAGGTATTGCTCATCCTGCTCCTTAGTAACCCCTTGTTGTTGAGTATATAGTTCACTATAAAATTGTTGAAACCGGGCTCCTATAGGTTTCTCCATTCTCAAAACTTCCCGTGTGTCCCCTTTAATCTGGGTTATAGAGGCCAGTGCTTCCCTTTTCCGCAACTCGTGCGCCAGTAGCCTCCCAGCTCTGTCCCACCACTCATAATAGCGATGGCGTACTTTCTCCAGTTGGAATGCTATTGCCTCCATCTGGAGCTTATGTTGCTCTATCTGCAGTTGCCTCAGTTGTTTCAACCCTTGAGAATTATCCTTCTTATATGATTCTGCAGCTTCCTTAATAGCCCTCTGCAACTTTGTTTCCTGTTCCAACCTTTCGTTTATTTCATTTAATTTATTTAAAATTTGATATACCACTTAATGTGGGTACAGCAAAGCTGTTTACAATAGAATACAATAAAAATAAGCATAAAATGAAAAGAATGGCAATATGTATAGGACAAACAGAAAAATGAGACATGACAAGGCAGGGCTGGAGGAGGGTGGTGAGAGAGGAGGAGAAGGAGGGGTAGGAAACATAAGGAAGTCAACTGAGGGAGTCCAGTGGGAAGTCAAAAACTGTGCAGAAAAGGTGGGTTTTAAGTTGGGCTTTGAATCTGTAAAAATAAAAAATAAAAAGACTAAGGAGATGTGGAGGAAGATTACTCCAAAAGGAGGGTCCAGGAAATAAAATGCTGAATGGCGAATAAATTGAAGATGGGCCAGAGAGGAAGAGGGTAGAAGACAGTTCATATGAATTGCACAGAGAGTGTTCTGAGGCAAGCGTTAAAAGGGAGGATGCTAAATAATCCGGGGAACCAGTGTTAAGTGTTTTATGGACCTAGATGAGAATCTTGTAATGAATACAGGATGGTACAGGAAACCAGTGTAAACGGATGAGGAGGAGGGTGATGTAATCAAATCTGGATGCATGAAAAATTAATCTGGCCGCAAAGTATTGAATAAGTTGAAGGCGCTTTAAAGAGTATTGAGGGAGGCTGGCAAGTGCTACATTACAATAGTCAAGTCTGAATAGAATGAGAGAGACAACAAGAGTGGTTAAGGCAGGAGTGGTCATGAAAGGAACAGTCTGCTCTGGACCAGTGAGCCAGGTTGCAGTAGTTTTTGAAGAGTTAAGTAGAAGGTGATTGGTAGACAACCAGGCTGCAAAATGAGTGAGGCATGTATTCAAGGGGGAGAGATCTGGCAGAGATGGGTCTGTGTGAAATAGAAGAATGTCATCTACATAGAAGTATGTTGAAATGACAAGCTGTTGGATCATAAGAGCAAGAGAAAAATATTGAAAAGAACAGGTGCTGGTCTGGAGCCGTGAGAAAAACCACATGAAAGGGTGAGAGGAGGAAACTGACATGCCTTTGGAGACATGAAAGACGGAGAAATTTCACTTACCGTTAATTTCCTTTCCTGGAATACTTCTAGATCAGTCCAGACAAGTAGGTTATGTCCCCCTGCCAGCAGATGTTGGAGACAGAGAAAAAACTCCAGAGCTGTGATTGGTCAGGCTCTGGGTGGTATAGGTGTACCCCTAGTGGTCCTAGTCAGTATTCTTTGACAAGCAATAACTTAGGGAGAAACTCTAACAAATTCAACTATGTACAGGTAACCACTAATTTAATAAATCCATCAACTAACTATGAACGGAGGAGGAGGATCAATCATCATCCCCAGGAGAATAATTCTGAATCCACCACTGCTTGTGGACTATCTCCAGGATATTCCAATTGGTTGATTTTGAAGTAAAAGAAACGTCGGCTCCTCTGCACCAGCAATACTGCCACTGACAATCGGGTGGGTTCTGGACTGGTCTAGCAGTATTCCAGGAAAGGAAATTAATGGTAAGTGAAATTTCTCCTTCCAGTTCATACTGCTAGACCAGTCCAGACAAGCGGGAAGTACCCAAGCTAATGACCCTCAGGGTGGGCAGAGAAAGCCGCTGACAACACACCAACTCCAAAACGACTGTCCTCCCGTGCCTGAACGTCCAGGCGATAATGCCAGACAAAAGTAGACAAAGAGGACCAAAGTTGCCTCTTGACAAATATCAAGGGGAACCACATGAGAACTTTCGGCCCAAGATGTGGCTTGAGCCCGAGTAGAATGTGCTCGGAGACCCGCCGGAACCGGCTTGCCTTGAACTATATAGGCCGATTCTATGGCCCAACGAGCCATCTGGCAATAGTCGACTTGGAGGCCGCCAGACCTCGGCGTGGTCCCGAAAAAAGAACGAAGAGGTGGTCGGACTTGCGAAAAGAATTGATTACTTTTAAATATCAAAGGAGAATCCTTTTGAGATCAACCGCTCTGAGACTTTTGTGTTGACTCGAACATTGTTCCTTTGAGAAGGCAGGCAACAACAGAGGCTGACTGACATGAAAAGGAGTAATCACCTTAAGTAAAAATGAGGGAACAGTGTGAAGAGACACTCCTTCCACGGAGACAGATAGGGATCTCTGCAAGAAAGAGCCTGCAGTTCGGAGATCCTACGAGCCGAGGTTATCGCCACTAAGAACACTGTTTTAAGTGTCAAATCTCGCAATGACACCTCTTTTAGAGGCTCAAAGGGCTGAGCCATCAACAACCTGAGGACCAACCCAAGGTCCCAAGGAGGGACCACTGGACGGATAGGTGGATGTAGGAGTTTAACTCCTTTGAGAAAACGCAACACATCAGAGTGGGATGCAAGGGATCGACCGCGAACCGGTCCCCTGTAACACGTCAAGGCGGAAATCTGTACACGTAGCGTTCCGCGAGCTAACCCTTTGTTGAGGCCATCTTGAAAAAAGGCGAGAACGTCCGGGATTTCTGTTTTCCATGGAGAAAGACGATGTTGCTCACACCACGCTTCAAACACACGCCACACCCTAGCATACACTACCGACGTTGAGGATCGCCGGGCGTTGAGGAGTGTCGCCACTTCCTTGGCAGAGTAACCCTTACGGTCTAACCTACACCGTTCAAGAGCCAGACCGTAAGCAAGTAGGGAGTCGGATCGTCCATAGAGATAGGACCTTGTTTGATGAGATCGGCATACCAAGGCCTTCGGGGCCAATCCGGGGCCACTAGGATCACCAGCCCCTGGTGTCCCCTGATCCGTTGAAGGACTCTTCTGATCATTGCCCAAGGCGGAAACACAAAGCAATCTGTGTTTTGGCTAGCTGCGCCAAGGCATCTATGCCGTGAGATCCTCATTCTCTCCAGCGACTGAAGAATAATGGTACTTTGGCATTCATCGCTGACGCCATGAGATCCATTTCCGGCCGTCCCCATTTCTGAACTATCCTTTGGAAGGCCTCCTGGGCCAGTTCCCATTCGCAAGGATTGAGAGTATGCCGGCTGAGAAAGTCCACTTTCACGCTGCTGGTCCCTGCAATATGCTGTGCTGAGAGAGCTTGGAGGTGTCTTTCCGCCCAAGGGAAAAGAAGGAACATCTCCTTTAATACCCCAGCACGTTTGGTGCCGCCTTGGCGATTGAGGTAGGACACTGTAGTGGCGTTGTCGCACAAAATCCGAACCACTTGATCCTGGAGGAAATACTGAAACTTTAGTAAGGCGAGGCGGATTGCTCTTGCCTCAAGTCGGTTGATCGTCCATTGTGACTCGCGCAACGTCCATGTCCCTTGCGTTGAATGGGTTTGAAAGTGCGCTCCCCATCCGGTCAGGCTGGCGTCTGTAGTCAGCAAGATCCAGCATGGACTCTCCAAGAGCACTCCCTTGAGGAGACTGCGTGATGACAGCCATCATTGTAGACTGTGCTGGACCTCCAGATGTACTGGAAGTCGGATCTGATAGTTCTCCGCTACTGGCGACCATCTTGACAGGAGAGCGTGCTGTAGACAGCGCATGGGCGCTCTGGCCCAAGACACAAGCTCGATGGTGGCGGCCATAGACCCCAGGACTTAGAGATAATCCCATGCCCGGGGAGCTCTTTGAGCTAGAAAACGTCGGATCTGAAAAGCCAGCTTGTGGAATCTTGCCCAAGTCAGGAATACACGCCCCTGACAGGTATCGAAGCGTGCCCCCAGAAAGTCTATCTGCTGAGACGGGAGAAGGCAGCTCTTGGGACAATTGATCACCCAGCCGAACTCTTGCAGGAATGCCACTACTGTTGAGACAGTGTTGCAGGCTTCCGGGAGGGAGTCTGCGCGAATGAGCCAATCATCTAAGTAAGGGTGAACTCTGACGCCCTGCTTGCGTAACGACTACCATCACCTTTGAGAAGCTCCGAGGCGAGGCCAAAAGGCATTGCCCGAAATTGATAATGTTTCCCGAGGACTGCGAAGCGCAGGAAGCGCTGGTGGTCTTCTCGAATGGGAATATGAAAATACGCTTCCACTAGATCCAAGGAAGCTAGAAACTCCCCTCTGCGTACTGCTTGAATGACGGAAGTGCGGAACTCGAAGACTGCGATTGACGCCTTTGAGGTCCAGAATTGGCCGGAAGGAACCATCTTTCTTGGGCACCACGAAATAGATAGAATAACGGCCTCGTCCTCTGTCCAACAGAGAGACCGGACGAATGGCTCTTAACAAAAGGAGTCTCTGCACCATAGCTTAAATGGCTAATCGTCTGTCCAATGAGCGTCCTGGTGAGACCACGAAGGCGTCATGAATTCAAGAGTGCAGCCGTGAGAAACTATGTCGAGGACTCATTGATCCGAAGTTATGCGCGCCCACTGCCAAGAATAAAGGGCCTAAAACTGTGAAAAATCCACTCTACACATTCTTCTTCTTCAACCTAAATATTTTTTAATTTTACCAACGGTCTCAGATAAACGATACTTTTCTTTACAACTTAATATGGGTACTTGATTCACCCAATACAGTGTTCGTTCACATCAATGACCGGAGGCTGTTTTTTTGAAAGATTTTTTTGTGCTTTTCTAATTAATTTTCATCCATTTAAAAAATGACTTTAAAATAGAACAAACACCATTCTACTTATCTTAGGCAGAACGGTGCTTAAACAATGCCCCTTCAGCGCTCGATGAAATGGAAAACCCCAATGCCTCAATGGTCCAAGCGCTCTAGCGTTTCTCCTGTTGGGTTTATCAAGGGGATATTAACATTGCTTTTCACTAGGGCTGTTTAACGTTTCCGATATATTACTGACTTTGATTCTGTCTATATAAACAAAAGCAGAAAAAATCATTTGGTTGATTTCAACATATCATATCTTTGTCTCTTCAATCATATCATCACTAATTCTTTACTTTACCAGAAAAACTTTATGAGAGCAAACCAGTAGTTGTAAAAGAGGTGTTGAAAGAAAGAGGTGATTTATCAGATGAACATCGGAGATTTTTACATCAACTTATCAAATGTACACTATTTGAAATTTTTTTGTATTTGAAGACTGCCTCTATCACCAAATAGCAGGGGTGGCTATGGGGGCCACTTGTGCCCCCTCAATAGCGAATTTTTATGTAGGGGCCTTTGAGAAACAGTACCTGCAAACATCTCCATTTTCTACTAATATAAAATCATGGCATCGTTTTATCGATGACATATTCATGATATGGCAAGGGAAACAAGATGATCTATATGCGTTTGTGAACTGGCTGAATAAATGTGATAAAAATTTAACTTTTACTTTCGAATGTCATAATCAACAAGTCACATATTTGGATGTATTAATAACCAGGGCTTCTGACACCTGGAATACTACAGTATTTCAAAAACCTACTCACAAGAACACATTCTTGCAATATTCAAGTGCCCATCCTACCGGGCTCAAACATATCTCAGTTTTTACGATACCGAAGGAATTGCTCTACGGTGCTAGAATACAAACAAGCTTCAAAGGTCTTGAAGAAGAATTTTTTGGAACGAGGGTATCCTAAAACAATAGTCCATCGAGCTTATAAAAGAGCCCTCTATAATAATAGAGAGCTTTTATTCATTCCAAAGAATAGACATAGTACTGAAGTAGATCAAAAGATAAATTTAGTTACCACGTTCTCACCTTAAAGTGGACGTATTCAAAAGATTCTAGCTAAACATAAAGCGATTCTTGAAACAGTACCGGGCTTACAAGATAAAAGCGTGCGATGTGTTTGGAAGAAGAGTAAGAGCTTGAAAGAATACTTATCCCCTACAGTTTTGAGACCACTGGATTGGGCGATGCAAAGTCAAACTATAGGTAAACACACGAAGTGTGGTCATTGCAGGGTCTGTATTGTGATGTCAGAAATTTCAGAGTTTGCCTATCGAGGAGTAACCTATCGTTTAAGACATGTTACCACCTGTGAATCTCAATTCGTAGTCTATGCAATACAATGTCCATGTTCTTTCATATATATTGGCAAAACAATAAGGGCTTTCAACATTCGTGTGAAGGAACACGAAAGTAGATTACGTTGTCGACGGGTGGAAGCTCCGATAGTGCAGCATTGCTTGGATTTGGGTCGCAGTTTTGCTATGCTGAAATGCTGGTGTATAGAATTAGTGCAAAATGGATCAAACGGGAGATCGCGAGAACAAACCCTCCTGTATCGTGAGCAATGGTGGATACACCATCTAGGAACTGTTCAACCAACAGGATTGAATGTTAGCGTTGATTGGTTGGCCTGCACCCGGTAGTTTCCCTCAGAACAAGATAACAGGAGGGTATTTAAATCAGTGGGAAAGACGCATGCGTGGCGTCTTCCGTTAATTCAGAAAACAACGGCTAACAGCATTGAAGACTAGTAATAAAGAAAATAATACTGGTTTGCTCTCATAAAGTTTTTCTGGTAAAGAATTAGTGTTGATATGATTGAAGAGACAAAGATATGATATGTTGAAATCAACCAAATGATTTTTTCTGCTTTTGTTTATATAGACAGAATCAAAGTCAGTAGTATATCGGAAACGTTAAACAGCCCTGGTGAAAAGCAATGTTAATATCCCCTTGATAAACCCAACAGGAGAAACGCTAGAGCGCTTGGACCATTGAGGCGTTGGGGTTTTTCATTTCATCGAGCGCTGAAGGGGCATTGTTTAAGCACTGTTCTGCCTAAGATAAGTAGAATGGTGTTTGTTCTATGCTATGTTAGAAAAGAAGTGAACCACTGAAGAACTATCCCACGAGACCCAAGGTCGTACAACCGAGAGAGAAGATTGTGATCGACGAGGTTGAATGCTGAAGATAGATCAAGTGAAACAGCGATTGTGACATCCCCACGGTTCAATGAATGGTGAACTTCACTAAGAAGAGAGAAGAATAGTATCAGTGGAGTGACCAGTACAAAATCCAGACTGATGGGGGTGCAAAGCATTGGAGAGTTCAAGTTGGGTGGCTAGTTGTTGAGAGACGAGCTGCTCATGCAGTTTAGAGAGGAATGATAGGCTCGAGACTGGGCAGTAATTAGTCAGGACAAACTTGTCTAAGGAAGGCTTTTTAAGATGAGGGTAAATATGGGCCTCTTTCCATGCATGGGGAAGACACCAGTAGCAAGGTTATTGTTAATTAAAGAATAATTGGGGAGTTATCAGAAAGCCAGGATTTTTTTTTTTATTTAAGTGGTTTATATACTGCATTTCCAATGTTCAATACGGTTTACAAATAACAAAACAGAGCAAAACATTACATGGAACATGTGAAAAGAAGCAACCTATATAATCATGCAGGGAACAGTTATGATTGAAGGATAATAATCAAGTATATACAATATATTTATTTAATTTATTTATTTAACAGTATTTCTAAACCGCCTTATCATAATAATCAAGGTGGTATCACAGCAAACAATCTGGTAGTGTGAGTGTGTTATACATGCAGTGGGGGTGAAAATTTAGTTGGGTGCGTGTTGTGCTGTGTGCTAGATTAGTTTGAGTTATGTACAATGTGGGCTATATACAGTGGTGCTAAAAACATCTTATATACATACAGTGTTAGGCGGTGACGTGTGCTGATATACAGCTATTTAGACTATGTGATGTGTCCATAGTGTTCTATGAACAGCATGGTTTTCAGCTGTTTCCTAAAGTCCTTGAGGTCTGTAGTTGCCCTCAAATCATCCGGTAGTTTGTTCCATATTGTTGGAGCAGCCATGGAGAGTGCTCGGTCTGTTGTGTCCTTGCGTGTGTGTTTGTATTCACTTGGGGTGCTGACTCGGTTGTGAGTTTGTTTTCTTCTTGGACGTGTACTGGTGTCTGGTTGTATGAGGGTGTGCAGGCTGTTGGCTGATGTGTGCTTTTTTATCTTGTATAGGTTTATGATAGTTTTGTATCTGATGCGTGCACTGATTGGAAGCCAGTGTAAGTCCTTTAAGGTGGGTGTGATGTGCTCCTGTCTTGCAGTTCCGGATATGATTCGTGCTGCGGTGTTTTGTGCCAGTTGGAGTGGTTTGATGGCTTGTTTCTGTAGACCAAGGTATATCGGATTGCAGAAGTCCAGTAGTGGGGTTATCAGAGCTTGACATACGGTACGGAAGTGTTCTGGGGCGAGGAGTGGTTTCAGTCTCCTGATGATTCGCATCTTGTAGTATATACAGGTACTGGTCCTATATGGAGACTGGTGTGGTGTGTGTGCTTGTTAGTAATGGGTGAGGATGGGCTGTTTCATAGGCGTGGGCTATATCTTAGCTGTGCATTATTTAGGAGTTAGTGATGTTGTTTACTTAATTATGCTGACTGATGCCGTTTGCTTGCTTCTGTTTGTTGATGCTGTTGCTTGCTCATGTTATTCCCTGAAAGTGCTTTGGAACAGATACATTTTCAATAGTTTCCTGAAATCCTTGGAGTCTGTGGATATGCGGATTCTTGCAGGGAGGGAGTTCCATATCGTTGGCGCATACAATGAAAAAGCTCTTTCACATATGGATTGGTTGCATTTTGAGAAATTTGGGTGCGAAGCCAGGAGGTGTTCTTCGGTGCTTCTCCTTTGTCTGTTGGGGAGTTTTTTTTATTATGGTCTGTATGTAATCAGAGGACTGGTCATGGAGGATTTTAAATACTGTGACAATGTTTTTGTATCTGATTCTATCTATTAGCGGTAGCCAGTGGAGTTCTTTCATGCTAAGAGTGATGTGTGAGCTCCTAGATGTCCCAGTGAATACCCTTGCTGTGGTGTGCTGAGCAAGTTGCAGCGGTAATAGATGGGATTTTGGCAATCCTTGGTCCAAATTACAAGTAGTCTTTCAAGAAGTGGTAAGGGCCTTGGACAAAGAGGCAGGAGAAATGGGGTTGAAAGTGCTCCAGATATGTTTTAATGTAGGTGTTGGAGGCATGCAAGAGGATGTAGGGTCAGAGACTGGAGGGGGTGGAGCTGTGGGAAAATTCTGTTGTAAATTAGAGATCTTGGTGGAAAAGAAGGTAACTAACAGTGGCAGTAGGAGAATCATCCACATTGCAGGGTTGGAATGGAGGCACTGATAAAGAGGAGAAGATGGAGAAAAGCTGATGAGGTTGTGAAGAGGAATTGGCGATGAGATGTTCTACACCCAAAGGCATCAAGAGTCCTACATTCACGTCCTGGAGGATTAGATGCATGTCTCTTTGCACTCTTGATCCTTCTCATAGCTGACTCCACCACTATGGAGTGGTGTGGAAACTGAGTTTTTTTGAAATCCAGGACAAGGAGGTACTCGATACATGGTATCCAGCCTATGGGAATGAGGAGAGGTGGTAAGGGGTGTTTCCCACATTCTTAACATGAGATCATGCAAGATCTCATGAATAGGCAAAGTGGCCGCTTCCTTGAGAGCTTTAGGATATTGTAAAATCTCCAACTCCTTTGCTCTGGGCTCTGTTTCAGGAGCCACTGTGATGGAAAGACCCCTAGCTACCTCTCTGATGAAATCCTGAAAGGATATATCCTCTGGAGGAGACATCCTACGCTTAGGAGAAGAAAACTCCTCAGAGAGAAGTACTCTGGCATCGACAGAACTGTTAGAATCCTCAGAGTCATCGGAGAATTCAAAATATCTTCTGTCCGGGTGCTCTTGTAAAGCACGATACCGGTAACGGAAGGGTCCGGTACCAGCCTGTCGATACCGGAGGAAATAGCATGACTCGGTGTTGGTAGCATACTCGCTGATGTCGAAGCTGTCGGTACCGGAACCGATATCGGTGCCGGAACCGGTGTCAATACCGATTGAACTGTCTGAAGCAGTCCCAAAGGCACCGATGCCGCAAGGAGAGCTGCCAGACTGCGTTCAATAGCCAGGAATCTCTGGTCAACTGACACTGCCGATGCCTGGGTGTCAGTACCAGACGAAGCGGCCGGTACCCCAGAGCATGGCACCAGTAGTTCTGCTGAGGTTGAGGCCTCGAGAACATCCTGGAGCCCCGATAGTGCTTTGGAAGCCGAAGCCTCCCGCCGGGGCAATTTTGCCGGTACAAGTCCCTCAAAGGCAACGCTGGAGGCATCTCGATCCTTGGAAGGAGATCTACCATTAGAGGACCGGCCAGATTTATGTTTGGTTACCTGAGATCCATGGGAGGAAGACGAAGCCCTGGAAGACGTCGATGCCACAGATGCGGCATCGGAGGGAAAAAGGGTGCTAAGCTTAGCAGCTCAGTTCTGCCGACCCCTCTTCGACATCATCCCACAGGCAACACACTCAGAGATGGAGTGGTCAGGACCTAAACATTTGAGGCACCACTCGTGAGTGTCGATGACAGAGATGGTACCACCACACTTGGAACACTTTTTAAAACCCGAAGCGGGTTTTTCCATGTTGAGGAAAAAAATTGGGTATAGTGCCCAAAATGGCGCGTGGCACCCAAGAGAAAAAAAGGCTGGAAAATCCAGATAAAAGAATAGAAATTTTTTTTTTTTTTTTAAAGAAAGAAGGAAAGAACCGGCGGTACCAGTATAGCGTCGAGGAAGGCAGACGCTACCACAAAACAGAATGAAAAATATGGGATAATTTCTGCGGTGACAGGAAAACGACCTGCTGGCTCCGCAGAAAACAAAGAACTGGAGAGAGGCAGTTGGGAAAGGCGGGAAGGCAGCACACAGGCGCTGTGGGATGCTCCCAAAAGCTTTCTAATTGGACACTGGGGAGCGTTCCCGCGTAGGCTCCGTCGGTACCGACGATACCCATATGTGAAGACTACATTCCTGCTTGTTCCTGGAGATAAACAATGACAATCACGGAAACTTTGACGTGAACTGGGAGATCGGGACTGTCTCCAGTGGCACTCAGTTCTACAGAGAAGCATACGGGCAAGACGGATGCTAGGATTAAACCAGGGCTGGCTAGGCCTTTGTTTAGATCAAAATGCCCAAACCAGTGCGATGTGATCTAAGGCAGAACGAAGAAGTGAGTCCCAGAGAGGGCCTGCTTATCTACAGGCATCAGATGGAAGGAGAGGGGGAAAAATACTATCTGTAGACAGGAAAGCTAGGATAGTGTCCGGATTTAGTTTACAAGATAACATCAGAGGGGGGCAGGGGATAGTGGATATACTGGGCAAGATAGAAGGAAGGAGGAGAGTAAAGAAGATGAGAAAACGGTGGTCCAGGGAAGAAGTAATAAGTGTAAGAGCTGTGAAGGTGGATTAAGAGTTGAAATGATGAGATCCAGAGTATGACCAGCAGAATGAGTGGGAAAGGAGATGTGTTGAGTGAGTTGAAGATCATTAAGATGGGCCAAGAACAACTTATCATATAGCTTAAGAGAAGAGTCTACATTGCAATTGAAGTCGCCAAGAATATAAAGGTTGGGGAAGGTTGTGGCGACATCTGAGATAGTAAGAAGCAGGGAATTCCAGAGGGGGGTGGATAGAGAGGGAAAAGCATAAAACAAAAGAAGGCGAGTCCCAAGTTGTGTTGGTAGGCCAAGGAGGATGGCCTCTGGGAAAGAAAGGGAGGGTGAGTGAAGTACTGCTATGCAGAGGGAGGAACGATAGATAACAGCCACCCTGCCACCAGTGCGTGTGGCCCTGGGTGCAAAGTAGTAGTAGAAGCCACCTGGGAGACAGTTGTGTGGAATAGGTTCCTCACTTGGTTTGAGACAGGTTTTTGGTGAACACTAGTAGATCCAGACTGTGTTGGAAAATAAGATCATAAAGCGTAGTTACTCACCTGTAACAGGTGTTCTCCAGGAGCAGCAGGAATCAGTCCTCACTTATGGGTGACGTCGGCGCCGACGGAGCCCTCGCGGAGCAATTTTCCCCAGCTTTCAAAGAAAGCCTTTGGGAATTGCAGCGCGCATGCGCGGTCGTCTTCCCACCCGAGGGTGCCATCTTAGCCAGTCAGATGACATAGCTAAAAAAGACAGCATAAAAAATTTGCAAAAAGAACATAAGCAGACGATTGCAACTCCAAGGGGAGGAGGGAGGGTAGTGAGGACTGATTCCTGCTGCTCCTGGAGAACACCTGTTACAGGTGAGTAACTACGCTTTCTCCAGGACCAAGCAGGAAGTCAGTCCTCACTTATGGGACTCCCAAGCTCAAGGCTACCGGAGACCCTAAGCACAAAAATGAGCTCCCTCTAGCTCAGCAGCACAGAAGGATAGAATCTTCGCTGAATTATCACCCACCGGTAGCCCACATCCGGGATGGAGGGTAGGAGTTGCTCAGACCTCAAAGAGATTACGGAGGACTGCCTGTCCGAAAGCACTGTCCCTACGGGACTCCCTCTCGAGACAGTAATGGACCGCAAAAGTCTGGCTCGAAGACCAAGTAGCGGCCCGGCAGATGTCTGCCAGCGGAACAGAGCGGAGGTAAGCCACTGACGTGGCCTTTGCCCGAACGCAATGAGCCGTGACTCGACTTTCTAAGGAGAGTCCGGCTGCCCCATAAGCCCAAGAGATACAGTCCGCAACCCAGATGGACAGAGTACGCTTGGAGACCGGGAGCCCCAATCTATTGGGGTCAAAAGACACAAAAAGCTGAGCAGCTTTACGGTGCTCCCGCGTACGGTCAAGGTAGAAGTTCAGAGCCCTTCTACAGTCCAGGGTATGGAGGACCGTCTCAGCTCGGCTGGAGTGTGGTCTGGGAAAGAAGGTTGGAAGTACCACCTCCTGATTGATGTGAAAAGGGGAGACCACTTTAGGCAGAAATTTCGGATGAGTCCGTAGGACCACCCTATTCTTGTAGAACCTAGTGTAAGGGGGATCAGACACGAGGGCCTGCAATTCACTGACGCGTCTAGCGGAAGTGAGGGCTATCAAGAACAGTGTTTTCCAAGACAGAAAACGGAGAGAACAGGTAGCCATAGGTTCAAAAGGCGGACAGGTGATCCGCTGCAAAACCACATTCAGGTCCCAGTCAGGCGCTGGGGGGCGCAGAGGTGGTTTAAGTAGAAGGAGACCTCGGAGAAACCTCGCTACGAGAGGGTCATTGGAGAGAGGTCTGCCGTCCACCGGCACATGATGTGCTGAAAGAGCACTGAGGTGAACTTTGACGGAGTTGGACTTAAGTCCCAGATTAGAGAGGTGCAGCAAGTACTGCAAGATCACCGACACCGGGCAGGAGAAGGGATCCTGAGACTGTTGGGTACACCAGACTGCAAAGCGACGCCATTTAAGGGCGTAGCATTTGCGGGTAGAAGGCCGTCGCGAAGCCAAGACGACCTCCTCCACCTCCGCCGGCAGGAGAAGGGGAGCAAGGACTACCCTCTCAGCAGCCAGGCCATGAGGTTGAGAGACCTGAGGTTGGGGTGCAGGAGGGACCCCTGATCCTGAGTGAGGAGATCCGGTTGTACCCCCAGAGGGATTGGATCCTCCACCGCCAGTTGCAGCAGGAGCGGAAACCACGGCTGCCTGGGCCAGCGAGGGGCCACAAGGATCATGAAGGCTTTGTCTCGGAGAACCTTGAAAAGAGTCCGAGAGACTAGCGGGATGGGAGGGAAAGCGTACAGAAGGCTCCCCGACCACGAGATCAGAAAGGCGTCCGCCGCAACCCGAAGGGGGTGTGGCTGACGAGGGCAGAAGCGAGGAAGCTGCCGGTTGTGAGGACTGGCAAAGAGATCCACCGTGGGGAGACCCCACTTGAGGAAGAGCTTCTGAACTACCAAGGGATCCAGACGCCACTCGTGCGGCTGGAGGACCCTGCTGAGTTTGTCTGCAAGGCAATTTTCTTGGCCCGGGAGATAAACTGCCTTGAGAATGCCGTGACTGACGGCCCAAGAGCAGAGCTTCTGTGCCTCCCGACAGAGGAGGAAGGAGCCCGTGCCCCCCTGCTTGTTCACGTAGAACATGGCAACTTGATTGTCCGTCTGGACAAGGACGGACTGTTGGGAAGTCAGGTGGGAGAAGGCTTTGAGAGCTAGGCGGATCGCCCTGAGCTCCAGGAAGTTGATCTGCTGAGCAGACTCCCACGTGGTCCAGAGGCCCTGAGTACGTGCCTCTTGGCAATGTGCTCCCCAGCCCAGGAGGGATGCATCGGTGGTCAGCACCCGGGTCGGCTGAGGGGACTGGAAAGGCATTCCGAATATCAGGTTCGGCTGCCGGAGCCACCACCGGAGAGACGAGACCAGCGGCTCGGAAACGCGCACTAGGTCTGCTAGGCCGCCCGTGGCTTGTCGCCACTGCTGGCGGAGACACCATTGAGCAGACCGCATATTCAGGCGGGCATTGGGGGTCACATGGACGGTGGAAGCCATATGGCCGAGCAGTCTCAGGAAGCGCCTGGCGGAGACCAGGGGCTGGCTGCGAAAGCGGTCGGCTAGGTCCATGAGCCGTTGAGCCCTGTCGAGCGGTAGGTACGCTCGCACCTGAGGAGTGTGCAGCCTTGCGCCGATGAACTCGAGATCCTGTGAGGGGAGCAAAGTGGACTTTGCGAAGTTTATAACAAAGCCCAAGTGCTGCAGCAGAGTCACCGTGCGGCACGTGGCGTTGGTGACCTCCTGAGCGGACGCTGCTCTGATGAGCCAGTCGTCGAGGTACGGAAAGACATAGAGGCCGTGAAGCCGGAGATGGGCCGCCACGACCGCGAGACATTTTGTGAAGACTCGCGGTGCGGAGGACAGGCCAAAGGGCAGTACTCTGTACTGGTAATGATTTCCTGCCACCACAAACCTTAGGTATTGGCGGTGGCTTGGGTGGATGAGGATGTGCGTGTAGGCATCCTTTAGATCCAAGGAGCATAGCCAATCTCCCTGCTGGAGGTAGGGCAGAAGGATTCCAAGGGTAAGCATTTTGAACTTCTCCCGCACAAGGAACTTGTTGAGGTTGCGCAAGTCCAGGATGGGTCTGAGGCCCCCTGTTCTCTTTGGTATCAGAAAATACCTTGAATAAAAGCCTTGACCTCTCAGGTGGTGTGGCACCGGTTCCACCGCCTGTTCCTGCAGAAGACCTGCTAACTCCTGAAGGAGCAACTCCCTGTGCAGAGGGGGGCGCGGAGGCTCTCCCGGAAAATAGGAGGGAGGGACCTGATGGAAGTGGAGAAGGTAGCCTTCTCGCACGACCTGAAGCACCCAGGCATCTGCGGTGATGCTGGACCACCTGTGGGCGAAGTGAACCAGCCGGCCTCCGGTGCTGGGAGGAACCAGCGGGGGGGGAGAGGCTATGCTGAGCGAGTCAAAAACCCCACCCTGCTGAGCAGGGGCTGGCGGTGCAGGCTTGGGGGCTTGCTGCCTACGGGACCCGTTACCCCGTCCCTTGGCCTGCTGGCCCTGTTGGGGAGCTGCAGGGGCCTGATAATGGGGGTATTGTTTGTAGGCAGCCGCCTTCCTCGGGTAAAAGGACTTTTTCCCCGAGCCCTTCTTTTTCTGGGAAGGGGCGGAGGTCTTCCTAGAAAGCCTGGTCCTGGTGAGAGTCTCAGTCTCAATTTGTGCAGCCTTTTCCGCCATGGGCTTGCCAAAGAGGTTTTCGCCTCGGCAGGGGACATCGACCAACTTGTCCTGTACCCAGGGCTCAAGGTCTGACGACTGAAGCCAAGCCTGTCGGCGGGCACCGATGCCGGCTGCGGCCACTCGAGCCGAGGCTTCAAAGCCATCATAGGCTGCTCGGGACATGAACTTTGAGCATTCCCGAATGCCCGTGGACAAGGCTAGGAACCTCCGCAAGGGCTCCTCGGAGAGACCAGCGGAGAATCCGGCTAGCTCTTTAGCCAGATCCCGGAGATACATGCCCATGTATAGCTGGTAAGTCTGGACACGACATGCGAGCATAGAGCCCTGGAAGCACTTCTTGCCAAGGCCATCCAGGTTACGGGCCTCCCTTCCAGGAGGCACCGAGGAGTGCATCTTCTGGCTCTTAAGACGATGCATGGCCGATTCCACTACCATGGAATGGTGTGGCAGCTGCGCCTTTTGAAAGCCAGGGCTCTTGCGGACCCGATAGATAGAATCGACCCGCTTGCTCAGGACCGGCGAGGAGGCCGGACTCTCCCACATGCGGAAGAGTAGTCGTTCCAGCATAGGAGGAACCGGCACAGTAAAGTGTTCCCTCGCGGGAGAGTCATACTGGAGGGCGTCGAGCTCTTCGGCTCGAGGCTCCTCCTCGGGATCCGCAGGGAAGGCCAAAGCCTTGGCCATATCCCTAACGAAGTCCGAGAACCGGGCATCCTCCGGGGGGGACTGCTTCCGAGGCTCGGACTCCGGTGAGTCCGATGGGACACACCGAGTCCGGAAAGAATCAGGTGACTCTTCCTCCTCAGACTCCCAGACCAACTCCGACGAGGACTCGGTGGGGTCGGCCCGGGCAGGGTGCGGCGCCAGCCGCCCCGACGCCGAGGGAGTCGGCGTCGGCGACCTCGGTCCCGAACGGGAGGCCGAGGGTGACCTCGACCGAGGATCGACTCGAGTTCTCATCGACTCGAGGATCGGCTCTGTCTCCGGGGTCGACTTGGATGTCGACGTCCCGGCGGTCGGGGCAGCGGCGCCAGCGAGGCCAGCGAGCAGTGCCCTCTGCTGGTCCATGAAGGCAGACAGTCTGCTCTCCAAGGCCGTCAACCTGAGTCCGAGCTCAGGTGACCCAGCAGCCCCCGACTCGGGCCCCGACGGCGTCGGGCCCGACGTCGGCTGTCGCGGAGGCGAGTCCAGAAGGACCACAGGACTTACCCGGGCAGGCATCTCCGACTCCAGGCGAGGTCGCTTCGGGATGTGTTCCTTCTCCAAGGACCCGGGGCGGCTGTCGGGGCTATGCGACCTGGCCCTCGCGGAACCAGGAGCGTCCACCGACGCCGCCCTCGCGGGTTTTTCCTTCCGACGATGGTCCCCGGAGGGAGAACCTCGGTCGGAGGAGCTCCGGCGACGGTCCGAGCTGGAGCCTTTCGACACGGAGGCCTCCGACGAGGTCCGGGTACGGCTGGGGTCAGCGAAGATTCTCTCACGCTGATGCCGCCGACTTCTCAACGCCTTTGAGGACAGTTTGCTGCAGGGCCCACAGATCAGTTCCTCATGATCCGGGCCCAGGCAGCGGAGGCAAAAGTCGTGTGTGTCGGTTAGTGACATATTTCGGTCACACCGACCACACCGCTTAAACCCACTGGCAGCCATCGGGGGAAAAAGGGCCCCTGCGAGGTCAAAGGACCGGGCTGCCAGGGAAACCGAAAACGAAAGCTGACCAAGTCAGAAAAACCGAAAAAAGTAAGAGGACTCGAGACCGGCGTCGCGAGTCCGGGCGGGAAAACGATCGGCGTCGAACCGAAAGAAAAAAGGATAAAATAAAGAAGAAAATCAACTTTTTCGCGGGGACAAGACGGGGACGTCTGTAGGGCTCCGCGGAAAAAAGAAGACTGGCTAAGATGGCACCCTCGGGCGGGAAGACGACCGCGCATGCGCGCTGCAATTCCCAAAGGCTTTCTTTGAAAGCTGGGGAAAATTGCTCCGCGAGGGCTCCGTCGGCGCCGACGTCACCCATAAGTGAGGACTGACTTCCTGCTTGGTCCTGGAGAACATAGCATTGTTTTGGCACAGAGCGACCTGCAATTAAGGAGGCAACAAGCATACGGCGAGGGAGCTAAGGCGGAAATAGGAGTGGAGAAGTAGAAGTCCGACTGAGGTAATAAGGGGCAGTAGGAAAGGTTATTAAAATTGCAGCCAGATGGATATAATGTGGAATGAGGGGGTCAGTTTGACAGAGAGATGGGTATTCTACTTATATATACACAATGAGCAGACAGCAAATAGTGATCAGATCAGCACTGGCGTTGGGGCATCTTTTCATGAAAGTAATCCACAACCTTGCTTATGTTTATGTTTATTGTGTCTTGATAAAATCGCCCTTCTCCAAAAATCAGAGCGATGTACAATTAAAAGTCAACATAAAAATGGCCAAGGCCATAGAAAGGAAAAGGAAGAGAAGTTACAATTTCTTTATAAAAACCATAGTACCGATAGAAGAGATAGAAGAAAGAAAAGGATAGAAAAAGTACAATTACAATTTCTTCATAAAACCATAGTCTAGACAGAAGAAACAGAAAGGGAGAGGAAAGGGGACAAAGAGGAGGGTAGGGGGTAGGGAAGGGAACAAAGGGAGGGTAGGGGCAAGGGGAATGGAAGTCATACAAAAGGGGTGGGCACATCATAAGCAAGGGAAAAAAGGTGGATTTTCAGGTGTTTTTTGAAAGTGGGATGGTGAGGTTCTAAGCGGAGGGAGGAGGGTAGAGAATTCCAGAGCCGGACCAATAAAGAAGAAAGCGTAGTTACTCACCTGTAACAGGTGTTCTCCAGGAGCAGCAGGAATCAGTCCTCACATATGGGTGACATCGGCGCCGACGTAGCCTTCGCGGAGCAATTTTCCCCAGCTTTCAAAGAAAGCCTTTGGGAATTGCAGCGCGCATGCGCGGTCCTCTTCCCGCCCAAGGGTGCCATCTTGCTCAGTCAGATGACATAGCTAAAAGACAGCAAAAATTAGCAAAAACGAAAGCATATAACTGCAACTCCAAGGGGAGGAGGTAGGGTTGTGAGGACTGATTCCTGCTGCTCCTGGAGAACACCTATTACAGGTGAGTAACTACGCTTTCTCCAGGACCAAGCAGGAATTCAGTCCTCACATATGGGACTCCCAAGCTTAAGGCTACCGGAGACCCTAAGCACAAAAATGAGCTCCCTCTAGCTCAGCAGCACAGAAGGAAGGAATCTTCTCTGAATACGTCTCCAACCGGTAGCCCAACATCCGGGATGGAGGGTAGGAGTTGCCTATACCTCGAAGAGGTTACGGAGGACTGCCTGTCCGAAAGCACTGTCCCTGCGGGACTCCCTCTCCAGGCAGTAATGGGCTGCAAAAGTCTGGCTTGAAGACCAAGTAGCGGCCCGGCAGATGTCTGCCAACGAAACAGAGCGGAGGTAAGCCACTGACGTAGCCTTCGCCCGAACACGATGAGCGGTGACTCTACCTTCCAGCACGAGGCCCGCAGCCTCGTAAGCCCAAGCGATGCAGTCCGCAATCCAGATGGACAGAGTACGCTTGGAGACAGGGAGCCCCAACTTGTTGGGGTCATAAGACACGAAGAGCTGAACCATCCTTCGGTGCCCCCGCGTATGGTCCAGGTAGAAGTTCAGCGCCCTTCTACAGTCCAGGGTATGCAGGACCATTTCAGCTCGGCTGGAGTGTGGCCTGGGAAAGTAGGTCGGAAGTACCACCTCCTGGTTGATGTGAAAAGGGGAAACCACTTTAGGAAGAAACTTAGGGTGAGTCCGTAGGACTACCCGGTTCTTGTACAACCTAGTGTAAGGAGGATCAGATACCAGGGCATGTAGCTCACTAACGCGTCTAGCAGAAGTGAGGGCCACCAAGAACAAGGCTTTCCAGGAAAGAAAACGAAGAGGACAGGTAGCCATAGGCTCAAAAGGCGGACAGGTAAGCCGCTGTAAAACCACATTGAGATCCCAGTTCGGGGCTGGCGGGCACAAAGGTGGTTTAAGGAGAAGGAGGCCTCTGAGAAAACGAGCCACCAGAGGGTGGCTGGAAAGAGGTCTACCATCCACCGGCACGTGATGCGCAGAAAGAGCACTGAGGTGGACCTTGACCGAGTTGGACTTAAGGCCAAGATTGGACAGAGAAAGCAAGTACTGCAAGACCACTGATGCCGAACAGGAGAAGGGGTCTTGAGACTGCTGAGTACACCAGACGGAGAACCGACGCCACTTAAGAGCGTAGGACGTCCGGGTGGAAGGCCTCCTGGAGGCCAAGACGACCTCTTCCACATCTGGAGGCAGCTGGAGAGGAGCAAGGACTACCCTTTCAGCAGCCAGGCCATCAGATGAAGGGACCGGAGGTTGGGGTGCAGGAGCGTCCCCTGATCCTGCGAGAGGAGGTCGGGCTGAAACCCCAGAGGAAGAGGGATGTCCACCGCCAGCTGCATCAGAAGCGGGAACCAAGGTTGCCTCGGCCACCGGGGAGCCACTAGGATCATCGATGCCTTGTCTCTGAGAACTTTGAAGAGCGTCCGAGACACCAGAGGCATGGGTGGAAAGGCATACAAGAGGCCTGTGGACCATGGAATCAGAAAAGCATCCGCCGCTACCCGGAGAGGATGCGGCTGTCGAGAGCAGAATCTGGGAAGCTGCCGGTTCAGAGGACTGGCGAACAGATCCATGGTGGGGAGGCCCCACCGGAGAAAGATCCGCTGAACCACAAGCGGATCCAATCTCCACTCGTGCGGTTGGAGGATCCTGCTCAGTTTGTCTGCCAGGTAGTTTTCTTGACCTGGGAGATAGACAGCTTTGAGGACGATGTTGCGATGGACGGCCCAAGAGCAGAGCTTCTGTGCTTCCTGACAGAGAAGGAAGGAGCCGGTTCCGCCTTGTTTGTTCACGTAGAACAGGGCAACCTGATTGTCTGTCTGGACAAGTACCGACTGGTGAGAAATCAGGTGAGAGAAGGCTTTGAACGCTAGGCGGATGGCTCTGAGCTCCAGGAAGTTGATCTGCTGAGCGGACTCCCAAGGAGTCCAGAGACCCTGAGTACAAGTCCCTTGGCAATGTGCTCCCCAGCCCTGGAGAGAAGCATCGGTCGTCAGGACCTGAGAATGTGCAGGGGGCTGAAAAGTCACCCCGAGCACTAGGTTTGGCAGGTGAAGCCACCATCGCAGAGAGGAGACCAGCTGGTCGGAGATCTGTACGGAGTCCGCTAGGCTCCCAGTGGCCTGATGCCATTGTTTGCGAAGGTACCATTGAGCAGGTCGCATGTTCAGGCGGGCATAGGGGGTTACATGGACCGTGGAAGCCATATGGCCGAGCAGTCTCAGAAATTGCCTGGCCGAGACCAGGGAATTGCTGTGAAAACGGCTGGTGAGATCCATGAGCCTTTGGGCCCTGTCCAGAGGCAGGAAGGCCCGCGCCTGAAGAGTGTCCAACCTGGCGCCGATGAATTCTAGATCCTGAGAGGGGAGCAAAGTGGACTTTGCGAAGTTTATGACAAATCCCAAGTGCTGGAGCAGAGCCACCGTGCGATGAGTAGCCTGAGTGGCTTCTTGGGCAGACTGGGCTCTGATGAGCCAGTCGTCCAGGTATGGGAACACAAAGAGACCCTGAAGTCTCAGAAAGGCCGCCACCACTGCTAGGCATTTGGTGAACACTCTGGGGGCAGAGGATAGGCCGAAAGGCAGTACTCTGTACTGGTAATGGCGTCCGTCCACCACAAACCTGAGGTATTGTCTGTAGTCTGGATGAATAAGGATATGAGTATACGCATCCTTCAGATCTAAGGAGCATAGCCAGTCTCCCTGCTGGAGGTAGGGCAGCAGGATTCCAAGGGTAAGCATTTTGAACTTTTCCTTTGCAAGGAACTTGTTGAGGTTGCGCAAGTCTAGGATGGGTCTGAGGCCTCCTGTTCTTTTCGGAATCAGAAAGTATCTGGAATAAAACCCTTGACCCTTCAGGTGGTGGGGCACCGGTTCCACGGCTTGTTCCTGAACAAGACTTGCTAACTCCTGAAGGAGTAAGTCCCTGTGCAGAGGGAGTCTGGAAGGCTCCCCTGGAAAGTAGGAGGGAGGTACCTGGTGAAAATGAAGAAGATAGCCCTTTTGAACTATCTGAAGTACCCAGGTATCTGTGGTGATGTTGGACCATCTGTGGGCAAAGTGGACCAGCCGGCCTCCTGTGCTGAGAGAAACCAGCTGAGGGGGAGAGGCTATGCTGAGAAAGTCAAAAACCCCCACCCTGCTGAGCAGGGGCCGGTGGTGCAGGCTTGGGGGCTGGCTGCCTACGGGGCCCATTACCTCGACCCTTGGCCTGCTTTCCCTGTGGGGGAGCTGGGGAGGCCTGATACTAGTATTTATAGGCAGCACCCTTCCTCGGGTAAAAGGGCTTTTTCCCCGAGGCCTTCTTCTTTTGAGAAGGAGCAGAGGTCTTTCCTTGAGAGACGAGTCCTGGTGAGAGTCTCCGTCTCGATTTGTGCAGCCTTCTCATCCATGGGCTTGCCAAAGAGGTTATCACCTCGGCAGGGGACATCGACCAACTTGTCCTGCACCCAGGGCTCGAGGTCGGACGTCTGAAGCCAAGCCTGGCGGCGTCCACCGATGCCGGCCGCAGCTACTCGAGCCGAAGCCTCAAAACCATCATAGGCTGCTCGAGAGATAAACTTGGAGCACTCCCGAATGCCAGTAGACAAGGATTGGAACCTCTGCAAAGGTTCGTCGGAGAGACCAGCAGAGAACCCGGCTATTTCCTTAGCCAGGTCTCGGAGATACATGCCCATGTAGAGCTGGTATGTCTGGACTCGACAAGCAAGTATAGAGCCCTGGAAGCACTTCCTACCGAGGGCATCCAGGCTTCGGGCTTCCCTACCAGGGGGCACCGAGGAGTGCATTTTTTGACTCTTCAGTCTATGCATGGCCGATTCCACCACCATGGAATGGTGCGGTAGTTGTGCCTTTTGGAACCAGGGGCTCTTGCGGACTCGATAAATGGAATCGACCCGCTTGCTTAACACCGGCGACGACGCCGGGCTCTCCCACATGCGGAAGAGAAGCCGTTCCAGCATTGGAGGAACCGGTACAATAAAGGTCTCCTTCGGGGGAGAGTCATATTGGAGGGCATCGAGTTCTTCGACTCGAGGCTCCTCCTCGGGATCCGCAGGGAAGGCCAAGGCTTTGGCCATATCCCTCACGAAGTCCGAGAACCGGGTATCCTCCGGGGGGGACCGTCTCCGAGGTTCGGACTCGGGGGAGTCCGAAGGGACACACAGAGTCCGAAAGGAACCAGGTGACTCTTCGTCCTCAGATTCCCAGGCCGACTCCTCGTAGGAGGTGTCGACCGGCTCCGGTCGGGTGGGCACTGATGCCATCCGCCCCGACGCCGACGGAGTCGGCGTCGACGACCTCGGTCCTGAACGGGAGGCCGAAGGAGACCTCGACCGAGGATCGACTCGAACCCTTATGGACTCGAGGATCGGCTCGGTCTCCGGGGTCGACTTGGAGGTCGACGTCCCGGCGGTCAGGGCAGAAGCGCCAGCGAGGCCAGCGATCAATGCCCGCTGCTGGTCCAAGAAGGCAGACAAACTGCACTCCAAGGCCGTCAACCTGAGTCCGAGCTCAGGAGACCCAGCAGCCCCCGACTCGGGCCCCGACGGCGTCGGGCCCGACGTCGGGTCCTTCGGAGGAGAGTCCACGAGGACAACTGTACTTACGTGAGCGGGCAAGTCCACCTCGAGTTGAGGATGTTTTGACGGCCTTTCCGACTCCAAGGACCCGGGACGGGAATCGGGGCTATGCGACCTGGCCCTCGAGGAACCAGGAGCGTCCACCGATCCCGCCCTCGCGGGTTTCTTCTTCCGATGATGCCCTTTCAGAGGAACTCAGACGATGCTCAGGACCAGAGTCCCGAGACGTCGAAGCCTCTGACGAGGTCCGAGCCCGGCCGGAGTCAGAGAAGATACGCTCCCGCTGGTGCTGTCGACTCCTCAAGGCTTTTGAGGACATTTTGCCACATGGCGTGCAGATCATGGGGTCATGATCTGGGCCGAGGCAGCGGAGGCAGAAGTCATGAGTGTCTGTAAGAGACATAAGTTTCTTACAGAGGTCACACTTTTTGAAACCACTGGCCGCCATCGGGGGAAAAAGGGCCCCTGCGAGGTCGAACGACCGGGCAGCCAGGGAAAAAAGGAAAAAAAGCGCGAAATCTGTCACGAAGGACAAAAAACCGAAAAATAAAGGACGGACTCGTAACCGGCGTCGCGAGTCCGGGCGGGAAAAGAACCGGCGTCGAACCGAAGAAAAAATAGAGAAAAATCAACTTTTCTGCGGGGATTCACAGGCAACGTCTGTAGGGCTCCGCGGAAAAAAGAAGACTGAGCAAGATGGCACCCTTGGGCGGGAAGAGGACCGCGCATGCGCTCTGCAATTCCCAAAGGCTTTCTTTGAAAGCTGGGGAAAATTGCTCCGCGAGGGCTCCGTCGGTGCCGACGTCACCCATATGTGAGGACTGACTTCCTGCTTGGTCCTGGAGAAAGCAGAGGAGCGTGTGGATTGAAGGTGGGCACGGGAGGGGGAAGGAAGAGTGAGACGATTGAGGTGAAAAGAGCGAGGAGTGTACCGGGGAGAGTGAAAGGAAAGAAGATCAGCAAGATATTGAGGGGTGCCAGTGTGGAGAGCCTTGTGAACCAAAGTGAGCAGCTTGAATTGAGAGCGGTAAGGAAAGGGTAACCAGTGAGGATGAAAAAGCAAAGGTGTGACGTGATCCCGAAGAGAGGCATGACAGACAAGACGAGCGGCAGTGTTCTGTATCCGTTGGAGTTGAGATAGTCGGTACTTGGGGAGTCCAATGAGAGTAGAGTTAGCGAAATCTACACGAGACATAACTAGGGACATTAACAAAGTGGAGAGAGCTGAGGGGGACAGAAAAGGACGCATCGCACGGATTTGACGAAGGAAGAAAAAAGATGATTTAGTAATGTGAGAAAGGTGTGACTGAAAGGAAAGATCCGAATCAAAGTGAACACCAAGGTAACGAAAAGAAGAGACTAGGGGAACAGCAGAGCCAGAAAATGAGGGAGCCAACTGAGGGGGTGAACAACCATGAGAAAACCAAATAGCCACAGTGAGATTGAGGTGAAGGCAGTGATGAGTCAACCAATTAGCTACATCAGAGAGACAGGAATTGAGTGCAGAAAGGTCAGGACAGGAAGGGGAAGTGTGATGCAATAGGACAATATCGTCGGCATAGAGAAAAGCAGAAACTCCAGACTGTTGAATTAAAAGAGCAAGCGGAGACAGAAACAGGTTGAAAAGAAGAGGTGCTAAGACAGAGCCCTGGGGGACTCCTTCATTTTTTAAGCCTCGCAGTCCACATTACCAACTGTCCTCAAACTACTGCTTTCATTCCCTCCCAAAGAGTGACATCTCCCATCTCACCAGTATCATTCAAATGCCAGTACTCCTGGATACTAGCCCTCACGCCTTGACCAATTCCTCCCGTTTTAAAAGGCTTTCGTTCAGTCTCCAAAATCGCACCCCACCCTGCCCTCTATGGTCCTCTAAATCCACCCATACAGGTGCATGATCTGACCAAGTTATGTTTCCTAACTCGGCCTTTCTCACCCGAAGCTTCCAAACCAGTTCCACCACCACATAATAAATTTGTATGTAGCTATTGTGGGGGTGTGAAAAGAAGGTGTAGTTCCATCATCCGTTAATTGATACCGCTTCATTATCCCCCTCACCACCCTCCTACAACTCCTACCCCCATTTCCTCCCTTGGCCTGCCTGTCCCATTGGGGATTTAATGACAAATTGAAATCTCCTACCAAAATGAGTTTTCCTTGCACAGATTTCTCCAATAAGGCTCTAACTCCCTGCCAGAAAGGAGCCTGGCCTACACTGGGTGCGTAGACATTCACCACCATAACCTGCTCCCCGACAGTTCACCTCGCAATATTGGTACTCTACTCTCCCCATCCCGCACCACCTCTGAAATCTGTAAGGGACAGCTACGCCTAATCAATATTGCCTCTCCCTCCTTCCTTCCTGGCAATTCCAAAGTATCTTTGTGAGAACATATGTCGCTGTAGCAACCCCTCATCCTTTTTCGTAGGTGGGTCTTCTGACACACTACGTCCCATCGAAGTTGCTCCACCTCCCGAAAGAACTGTTGCCTCTTCATCGGGGTATAGAGCCCCTTAGCATTAATAGAGCCTATCCATACCATCTTTTAAATGGTTAAGAAAAAGCATACTTGCCCTCCTCCTGGCACTTCCCTCACCCACTTCCATTCCCACTCTCTAAAAGAATATATTAAAGTGACCCTTTGGCCTAGGATCCCACCTTACTTTACCCTCCCTCCCACCTTTCATCATCTGCTCCTCGTCCTCCTTATCTCCACCCCATACAACCCTATTTCCTTCCCTTCCCCCCTGTCCATCCACCTTAATGCACACACATTCCACACTCATTTCACAGTCATACCATCTCCACCTTGCAGCCCCCCCACTGGGAGATAACTTTAATATTAAAACAATAACTATAACATAACATTATCTGGCTTCAGCCAACCTCTTATGTCATTCCAGTCCATATGAGTTCACCCCAGTCCATTTCAAGATATTCCAGTGTCCATAGTCTGGGCTCTTCCCCTTGGAAAGGCATTTCAGTCTCTTGCCTTTGGATGAAACCCTCTGCCATTTCAATCCAGAAGTCTTAGACACTGCCTTCTGTACCTTGCTCTCCTGCATGCTAGAAATCTCCGACACTGACTCTAGGCCCAGTTCCTTTAATGCCTGCCAAGCCTCTCTGACTGTCTTAACTCGTCGGGAGACCCCCTTCACAATCATTAGGAGTCCAAATGAGAATAGCCATTTATAATGCAGTCCCTCCCTCCGAAGTAGAGCTGTCACATACCATAGTTCTTGTTGGCATTGTAGCGTTCCTGTTGAGAGATTATACAACGCCACATTATAGCCTTCCTACTTGAAAGGCCCTTGTTTTCTTGAGATAACTAGTAGTCTCTCCTTCATTAAGTAAAACAGCATGTAAGCCACTATATCCCCAGTCCTCGATGGGCCCTCTCTATTTGGAGCAATATAAGATATGCCATACTGGGTCAGACCAAGGTCCATCAAGCCCAGTATCCTGTTTCCAACAGTGGCCAATCTAGGTCATACGTACCTAGCAGTTTTCCCAAAAGACACAGGTTCCACAATGCTTGTACTGGGTCAAGCATTGATATCCTGAGTCCCTTCTTAAATGTTTATGGACCTTTCCTCCAGGATCTTGTCCAAACCTTTTTTAAACCCAGCTTCACTAACAGCCTTTACTACATCCTCTGGTAACAAATTCCAGAGTTTGATTACACGTTGAGTGAAAAAATATTTTCTTTTATTAGTCTTAAATAGTTTACCCTGTAGCTTCATTGCATGTCCCCTAGTCTTTCTATATTCTGATAACGTAAACAATCGATCTACGTTTACCCGTTCCACTCCGTTCATTAATTTATAGACTTCTATCATATCTCCCCTCAGCCGTCTCTTTTCCAGGTTAAAGAGACCTAACCTTTTAGCCTTTCTTCATAGGAGTATCCGTCCATCCCCTTTACCATTTTGGTGGCTCTTCTCTGAACCTTTTCTAATAACGCTATATCCTTTTTAAGATACGGCGACCAGAATTGCACACAATATTCAAGGTGCGGTCTCACCATGGAACGATATAGAGGCATTATAATATCTTTTGTTTTATTTTCCATTCCTCTCTTGGCTGCCGGTGCACACTGGGCCGAGGGTTTTAACATGCTATCCACAATGACGCCTAAATCTTTTTCCTGGGTGGTGGTTCCTAATGTGGAACCTTGCATCGTGTAACCATAGTTTGGGTTGTTCTTCCCTAGGTGCATAACTTTGCACTTGTCCACATTAAATGTCATCTGCCATTTTGATGCCCAGTCTTCCAATTTAGGAAGATCCTCTTGCAATTTTCCACAATCCTCTTGGATTTTAACAATTTTAAATAGTTTTATGTCATATGCAAATCTGATAACCTCACTCGTTATTCCCTTTTCCAGGTCATTTATGAATATGTCAAAAAGCAGCGGGCTCACTGCAATGCATTGTCAATTTCTCGATCTCACCCGATCATTGAGAGTAGAGCTCTGAATAAGCGCAGCAATGGCTGCTGGCAGCACGAGGGAAACAGACGCAGTGCTTGACGCAGAATGGGGCTCTAGTGCAGCAGAAACCCTACAGGCATGGTTGAATGAACTCCGCGATGATTTAAAAGTTGAAATTTGCGGCGTGAAGAATGAATTGAAGGAAACTCTGGAGGCAGTAAGGCAGGATGTGGCAGACTTTGGGGCATGCATAGAGAAGATGGAAGGAAATATAAAACAGCATGAACAAGCCCTAATTGATCTTCAGTCGGACTGGGAGGATATAAAGCAAGTGCAGGAACAGCTGCAGGACAAGATAGATCTTGAGGACAGATCTAGGAGATGTAATTTGAGAGTGAGGGGTATTCCTGAGGAGTCCAGTACAAAGACTGTGAAAGTGTATTTTAATATCACACTCTGCACTCCAGGCTGATTTGGAAGCGGCGTAAGAGGAGCGGTATTCCACCAGCCGCTTCTTTACAGCGATGCACTCCCTTGTCTGCTAGTGGATGCATAGCTCTGGAGCGATGAAAGGTGAGCCCCTCGCCTCTCTTTTTTGCTTTTACACGGGATCGACCCAGAGCTCTCTCAAGCTGTGGCCATCCCGTCCGATAATGTCACTTCCTCTTCTCACACTGCATCGTTTTTAATCTCACTAGAAATATTTAGCCATAAATTCCAAACAGACTAATGCAGCTAGTAAGACTGATAATTCATTTGAAAACTGGAGCATCTTACAAACCACATGTATGTTGACTAGTAACCCCATGGGCCTTCATTTCACCTTACCTGCCTCAGGGTTTGTGTCTTTTCAAAGGGTCTAAGAGAAAACAATAAAACTGCCAGCACGTGTCTACGGTTTAATCGTACATTCACTTTGTTATTTAATAAAGCTAATATATTGCTATTTTTTTTGTATTAAAGTTTTTATTTATGCACACTCATTTAAACATAACAGTACATATCTGAAAACTACAGCAACATTGACTCACCCCCCGGGACACACCCCATATATATCACTTTAAACAGTAAAATCAGTACATAATTCCACTCACAAACTACTACCCCACCCCCAACCATGTAACCCGGAACCATATAGCAGCTAAAACAGAAGTGGTGCATATGTTTATGTTTATTAGCTTTCTAGACCGCCCTTCAGTAATAGGCAGAGCGGTTTACAATTAAAATAAATTAGTTGTACAGCAGGTAGAGAGCTGGAAGCAGAAAAAGAAGTTACAATTTTTCATGAAAGAGAGAGGAGAGAAAGGTAAGGAGACAGAAACATGAGGAGGGGTAGACAGCAAGGGAGAGGGGAGGCTAAGGGAGAGGTAAGTTGAAGGCGAGGGAAAAGAGGTAGGTCTTCAGGGCTTGTTTAAAGGTGGTGTGATGGGGCTCTAGACGGAGAGGGGTAGGTAGGGAGTTCCATAGAGCTGGACCTGTGAAAAAAAAAAGCTGAGGAGCGGGTGGACTGGAGATGAGCAAGTGAAGGGGAGGGGAGTGCAAGACGGTTGAGATGGAAGGAGCGAGGGGTGTGCCTAGGGGTGTGAAAGTGGATGAGGTCGGATAGGTACTGAGGTGTGGAGGTGTGGAGAGCCTTATGAGTGAGCGTAAGTAGCTTGAAGCGGATACGAAAGGAAACGGGAAGCCAATGAAGGCGGAAAAGGAGAGGGGTAATGTGGTCTCTAGGGGATGAGTGTGATATGAGGCGGGCTGCAGTATTCTGGATGCGCTGGAGTCGTGATAATTGGAATTTAGAGATACCGGAAAAGATCGAGTTGGCGAAATCAATGCGGGAGAACATGTCCCAGGTCCACCTCTACATAACTTCCCAATAACATTACCATAATATAGACCTTCAACTCCCCCCACCCCCCTCCTTCCCACCCCTACCCACCTTCCCCTCCTCCCCATGGAACCAACCACTCCTTATCTGTCACCCAACTCCCCCCTCTACTTATCCTTGCCCCACCCCAGTCTAGAACATCCTCCCACCCCGACTCTCACCCCCCTCTTCAACACCCCCCCTCCAACTCAAGAAAGGCTGCCACTTACGATAATAACTACTCAATTTATTAGTCAATCGCGCCTGCAACTCCAACATTTGACAAATAAATACCACACGCTTCAACACTCAATCCACTTCCGGCCCACTAGTTCCCTTCCACCCCCAAGCTATCTCCATCCGAATGGCAATGGAGATCATCTTCAATAAATACCCCACATCATACTCCAACTCCCCCCATTCCCCCAACAGCACCTGTTCGGGCCGCAACTTCCCCTTTCAGCCCAACATATTCTCTATCAGGTCCTGCATCCAAACCCATATTCCCTGAATCACTGGGCACTCCCACCACACATGCAAATACATACCCAAAGCCCCACATCCTTTCCAACAGTATGGCTTGTGATAAGGAAGCTTATCATAGTTCAGGAAGGAGCTATAATAGAGGTGAATTGGCTCTGAACAAGCAACCTGTCTTTTCTGGTAGAAATAATAAAACAGAATGTTCTCATAAAAGACTACCAGTCCCAGAATGCACCAGGTTTCCAACAGCCACTAGAAGAGCTGAAGTGGGGAAACGTGTGTTCAATCAGGAGAGCTATGAGGTAATCCCCAAGCACTCATCTCCAAGGGCAGGGCTTGATTCAGCACAGCTGCGCTGTGCTAGGGTGGAGCAGCCCTCTAAACAGGTTAAAAGTAAAGCCTATTCTACACAGCAGAATCATCTTCAGAATCTTCATGATCATCATCAGCAGGAGCAGAGGCAGCAGAAGCTAGAGCCCACGGACAGAGAGAGCAAGAAACACTTTGGAAGAAAGAAGAGAGAAGCATCTTGGAGGTCTAAAGGAGTCCATAGCAGTACGTGTGCTGGGAGGCATTCCAGAGGCAAGCATACTCCATTGGACTGGAGGAAACCAGAGGAGTGGGGTTGCAGAGCCAGGAATCCCCGGACGGGACCTGTGAGGGAGACGGCTGCATTTGGAAGGGGCCCTAAGACCAGTGCAAGAAGGTATGTGAAGAGAGACCCAGTGTCCAGGGATCTTGATTGGAAGGCTGGACATAAAAACTGGACTACATACTGGCCAGGATATTTAGAGAGGAACCCTAACAGCAATGGAAGCTCAGGTATGAACACTGATCTATGCCCTAGCTATTCACTTGGAAGACAGCAGGGAAACAAGTATTGTTCTGAGAATGCTCCATTAAGAAATTCCTCTGTGCCAATCCATGATATTGATTCTATGATAGTTGAAGAAGGGGATATTGTAAATGAGCAGTGTGAATACATGGATTGCTCTCTGTCTAAACTTCTGTGGTAATATACTTTTACAAAATACAACAACCATCACAAAGAAATATAAACTTGTTCTTTGATCTACTCAGAAAAGCTTTTGAGCAGGATTTGAGCCACGTTTAGAAAGTAAACCAGCCAAGAGGTTTGCAGCTGGTTAATTGTTAGCAATTGAGCCTTGCCGAATTGCCTGTGAGCTCTGAAGAGACACTTCTGGGTGTGTGTGAAAATACCAGAAGTTAGCCTTGAAAAAGAACAGTTTTTCATTACTTTGTGGGTTTTGTTTGTTTTTGAAGCACTGCTAAAAAGATATTAGCAGGAGCCCACAGAAAAGACCTTTCTGTTCCCATCAAGGTCTTTATGATTTGATTTGATTGCTTAAGAAGTTCAGTTGTTGTTGTTTTTCCTGATTTTGTTTTTCTAAGTATAATACTGAAAGCAAGTATCCTTTTCTGTGCTACCAAGCAAATCTGTGTTGGGAGAAATAACCCCATAAATAAAATATCTTCTTTGCTTTACACTCGAGCAAGCACAACTAATTTATTTGTGAACGGCTGATTCTGGTATGAATGGACTACATTTCCCACAATCCTTTGCAAGTCATATTAGTATTTACCTTTGCCAAGACTGTGGACATTCTCACCCAGCGCCCCCGTTTACAGGCTCCTTTGTTTTATCTATTTCAGCTAGTTTTTTTGACATTAATATACATGCGGTACAGCATTTTGTAACAATGTTCCTGCACCGAAGCCGAGCTGGACACAATCTTAACTGCCTCATGGACCGACATCCACCTTTCCTCGTCCCATACTCTTCCCAGGTCCCGCATCCACGCCACCTGGTACGCCGCGTATGCCCCTCCCCTTTCCAAGCCCTTATAAATCAGCGAAACTAATCCCCGCAATGCCCCTCCCCGGAGTAACACCCTTTCGAAAGGGGTACACCCCCCCTTTCCACCCCCTTTAAACTACTCTGCACAAAATGTTCTATTTGACTGTAACCATACCAATCCTCCTTCCCCAGGGCGTGTTTCACCTGTAGCTGCTCAAAATTACCCAGCTGTCCATTCTCCATGAACAACTGCCCCATCCACACCAAATCTGTCTTCCCATTTTTTATATACCACAGCTCTCCCCCCCCCCCCTCAGAAAATCCACTATACCTCCTAATTTTCTGGAGTTGGATAGCAACCCTCTTACTCACCAAGTGTGCTTTCTCTCGCTTCCATACCTCTAAAGTAAGCTCCGTAAATGGGCTCATCTCCTGCTTCTCCCCAGCCTTAATTCCCCCCCTGATCGCAACCCCACAAACGCTCTGACAACTCACACTGCTCACTTAAGACCTCCTCCACTCTAACCCACACTCGGGCTTCCGGACCAATCCGCCAATACACAAGCGCCCGCAACTGCGCCGCCCTATAATAGCGCAACAAATCCAGGACCCCCAATTCCACGCTCGCATCTATTCATACACATCACCCTTCTATTCAGCCTAGGGGGACGCCGCCTCCAAATGAAGGAGAAAATTCTTTGCTGCAGCATCCTCAATTGCGCCACTGATAACTTAATAGGCAATGCCACAAACAGATATAGCATCCTAGGCAACAGGTTCATTTTAACAATGGCAATACATCCTACCCACGAAAAAGTATCCTTATCCCAGCTCACCAGATCATTCAGAATCTCAGCGATTAAGGGGTCATAATTCAATCTTCGCATTTGCTTCCAATCGCTACATATCCAAACCCCCAAATATTTTAACTTCTGCTTAGCCCACCGAAAGGGATACTTCTCCTTCAACTGGGTTTCCACATTAAGCCCCAGTCCAATCTTCAGAATCTCAGTTTTACCCATATTCATTTTATATCCCGATACTAGACTATAGTCCCCTATTTCTTCCACCAAAACTGGTAACGTCTCTACCGGCCTACTCATAGTATATATGACGTCGTCCGCAAATAGCAAAATTTTATATTCTCTGCCACCCACCTGAATGCCCCTAATGCAATCATGCTCTCTAATCCGTTGCGCTAGAGGTTCAATGACTAATGCAAATAGCAGAGGTGACAAAGGACACCCCTGTCTCGTGCCACGCTCAAACTCAAACTCTGCAGAATAAGTACCATTCACCCGAATCCTAGCCATAGGCTGGTCATATAGTGCACCAATCCACTGTTGAAACCCCGCCCCGATCCCCATTCTCTGCAACACAGCAAACATAAAGGGCCATTCAACTCTATCGAACGCCTTCTCAGCATTCACCGCCACAACCAGGGAGTCTATGCCCTTTGTCCGAGCCACCCATATAACATTTAATCGTTTCCGGATATTATCACTGGCCTGCCTTCCTGGAATAAAGCCCGTTTGGTCATTATTTGTCAACTTCGGTAGGAAGTTCTGCAAACGGGTAGCCAAAACTTTTGCCAAAATCTTCGCATCCAGATTAATGAGAAATATTGGCCGATATGACTCACTCACTCCTTTATCCTTCCCCGGCTTAGGCACTAAGGCGATCCCCGCCACAGATCGCGGGAGAGCCCCCCCCTGCCGGACCCCATTAAAGACCTGTGTGAGCTCGCCACATATTTCATGACAAAAAAATCTTATAAAACCGGGCCGTAAGACCATCTAATCCCGGGGCTTTGCCTTCCTTAAGACCATTAATTGCCACTCTCACCTACCCTTCCTCAATCGCCTTACCCAACCATACCTGCTCAGTCTCCTCCAGATTCGGGAGACAAAGTCTTCCCAGATATTGTCAAATCTCCTCCTCCGATCCCCTCCTCTCCGCCCGATATAGGGCCCTATAATACCTACAGAAAATCTCCTAAACCTTCACTGTCCCATATTCCCATTCCCCCTGTTCATTCTTCAGCTTAAATAACTGCTGCTGCACCTGCCTTCTTTTAAGCTGCCGTGCCAAATACCTACCTGGCTTATTTCCCCCCATATAGTAGGTTTGCTGCAGCCTCTTCATTTGGAAAGCCACATCACCCAGTCTTAACGCCTCCAGCTCCTCCCGTACCCGTCAGCCTTTGCAACACCACCTTATTCCCAGTCCTTTGATGCTCTCTAATCAATTGCTGGAGTTGACTTCTCAACCCTTCTTCCGCCTCATCCACCTGCCTCTTCTTTTTTGTCGCCGGGGCTATTAACCACCCCCGAACTACCGCTTTCATACATCCCACACTATCTCCCGGGCAACTTCCGCTCCCCCATTTAATTGGAAATACTCCTTAATATAACCCCTCAAACTGGCCACTCCCTCCGGATCAGCCAACAACGATTCATTCAATCGCCAGAACCTAAGTCCAGTTCTTTCCTTGTAAAAATCAAGAACCAGGATTACCGGCGCATGGTCCGTCCAGGACACTACCCCAATATCCACTGCCCCAATATCCACCCTATCCAACCACTTTGAATCAATCCACAACGTATCTATTCTGCTATACGATTTATGCGGATGTGAAAAAAAGTATATGCTCTTTCCCCAACATGACTATATCTCCAAACGTCCACTAGCCCCAGTGCAGACATCATTTTAACCAACTTCTTCCTCCCCATTTTATCCCACCTCCTAGCCCTCTCAGAGGTATCTAGGTGGGGGTCTACTACCACATTAAAATCTCCCCCCACCACCAAACACTCCCTTCTATGCTCCTCTATAAGTGGAAGAACACTGTCAAAAAAAGGGCCCTGGGCTACATTAGGCGCATAAACACAACAGATAGTGACCTCCCTCCCCTCCAATATCCCGCACCAAAGGACGTATCTCTCCTCCCTGTCTCTAATAACCTCCTTAGTATCCACTAAGAGGTCCTTTGCAAACATTATCCCCACACCCCCCTTTTTATAAGCTCTACTATTGGCAGCAAAAAATCCTTTATCATACTTCCCCTAATATAGCCCCCCACCAGGTGAACTCTTTAAATGGATCTCCTGCAAAAGGAGTACATCCGCCTGAGCTCTGGCCCCCTCTCTTACTACTGCCCTTCTCTTCTGCCAGGAATTAAGCCCACGCACATTAAGCGTGAGAATCTTTAATTCACGTTCCATTATCAAGAATCACTTTTACTTTCAATATATTCCCTTCCATGGTGAGCTCCCCACCCTCCCCCCCACAACCCCTCTCCACTTAATATTGCCCTCACTCCCCCCCCCAAATCGCCCCCTAACCCCCCCTCCCAATCTTCACCCACCCCTACAGCCCTCTACCGTGCTCACCCTTTCCACATCCACCCCACTCCCACCATCCCAGACCCAAGAACCCCTATACCCCCTCACCCCCACCTTCCCCTCCTCCACAGGCCATCGCACCCAACTCGCAACCCCCTACACATAACATACACTTGCCCAAAAACATTGTCTGCTCCCCCTCCTCCTCTTCCACAGTGCCACAGCACCCCCTCCCATCATTTATTCAAACAGACAGATATATCCCTCAGCTTCGGAAGGGTACCTTCTTTTCCCCTTGTGTAGATTTCCGCTCCCGTCTATCCACCTGACGCCATCTCTCATCAGGAACTCGCCGCTGCATGCTCCCCATCTGCTCCTGCTCTGGAATCCGCTGGATGCCCGCCTCTTTCATAGCCTCCTTCAATGCCAGCACGGTCTCAGCTCGCCAGGTCATCTCATTGACAGTGAAAGCAAGTCCCACAGGGTACATCCACTTATATCTTATATTTTCCTCCCATAGCCGTGCCGTAAACTCCCTCCAGGCCCGCCGGTGCTGTAACGTTGCTGCAGCCAAGTCTGCGTAGATAGCAATCTCAGTTCCTTGCCACTTAAATTTTCCCATGGAACGCATCTTACTGGCTATTTTGTCCTTAATCCGGTAATCATGGAAACAGATAATGTCTCTAGGCTGCTCCAGCTGCGCTGCTCCAAGCGATCTATGTGCTTGATCCAGCACTACCTCTTCCACTTCCTCCCCAGCCTCCTTCAGGACCACCTCGCAAATATCCTTTGCTATTTTCATACAATCAAGATATTCGCCCACTTCTGGAACTCCTTTTATGCGCAGGTTCTGACGCCTGGCTCTGTTCTCCAAATCTTCCAGCTTCAAAGTCATACTCTCCATAACTTCTTCCAGAGACTTCATACCCCCGTTTCCAACGTCTCAGTGTGCATCTCCAGGTCCTCAAGGCGGCCCTCCACTTCTGCCACCCGGCAGCTGACTTCAGTTATATCAGCTCTCAACTGTGCAAACATCTCCTCCACTTCTCCTTTGAACCCAGCAATGTCCTTTTTAATCTCATGAAACCACGATTTTAGCTCATCTTTTGTAATGTCCATCAAAGCACTCGTAGCAGGAGTTTCCTTCTTGCCAGTTTCAGATATTCCCAGACTCCCTGGCAATTCCTCTATCATTTGTTTTTCTCTCTCTTGAAGGTCTGCTCTCCCACTGCTATAGGCAAACTCCTTCAAATCCACTGCTTTTTTCCTGGTAGATGCCATCTTCTGATTTCAACTATTAGCTCTCACCTACACTGCTATTTCCCAAGCTTTTTTAACCTCTATTACAATGCTGGGTATCGGTTACCTCGCTCCACCACCAGATGGCGCCACACTCTCACTTTTGCTTAGCCATGTGCTCCTCTGAAGAAGATAGGAATGCCCATTAAGCAAATTTGAACTAGCTTCAGCTAAATCGGGCCACTTTTCTCAAAAAGTTGAAACTTTAGAGCCTTTCCTTCCTGCAGGCACTACTCACATCAGCCACCTCCGCAGATTACCAGCCCAGGAGACAGCTCCGCAGCAAACCATGTCCCCCGCTGTCACACACTACTGCAGTCAATTTTCCACCACTGGCCACCTCAGATCACTCTGCTCCCCGCCTTCGGGCGTTTGCTTCCACAACGGTCTCCGGCTTAGCTTCAGCCCCGACACCGCTCCTTCCCCCGCATACAGAGACGCACAGAGCAATCTCTCCGGTCCTCTGGGTCTTCCACGGCACTGCAGCCACTGAATACAGCCCATGCACACCAGCGTAACTCCACCGCGGGGATCAAACGCAGCAACAGCTTCCTCGTCGGATAGGCTTATCTTCGCTGTAATTCTAATGTTCAGGGGAAAGGGCTAGACAACGCAGCCCGCCAACATACCCCTCTCCGCTCACTCTCATGGCTCCTTTTCCTCTCCCGGGGTTGTGCTCACCAGGCCTCTCCTCTCTGCAAGTTAAGGGTCTTTTTCTAGCCAGCAGCTATTACATTTCGGCTCTGCACTGCCTGTTTCACCTCACCCCGTGTTCCGCCGCTCTCACCACTCAATTTCACTCCCCATTCACAGGTCCTTGTGCTCCCCACAAGCAAATGTGGAAGGCCCTGCACGGAGCTTCAGGGAGATGCATCCATTTTCGATCGGGCTCACTAGCACCCTCCTACATTGCTATTTTTAACTGATAAAAGTTAATTTCCTCGTAGTAACGATCACTTTGACCTACTGATATCACTTTAAAGAAGTTAGACCTTACCTGCTAATTGTCTTTCCTTGAGTTCTCTCCGGGCCAGTCCAGGAACTGTAAGGTAGTCAATCCTCTCCAGCAGCTGAGGAATGAATTCTCAAAGTCTTACTGACAGGCTATCCATCTCCCCCTGGTGTCAGAGACTCAGTCTACTATTGTCAAAGCAATCTGTACCACTAATATCTACAACTAACCTGAACCATCATAACAAAAAACATAATAACCTAACACTCACTAAGATCCATTCTTTTCTCTTATTTTTTTTTCCCAGAACAGCATCTAATGCCGCCCTCTCGGATGTGACAGGGAGCCCCATAGTCAGCCCCAATCTGAAAACGCCTTGGACAGCAGCCCCACTTACTACCTCTCCAGACCTGACAGTGCGCATAGCACCCTGAAGCGACTGTGAAACCCAAGCGGGTCATTCTCTTGAGGCTTGCCCCTGATCCGGGTGGGCCCTGGACTGGCCCGGAGAGAACTCAAGGAAAGACAATTAGCAGGTAAGGTCTAATTTCTTCTTCCTCTTCGTCTCTCCGGGCCAGTCCAGGAACTGTAGGAAAGTACCAGAGCAGTACTCAATATCGGGAGGGACCCGCTAAACCTGCCACTATGGCCATGGCCCCCACCTTTGCGTCTCCCTTCACCTGAACATCCAACCTATGCTGCTTTGCAAACGTGTGAAGGGAGGACCACATAGCTGCTCTACAAATATCCACTGGTGGAATCAAAGCGAACTCGGCCCAAGACGCTGCCTGTCCCCGCGTGGAATACACTCGAAGCCCTTCAGGAACCAACTTCCCAGCTGTCTGATATGCAGCTTGTCAGACGGCTGCCTAGGGTGAGAACTTACACAATCTTGACGATGCATATATTCATATGATTCTTGCAAGGTATTGTGGGTATTGTAGTTCATTCACTCCCAACACAGCTGATGACAATAATTTGAGTTGTGAAACCAAGTGGTAAGATCAATAAAATACTTCTTTTATTGATGGGGTTTAATTCACCCAGCACATGTATGCTTGATAGCACTATAAATGAGGTTACTTGCTTGCAGTGTTTAAATGGATAACAAAAAGTCACAAAGTAAACCAGAAAACAACCTTCAGCTTGTCAGGCAATTAGCTAATGTGTTCTTAGCAAATAATTACCAAATACAAAGGCACAAAGAAAAGAATAAACTTTGCTGGTTAGGTTAACTTCTGCTTATTTTCCACGCAGATCTCAGCAGTGATTCTCCCTTGCTCACACACACAATCAGGTGCAGCTTTAATTACTATCAATTGACCAGCTGTAAGCCTTTAGCTGGCTGGCTGCTACTGTGTGAACCCAAATCCTGCTTTAAGAGCTGTTTGCAGTGGAAATAAAGAACAAAGTTAGGTTTCTTTGTGATGGCTGATGTGTTTGCTCATAGAAAACTAGCAATAGCATTTAGATAAAGAACAGTCCATGTAAATAGTTTCATCTGCTGTATTTCCCCCTGCATCAACAATCATAGGGTCAATATCATACATTGGCACAGATGAGTCTTTCATTAAGGCACTATCATGAGAATGCTTATTCCCTTGCTGCCATTCTCTATTATAGATAGGGTCTGGATCAGTGTTCATACCTGAGCCTCTCCTGCTATCATTATTCCTCTCTGTATAGCCTGGCCAATATGTAATCCAATTCTGATGTCCAGCCTTCCAATCTTGATCCCTGGACACTGGATCTTCTCTCACATACCTTCTGGCCTTGGTCTGAAAGTCCCTTCCACATGCAGTCTTCTCTCTTCCAGGTAGCCACTGGTGATTCCTATCTCTGCCACTCCATTCCTCTGGCTGAATCCAGTCCAATGGACTCTGCTGGCTTTTGGAATACCTCCCAGTATGAGTACTGCCTTGGAATCTCCCAGACCTTCCAATGGCCTTTCTTCTCTTCCTTCCAGAGAGTTTCCTTCTCTCTCTATCTGCTTGGCTTGGCTTCTGCTTCTCCAGGTGATACTGGTGCTTGTAGCCGTTGCTGTCTCTGTATCTCTTTCTGAAGCTGGGCTGGAGCTTGTAGCCCTTGCTGAAGCTCTCCCTGAAGCTGTTATCTGAAGAATAAGCTCTATTCTTATCCTGTTCTAATGTGTGCTGCTCCCTAACACAGCGCAGCTGTGTTGAATCAGGCCCTGCCCTTTGAGATGAGTGCTTAGGGATTACCTCATAGCTCTCTTGATTGCACACACATTCTCTCACTTCAGCCCCTCTCATGGCTGCTGGAAACCTGGTGCATTCTGGGACTGGTAGTCTTTTATGTGAAAACTGTTTTCTCACTTCTACCAGAACTGACAGGTTGCTTGTTCAGAGTCACATCATCTTTTCTATAGCTCCTACCTGAGCTATGATAAGCTTCCTTATCACAAGCTACGATCGCTTGCTTTACCCACCGAGCAATCGAGGCCTTGGACGCCACCTCTCCTTTCCGAGGTCCACCAAAAAGAACGAACAACCTGTCTGTCTTCCTAAATGCCTCTGTTTTCCGCAGATACCGATGGAGCACTCTGCCTAGATCCAGCTTTCGTAGCGATCCAGCCATTCTAGCCCCCTCACTACTCCAAAAAGTGGGAAGCGAAATCAGTTGGTTCACGTGAAACCCCGACACTACCTTCGGCAGAAAAGAAGGAACAGGTTGCAACATTACTTTCTCTGCCGAAAACTGGATGTAGGGCTCCCTACACGAAAGCTCCTGCAGACTGGATATCCGCCAAGCCAAACACAAGGCTACTAAGAATGCTGTCTTCCAAGAGAACTCCCTCAGCGACACCGCTCCCGCAGGCTCAAAAAGAGGTCACGTCAATGCCTCAAGGACCACGTTTAAATCCCAAGCTGGAACCACTGGTTTTCACTCGGGGTCACACATTCTTAACCGCTCTTAGAAATCTGAGCACATCCGGGTGGAGGGATAAGAGACCACCTTATATCTTTCCCCAAAAAGAAGCTAGCGCCGCCAGCTGAACTCTCAGGGTACTGAGGGCGAGACCCTTATCCAGACTGTCCTGCAAGAACGACAGGATGTGCGGCACCATTGCTGAGAAAGGCTGAATGCCACACACCTGTTGCACCAACCTTCAAAGATGCACCAAATCCGAACATACGCCAATGACGTAGACGTCCTTCTGGATTTTAACATTGTGGAAACCACTGCGGTGGAACCACCTCAACGCCTTAGCCGCTCCCTCTCAAGAGCCAAGCCCTAAGAGAGAAGCGATCTACCTGTGGCATTAGAATTGGGCCCTGGTACAAAAGGTTGCTTTGGCTGGGCAACGTCCAGGGAGTGTCCACGAGAAGCCGCACCAAATCCGCATACCATGGTCTCCTTGGCCAATCCGGAGCAATGAGAATCACCTTGTCGTCGTGCCGCACTGTCCTCCGAATGATCCGTCCGATCATGGGCCATGGAGGAAACACAGAGCAGCCCGCTTGACAGCCAAGGATGAGCTAACCCTTCGAGCCCTTCCGACAAGGGTTCTCTGCACCTGCTGAAGAACAGATGCGCTTTGGAATTGACGAGAGTGGCCATTAGATCCATGACCAGCTGCCCCCACCGTACCGTAATGTCGTGAAAGACTGCAGCGTTCAATTCCCACTCTCCTGAATCAATTACATTCCGACTGAGGTAATCGGCCTGCAGATTGTCCCTTCCAGCTACATGAGCTGCTGAAAATGCTATCAAATGACTCTCTGCCCACTGCATTAGCAGTTGACTCTCCTCCAACAAAGCTGCACTGCCTGTACCTCCTTGTCGATTGATGTAAGATACTGTTACCGCATTGTCGGAAAACATGCACACTGCCTTTCCCGTCACCAACGTGTCGAACCCTTGGAGAGCCATGTGCACCGCTCTCATCTCCAAGCAATAGATGGACCAGCCGCTCACTTCCAACGGCCAGCAGCCCTGCACTATTTGTGACATACAATGCGTTCCCCAGCCGGATAGACTGGCGTCTGTGGTCACCAGGACCCACTCTGGCTATTCCAGTGGCACCCCTGCTTGAAGATTCTTGGCGTCTAGCCACCACTGCAAGCTGTTCCGGACCATCTCCGAAACTTCTAACTTCTGATTCAGCGGATGAGTCTGGGGCGACCATCTGGAAAGCAGGGCCTGCTGCAGAGGATGCATATGCGCCCTGGCCCATGGGACCAGGTCCAACGCCACTGCCATGGAGCCCTGCAGCTGCAAGTATCGCCACACTGTCAGAGCTTTTATGCGTAAAAACGCGGACACCTGCTTTAAAATCTTCCGAACTCAGTCCTCCGGCAGAAACACGCCCTCACATCTGTGTCGAACAAAGCCCCGAGGTACACAAGGTGCTGCACCGGAGCCAGGTGACTCTTGGTTTGGTTCACTACCCAACCAAGCTGTTCCAGGACTGCTACCACCAGCGCTGTCGCGTTGATGAACTCCTGAACCGACGGAGCCCGAATCAGCCAGTGGTCCAGGTAGGGATGTACTAAGAAGCCTTCCCTTCGCAACGCCGCCACCGCAACCACCACCATCACCTTTGTGAATGTGCATGGCGCCGTTGCCAGCCCGAACGGTAGCGCCCGGAACTGAAAATGTCCCATGGGCACCGCAAAGCGCAGAAACCTCTGATGCTCCTGTCAGATGGAAATGTGTAGATAGGCCTCCGTCAAATCTATGGAGGACAGCACCTTGCCCCGTCTCACGGAGCGAATCACCAAACGTAGAGTCTCCATACGGAAATGCGGCACCCTTAAACAGCGGTTTACGTGTTTGAGATCCAGAATAGGCCAAAAGGAACCTTCCTTTTTGGGAACTACAAAATAAATCAAATATCAACCTAATCCGCACTGGTCCAGCGGCATGGGACTACCGCTTGAAGCTGCAGCAGAGGCTGAAGCCTAGCGTGAACTGCGTCCTTCTTTTCCTGCGAACCGCAAGGAGATACTACGAAGCCATCCGACAACGGCTGAGCGAACTCCAGCGCGTAACCGTCGTGGATAATCTCCAGTACCCACCGGTCTGATGTTATGGTGGTCCAGACAGAGAGGAAGCCTCGCAAGCGGCCTCCCACTGGAACCTCCGCTTGGACCAACCCCGTTACATTGTGTCTTCTTGGAGGAGCTCTGCTGGGAACCAAAATAACCTCTGCCAAAACCTTGAGCTCCTCGAAAGGACTGCCCTCTGGCCGGAAAGCAACCGCGCTGGTAAGGTGCAAAACGAGCTCCTCTAAATCTGCGAAACTCCCTGCTTGGCCCTTTCTGCAGTTCTCCTGGCCTCGGGCCTTTAGGACAGCCCTCTGGAAGCCAACCCCCCTTTGAGTCCCCCAGATCCTTGACAATATTTTCCAGAGCCACCCCAAAGAGCAGCTTGCCCTTATATGAGCGCTTACTAAGGCGGGCCTTAGAAGAGGTGTCCACCGCCCAACCTCTCAGCCAGAGAAACCGCCTTGCAGCAACTACCGACGCCATGGACTTTGCAGAAATCCGTACCAGATCACAGAAGGCATCTGCTTGGTACGCCGCCGCCGATTCCAGCTTCGCACCTTCCACGGAAGAACCGTAGTTCCCCTCAGTGTTAGAATCTCCTTGGAGACAACAAATGAAGGCTCTTGCCACGTAGGCTCCACAAACAGAGGCCTGCAGGGAAAGGGCACGGGTATCAAACGCTTGCTTTAGAAGCGACTCCAATTTCCTATCTTGCAGATCTTTAAGGGCCGCTCCGCCCTCTACCAGGATCGTCGTTTTCTTTGTCACTGCTGATACCAATGCATCCACCTTTGGCATTTGTAGTAACTCCTTCTCCTCCTGCAGCACCGGATATAGTCTACCTATGGCCCGAGCACCCCTCAGAGTGGCCTCAGGACATTCCCATTCCAACTCCATCATCTGCTTAATCACCCTATGGACCGGAAAACACCGCTGCTCTGCTTTAAAACCTTGAAGCAGCGGATCCTCCAAAGGTTCCTCCTGCACAGTCGGTAGCACAATATTGAGGGCCGCTAGCAAATGAGCAATAAGAGACCCCAGCTCCTCCTTCCTAAAAACTCTAAATACATCAATTGAGGTCCTCACCTGGAGGAATCTCTCCCTCTTCTAGGTCTCCTGTCCACTGCTCTAGCCCCTCCTGGGAGAGAAGTTCCCCCTCCTCAGCTATCTGAGGCATAGGAGGCTGTTGTAAGAAGCCATCGGCTGCAGCCTTCCCTAGTAACCCTCTCCTAGAGGTTCCTTCACCTGGGTCCATTGAAGCCCCATCTGCTATCAGTGAACCTGACAGGTCAGGGGGAGAAACTTTGTCCTGCCCCTGACCAAGCTTCAGACAGTAGGCTTTATGGAGCGAGAGGATGAAATCTGCAGAGAAAACAGACTCCAGTCCCCCCTGAACCCCTGGACCAGGAATCTGGGTAGCAGGCACCTTTGAAATTGGCTTTTTAGCTTTTGCTTTCTTTTTCTCCGGTTTTACCTGGAGCACGGGAGAAACAGCTGCCTTTTCAAAAATGGCCGCCGTTCCTGCTTTTTCCCCCGCGCCCAAATGGCCGCCCAACGGACCTACTGACTTCGCTCTCTCCTCCATGCTGTTTCCTAACAGTCTGGCAACCCGGCTTCCACGGCGCTCACAAAAACAGCAACAACCTAAAACCAACAGCCCCCAGCGACTTCCACACAGCGCACACGCTGTCGGCTCCGGCCGCATGCACTGCCACTTCTACCGCTCCGACCTTTTTGACGTCAGCGGATCCTTCGTGCCGCACTAGAGGCCTGCCCCAAAACCAACAAACCCGTGAAAGCTAAGTTCTCATTACCTTAAAAACCTTTCCGTTTTGGCCACACTCTGTACTACCTCTTCGCGCTGCTAGCGTTAGAGGCAGTTTGCGTTTCTGAGATCGATGGAGCTGGACTCTGAGGCTCCCAGCTCACCCCTTCAATCAATTGAGCATGATGCCGCTAAGCAAGGCAGGCTCTGCCTCTGCTGCGTTGTAGAGAAAGTTTCCCCGCAGCCGTGCTCCGTTTTAACTTTTTTTTTTTTTTTTCAACCTATTAGTCTCACTGTTCCTGGTAACTGAACCCTGCTAGGGCCCCCAGGCAACTATTTTGCACTCTGTCTTCTCTATGTTGATTTCTCTTTGTCTCACCAGGAGACAGTCAGAAATCTGTCCTATCCAGCTGCTGAGGACTAATAGACTGAGTGTCTGACACCAGGGGGAGATGGATAGCCTGTCAGTAAGACTTTGAGAATTCAGTCCTCAGCTGCTGGAGAGGATTGACTACCCTACAGTTCCTGGACTGGCCTAGAGAGACAAAGAGGAACTGCTACTTCAAGATAGATTTATGATCAATATTAGCTTAATTCATGCCTATAAAAATAGCATATAAGAACTGCCATACTGGGTTAGACCAAAAGTCCATCAAGCCCAGTATCCTGTTTCCAACAGTAGTCAAGCCAGGCCAAACATACCTTTCTTATTAAGTCAATTGGAATATTTAAACATCTTATGCAGTGGTTCCCAGTTTCTGATTTATCATCTCTTGTGCCTTCGGTACCTTTCCCCAAATTGCATTACTGTATTAGTAATCGTAGCACATTTTTGTCTTTCTTTCTCTAGTAGTTATGATAACGTGGGTCTATCCAACAAACCTCTGCTCAGATTTGGCAGAATCTGCACTCTTATCCCAATGCCAGGCCAGCTCTAACCTTAGAAGTCTCCTTTCCTCCTCAGTGACTTCAACCTCAAGTGGTGGGTACATCGTTGAAGAGAGGAGTTTCTTCCTATCAGACATGTCAGGTTGCAACTCATAGGACTCTGTCAGCAGAAAGAATAACGATAATCAGAAGAGCATTCACATATCCCCTAGGCTGAATCTGCTACATTAGTGCATGGGATAGGGAAAGCATACACTCCACACCTTCACCCCACTGCATCAGGAGGGCAGGAGCATGACAATTTAGTTAGTTAACATGTCTTTTTATACTGCTTTATCCTTCCGTCAAAGCGGTTTACATTGTAACTTAAACCCGGTAATGTACATTAAATAGGGACATTGTTAACTTGGATTTTGCTGAGGCAATGGAGGGTTAAGTGACTTGCCCAAGGCCTCAAGGAGTGCTAGTGGGGCTTAAACCCTGGTCTCTTGGTTCCCAAACCAGTGCTCTAACCATTAGGCTACTCCATTCCATCTTGCCAGCTCTGTGGGAGTACTTTGTGCTTGAGCACCCAATATTGTACAAAATCCTTTACTATGTGCAGAAAAGGGTAATATGTGTAAAATTTAGTATCCCAGCTCCTTCCTGGAAGCAGCACCAAAACAGTAGTAGTAAAGGAGATATGGAAAATACTGCATCACCAGTGGCATACCATGGGTCTCAAGAAGTAAATGTTTACCTCTTCTCTCCATCACACCCCTCATCCTAAAGACCCTACACTTGCTGCTTTTATTTTTTTCACCTTCTAGCTCATCCTCCAGCTTCCTCCTCAAGTTGACAACCCAGGGCTATGGCTTTCTCCCAACCCCACTCCCTTCTGGTAAGCAGTTGAGTTTACAGGATATGAAGAATATTTACCCCGCCACTCCACCAGGCTAGTCAGCAGTTCAGATGGAGGAGATCGACAGTATGCCCACCTACGACTGCTGTGTTGATATTTTAGTGCAGGAAATCATTCATACCAACCACAGGCTGCATCAGTAGTGAGAGTACTTCATAAAGTTGGAGTTGAGGAGCAGCCTTATGGTTAGAGCACTGGCTTAGGAACCAAGAGATCAGGGTTTGATTCCCACTAGCACTCCTTGTGACGTTAGGCAAGTCATTTAACCCTTCATTGCCTCAGAAGAATCCAAGTTATCAGTGTCCCTGTTTAAAGAGTAGTTACTCACCTGTAACAGGTGTTCTCCAGGAGCAGCAGGAATCAGTCCTCACATATAGGTGTCATCGGCGCCGATGAAGCCCCAGCGGAGCATTTCCCCAGCTTTCTATGAAAGCCTTTGGGAATGCAGGCATGCATGCGCGGTTCCCTTCCCGCCTAAAGGTGCCATCTTACCTAAGTCAAATGACATAGCTAAGAACAGCACGCAAAAATGAAAAAAATAAAGTATGTACAACTGCAACTCCAAGGGGAGGAGGGAGGGTTGTGAGGACTGATTCCTGCTGCTCCTGGAGAACACCTGTTACAGGTGAGTAACTACTCTTTCTCCAGGACCAAGCAGGAAGTCAGTCCTCACATATGGGTGACTCACTAGCTCTGGGCTACCGAGGAACCCAGGCTGAACAAGAGAACTCCCTCTAGTCCCAGCTGCAAAGAAAGGCTTTTCAAGGACACAACCTCCACTGGTAGCCCAACAGAGGGCAGGAGGGCAGGAGTTGCCTAAACCTCAAAGAGATTCTGGAGTACTGCCTGGCCAAAAGCACTGTCCCTATGGGACTCCCTCTCCAGGCAGTAATGGGCCGCAAAAGTCTGGCTTGAAGACCAAGTTGCAGCCCTGCAGATGTCTACCAAGGGCACAGAGCGGAGATGAGCCACTGAGGCAGCCATTGCCCTGACACGATGGGCCGTGACCCTACCCTGCAAAGGAAGGTCAGCCACCTTGTAAGCCCAGGTGATACACTCAGCCACCCAGATGGACAAGGTATGCTTGGACACAGACAACCCCAACTTATTGGGGTCAAAGGATACGAAGAGCTGAGTAGCCCTTCTATGCCCCTGCGTACGGTCAAGGTAGAAGGATAAGGCCCTCCTACAGTCCAGGGTATGCAGAACTGCTTCAGCCTGGCTTGCATGAGGCCTAGGGAAGAATGTTGGAAGGACCACCTCCTGATTGAGGTGGAAAGAGGAGACAACTTTTGGGAGGAACTTTGGGTGAGTCCCGAGGACTACCCTACCCTGTTCCTATAGATCCTGGTGTAAGGCCTGTCACAGACCAGGGCCTGAAGCTCACTTACTCGCCTAGCCGAGGTAAGGGCTATCAGGAAGAGTGTCTTCCAGGAGAGGAAGCGTAGTGGACAAGTAGCCATCGGCTCAAAAGGTGGGCGAATCAGTTGCTGCAAGACCACATTCAGCTCCCACTCAGGGGCAGGACGACGGATGGGAGGCTTGAGCAAAAGCAAGCCCCTGGGAAAGGGGGACACCAAGGGGTGACCAGATAGAGATTGTCCCTCTACCAATGAGTGGTGAGCTGCTAGAGCTGAAAGGTGGACCCGAACAGAATTGGACTTAAGTCCCTGATTGGATAAGTGCAGTAAGTACTGAAGAACTACTGGCACAGTACAGGAGAAAGGGATCCTCTGTACGTAGGTGACACCACACAGAAAACCTCTTCCATTTGAGAGCATAGGTTTTCCTAGTGGACTGTTTCCTATAGGCTAGGACAACCTCCTCAACTTCCTGAGGCAGGCCCCAGGGAGCCAAAACTACCCTTGCAGCCTCCAGGCCATCAAATTGAGAAGTCTCTCAATTGGGGTGATTGGGGTGCAGAAGGGAACCCTGGTCCTGTGTGAGAAGGTCAGGTTGCAACCCCAGAAGCAGTGGAGGATCCACCGCCAGTTGAAGTAGAAGAGGAAACCAAGGCTGTCTCGGCCACCTGGGAGCTACCAGCAGGACCGAGGCTTTGTCCTGGAGAATCTTGAATATTGTTCGGGCCACCAAGGGCATGGGAGGAAACGTATAGAGGCGGCCCTGAGACCAAGATATCAGAAAAGCATCTGCTGCTGTCCGCAGAGGATGTGGTTGTCTGGAGCAGAACTTTGGCAGTTGCTTGTTGATGGGGCTGGCAAAGAGATCCACCAAAGGGAGACCCCATTTCAGGAAGATCTTCTGAACTACTGAAGGATGCAGCTGCCACTCGTGGGGCTGCAGTATCCTGCTCAATCTGTCTGCCAGGTAGTTGTCCTGGCCCGGAAGGTACACAGCCTTGAGGAGCATGTTGTGCTTGAGGGCAAAAGAACAAAGGTCCTGAGCTTCCCGACAAAGGATCCTGGACCCAGTTCCGCCCTGTTTGTTCACATAAAACATGGCAACTTGGTTGTCTGTCTGAATCAGGACAGACTGTTGAGCCAGGGTAGGAGTGAAAGCTTTGAGCGCTAATCGAATAGCTCTGAGTTCGAGGAGATTGATCTGCTGTGCAGCTTCCCAGGGAGACCAGAGGCCCTGGGTGCACTTGCCCAGACAATGCGCTCCACAGCCTTGCAGGGAGGCATCTGTTGTTAGCATCACTGTGTAACCTGGAATCTGAAAGGGCATCCCTTCCAGCAGATTGGGTGGGTGTAGCCACCAGTTGAAGGAGTACAGAAATGGTCTGGAAACCCTTATCCTGTCTCTGTGGCCTGTGACCACTGAGACCGAAGGCACCACTGTGCAGGCCTCATATGGAGCCTGGCATTGGGGGTCACATGTACTGTCGAAGCCATGTGGCCTAGAAGCCGCAGGCAGAGTTTGGCGGAGACCAGGGACTTGCTGAGAAACTGACTTGCCAAGGCCATTAACCTCTGGGCTCTGTTTTCTGGCAAGAATGCCTTTGCCAGGAGAGAGTCCAATCTTGCCCCATGAACTACAAAAGTTCTGGGAAGGGAGCAAAGTGTACTTTGCGAAGTTTATGACAAACCCCAGGCGTTGTAGAAGAGCAATGATCCTGAGGGTGGCTTGAGTGGCCTCCTGACCTGTCTGACCCCTGATGAGCCAGTCGCCCAGATAGGGGAAGACAAAGATGCCCTGATTTCTCAGGTAGGCTGCCACCACTGCTAAGCACTTTGTAAAGACTCTGGGGGCGGAGGTGAGGCCGAAAGGCAGTACTCTGTACTGATAATGGTTTCCTCCCACGATGAACCTTAGGTACTTTCTGTGGTCTGGATGAATGAGGATGTGAGTGTACGCATCCTTTAGATCTAAGGAGCATAGCCAATCTCCCTGCTGGAGGTAGGGCAGAAGGGTTCCAAAAGTAAGCATCTTGAACTTTTCTTTCACTAGGAACTTGTTGAGGTTCCTGAGGTCCAGAATGGGACGAAGGCCACCGGTTCTTTTGGGCACCAGGAAATACCTGGAGTAGAATCCGTGACCGTGCAAGTGGGGAGGCACAGGCTCCACCGCCCTGTCCACCAACAGACCCTGAAGCTCCTGACGGAGAAGGTCTGTGTGCAGAGGAGGCCTTGGAGGCTCCCCTGGAAAATATGGGGGTGGCAGTTGGTGGAAATGAAGGGCATATCCCTTGTGGATTATCTCCAGCACCCAACTGTCCCCGGTGATAAGGGGCCACTGGTGGGCAAAGAGGGCAAGAAAAAGGTGAATAGTGGAGTACCCCAGGGAGCTGTACTGGGTCCGCTGTTTTTTGACATATTCATAAATGACCTGGAAAAGGGAATAACTAGTGAGGTTATCAAATTTGCAGATGACACAAAACTGTTTAAAGTTGTTAAAACCCAAGAGGATTGTGGAAAACTGCAGGAGGATCTGGATAAATTGGAAGACTGCGCATCCAAATGGCAGATGAAATTTAATGTGGACAAGTGCAAAGTTATGCACCTAGGAAAGAACAACCCACACTATAGTTACACGATGCAAGGCTCCACATTAGAAACCACCACCCAGGAAAAAGATTTAGGAGTCATCGTGGATAACATGTTAAAACCCTCCGCCCAGTGTGCAGCGGCGGCCAAGAAAGCAAATAGAATGCTAGGTATCATAAGGAAAGGGATGGAGAACAAAACAAAGGATATTATAATGCCTCTGTATCGCTCCATGGTACGACCGCACCTTGAATATTGTGTGCAATTCTGGTCACCGTATCTTAAAAAGGACATAGCGTTATTAGAAAAAGTACAGAGAAGAGCCACCAAATTGGTGAAGGGGATGGAAAGGCTACTCCTATGAAGAGAGGCTAAGAAGGTTAGGGCTCTTTAGCCTGGAGAAGAGACGGCTGAGGGGAGATATGATAGAGGTCTATAAATTAATGAATGGAGTGGAACGGATAAACGTGGATCAATTGTTTACGCTATCAGAGTACAGAAAGACTAGGGGACATGTAATGAAGCTACAGGGTAAACTATTTAAGACAAATAAGAGAAAATATTTTTTCACTCACGTGTAATCAAACTCTGGAATCTGTTACCGGAGGATGTAGTAAGGGCTGTTAGTATAGCTGGGTTTAAAAAAGGTTTGGACAAGTTCCTGGAGGAAAGGTCCATAAACCACTATTAAAAAGGGACCCAGGATATCAATGCTTGACCCAGTACAAGCATTGTGGAACCTGTGTCTTTTGGGGATATTGCTAGGTACGTATGACCTAGATTGGCCACTGTTGGAAACAGGATACTGGGCTTGATGGACCTCGGTCTGACCCAGTATGGCATGTCTTATGTTCTTATGACCTCCTGTGCAGGGTTGGGAGAGCAGTGGAGGAGAGGCTATGCCCAAGGAGTCAAAAGCCCCCACCCTGCTGAGTGGTAGCAGGGGCCGGAGGCTTGGGGGTCCTCTGCCTATGGAGCCCATTACCCTGGCCCTTGGCTTGCTGACCCTGGGGGGCAGCTTGGGCAGCCTAATATTGTGGGTATTGTTTGTAGGCAGTGCCCTTCCTCGGGTAAAAGGGTCTTTTACCCGATCCCTTCTTTTTATGAGAAGGGGCAGAGGTCTTCCTCGACAGCCTTGTCCGGGTGAGGTGCTCAGTTTCGAGCTGAGCGGCCTTCTCGGTCATGGGCTTGCCAAAAAGGTTTTCACCTCGGCAAGGGACATCGACCAACTTGTCCTGAACCCATGGCTCGAGGTCTGATGACTGCAGCCATGCCTGGCGTCGAGCCGCGATGCCGGCTGCCGCAACTCGAGCCGAAGCCTCGAAGCCATCGTAGGCGGCGCGGGACATGAACTTCAAGCAGTCCCGAATCCCCGAGGACAAGGACTTAAATCTCTGCAAGGGTTCCCCGGAGAGACCAGTAGAGAATCCAGCCAACTCCTTGGCCAGATCCCGCAAGTACATGCCCACGTACAGCTGGTAAGACTGGACACGGCAAGCAAGCATCGAGCCCTGAAAACTCTTTCTACCGACGCCATCTAGGTTTCGGGCCTCCCTGCCAGGAGGCACCATGGAGTGCATCTTCTGACTCTTCAGACGATGCATGGCCGATTCCACAACAATGGAATGGTGTGGTAGCTGTGCCTTTTGAAAACCAGGGCTCTTACGGAGTCGATAGATGGAATCGACTCGCTTGCTAAGAACCGGCGCCGAGGCCGGTGCCTCCCACATATGGAAGAGGAGCTGTTCCAGCATCGGAGGAACCGGGACAGTAAAGGCCTCCTTCGGAGGAGAGTCATACTGCAACACCTCGAGCTCTTCAGCTCGAGGCTCTTCCTCAGGATCCGCCGAAATAGCCAAGGCAGTGGCCATATCCCGGACGAACTCCGAGAACCGGGTGTCCTCCGGGGGGGGCCTACTCCGGGGCTCAGACTGCGGTGAGTCCGAAGGGACGCACCGAGTCTTAAAAGTCGGGGTCCGACGCCGGAAGCACTGGTGTCGACGCCCTCGGTCCCGAAAGGGAGGTCGAGGGGGACCGCGACCGAGGTCGACTCCGAGCCACGATGGACTCGAGTATCGGCTCGGTCTCTAGGGTCGAATTCGACGTCGATGTCCCGGTGTTCAGGGCAGATGCGCCAGACAGGCTGGCCATCAGTGCCCACTGCTGCTCCATGAAGGCAGACATTCTGCTCTCCAAGGCTGTCATCCTGAGACTCAGCTCGGGAGACGCAGCAGCCACCGACTCGGGCCCCGGCAGCGCCGGTCCCGACGTCGGCTCCCTGGGAGGAGAGTCCACGAGGACTATGGGGCTTACGTGTCCAGCAGACTCCGGCTCCACACGAGGAACTTTGGCAGGCTTCTCCGGTTCCACAGGCCCAGGGCGACGGTCGGGGGTCTTAGACCTGGCCCTCGAGGAGCCAGGGACCTCTTCCGACGATGCCCTCGCGAGCCGTTTCTTCCTCTTGCGCTCCCGGTCGGGAGACCCCCTGTCCGAGGAGCTTCGACGGTGCTCGGGATCGGAATCCCGAGATGTCGAGGCCTCAGACGAGGTCCGGGCCCGGCCGGAGGCTGAGTTCCGAGAAAAGCCTATCCTTTTGCTGCTGGCGACTTCAAAGTGCCTTGGAAGACATTTTTCCACAGGCCCCGCATGACTTAGGATCGTGGTCAGGGCCCAGGCACCGAAGGCAGCAGTCGTGTGTGTCGGTGAGAGACATTAGTTTCTTACACCGATCACACTTCTTAAAACCATTGGAAGCCATCGGGGAAAAAAGGGTCCCCGCGAGGTCAAAAGACCGGCCCTTCCAGAGAAAAAGAGAAAAAAGGGCGCGAACGCCAGCCACGAAGGGCAAAAACCGAAAAAGAGGAATCGGGCTCGATACCGGTGTACCGAACCCAGCAGGAGGGGAAATGGCGTCGAACCGATAGAAAAAAGAGAAGAAAAAAAAAATCGCTGAAAAATCTAATTTTAACCGGGAAAACTGGACACACGTCCGGTGGGCTTCACGGAAAAAAAGAGACTGAGGTAAGATGGCACCTTTAGGCGGGAAGGGAACCGCGCATGCGTGCCTGCATTCCCAAAGGCTTTCATAGAAAGCTGGGGAAATGCTCCGCTGGGGCTTCGTCGGCGCCGATGACACCCATATGTGAGGACTGACTTCCTGCTTGGTCCTGGAGAATGTACATTACCAAGTTTAAGTTACAATATAAACCGCTTTGACTGAAATGATAAAGCAGTATTAAAAAAAAACTTAAATAAGAAATTAGACCTTACCTGCTAATTGATGTTCTTTGAGTTACTCCAGTCCAGTCCCAGCACCTTTGGATATTCAGGCCCCACCAGCAGCTTGGAGACTGAGCATGTCATGATTTTCATAACCTCCCTCTAGATAGGCAGCTGGCTCCTCCCCCAGCCTCCAGTATCCTAGTGACAAAAGGGAATCACGGAAGCAACTATTATAATAATAAATTTTCTGAACTTGTTAAACCAAAACACCCCCTCCCCATCAGGGAAGGAGAGTCAACCACGCTCACCTGTATGGGCATACGTGATTCTCAGGAGACCAGACATCTCCGGCCTCGCCCTCCTGCATTCACTCAACTTTCCACCATTCACTTTCACTTGTTTTTCTTTACTACTCCCCGGACCTATGTAAATTCAAATTAGGTAGACTTCTTGCAGCTGGGGAGCCCTATACTTACAGATCGCTTCAGATAGCTGATATCCTTTAAACAGGAGGGATTCAGGACTGGACTGAAATAACTCAAGGAACATCAATTAGCAGGTAAGGTCTAATTTCTTCTTCCATTTCGTTCCTCCAGTCCAGTCCCGGCACCTCTGGGATGTACCATAGCAGTACTATCCCTCAGGAGGGACCCGCTATCCCGGCCTGCAGCACCGCTGAGCCAAAACGCACCTCCTCCGACACCTGCACATTCAAACGGTAATGCTTCACAAAAGAGGACAAAAATGACCAGGTTGCCGCTCTACAAATATCTGACAGCACCAGACTAAACTCTACCCACAATGCTGCCTGGGCACAAGTCGAATGCGCCCTCAAACTGATCGGTACTGCCCTTCACTGCAGTATAGTAACATAGTATATGACAGCAGATAAAGACCAGCATGGTCCATCTAATCTGTCCAGCAAGGCAGCAAGAGTAGGTGCACTTGCCGCTCCGTGCAGATCACCCCTCCCCATGCCTTTGTTTAGGGGTGTACCCACCGCTCTGTGTAGGTCACTCCTATTTGTTCAGATAAGAGAGAGTTATGCTTATTTTAATTTTATCCTGTTGCTATAAAAGGCATCCACTGTGTCTGTCCCATGCCATTTTGAATTCTGACACAGTTTTTGCCCCCACCACTTCCATCGGGAGGGCATTCCAAGCATCCATTACCCTTTCAGTGAAAAAGTATTTCCTGACATTGCCTTTCAGTTTACCCCCTTGCAGCTTCATGTTATGCCCTTTAGTTTTACAGCTTCCCCATCTTTGGAAGAGGTTTGTTTGGTTCATTATTTCTCTAAGTACTGAAAGGTCTGAATCATATCTCCCCTGTCCCTCGTCTCCTCCAGATTGTACATATTTAGGTCTTCAAGTCTCTTCTCATAAAGCTTCTGGACGCAGGCTACAAATCATTTTGGTCGCCTTACTCTGAACCACTTCCAGCCTTTTTATATCCTTTGCGAGATACAGTCTCCAAAACTGAACACAATATTCCAAGTGAGGTGAGCCTCAGCAGCAACTTGTACAGTGACATTAGTACCTCTTTCTTTCTGCTGATAATTCTTCTCTGTATGCAACGCAGCATCCTTCTGGCTTTTGCCACAGCCTTGTCACACTGTTTCACCACCTTGAGATCCTCAGAAACAATCCTTCTCCTGGTCCATGCTCACCAATCTCTCGCCCCCTATCGCATACAATTCAATGTAAATAGTTAATCACTGTTCATTGTAATTAGTTCTCATCCTTTTTCCTATGTATTCCTGTTACTTTGTTCCTTGTAAACAGTTGAAACATACTGCCAAAATGTTCTGTGTAAACCGTCTTGACTTGTAGAAAGACGGTATATAAATCTTGTTAATTAAATAAATAAATTCCCTTAGATTTCTGCTTCCCAAATCCATGACACTGCACTTCTTCACATTAAATCTTAACTGCAAAGCATTAGACCATTCTCCCAGCTTTTGTAGATCTTTCCTCATGTTCCTCACTCCCTCAAGAAGTCCACTCTGTTGCAAATTTTTATGTCATCTGCAAAAAGACAGACTTTTCCATTCAGCCCTTCGGCAATATCACTCACGAATATATTGAACAGTACCGGTCCCAGGACCGAACCCTGGGACACACCGCTAACCACCTTCCTTTCATCCGAGTGAGTTCCGTTTACTGTCACCTTCTGTCATCTGTCAGTCAAACAATTTCTGATCTAGTTCACCATCTTGGGACCCGTCCCCAAGCTGTTGAGTTTATTGATAAGCCTCCTATGAGGAATAGTATCAAAGGCTTTGCTGAAATTTAGGTATATCACATCCTCACTCCCTCAAGGAAGTCCACTATGTTGCAAATTTTTATGTCATCTGCAAAAAGACAGACTTTTCCATTCAGCCCTTCGGCAATATCACTCACGAATATATTGAACAGTACCGGTCCCAGGACCGAACCCCGGGGCACACTGCTAATCGCCTTCCTTTCATCCAGGTGAGTTCCATTTACCATCACCTTCTGTTGTCAGTCAACCAATTTATAATCCAGTTCGCCACCTTGGGACCCCTCCCCAAGCTGTTGAATTTATTGATAAGCCTCCTATGAGGAACAGTATGGTTAAATTAGACACCTGCTAATTGTTGTTCCTGGAGTGGAACCAGTCTAGTCCCGAGACCTCTGGGTTGCCTATCTGATCCAGCAGCTTGGAGACTGAGAAACGCCTCTTTTGTGACATCAGTGGTATATCTGCCCGAAAACCGCCTCCTGCCACCAGTAACCTATTGACAAAGCAGACTCACCGGAGAAACAGTAAAGAATCATCGAAACATATGAAAACACCCATAACTACAACAGGACATACTAAAAGAGGGAAACGACCCCTCCACACTACTGTGACTTGAAAGATTGAACAGGCCACTCACTTCCGCAGAAGAAAGCCCCACCAGTCCCAACAGACAAAACAATACAGAAAACAGAGATATGCATAGAGGAATATATACACCTGCCCAGAGTCCAACGTAGCTTGTGTGTTAGATTCTCTTTCCTTTTTTTTTTTTTTTAAAGGAAAATCAAAACTCCTCTTACCTGTGAACCACTGGAAGACTTCAGGCCTAGGCCCAACAGTGAACACTCGGGAGGGAAACGGGACTAGACTGGTTCCACTCCAGGAACAACAATTAGCAGGTAAGTCTAATTTAACCTTCCTGATCGTGTCCCCAGTCTAGTCCCGAGACCTCTGGGTCAGTACCAGAGCAGTGAAACAAAATCAAACACGGGAGGGACCTGGTAAACCGGCCTGAAGTACTGCCGAACCGAAAGAGGTGTCTTCCGTCCCTTGAACATCCAGTCGATAGTGTCTCACAAATGAATTTGACGACGACCAGGTTGCCGCCTAACAAATCTCCCCCGGCGAAACCAACCGAACTTCCGCCCAGGAAGTGGCCTGAGCCCTAGTGGAGTGAGCTCTCAGCCCCTCCGGTACTACCCTACCTTTTATCACATAAGCCGTCGCAATTGCTTCCTTTATCCACCTAGCAATGGACGCCTTGGAAGCCGCTTCTCCCTTTCGGGAATCCGCAAACACCACAAATAGTCTATCGGACCTCTGAAAGGACTCTGTCCGCTTAAGATATTTCTTCAACGCTCTCCGAAGATCCAAAAGATGAAGTCTACCTGAGGCGGAACCCTCTGACTCCCCAGAGAACACGGGGAACGCAATCTCCTGGTTTACATGGAAATCCGAAACTACCTTTGGAAGGAACAACGGCACCGTTCGCAATGCGACCTTTGTCGCAGAAAAGGACAGGTAGGGCTCCCTACAGGAAAGGGCTTGTAACTCCGACACCCTCCTAGTGGAACAAACAGCTACCAAGAATACCACCTTAAGAGTGAGGTCCTTTAACGTCGCTCGGGATAAGGGTTCAAAAAGCTCTTTCCCCAAAACATCCAACACCAAAGGCAGATGCCATTTCGGAAAACACGGTTGAGTTGGTGGCCTTAGTAACGACACCGCCCTCAAAAACCGCTTGATATCTCGATGGGTACCTAGAGACTGACCTGCCAACCTGCCTCTATAGCACGCCAACGCCGCCACCTGCACACGCAGCGACACGGCAGCCAACCCTTTTACAAAGCCATCCTGCAAAAATTCTAAAATTTGGGGAATAGCAACTCTTAAAGGCTCCAGCTTTCTCTCTTTACACCATGCTTCGAAAACTCTCCAGATGCGAATATACGCCAGAGAAGTGGATCGCCTCCTGGATTTTAGCAAAGTAGTAATTACTGCCGCTGAATAGCCCTTGGACTTCAGCCTCGCCCGCTCAAGAGCCAAGCCGTAAGCGAGAATCGATCCACGTGAGGCATGACTAGGGGTCCCTGAGCCAACAGGTCTGCCCAAAAGGGAAGCCGCCACGGATCTGCCACCAGCAATCTGATCAGATCCATGTACCACGGCCGACGCGGCCAGTCTGGTGCTATGAGAATAACTCGACCCCTGAAACGCTCCACACGTTGAAGAACTCTTCCGATCAACACCCATGGAGGAAAAACATACAGCAGCTGGTCCTCCGGCCACGGCTGTAAGAGGGCGTCGAGACCCTCCGACATTCTTTCCTTGCGTCTGCTGAAAAACCGGTCCACCTTTGCTGATGCGAATGTCGCCATGATATCCATGACCGGCAATCCCCACCTGCGAGTCACCGTCTCAAAGACTTCCCGATGAAGGACCCATTCCCCCGGATCCACTCGTACATGACTGAGAAAATCGGCCTCCACATTGTCTACTCCTGCCACATGCACTGCCGAGAGATCTAGAAGGTTCGCCTCGGCCCAATCGCACAGGGCTTCGGCGTCGGCTTCCAGCGCTACACTGCTGGTGCCCCCCTGCCTGTTGACGTAGGCTACGGCCGAGGCGTTATCTGACAACACCCGCACAGACCGACCCCTGAGCAACATCTGAAACTCCCTGGGCTGGGGACTCCAGTGACCCTGAGCGAATTCCCCCTGGCAATGGGCTCCCCAGCCCAGTAAGCTGGCATCCGTCATAAGAGCCACCCACGCTGGCACCTCTAGAGACTTCCCCTTTTCCAAAACTCCAGAAAGCAACCACCAGCTCAGTGCCTGACGCGTCTCTTCTGGGCAGGGTAATCTCCGGGCCAGAGAATCCTGCTGATGGGACCACCGGCGAAGCAATGCTCTTTGCAATGGTCTCATGTGCGCTCTCGCCCATGGAACCGTTTATATCGTCATCGCCATGGTGCCCAAGACCTGTAGGTAATACCAAGCCGAGGAAGCTCTGTATGTTAAAAACTTCTCTACCAGCTGCCTTAGAGCTTGCGCCCGCTGAGTGGTAAGAAACACCCTTCCAATCCGAGTGTTGAACCGAGCTCCCAGGTAATCCAGGCTCTGAGAGGGAACCAAATGACTCTTCGACATGTTGACTATCCAACCGAGGCTTTCTAGGAAGGCCACCACTCGGGACGTAACTGTCACGCTTTTGTCACGCGATTTAGCTCGAATCAACCAATTGTCCAGATAGGGATAGACAAGGATGCCCTCCTTGTGCAACGCCGCCGCAATGACCACCATGATCTTGGTAAAAATTCTCGGCGCCGTCGCCAACCCGAACAGCAATGCCTGGAACTGAAAATGCCTGAACGGGACCGCGAATCTGAGAAATTCGTGGTGATCCGGTCTTATGGGAATATGGAGGTAGGCCTCCGATAGATCCAGAGAGGTGAGGAATTCTCCTTTCTGCACGGCGACTATAACCGATCGCAGCGTCTCCATGTGGAAATGAGACACCCGGAGACAATGATTCACCCCTTTGAGATCCAAGATTGGACGAACACCCCCATCCTTCTTTGGAACCACAAAATAAATGGAGTACCGACCGCAACCGCACTGACTTGCGGGCACCGGGACTACCGCCCGGAGGTCGAGAAGTCTTTGTACTATCTCCCGCAGCACATCGGCCTTTGCGGCAGATTTGGCGGGCGACTGTACGAAAACCTCCCGTACGGGACGCGCGAACTCCAGGGCGTATCCTTCGCGAATAATCTCCAGGACCCACTGATCTGATGTAATTTGGACCCAGGCAGGGTAGAACTCCTGCAAACGCCCCCTACTGGAGTTAGGGACGCCTGGGCCCTCCTGATTTCATTGAGGTTTCTTGGAACTAAGCGAGGACACGAAAGAATGGGCGAAGCCTCTTCCCGCTCCCCAAAACCCTCGAAACCCCTGGTTTCTGCTTGGGAACTGTCCCACACTAAACCTTTGAGATCGGAACCGGCGAAAATACCGCAACTGTCCCCTGCCTGCCTGGACATTACGCCCCGACTTAGCCTTGTCCTCTGGAAGTCTACCACCCTTGGACTCGCCTAGGTCCTTAACCAGCTTTTCCAATTCTTCTCCAAACAACAACCGGCCCTTAAAGGGTAACTTACTTTATCTAGCCTTAGAGGAACTATCCGCCGCCCAATTTCGGAGCCACAAGTAACGGCGCGCTGCTATCGCGGAAGCCATACTATTAAATAAGCCCCGCATGAGATCATAATGAATGTCTGCCAGGGAGGCTGCCCCGGATTCCAAGCGGGCCGCCTCCCCTGCCAAGGAACCTGGCTGCCCCTCTTGCACCTGCTGCGCCCAGCGAAGACAGGCCCTAGCCACCCAAGCCCTGCAGATGGCCGCCTGCAATGAAAGGGCATTGACATCAAATACTTGCCGCAGCAAGACATCCAACTTCCTATCTTGCACATCCCTGAAAGCTGCACTACCTTCTACTGGGATGGTAGTCTTCTTAGTGACCGCCGAAACGGCAGCATCCACCTGGGGCGACTTAAACATTTCCTTGTCTTGGTCCAAGAGTGGGTATAGACGATTCATAACTCTGGATCCTTTCAGAGACGCCTCCGGAAGGCTCCACTCCTCCTGGATCATTTTGTGAAACACTATGTACCGGAAAAGCTCTTCGAGTCTTACGGAACACCTGCAACAACGGATCCTCAAGTGTCTCATCCTCCGCCGACCCCGGCACTGGCATGTTGAGCACCTTCAGCGTCTCCTCAATGAGCACCGGCAGCTCCTCTCTGCGGAAGACTCGCACCACCCTGGCCTGGTCTTCCCGCTCAGATAACTCTCCTTCCTCTAACTCCTCTTCTAAAGTCAGACTATGAGCCTCCTCATCAGACAAAGAACCTTCCGCTGTCAACGATTGCTTTTTGTGATCCTCTCCTCGGATCCTCTTGCCTCCATTCAGTAGGCCCTCATCTAACAGGCACGCCGCGTGCTTAATTGCACCGCTTGGCCTGCTACGCCGCCCTGTTGCCTAGCTTCCCCAAAAACCGTCTGTTGAAGAAGGGCAACAAACTGTGCCGAAAATATGGCAGCCAACTCTTTGGGCAAGCCTCCCTGCGATGAGAGCGCTCCTGAGACGGAAGAAGGGCCCTCTCCCGGGTCCTCCTGCGCTAACACGGGAGCCAGCGGCGCTGCACCTTCCGCTACCACGACCAGGGTCCCCTCCGCCTCCAGAGGGATGCGTTCAGCAGCCACAGTGTCTCGCAAACAAGAAACACAGAGTCCTGTGCCCATGCCCTTCCGCGCGCCACACACAACACAAAGTGGCTTGGCGGGCATTGCTGGCTATCCAAAACCCCGGAGAGAGAAGCTTTGATTCTCAATTTGCTTCCCCTCAAATTGGAACCGCAAGCCCCGCTGTCCAACAAGAAAATTATAAGGGCCCTTTGTAACCCTGCCCACAAAAGTGATATTGGCCTAATGTATGCCTTTTTATTTCAAATCATTTTTATTGAAGTTTTCACACAAAATACACACAGCTAAAGATTAAACAGCTGAGTCCCATCCCCCCCTCCCCATTGAGCAACAAAATCAAACAAAATCACACAAAACAAAACACCGCAGGGCTCTGAGCTCCAGAGGCCTGCGAGCTGAACAGCTCCCCCACTCCCACCCCCCTCCCCCCTCCCATCAGCACAGGGAATCCGCTCTCCCCCCACAGGGGCGACCCAAAAGTAATATAGCAAGGTACAAAGCAGTACATGAATGGCAGGAGGCACAGCAGACATCACAGCAGTGGGGTAGACAGAAATCAACAGGCTGTCCAGCCAGGTCTCCCAGCCTACAGAGGATGACAGGCCGTAGCGCAGGAGAGGCGTAGGTACACATTGTGGCTTGGAGATCCCCCCGATAAGGACCACAGCTACTACCCATTAAGCAGTCCCCCTCTTCCCCGAGGGGACAACTGAGAAATCAGAGGGGACCAGATTCCCAAAAACCCCTCCCAACACCTGCCTCCTTTCTGTTGAGCGGTGGCTTTTTCCATGCAAAGCAAATCTAGCATAGAGTTCTCCCAGAACACCAAACAAGGAGGTGCGGAAGCCACCCAATGCTTCAACAAGGTCCGTTTGACCAACAGAAACCCCCTCTCAAGCAGCGCCCTGTGCATAGGTGAGAGCCGCTCATAGCCCAGCTCCCAGTTATGAAATAAGCAAACCTCCCGTTGCATAACCACGCCCGACCGCAACCATCCTTGAAGTTTAGCACAAACTTGCATCCATAGTGCACGCACCTTCGGACATCCCCAGAATTTGTGGGTCAATGTTCCGGGACCATCCCCACACCACTCACAGAGAGGAGAGGGCTGCAGACCAACGGCATAGGCCCACGGAGCACTAGCATACGCCCGCCATAGGAATTTGTACTGCATTTCTTGGAGATATACCCACACCGGCCCATGCTGGATGCCCTCAAAAGCTACCCGCAGCATCTCCATCGTCATTTCCTCAATCCCATCAGCGCGCCACCTGTCCGAGAGCGTCTGCAGGAACCCTGGGCCCCCGTAGGGCCGAAGCACGGCGCGTACTGTCGGCTCCCCCGCTCTCCCCTCTACTAGCCGTTCCAGAACTATCCGTGGCGATGCCGAAGCCGGCCAACTCGTCCCACCCCCGACCACCCCAGCAGAAGTTAAATATGAGCGGACCTGTAAATAGCCATAAAAGTCCTGTTGACGAATCTGAAATCGGCGTTGTACCTGATGGAAACTATCCAGGATGCCATCTTCGCCCGAGAAAAAATCACCAAAACACACGAGACCCCTCTCCCCCCATTGCCAGAAGATATTGGGGCGCGTATATCCGGGAACGAAATCCGGATTACCCACCAGCGGCAGCAGCGGAGACCGAGTCCAAGTCCACCCAAATCGCTGACATAACAGCTTCCAAGCCGCTCGGAGAGCCCCCAGATAACCCCCACCGATCCCGGTCCGGAGCGTCTGGGGGAGTTGACCAACATGTAAAAGATATAGACCATGATAGGGAGCCAATGCCTCCCGCAACTGCCGAACCGGGGCACACCCTTCCCCCTCCAACAGCGCCCGTATATGCCGAGCCAAGTAACGAAGATTATAGTGCCGCAAAGAAGGCATTTCCAAGCCCCCCTCCTCGCGCCGACTCGTCAGAGCTCGAAGGGGATACGCGCCCTCCGACCCCCCCACAGAAAACCGCGCAGGTCTGTTTCAAAGCGTTTCCAATCTTTATCCAGGATCCATAACGGCAACATGCGTAACACATAAAGCCACCTGGGGAATTCCACCATGATAAACAAAGCAATCCGTCCTCTTAGCGACAAAGGGAGGTTGCGCCATCCAGCAAAAGTTCAAGTACTTCTCTCCAACAAACCAGGGATATTGACATGGTACAAGCGCCCAGGCAGGTCAGGCAGATGAATCCCCAAATATTTGATCGTCCCGACCGCCCACACCACTGGGAAAGGTCCCTCCCACCGCGGACGAACCCTCCCGCCAACATCGAGCGCCTCCGACTTCAGAACATTCACTTTCAAGCCCGAGAAACCTCCAAATTCCTGTATCAGATCAAGGGCACGCACCAGGGACCGCGGCAATTTCGTTAGGCTCAACAACATGTCATCCGCAAAGGCACTAACACGGATCTCCTGGCCGCCAAGGCGCATACCAGTGATCTCCGGGTCCAACCGCAACGCCCGCAATAGCGGCTCCAAGGCTAGCACAAAAAGAAGCGGAGACAGAGGGCAACCCTGCCGCGTGCCGCGCTCAAGCACAAAAGGTTCTGAAAAGACACCATTCGAGCCCACGCGGGCCATGGGCTGAGCATACAGCGCTTGCAACCATCCCACAAAATCCCCACGGAAACCAAAAGCAGACAATGCTTCCCACATGTAGACCCAAGCCACTCTGTCAAACGCCTTCTCGGCGTCCAGGCTGACCAAGAGGAGAGCCTCATCATTACATAAACAGTGTTCCATTCCCAACAGTAGCCTGGCTATATTCCGAGAAGCCTCTCTCCCTTGCACAAAACCGACCTGGCTGGAGTCAACCAGAGACGGTAAGAGGGGCGCGAGCCGAGCAGCCAGGACGGATGCCAAAAGTTTCATGTCACAGTTAATGAGAGAGATTGGGCGGTAGGAAGCCGGCTCTAACAAGTCCTTCCCTGGTTTCGGGATCACCGTAATATCCGCACAGCGCATATCTCGCGGGAAAACACCCTGTCGCCGGGCCTCGTCAAACATCACCACCATAGATGGGGCCAGCTGCGGGGCCAAGATTTTGTAATATTCCATACTGAACCCATCGGGGCCAGGGGCCTTGTGAGTCTTTCCCCGCGCAATCGCGGCCTGAAGTTCCGACGTCTGCAATGGTAAATTAAGCTGGGCCAAGGCCTCAGCCGACAGTCTAGGAAGGGACAGGTTGCGAAGAAAAGCTACCCCCTGACTGTAATCTCGGGCCTCCTCACTATAGAGCTGCTGATAGAAGGCGCGAAAAAGCTGCGCTATGCGCGTAGGCTGATGTTGCAGAGTACCATTCTGGTCCCGAAGCACAGGAATAAAGCGGTTACCACGGGGATCCCGCACCAAGCGAGCTAAAAGCTTTCCCGCCCTATTGCCGTACAAGTGGAGACGATGCTTGTAATAGTGCAGCGAGAACGAGGCCCTCCGCTGAAGCAGAGCATTGAGCGCCGCCTGTGCGTTAACCAATTCCCATTGGGAGTCATTGGCGCCACCTCGAGATACCCGGCGCTGCAAGATATGTAAAGCACGCTCCGCCGTCACAATACTTTGGTTCAAATGCTTACGTCGCGAGATCACATAAGAAAGAATCGCTCCTCTCATCACGGCCTTACTGGCCTCCCAAAACAACAATGGGGGGCAAGCGGGGGTATCATTGAATAAAGCATACTCCTCCCATTGTTTTAAGAGAAATACCCGGAAGGCCTCATCCTCCCACAGAAAAGCCGGAAATCTCCACCCCAATCTGTCTGGCCCCTGACACTCCCACGTAATCCAGACCATACCATGGTCGGAAACAGCAATGGGCTCTATATCGGCCTGTCCAACCCGGGGAAACCCACCCTCACTAACAAGAATATAATCAATGCGAGACCATGTAAGGTGCGCTCGCGATTGGTGGGTGTATTCTCGCATCCCCGGGTGTAAAACCCGCCACACATCCACAAGGGCCCCCACCCTACACAAATAGCTAATCCCTCTACGGGACCACGCTCCTGCTCCTCCCCCAGAGGACTTATCCAAACGGGGGTCATGGGGGCAATTAAAGTCTCCAGCCACAATGACCTTGGCCCCCCCCGCGTGCTTCAACAGATCAATCAAATGGGTAAAGAAGGCATGTTCATAAACATTGGGCGCATAGACATTCAACAGCCAGATGGATTCATGGTATAATTGGCCCTTCAACAATATATACCTGCCTTGTGGGTCGGCCTGGATCTCCTGCACTTCAAGGGAAACCCCCCTTCTTACTAAGATCACCACTCCCGCTTTCTTCGTCCCCGACTCCGCCCCAAATGCCACCTCTACCCAATCCCGGGCAAGTTTCTTATGCTCTACAGCACTCAAATGGGTCTCTTGCAATAAAGCAATGTGGGTGCCCTTTCGCTTAAGCCCCTGGAGAATTTTTGTACGTTTAATCGGCGACCCAATGCCGCCCACATTCCAAGAAACTATCTTAATCTCAGGCATGTGACACCCCTGAAGATTACCAATGGCGATAACATTAAGTGTTGCTCCCGGAGGTGCCCAGCCTCACCTCCAGGGCCCTCGCCCACCCCCACCGCTGCACCAAGCTCCCAAGTGTAGAGAACCAACCTCCCCCCTGTAGTGCCTTCTAAAAGAAAGAGTGTGCTATCCCTACCCCCTACCCCAACCCTCCCACCCGCCCCACTGTGGCTCATTTCCCTCCCCCTACCCCTACCCCTGCCCAACCCTTCCCCCCAACAACACTCCCCCCCCACCCCCTCCCATCCCATAGCAAAACCTACCTCCCCGCTACCGACCTACCCCCCACCCCCAACTTACAAATGAGCACCCCAACCGCTAGAGGTGGGGCTTGACTTCGGGCCCGGCCCTGCAGGGCCACCCCAACCCCCCCCCAGCAATGCAAGCATAGCACACAATACCCGTCCCAGCAACAAATACATAACTTCCCACACAAGCAGCAAATATCCCCACCAAACATCCAACATCCCCATGGCCAAGACCCGCTTAGGGGACCACCAGCAAACAATAAAGGACCCCTTATCCCCCCCCCTCCCAAGTATCAAAGCAGCCCCAAAGCTCCAAACAAAGTGAGTATTAAGAAATCCCAAACATATACTAGGTATGGCCATTTACAGCAAACCATGCCAAAGAGTTCAGTGGGGGTGCATCTGAAGTAAGGTCGTCCCGAGTAACGCAGGAAACCATGCTCTCAAGTGGCCTCCTCCCGGGCCGGCGAGGACGCTGGTCGCCGGTTCAGAGCGTCCAGAAAGGCCTGCGCATCTCCGAACTCTGTGAAGACATGGTTGACACCCGAATGTGATATGCGCAGGGTAGCAGGAAATGCCAGCGTGAACCTCAGTTTCCTCTGGAAGAGAGCAGAGCAAATTGGCGCGAATCTCTTGCGTTTGGCAGCAACGGCTGCTGAGTAGTCCTGAAAAAGTAGAATTTTATGGCTCTCAAAAAATACTTCCCGCTTCTGCCGAAAGGCCTGAAGAAGTTGCAGCTTATGTTGGAAGTTCAGAATGCGGGCAATAACCACCCGCGGGCGCGGGCGGGACTCGAGCTTCGGCCCCAGTCTATGCGCACGCTCCACTTTCAACGGACCCACCAAGGCATCAAGACCCAGAGTTTTAGGTAGCCAAGTTTCCACCAAGGGCAAAAGGAGAGCATCCGTGGTGGATTCCGGTATCCCCACCAACCGTAAGTTATTCCTCCGGGACCGATTCTCGAGGTCCTCCACCTTCTCCATTAAAGCAGCTATCTGTGCCTGTTGTGCCTCGTGCTCTCCGGCCCCGCTTCCCCCGACATCTTCCAATGCAGAAACACGATGCTCCACCTCCTCCATTTGTTGACCAAGGTCTGCTAAAGCCGTCCCCATAGAGTCGAGCTTGTTAAGGATGCGGTCAAATTTAGGGTCCAGATGTTTTACAACCTCTTTAGCCAATTCTGCAGTTGCAGAATCAACGCTCTCCGCTCCCGGCGAGGCCGGATTAAGGCCGCCAGGCAGCACGGTCCCGGCTCGGGTATTTTTCTCCCGCTCCTTTTTCGGCGGTGGAGGCATTTTGCGCTGCGGTTTCGCTGCCACCGTACCCCGTATAAGTTGCCCAGGAGTGTGGGACTCAACTGCTCACCTTCCACGGGTAAATTTAGCAAGGTTTAATCTGTAAGGTTGAGGCGGCCCTGGAGCAAGCAGAGTTCACGTCCTCACTCGCTCATGAGCCACCGGAAGTCTCCCATGTATGCCTTTTTAAGACGGTAGATGACCCGAAGGAGCCCCGCAGCCCCCCCCCCCCGGAGGATCCGGAGAAAGGACAGCCCTGCAACCTTAGCCGCGCACGCCGCCGCTACGCGGCCTGGCCCACAGAAGTTTCGCGCCAAAACGCGCTCAGGCACCTTCGCTACGGGAACTGAAACCGCCTTACCTGCTCCGTCGGCCAAGAAATTTTCCCGGAGGCACCCTCTCTGTGTGCGCTCACAGTCGGCTCCGGAGACGCTCCCTTTGCTCCGGAGGAAACCACCAGCCCTGCTCCTCCGCAAAGGAAGCTGCTGACTCCGTGCAATGGCTGAGGGCTGCCGGGCGCACTCGCAGGCAAACACCTCTGCTTGGCGCTGGCAGAGCCCTGCCTCCCTCTATTCCGCTCAAAATTGCTCCTGAGCTGAAAAAACGGGCTCTGCAGATACCGGGAAGAGGCCTCTGGTGCAACAGCCCCCTGCTAACAGAAGGAAGAGGGAGGAGACAGGCGGAAGAAAGGCAAAAGATCAACGGCGAGAGGACTGGTCTGCTCAAAATTTAAAGACACAGTTATCCCCCAATTATACACTGCTTCCTACAGAAAATAAAAGCCTATGGTCAAAGTCAACTGCAAAAAAAATTCAATTCAGAAGTGTTTCTCCAGCGAGCCCAGACCCCCGGGCTCCCTATCTATCCAGCTGCTTGGAGACTGAGGTAACTGGTGGCAGGAGGCGGTTTTCGGGCAGATATACCACTGATGTCACAAAAGAGGCGTTTCTCAGTCTCCAAGCTGCTGGATCAGATAGGCAACCCAGAGGTCTCGGGACTAGACTGGGGACACGATCAGGAACAAAGGCTTTGCTGAAATCCAGGTAGATGACATCTATCGCATGCCCTTGATCTAGTTCTCTGGTCACCCAGTCAAAGAACTCAATCAGATTTGTTTGGCAAGATCGTCCTTTGGTAAAACCATGTTGCCTCGGATCATGCAACCTGTTGGTTTCGAGGAAGTCCACTATTTGCTCTTTCAGGAGTGCCTCCATTACTTTTCCCTCCACCGAGGTAAGGCTAACTGGCCTGTAGTTTGTTACTTCTTCCCTATTACCACTTTTGTGGAGAGGTACCACATCAGCCCTTCTCTAGTCCTGTGGAACTTCTTGTGTCTCCAAGGATCTATTAAAAACATCCTTTAAAGGCCCTGCAAGAACCTCTCTGAGATCTTTCAGTATCCTGGGATGTATCCCATCTGGTCCCATAGAGTTGTCCACTTTCAGTTCTGCAAGCTGTTCTAACACATCTACTCCATTCACATTTGTATATTTGTCAATCACAGCTGGTCCTTCTCCAGGATTTTCTAGTGAAAACAGAGCAGAAGTATTTGTTTAGCATTTTTGCTTTTTCAATGTCACTTTCCACGAATTTGTTCCCAGCACTTTTGAGTCCTGCATTTCTACCTCTGATTTTCCTCCTCTCCTGAATATACCTGAAAAAAGTCTTGTTGCCACATTTCACATCTTTAGCCATCTTTTCTTCTGCCTTTGATTTTGCTATCCTTATTTCTCTTTTTGTCTCTTATTTGATCCTGTATTCTTTTCTGTGTTCCTCTGTTTGCGAGTTTCTGAATTTTGTGAAAGCTGTGTTTTTTGCCTTTATTTGTGCAGCCACTTCTTTGGAGAACCAAATAGGGTTTTTTCCTCTTGTTTTTATTTGTCTTCTTTAATTCAGCCCATTGCAAGTCTACTTACCGTATCCCCTCCCACCCTACCAACTGCTCCTTCAGGTACTTGGCCATTTTACTGTAGTTAGCAGTTTTTGAAGTCTAAGAGTGAGTTTGCTGTGATTGGATTCCACCATGGCTTTTATCTCAAACCACACCGTGTGATCATCACTGCTGCTCACATCGGCACCCACCTGGTTATTCGACACGCTATCTCTGTTGGTGAGCACTAAATCCAGGACGGAGTTCTCCCTGGTCGGTTCCATCACCATTTGTTTAAGTAACACATCTTGGAAGGCATCCACAATTGTTTTACTTCTTTCCAGTTTTGCAGAAGAAATACTCCAATCCACATCGGGTAGATTAAAGTCACCCAATATGATCACTTCCCCCTTCATGGCTATCTTTGCAATGTCAACATTCAATTCACTATCCATTTCTTCAGTTTGAGTTGGAGGCCTGTAGACCACACCAGTATGGATGACAGTGCCATCTCCTCTTTCCAACACAATCCAGAATGCTTCTTCTTTTCCCCACGTCCCCTGCATTTCAGCAGCTTTAATATTGCTTTTGACATACAAGGCGGCTACTCCTCCTTTTCTACCCTCTCTCTCTCTCTCTTCTAAATAGATTATAGCCAGCTATGGCTATATACCATTCATGAAACTCGTTAAACCATATTTTTGTAATGGCCACAATGTCCAAGTCCATTTCCACCATTAGGGCCTTCCAGATCAGGAATTTTGTTGGCTAGGCTTCAAGCATTTGTACTCATTGCTTTCCAGCATTTGTTGAATGGCTTGCCTGCTTTTTGCATGGATTTTGTTCTACACGCCCCTTCCCGCTTGTCATTGATGTGTTGTTCAAAAGTGTGGCTGTTTCCAATGTTGTTTTACTTTTGCTGAGTGACATACTTAACTTGCCATTCTCCATCCATCACTCCCTTTCCCTAGTTTAAATGCCTGTCCACATACTGCCTGAATTTTTCACTTAGGATCCATTTCCCTGTGGCAGAGAGATGTAGTCCATCAGTACAGTATAGTCTCTTGCTGATCCATGTGTTTCCCCAGTCACCTATCTCTCTAAATCCTTCCTGTTTGCACTATGTTTGGAGCCATGTATTAAAGTTGTTTATACAATGCAGCCTTTCTGCCCCCTAACCATGAACAGGTAGAACTTCTGAGAATTTAGCAATGGGCTTGAGTTTCTCTCCCAGAGTCTGCAGAGGCACTATCTTTAGCCAGGTCACTTGTATCCAAGTAGATGACAATATCAATTTTGGAGTGCTCGCTTTCTGCACTAACTAAACCAACAATTTGGTTTGTATTCCTACTGGCTGAAGAGCCTAGGAGGCATTTGACCATCCTCTCTCCTTTGAGCTGTGTTCCCAAGTTGGTGCCTCTGATGATGAAATGTCCAAGGAGTAGTAGTTTTCTGTTTTGTGATTATTTTTCTTCCTATTTGGTACATTATCAGTAGATTTGGCATTAAGTCTATCATTTAAGGGCACTTCAATTTCCATGGATTGGGCACCCTCATTATCCAAGGCAGAGAAAGAGTAGTTACTCACCTGTAACAGGTGTTCTCCAGGAGCAGCAGGAATCAGTCCTCACATATGGGTATCATCGACGCCGATGAAGCCCCAGCGGAGCATTTCCCCAGCTTTCCATGAAAGCCTTTGGGAATGCAGGCACGTATGCGCGGTTCCCTTCCCGCCTAAAGGTGCCATCTTACCTCAGTCAAATGACACAGCTAAGAACAGCACACAAAAATGTAAAACAAACTATGTATAACTGCAACTCCAAGGGGAGGAGGGAGGGTTGTGAGGACCGATTTCTGCTGCTCCTGGAGAACACCTGTTACAGGTGAGTAACTACTCTTTCTCCAGGACCAAGCAGGAAGTCAGTCCTCACATATGGGTGACTCCCTAGCTCTGGGCTACCAGGAACCCAGGCTGAACAAGAGAACTCCCTCTAGTCACAGCATCAAAGAAAGGCTTTCAAGGACACAACCTCCACCGGTAGCCCAACAGAGGGCAGGAGTTGCCTAAACCTCAAAGAGATTCCGGAGTACTGCTTGGCCAAAAGCACTGTCCCTACGGAACTCCCTCTCTAGACAGTAATGGGCCGCAAAAGTCTGGCTTGAAGACCAAGTTGCAGCCCTGCAGATGTCTACCAAGGGCACAGAGCGGAGATGAGCCACTGAGGCAGCCATTGCCCTGACACGATGGGCCGTGACCCTACCCTGCAAAGGAAGGTCAGCCGCCTTGTAAGCCCAGGTGATACAAGTCAGCCACCCAGATGGACAAGGTACGCTTGGACACAGCCAATCCCAACTTATTGGGGTCAAAGGAAACGAAGAGCTGAGTAGCCCTTCTATGTCCCTGCGTATGGTCAAGGTAGAAGGATAAGGCCCTCCTACAGTCCAGGGTATGCAGGACTGCTTCAGCCTGGCTAGCATGAGGCCTAGGGAAGAATGTTGGAAAAACCACCTCCTGGTTGAGGTGGAAAGAGGAGACAACTTTAGGGAGGAACTTTGGATGAGTCCTGAGGACTACCCTGTTCCTATAAATCGTGGTGTAAGGTCTATCACAGACCAGGGCCTGAAGCTTACTCACTCGCCTAGCCGAGGTGAGGGCTATCAGGAAGAGAGTCTTCCAGGAAAGGAAGCGTAGAGGGCAAGTAGCCATCGGCTCAAAGGGTGGGCGAGTCAGTTGCTGCAAGACCACATTCAACTCCCACTCAGGAGCAGGAGGACGGATGGGGGGCTTGAGCAAAAGCAAGCCCCTGAGAAAGCGGGACACCAAGGGGTGACCTGACAGAGAATGTCCCTCCACCAGTGAGTGGTGAGCTGCTAGAGCTGAGAGGTGGACCTGAACAGAATTGGACTTAAGTCCCTGATTTGATAAGTGCAGTAAGTACTGAAGCACTACTGGCACAGTACAGGAGAAAGGATCCTCTGTACGAAGCTGACACCACACAGAAAACCTCTTCCATTTGAGGGCATAGGTTTTCCTAGTGGACTGTTTCCTAGAGCCTAGGACAACCTCCTCAACTTCCTGAGGCAGGCCCCAGGGAGCCAAAACTACCCTTGCAGCCTCCAGGCCATCAAATTGAGAGCTTTGAGATTGGGGTGCAGACGGGAACCCTGCTCCTGTGAGAGAAGGTCGGGTTGCAACCCCAGAGGTAGTGGGGAATCCACTGCCAGTTGAAGCAGAAGTGGAAACCAAGGCTGCCTCGGCCACCTGGGAGCTACCAGCAGGACTGAGGCCTTGTCCTGAAGAGTCTTGAAAAGAGTTCGGGCCACCAAGGGCGTGGGAGGAAACGCATACAGGAGGCCCTGAGACCAGGACATCAGAAAAGCATCTGGTGCTATCCTTAGAGGATGCGGGTGCCTGGAGCAGAACTTGGGCAGTTGCTTGTTCAGCGGACTGGCAAAGAGATCTATCCAAGGGAGACCCCACTTCAGAAAGATCTTCTGAACAACCAAGGGATGCAGCTGCCACTCGTGGGGCTGCAGAATTCTGCTCAACCGGTCGGCCAGGCAGTTCTCCTGGCCTGGAAGGTACACCGCCTTGAGAAGCATGTTGTGCTTTAGGGCAAAGGAACAAAGGTCTTGAGTCTCCCGACAAAAGAGCTTTGACCCACTCCCTCCCTGTTTGTTCACATAAAACATGGCTACCTGGTTGTCTGTTTGAATCAAGACTGAGCGGTGAGCTAGGGCAGGAGAAAAAGCCTTGAGAGCTAAAGGTTCCAGGAGATTGATCTGTTGGGCTGCCTCCCAGGAAGACCAGAGGCCTTGAGTGCACTTGTCCAGACAATGAGCACCCCAGCCCTGCAGAGAGCCGTCGGTGGTGAGGACCACCGAGTATTCTGGCATTTGGAAGGGCATCCCCTTCAGCAGATTGGGTGGATGTAGCCACCAGCTGAGGGAGGCCAAAAGGGGTTTGGACACCCTTATCCTGTCTCGTAGGCGGCCTCTGGCCTGAGACCACTGAGTCCGAAGGCACCACTGTGCAGGCCTCATATGGAGCCTGGCAGTGGGAGTCACATGCACTGTCGAAGCCATGTGGCCCAGAAGCCTGAGGCAGAGTCTGGCGGAGACTAGGGACCTGTTTAGAAACTGTTTGGCCACATCCATCAGTCTTTTGCCTTTGCCAGTTGAGAATCCAACCTTGCCCCTATGAACTCCAAGTTCTGGGAGGGGATCAAAGTGGACTTTGCGAAGTTTATGACAAAGCCCATGTTTTGAAGCAGAGCAATGGTTCTGAGGGTGGCTTGTCTGGCCTCCAGGGACGTCTGACCCCTGATGAGCCAGTCGTCCAGATAGGGAAAGACAAAGATGCCTTGATTTCTCAGGTAGGCCGCAACCACTGCCAGGCACTTGGTAAAGACCCTGGGAGCGGAGGTCAGGCCAAAAGGTAGTACTCTGTACTGATAATGGTTTCCTCCCACAATGAACCTGAGGTGCTTTCTGTGGTCTGGATGAATGAGGATGTGAGTGTTCGCATCCTTTAGATCTAAGGAGCATAGCCAATCTCCCTGCTGGAGGTAGGGCAGAAGTGTTCCAAGAGTAAGCATCTTGAACTTTTCTTTCTCTAGGAACTTGATGAGGTTCCTGAGGTCCAGAATGGGTCGAAGGCCACCGGTCCTTTTGGGTACCAGGAAATACCTGGAGTAGACCTTGCAAGTGGGGAGGCACAGGCTCCACAGCCCTGTCCAACAGACCTTGGAGCTCTTGAAGGAGAAGGTCTGTGTGCAGGGGAGGCCTCAAGGGCTCCCCTGGGAAGTAAGGAGGCGGCAGTTGATGAAAATGCAGGGCATAGCCCTTTTGGACTATGTCCAGCACCCAACTGTCGGTGGTAATGAGAGGCCACTGGTGGGCAAAGAGTACAAGGCGACCGCCTGTGCAGGGCTGGGAAAGCAGGGACGGAGTGGCTACGCTCAAGGAGTCAAAATCCCCCACCCTGCTGAGTGGAAGCAGGGGCAGAAGGCTTGGGGGTCCTCTGCCTACGGGGCCCATTACCCTGGCCCTTGGCTTGCTGACCCTGGGGGGCAGCTTGGGCAGCCTGATACTGAGGGTACTGTTTGTAGGCAGTGCCCTTCCTTGGGTAAAAGGACTTTTTACCCGAGCCCTTCTTTTTATGTGAAGGGGCAGAGGTCTTCCTCGACAGCCTTGTCCAGGTAAGGTGCTCGGTCTCGAGCTGAGCGGCCTTCTCGGTCACGGGTTTGCCAGAAAGGTTCTCACCTCAGCAGGGGACAAAGACCAACTTGTCCTGAACCCATGGCTCGAGGTCCGATGACTGCAGCCACGACTAGCGTCGAGCCGCGATGCCGGCAGCCGCAACTCATTGGTACCAACATGCTGTCTTGGTACATGTTGGTACCAATGACATGGGAAAATGTGGTAGGGAAGTTCTGGAGGCTAAATTTAAGCTTTTAGGTAGGAAGTTGAAATCCAGAACTTCCAGGATAGCGTTCTCCGAAATGCTTCCTGTTCCACGTGCAGGACCCAAAAGACAGGCAGAGCTCCGGAGTCTCAATGCGTGGATGAGACAATGGTGCAAGGATGAGGGTTTTGGATTTGTTAGGAACTGGGCAACATTCTGGGGAAAGGGGGGGCTCTTCCGATGGGATGGGCTTCACCTTAATCAGGATGGGACCAGACTGCTGGCATTAACCTTTAAAAAAGAGATAGAGAAGCTTTTAAACTAGGAAATAGGGGAAAGCTGACAGTCACCCAGGAGTGCATGGTTCGGACGAAGGTATCCTTGAAGGATACTACCAAAAGCAGTGAGGTTCCAAAAGGGAGTATAGTAGCCCAAATGCCCTTGAGTAAGGACCAGACAGAGCATAAAGATTCCAAATTACCCCTGCCTACCAATAGCCAGATTAATATGAATAAAATACAGTCTCTAAAATGCTTGTATGCCAATGCTAGAAGTCTAAACAATAAGATGGGAGAGTTAGAATATATAGCACTAAATGAGAGGTTAGATATGATTGCACTCTCAGAGACATGGTGGAAGGAGGATAACCAGTGGGACACTGTGATACCTGGATACAAACTATATCGTAATGATAGAGCTGATCAAATTGGTGGAGGGGTTGCGTTCTATGTTAGAGAGGGCATTGAGTCAGAAAGGATTAAAGTTTTGCAGGGAACAAAATTTGCTGTAGAATCTCTATGGATTGAAATTCCATTTATGAAGGGGAAGGTGATGGCAGTGGGAGTATACTATCGACCACCTGGCCAGAATGAACAAATGGATGATGAAATGCTCAAAGAAATCAAGGAAGCTAACAAAAGTCACAACAGAGTAGTAATAATGGGTGATTTCAATTACCCCAGTATCGACTGGGTCAGTGTCACAGCAGGACAAGCTAAAGAGATAAAGTTTCTAGATGGAATAAATGACTGCTTCTTGGAGCAGCTGGTTCATGAACCGACCAGAGGGGAAGCCATACTGGACCTAGTCCTTAGTGGAACGCCAGATCTGGTGCAAGAAATAAGGGTGTTGGGACCACTTGGCAATAGTGATCATAGTATGATCATGTTTGATTTAATTAGTGGAGGACAGATAGTAAAGGCATCCACAGTACTACCTTTTAACTTTCAAAAGGGAGACTATGATAGAATGAGGAATATAGTTAGGAAAAAACTAAAAGGAGCGGTTCCAAAGGTTAAAGACTTACAGCAAGCTTGGGTGTTATTTAAAAATACTATCCTCGAAGCCCAGACCAGCTGTATTCCACGCATTAAGAAAAGTGGAAGAAAGTCCAAAAAACTGCCAGCATGGTTTAAAGGTGAGGTCAGAGAGGCTGTTGCTGCCAAAAAAGCAACCTTCAGGAAATGGAAAAAAAGAACCAAATGATGAAAACTGGAAACAGCACAAGCACTGGCAAGTTAAATGCAAAGGATTGATAAGGCAGGCAAAGCAGGAATTTGAGAAGAAACTTGCTACGGAAGCAAAAACACGAAATAAAGACTTTTTCAAGTACATTCGTAGCAAACGGCCTGTGACAGAGTCAATTGGACCATTAGATGATAGAGGGGTAAAAGGGGCAGTAAGAGGAAACAAGGCTATAGCAGAGAGACTGAATGAATTCTTTGCTTCGGTCTTTACTGAGGAAGATGTAGGGATGTTACCCAAGACTGAAGTGGTATTTAAAGGTGATACTGCAGATGAATTGAGAGAAATATCGCTACATCGGGAAGATATATTACAACTATTTGATAAACTGAATAGTAGCAAATCACCTGGACCGGATGGTATACATCCCAGAGTGTTGAAAGAACTGAAATATGAGATTGCAGACCTGCTATTGGTAATCTGTGAACTTTCATTAAAATCATCTGTAATACCTGAAGATTGGAGGGTCGCCAACGTAACACCAATTTTTAAAAAGGGTTCCAGGGGTGACCCAGGAAATTACAGACCGGTGAGCCTGACGTCAGTACCAGGGAAAATGGTAGAAACCATCATAAAGAACAAAATTACACAGCATGTAGATAGTCATGGCCTAATGGGAGACAACCAACATGGCTTTAGACAAGGAAGATCTTGTCTTACTAATCGGATACTTTTGGCGAAGCTAAAAAGTCATGGGATAGGAGGCAGTGTACTATTGTGGATCGGGAACTGGTTAAAAGATAGAAAGCAGAGGGTAGGGCTAAATGGCCAATATTCCCAATGGAAAAAGGTGAATAGTGGAGTACCCCAGGGATCTGTACTGGGTCCGCTGCTTTTTGACATATTCATAAATGACCTGGAAAAGGGAATAACTAATGAGGTTATCAAATTTGCAGATGACACAAAACTGTTTAAAGTTGTTAAAACCCAAGAGGATTGTGGAAAACTGCAGGAGGATCTGGATAAATTGGAAGAATGGGCATCCAAATGGCAGATGAAATTTAATGTGGACAACTGCAAAGTTATGCACCTAGGAAAGAACAACCCACACTATAGTTACACGATGCAAGGCTCCACATTAGAAACCACCACCCAGGAAAAAGATTTAGGAGTCATTGTGGATAATATGTTAAAACCCTCCGCCCAGTGTGCAGCGGCGGCCAAGAAAGCAAATAGAATGCTAGGTATCATAAGGAAAGGGATGGAGAACAAAACAAAGGATATTATAATGCCTCTGTATCGCTCCATGGTACGACCGCACCTTGAATATTGTGTGCAATTCTGGTCACCGTATCTTAAAAAGGACATAGCGTTATTAGAAAAAGTACAGAGAAGAGCCACCAAATTGGTGAAGGGGATGGAAGGCTACTCCTATGAAGAGAGGCTAAGAAGGTTAGGGCTCTTTAGCCTGGAGAAGAGACGGCTGAGGGGAGATATGATAGAGGTCTATAAATTAATGAATGGAGTGGAACGGATAAACGTGGATCAATTGTTTACGCTATCAGAGTATAGAAAGACTAGGGGACATGTAATGAAGCTACAGGGTAAACTATTTAAGACAAATAAGAGAAAATATTTTTTCACTCAACGTGTAATCAAACTCTGGAATCTGTTACCGGAGGATGTAGTAAGGGCTGTTAGTATAGCTGGGTTTAAAAAAGGTTTGGACAAGTTCCTGGAGGAAAGGTCCATAAACCACTATTAAAAAGGGACCCAGGATATCAATGCTTGACCCAGTACAAGCATTGTGGAACCTGTGTCTTTTGGGGATATTGCTAGGTACGTATAACCTAGATTGGCCACCGTTGGAAACAGGATACTGGGCTTGATGGACCTCGGTCTGACCCAGTATGGCATGTCTTATGTTCTTATGTTCTTAACTCGGGCCGAAGCCTCGAAGCTATCGTAGGCAGCGCGGGAAATGAACTTGGAGCATTCCCGAATCCCCGAGGACAAGGTCTTAAATCTCTGCAAGGGTTCCCCGGAGAGACCAGCAGAGAATCCGGCCAATTCTTTGGCCAGGTCTCGCAAGTACATGCCCATGTACAGCTGGTAAGACTGGACACGGCAAGCAAGCATAGACCCCTGGAAGCACTTTCTACCGACGCCATCGAGGCTGCAGGCCTCCCTGCCAGGGGGCACCGCAGAGTGCATCTTCTGGCTCTTCAGACGATGCATGGCCGATTCCACAACCATGGAATGGTGTGGTAGCTGTGCTTTCTGGAAACCAGGGTTTTTGCGGAGTCGATAGATGGAATCGACTCGCTTGCTCAGAACCGGCGCCGAGGCCGGTGCCTCCCACATCCGGAAGAGGAGCCGTTCCAGCATCGGAGGAACCGGGACAGTAAAGGCTTCCTTCGGAGGAGAGTCGTACTGTAGAGCATCGAGTTCCTCGGCTCGAGGCTCTTCCTTGGGATCGGCAGGGATAGCCAAGGCAGCGGCCATATCCCGGACGAACTCCGAGAACCTAGTGTCCTCCGGAGGGGATCTACTCCGGGGCTCAGACTGCGGTGAGTCCGACGGGACGCACCGAGTCTTAAAAGTATCGGGAGACTCCTTGTCCTCCGTCTCCCAGGCTGACTCTTCCGAGGAGGAGTCAGGGTCCGACCCCGCGGGGCCCCGAGGCACCCGCCCCGACGCCGGGGGCACCGGTGTCGACACCCTCGGTCCCGAACGGGAGGTCGAGGGAGACCTCGACCGAGGACGACTTCGAGCCATGAGGGTCTCGAGTATCGGCTCGGTCTCCGGGGTTGACTTCGAAGTCGACGTCCCGGTGGTCGGGGCAGATGCACCAGACAGGCTGGCCATCAGTGCCCGCTGCTGCTCCATGAAGGCAGACAATCTGCACTCCAAGGCTGTCATCCTGAGACTCAGCTCGGGAGACGCAGCAACCACCGACTTGGGCCCCGGCGGCGCTGGGCCCGACGTCGGCTCTCTGGGAGGAGAGTCCACGAGGACTACGGGGCTTACGTGTCCAGCAGACTCCGGCTCCACGCGAGGAACTTTGGCAGGCTTCTCTTGGTCCACGGGCCCGGGACGGCAGTCGGGGGTCTTAGACTTAGCTCTCGAGGGACCAGGGACCTCCTCTGATGCCGCCCTCGAGGGACCAGGGACCTCCTCCGACGTCGCCCTTCAGGGACCAGGGACCTCCTCCGACGCCGCCCTCGCGAGCCGCTTCTTCCTCTTACGTTCCCGGTCGGGGGCCCCCTGTCCGAGGAGCTTTGACGGCGCTCGGGATCGGAATCCCGACATGTCGAGGCCTCAGATGAGGTCCGGGCCCGGCCGGAGGCAGAGTCCGAGAAAAACCTCTACTTCTGATGCTGTCGACTTTTAAGTGCCTTGGAAGACATCTTCCCACATGGCACACACGACTTGGGGTCGTGGTCAGGGCCAAGGCACCAAAGGCAGCAGTCGTGTGTGTCGGTGAGAGACATAAGTTTCTTACACCGATCACACTTTTTGAAACCACTGGAAGCCATCGGGGAAAAAAGAGCCCCTGCGAGGTCAAAAGACCGGCCTTCCAGGAAAAAATGAAAAAAGGGGCGCGAACGCCAGCCACGAAAAGCAAAAACCGAAAAAGAAATAAGAGGGCTCGATACCGGTGTACCGAACCCGGCGGGAGGGGAACCGGCGTCGAACCAGAGAAAAATAGCGAAAAATCGCCAAAGAAAAAATCACTTTTATCCAGGGGAACAGGACACACGTCCGGTGGGCTTCTCGGAAAAAAAGAGACTGAGGTAAGATGGCACCTTTAGGCAGGAAGGGAACCGCGCATGCGTGCCTGCATTCCCGAAGGCTTTCATGGAAAGCTGGGGAAATGCTCCGCTGGTGCTTCATCGGCACCAATGACATCCATATGTGAGGACTGATTCCTGCTTGGTCCTGGAGAAGGCATTATGCAGGGTTATCACTTGATGTATAGGGTGTCTCTGTGTTACAGGTTGCAACCTATCAGAGCCCACTGTGATCCATTTGTTCCTGGGCTGTTTGATTCTTTGTGGAAGCGGTGGTGGATTTTATTCAGTTTGTAACCTAGAGGAAGTGTGTTTAATTGCAGCTAATTCTTCCCTTAGTAGAGTCAATTCTTTATGCATAGCAAGTAACTTGAGGCATATAGGGCAAGCTCTTAGGCTCCAAATGTTTCTTCTTAGAATGAAAGCACCACAGTTATTGCATTGAATACACTACATTCTGACTCAGCTGTCCTAGAAGAAGAAAAAGAGAAAAAGTGGGTGTAACATCTAATTAAAGGACAGATGTCAATATATATGATGCCTATATATAAAATGCAACCCAGGGGTGGGTGAGTGAGGGATAGAGTGGGTGGGAAGTTAAGTGCCCCGACCAGTAGGCCTTCTATGAACTGAGGGCACACTCAGATATCTAATTTAAAGGCTATGCAAGGAACATAGGTATGTAAGAGAAGGCTATGGGCTCCTTGATCCAATGGGAAATGGATGCCTTGGATGCTGCCTCACCCTTATGTGGCCCTCCAAACACCACCAACAGGCGCTCCAACTTATAGAAGGGATCAGCGCTAGCCAGTTACCTCCATAACACCTGATGCACGTCCAGGTGCCTCAGGAAGGGATCCTATGTATCTGTCCCTTAGAGCGGAAGAGAGACAGTCTGATTCAGGTGGAACACTGATAGCACCTTCTACAAAGGAAGGAACTGGATGCAAGACCACCCTTTCCTTCGTTATCTGAGATATGGCTCCCTGCATGACAGCGCCTGGAGCTTCAAGATCCTCCTGGCCGAACAAATGCCAACCAAAAACAGTCTTTAATGTCAAGTCCTTCAGAGTGCAGTCCCCCCAACGGCTCAAATGGTGGCTCTATCAAGGTGGACGCAGCTCCTGATTGAGGTCCCATGGCGGCACGATCGAATGTACCGGCAGTCTTATCTCCATTACTGCTCTGAGAAAATCGAACTACATCCGGATGCGAGGCTAAAAGCACTCCTCTAATTCTGCCCCTATAGCATGAAAGGGTATCCACCTGCACCCTTAAAGAATTTCAGGTCAATCCCTTGTCCATACCTGTCTGCAGAAAAACACCAGAATCTCTGGCACCAAGGTCTGCATCACGGAAGTACCTCGTGCCTCACACCAATGTTCAAACACCCTCCACCCCCGCACATATGCCAGTTTCGTCGATCAGGGTCGCCATCACTGAAGGTGTATAGCCTTTCTTTCTTAATCGTGCCCTCTCAAGAGCCATGCCATAAGTAAGAACCGACCCACCTGTGGGTCTTTGGCTTAGGAGATCCTGATGAGCCGGAAGGCACCATGGCCTGTCTGTTATTTGTACCAGATCTGCATACCACCGCCGCCTTGGCCAGTCAGGGACAATCATCAGCATCAGCACCAACCTCACATGTATCTCTATCCGTTGCACTACTCAGCCGATGAGAGGCCAGGAGAGGAAGAGATACAGGAGCCCTTCCGACATGCACTCTCTCTGCCTGCTGTAAAACTGCTTCACTTTGGTTGACTCGAAGGTGGCCATCAGATCCTTGGTTGGCTGTCCCCAGTGGTTCAACAACTGTCAAAAGATGCTCCGATTGAGTGTCCACTCCGCCAGATCAATTCACACTCTGCTGAAATAATCTGCTTCTAAATTCTCTCGCCTGACCACATGCGCTGCCCACAGCACAACCAGATTGATCTCCGTCCAGTCTATCAATGGACCGGCTTCTTCTTCCAGTTGCACACTGCCTGTACCGCCCTGCCGGTTCATGTATGCCACCATCGCGGCGTTGTCCAAGAACACGTGCACTGCCTTTCCGTAACCCGGTCCTGAAAGCCTTGCAGGGCCAGGAACACCACTCAGCTCCAGATGATTTATGGGCCACTGCTTTTTCCATTCCTTCCAGAGTCCCTGCGCAAACTGAACTTCGCAATGTGTCCCCAACCGACTAGGCTGGCATCCATCAAAAGTTGCACCCAGTGAGGTATCTCAAGGGGCATGCCCTTCAGCAGCCTGTTTGAAGCCACCAGAGGAGACCGACCAGGGCTTCCTCCGTGCAAGGCAGGTGCCTTGAAAGGGGATGCAGCTGCAGCGACCACCTGGCAGAAGAGCTCTCTGTAATGGTCGCATGTGTGCTCGCGCCTATGGGACCATCTCGATCAACACTACCATGGAGCCCAACACTTGTAAATAAGTGCCAGATCTGCATCTATAGCTTGTGCGCTCGCACTAATCGGTAGCAACACTCGTCCCACGTCCATCTGAAACTCAGCCCCAAGATATTCCAGGTCTTGCGATGGCATGATCCGACTCTTGGCGAAATTGACTACCCAAATGAGGCTCTGGAGGAACGCAATGACCTGCTCCATCATCCTTTTGCTCTCCGAGGGTCTTTGCCCTTATGAGCCAATCATCAAGGTACGGGTGGACCAGGATTCCTTCTTGTCTCAGTGCCGCTGCCATGGCCACCATAACCTTGGTGAAGATCTGAAGCGCAGTCGCTAGCCCGAAAGGCAGCGCCAAAAACTGAAAAAGCCCCCCAGACACCACGAATCTGAGAAATCGCTGATGCTCCTGTCGCACTGGAATATGGAGGTAAGCCTTAGTGAGGTTGAGGAAAGTCAGGCACTCCCCTACCCGCACCGTCACTATCACTGACCGTAATGTCTCCATATGAAAGTGTGGTACCTGTAGGGTTCGATTTACATCTTGAGGTCTAGGATGGGACAGGAGGTACCCTCATTCTTTGGTACTATGAAAAAGATGGTGTATCGACCACATCCGCATTGGCAGTGGGGCACTTCCACCACCACCTGCATGCCTAGCAGCCACTGCAGCGTTTTCCTCACTGCTTCCCACTTTGGGCACTGCTTCAAAAGTTCCCTGTCTGCCCATAACACCACAAAACAAATGCCTAAAGAAATTGTCTGGCTGACAGAGGACCTCCCTTATCATTGCCGCATCTGCCCCAGACTGCCGTTTCCCGTGCTCACCTAAAATGGCCGCTGCTACACGCAGCTCCCTCAGCCTGCTCGCCAAATGCTTTAGCTCCCCTTGCTCCTTGCTCTTTCACTCACCAGCACGGGAATTACCCTCCCAACGCTCAGCCTGCTCCGGGACTTTGGCATCTGGCAGAAAACAGGCGGCGGAAACTCTGGTCTCCTGCGGTGTGATGACCCCATAACCTGCTCAACTCCACGGCTCTAGAGTAGTCACACATGCACTTCTGTGTCCAGCAAGCTAGGACTGCTCTCCAGCCCTGCATCAAAAAACGGACCCGCTAAGCAGATCTCTCCCATGGAGAGAGCTGTGAGGGCCTGGTGGATCACCCCAAATGCCCTGCTCAGTTAATGCAGCGGTTTACTACTGGACACACTGTGATCCGCTTCTGCAGGCTGCTACTAGCTCTGCCGCAGAGCTGTATGGGTGATCCTACCCTGCCTGTTCAATTTCTGGCAAGTATAAAACCATAAAACAAAAAAGATAAGACTCTTTCTGGCAATTTAAAAATAAATTGCTCTTCCAGTGAGTCCTAACGCAGGGATTCATGTTTCTCCAGCTGCTTGGAGACAGAGATACCTGGAGGCTGGAGGAGGAGCCAGCTGCCTATCTAGGGGGACTTCATGAAAATCATGACATGCTCTGCCGGGACTGAAATGGAGGAATGAAATGGAAAAAAATATTCATGTTTATTTAAAACATATATCTCCTCCCACTGTTCGTACCAATACTGTTTACCACAGAAATAAAGAGAAATTAGACTTACCTGCTAATTGTTGTTCCTTGAGGAACTCCAGTTCAGTCCCTCACCTCTGGGATGTAACAGAGCAGTAAACTATTGGGAGGGACCTGTCCACCCGGAGCACAAAACTGCCAACCCGAAACAGGTATCTCCCGCTGCTTGAACATCTAGGCAGTAATGTTTACTAAACGTATGCAAGGAAGACCAAGTGGCTGCTCTGCAAATCTCAACCGGTGGAACTAAGCTATGCTCCATCCACGAAGCCGTGTGCGCTCTAGTAGAATGAGTCCACAGCCCCAAGGGCACCTGATGACCTTGCAAGATATAAGCTGATGCTATTGCTTCACGAACCCATCTGGAAATTGAAGCTTTGGCCCCCATTTCACCTTTACGCAGCCCACCAAAGAGAACGAACAAATGGTCAGACATGCGGAACGACTCAGAGACCTTCAAGTATCGCCGAAGTACCCTCCTAATGTTTAACAAACGCAAAATATGGTCTGACGCGGTCTCCCCCGAAACACTCAAAATGGGCAAAGAGACCGACTGATTCACATGAAATGGCGAAACTACCTTTGGTAGGAAAGACGGTATGGGACGCAACACCACTTTTTCTCTAGAAAAAGTCAGAAACGGTTCCCGATAGGACAAAGCCTGCAACTCAGAGATTCGACGTGCAGAGCAAATGGCTATCAAAAATACTGTCTTCAAAGTCAAATCCTTTAGGGAAGCCTGATGCAAAGGCTCCCTTGTCAAGGCTCCTAAAACCAGGTTGAGATCCCACAGAGGAGAAACCACCCTGTGCAAAGGACAGACGGGATACCACTCAAGAAACGTACATCGGCATGGACCCCCAAAAGAACTCCTTGCACATTTCCTCGGTGACAGCTGCCAACTGCACCCTTAATGAACTGGCAGCCAATCCCTTATCAAACCCATCTTGCAAGAAACTCAACACTGTCGGTACAGATACTGAGGACGAACGAAACTGACGTTGAACACACCAGTCCTCAAAAACATGCCAGACGCGCACATATGCTAAAGGAAGTGGACCACTTTCTGGCCAGAAGCAAGGTGTCAATCGCCACCTTGGAATAACCCTTCTTCCTTAACCGAGCCTTTTCAATGGCCAAGCAGTAAGTGAGAACCAAGGTACCTGAGGGCATTCGTAGAGGACCCTGAAGCAGCAGATCCTCCCTTGGCAGCATCCGCCACAGTTCCCCGTCGAGCAGACGCACCAGATCAGTATACCACGGACGACGAGGCCAATCCGGAGCTACTAGAACCACTCTTCCCCGATGAGCCTCGATGCACTGTACCACTCGTCCTATGAGCGCCCAAGGGGGAAACACGTAGAGGAGACCGTGAGCGGGCCATTGTTGGGGTAAGGCATCTAGACCTTCCGACATTCGTTCTTGTCACCTGCTGTAAAAGCGACTGGCTTTGGCCGACCGAAAGGTCGCCATGAGATCCATAACAGGAGATACCCACTTCAGGACAATCTGAGCAAACACCTCTGGATGAAGCTCCCATTCTCTGCGATCCACTCGAACCCGGCTGAGAAAGTCCGCCGCCACATTGTCCGTTCCCACAATGTGCGCCGCCGACAAAGCCTGAAGCCGAGGCTCTACCCAATTGAGGAGACTTTCCACCTCCATTTCCAGAGCCGCGCTTCCCATGCCCCCTTGACGATTGAGGTACGCAACCATCGCGGCATTGTCCGAGAACACTCGAACCGCTCGACCCCATAAGATGGATTCGAAGGCCTGAAGCGCTAGAGCTACCGCTTGCAACTCCAGCCGATTGATGGACCATTTGGCTTCCTGTTTGGTCCAGCCGCCTTGCATGAAGAGCTCCACATCCTGCGAGACTGGCATCGGTTAACACTGGTATCCACTGCGGTTGTTCGAGAGGCATGCCCGCCACGATATTCTGCGGATGAAGCCGCCATTGAAGAGACTTCCGGACCCGCAATGGACAGGGGAGGCAGCTTGGACAGAGTTGTTCTGGTGAGACCATCGACGCAGCAGCGACCTCTGTAAGGGACGCATGTGAGCTCTGGCCCAAAGCACAACTTCCAGAGTCGCCGCCATTGTCTGCAGATAGTGCCAGGCCGATGGTGCAAGAGTCCACAAAACATCGCGCACCAGAAGCAGCAGGCCCTGGGCTCGGAGATCCGGCAGGAAAACCGATCCAACACGAGTGTCGAAGCGAACTCCCAAATACTCTAGAACTCGCATCGGAACCAATCGGTTCTTGGCCGTATTGATCACCCAACCGAGCCTCTGCAGGAGCTCTACCACTTTGTCAGTTGTACACTCTCTGCTCTGGACTTTGCCTGAATCAACCAGTCGTCGAGATAGGGATGAACTAATACTCCCTCCTTCTGAAAAGCTGTCGCCACCACCACCAGAACCTTGGTGAAGGTGAATGGAGCCATCACCAGACCGAAGGGCAACGCCTGAAACTGAAAATGCCCCCACAGTAGCGCAAATCTTAGAAACCTCTGATGCTTTGGCGTGATTGGAATGTGTAAATATGCTTCGGTGAGATCGAGAGATATCGAGAACTCCCCTTGACGAACCGCCACTATAACCAAACGTAAGGTCTCCATTTGGAAATGAGGTACCCAGAAACAGTGGTTTACCCCCTTGAGATCCAGAATCGGGCGGAAGACCCCAACTTTCTTTGGCACCACAAAATAAATTGAGTATCGACCGATACTGTAGTGCTCTTGTGGAACCGGAACCACTGCTTCCAGCTGCAAAAGATGAGCCAGAGTCTCCCTACCACAATCGTTCTCTCTCGCCCTCTGCACGGCGACATGACAAAAGAGTCGAACACCGGACGAGCAAACCCGAGAGAATAACCTTCGCGAACGACCTCCAACACCCACTGATTGGATGTTATCAGGACCCAGGCAGGAAGAAACACCCGAAGTCGACCCCCTACCAGTTGAATTCCTGCCTGGGTCCACCTCGCTTCATTGCGCTTTCCGAAAAACCAAGGAAGAAGGAATAGCAAATCCTCTGCCCGCTCCCCGGAATCCTCTAAAACTCTGCCCTCGGGAAGAAAACTGCCCTCGGGAGGAAAACTGTCCTCTTTGAAAACCTCCCAAACAGGGGGTACACGAAAGCGCCTGAAATCCCAAGGTTGCCCACGGGAAGGTAACGGGGGTTTGGCCCTGCTTCGGTTTATCCTCCGGCAAGCGACCTCCTTTAGAATCCCCCAAATCCTTGACCAGCTTATCAAGATCTTCTCCAAACAGCTTCCCCTTAAAAGGAATCTTGCTCAGACGCGACTTGGAGGAACTGTCTGCTGCTCAGTTCCTAAGCCAAAGATAGCGGCGTGCTGCTACGAAAGAAGCCATGCTATTTGCCAAACCTCTAATAAGATCATAGTGGACATCGGCCAAATATGCGGAACCTGACTCTAGTCTTGTCACATCAGCTAGCTGCTCCTGCGTTTGCTGAACTGGCTGCTGCAAACGCTGCGACCAGCGAAGGCATGCTCTCGCAACCCAAGCTCCACAAATAGAGGCCTGCAAAGCCAGAGCATTAACCTCAAAAGCTTGCTTCAATAAGGCGTCCACCTTCCGATCCTATACAACCTTCAAAGCCGCACTGCCTTCAACTGGAATGGTAGTAGTCTTCATGACCGCTGAAACTGTCGCATCTATACACAGAGAATGAAACACTTCCCGTTCTTGATCCGCCAAGGGATAGAGACAATTCATGGACCTCACACCATGCAAGCCTGCCTCCAGCACATCCCATTCATCCTGAATCATCTGCTTAACCACATGGTGAACAGGAAAAACCACCTGGGACTTTCGTGCCGCCTGAATGAGAGGATCCTCCAAACCCTCACCCTCCGCTGGTACCACCGACAAAAGATTGAGAGCCTGAAGGGACTCCGTAATGAGCTCCATCAGGTCCTCCCTTCGAAAGACTTGGATAATCCTTGCTTGATCTTCAGGTTCCTGAATCTCACCTTCCTCTAAATCCTTCATCCCGGCTTCCGGCTCCAGCTCAAGGTCTTCTGCATCCGGCCAGTCCGAACCAAGAGGCTGATCTTCCACTGACCGGGCCCTCTTAACCGGTCTCCCACCACTACCACCAAACCTTTCAGTGGCCACTTGGCCTCCTGCTGCCCCAAGAAGCGAGGCATCTGCGACTACCCCCTGCTTCCGCAAGCTGTACGCCTGAAGAAGCAGCAGCACAAAATCTGGGGAGAAACCCTCAAAAGCTGCCCCAACACCATGGGAGTGGCGGGATTACCGGGCAAAGCCAAATTTGAAGTAGGAAGAGCGGACGGAGACTCCCGCAGAGACTCCCCTTCCGCAGAAGTGGCAGCACCTTGAGCCACCAGAACCATCCCTTCTTCAGACCGATCCTGCATTTCTTGCTCCATAGTAAGTGCCTCAGATGTGCAGCAACGACACACCCCCGCGTCCAAGACCGAGCCCCTCCGGGCACCACAAACTAGGCATTCTGGCCACGTAGGCATTAGCGCTACGGGATCTGAGAAACTGGATAGTAAAGGAAATGGCTCCCGCAGACCACCAAAAAGGGCAACTAAATAAAAAGCGTAGTTACTCACCTGTAACAGGTGTTCTCCAGGAGCAGCAGGAATCAGTCCTCACTTCTGGGTGACGTCGGCGCCGACGGAGCCCTCGCGGAGCAATTTTCCCCAGCTTTCAAAGAAAGCCTTTGGGAATTGCAGCGCGCATGCGCGGTCGTCTTCCCGCCCGAGGGTGCCATCTTAGCCAGTCAGATGACATAGCTAAAAAAGACAGCATAAAAATTTGCAAAAAGAACATAAGCAGACGATTGCAACTCCAAGGGGAGGAGGGAGGGTAGTGAGGACTGATTCCTGCTGCTCCTGGAGAACACCTGTTACAGGTGAGTAACTACGCTTTCTCCAGGACCAAGCAGGAAGTCAGTCCTCACTTATGGGACTCCCAAGCTCGAGGCTACCGGAGACCCTAAGCACAAAAATGAGCTCCCTCTAGCTCAGCAGCACAGAAGGATAGAATCTTCGCTGAATTATCACCCACCGGTAGCCCACATCCGGGATGGAGGGTAGGAGTTGCTCAGACCTCAAAGAGATTACGGAGGACTGCCTGTCCGAAAGCACTGTCCCTACGGGACTCCCTCTCGAGACAGTAATGGACCGCAAAAGTCTGGCTCGAAGACCAAGTAGCGGCCCGGCAGATGTCTGCCAGCGGAACAGAGCGGAGGTAAGCCACTGACGTGGCCTTTGCCCGAACGCAATGAGCCGTGACTCGACTTTCTAAGGAGAGTCCGGCTGCCCCATAAGCCCAAGAGATACAGTCCGCAACCCAGATGGACAGAGTACGCTTGGAGACCGGGAGCCCCAATCTATTGGGGTCAAAAGACACAAAAAGCTGAGCAGCTTTACGGTGCTCCCGCGTACGGTCAAGGTAGAAGTTCAGAGCCCTTCTACAGTCCAGGGTATGGAGGACCGTCTCAGCTCGGCTGGAGTGTGGTCTGGGAAAGAAGGTTGGAAGTACCACCTCCTGATTGATGTGAAAAGGGGAGACCACTTTAGGCAGAAATTTCGGATGAGTCCGTAGGACTACCCTATTTTTGTAGAACCGAGTGTAAGGGGGATCAGACACGAGGGCCTGCAATTCACTTACGCGTCTAGCGGAAGTGAGGGCTATCAAGAACAGTGTTTTCCAAGACAGAAAACGGAGAGAACAGGTAGCCATAGGTTCAAAAGGCGGACAGGTGATCCGCTGCAACACCACATTCAGGTCCCAGTCAGGCGCTGGCGGGCGCAGAGGTGGTTTAAGTAGAAGGAGACCTCGGAGAAACCTCGCTACGAGAGGGTCATTGGAGAGAGGTCTGCCGTCCACCGGCACATGATGTGCTGAAAGAGCACTGAGGTGAACTTTGACGGAGTTGGACTTAAGTCCCAGATTAGAGAGGTGCAGCAAGTACTGCAAGATCACCGACACCGGGCAGGAGAAGGGATCCTGAGACTGTTGGGTACACCAGACTGCAAAGCGACGCCATTTAAGGGCGTAGCATTTGCGGGTAGAAGGCCGTCACGAAGCCAAGACGACCTCCTCCACTTCCGCCGGCAGGAGAAGGGGAGCAAGGACTACCCTCTCAGCAGCCAGGCCATGAAGTTGAGAGACCTGAGGTTGGGGTGCAGGAGGGACCCCTGATCCTGAGTGAGGAGATCCGGTTGTACCCCCAGAGGGATTGGATCCTCCACCGCCAGTTGCAGCAGGAGCGGAAACCACGGCTGCCTGGGCCAGCGAGGGGCCACCAGGATCATGAAGGCTTTGTCTCGGAGAACCTTGAAAAGAGTCCGAGAGACTAGCGGGATGGGAGGGAAAGCATACAGAAGGCTCCCCGACCATGAGATCAGAAAGGCGTCCGCCGCAACCCGAAGGGGGTGTGGCTGACGAGAGCAGAAGCGAGGAAGTTGCCGGTTGTGAGGACTGGCAAAGAGATCTACCGTGGGGAGACCCCACTTGAGGAAGAGCTTCTGAACCACCAAGGGATCCAGACGCCACTCGTGCGGCTGGAGGACCCTGCTGAGTTTGTCTGCAAGGCAATTTTCTTGGCCCGGAAGATAAACCGCCTTGAGGAGAATGCCGTGACTGACGGCCCAAGAGCAGAGCTTCTGTGCCTCCCGGCAGAGGAGGAAGGAGCCCGTGCCCCCCTGCTTGTTCACGTAGAACATGGCAACTTGATTGTCCGTCTGGACAAGGACGGATTGGTGGGAAGTCAGGTGGGAGAAGGCCTTGAGAGCTAGGCGGATCGCCCTGAGCTCCAGGAAGTTGATCTGCTGAGCAGACTCCCACGTGGTCCAGAGGCCCTGAGTACGTGCCTCTTGGCAATGTGCTCCCCAGCCCAGGAGGGATGCATCGGTGGTCAGCACCCGGGTCGGCTGAGGTGACTGGAAAGGCATTCCGAATATCAGGTTCGGCTGCCGGAGCCACCACCGGAGAGACGAGACCAGCGGCTCGGAGACGCACACTAGGTCCGCTAGGCCGCCTGTGGCTTGTCGCCACTGCTGGCGGAGACACCATTGAGCAGACCGCATATTCAGGCGGGCATTGGGGGTCACATGGACGGTGGAAGCCATATGGCCGAGCAGTCTCAGGAAGCGCCTGGCGGAGACCAGGGGCTGGCTGCGAAAGCGGTCGGCTAGGTCCATGAGCCGTTGAGCCCTGTCGAGCGGTAGGTACGCTCGCGCCTGAGGGGTGTGCAGCCTTGCGCCGATGAACTCGAGATCCTGTGAGGGGAGCAAAGTGGACTTTGCGAAGTTTATAACAAAGCCCAAGTGCTGCAGCAGAGTCACCGTGCGGCACGTGGCGTTGGTGACCTCCTGAGCGGACGCTGCTCTGATGAGCCAGTCGTCGAGGTACGGAAAGACATAGAGGCCGTGAAGCCGGAGATGGGCCGCCACGACCGCGAGACATTTTGTGAAGACTCGCGGTGCGGAGGATAGGCCAAAGGGCAGTACTCTGTACTGGTAATGATTTCCTGCCACCACAAACCGTAGGTATTGGCGGTGGCTTGGGTGGATGAGGATGTGCGTGTAGGCATCCTTTAGATCCAAGGAGCATAGCCAATCTCCCTGCTGGAGGTAGGGCAGAAGGATTCCAAGGGTAAGCATTTTGAACTTCTCCCGCACAAGGAACTTGTTGAGGTTGCGCAAGTCCAGGATGGGTCTGAGGCCCCCTGTTCTCTTTGGTATCAGAAAATACCTCGAATAAAAGCCTTGACCTCTCAGGTGGTGTGGCACCGGTTCCACCGCCTGTTCCTGCAGAAGACCTGCTAACTCCTGAAGGAGCAACTCCCTGTGCAGAGGGGGGCGCGGAGGTTCTCCCGGAAAATAGGAGGGAGGGACCTGATGGAAGTGGAGAAGGTAGCCTTCTCGCACGACCTGAAGTACCCAGGCATCTGCGGTGATGCTGGACCACCTGTGGGCGAAGTGAACCAGCCGGCCTCCGGTGCTGGGAGGAACCAGCGGGGGGGGAGAGGCTATGCTGAGCGAGTCAAAAGCCCCCACCCTGCTGAGCAGGGGCTGGTGGTGCAGGCTTGGGGGCTTGCTGCCTACGGGACCCGTTACCCCGTCCCTTGGCCTGCTGGCCCTGTTGGGGAGCTGCAGGGGCCTGATAATGGGGGTATTGTTTGTAGGCAGCAGCCTTCCTCGGGTAAGAGGACTTTTTCCCCGAGCCCTTCTTTTTCTGGGAAGGGGCGGAGGTCTTCCTAGAAAGCCTGGTCCTGGTGAGAGTCTCAGTCTCAATTTGTGCAGCCTTTTCCGCCATGGGCTTGCCAAAGAGGTTTTCGCCTCGGCAGGGGACATCGACCAACTTGTCCTGTACCCAGGGCTCAAGGTCTGACGACTGAAGCCAAGCCTGTCGGCGGGCACCGATGCCGGCTGCGGCTACTCGAGCCGAGGCCTCAAAGCCATCATAGGCTGCTCAGGACATGAACTTTGAGCATTCCCGAATGCCCGTGGACAAGGCTAGGAACCTCCGCAAGGGCTCCTCGGAGAGACCAGCGGAGAATCCGGCTAGCTCTTTAGCCAGATCCCGGAGATACATGCCCATGTAGAGCTGGTAAGTCTGGACACGACATGCGAGCATAGAGCCCTGGAAGCACTTCTTGCCAAGGCCATCCAGGTTACGGGCCTCCCTTCCAGGAGGCACCGAGGAGTGCATCTTCTGGCTCTTAAGACGATGCATGGCCGATTCCACTACCATGGAATGGTGTGGCAGCTGTGCCTTCTGAAAGCCAGGGCTCTTGCGAACCCGATAGATAGAATCGACCCGCTTGCTCAGGACCGGCGAGGAGGCCGGACTCTCCCACATGCGGAAGAGTAGTCGTTCCAGCATAGGAGGAACCGGCACAGTAAAGTGTTCCCTCGCGGGAGAGTCATACTGGAGGGCGTCGAGCTCTTCGGCTCGAGGCTCCTCCTCGGGATCCGCAGGGAAGGCCAAAGCCTTGGCCATATCCCTAACGAAGTCCGAGAACCGGGCATCCTCCGGGGGGGACTGCTTCCGAGGCTCGGACCCCGGTGAGTCCGATGGGACACACCGAGTCTGGAAAGAATCAGGTGACTCTTCCTCCTCAGACTCCCAGACCGACTCCGACGAGGACTCGGTGGGGTCGGCCCGGGCAGGGTGCGGCGCCAGCCGCCCCGACGTCGAGGGAGTCGGCGTCGGCGACCTCGGTCCCGAACGGGAGGCCGAGGGTGACCTCGACCGAGGATCGACTCGAGTTCTCATCGACTCGAGGATCGGCTCGGTCTCCGGGGTCGACTTGGACGTCGACGTCCCGGCGGTCGGGGCAGCGGCGCCAGCGAAGCCAGCGAGCAGTGCCCGCTGCTGGCCCATGAAGGCAGACAGTCTGCTCTCCAAGGCCGTCAACCTGAGTCCGAGCTCAGGTGACCCAGCAGCCCCCGACTCGGGCCCCGACGGCGTCGGGCCCGACGTCGGCTGTCGCGGAGGCGAGTCCAGAAGGACCACAGGACTTACCCGGGCAGGCATCTCCGACTCCAGGCGAGGTCGCTTCGGGATGTGTTCCTTCTCCAAGGACCCGGGGCGGCTGTCGGGGCTATGCGACCTGGCCCTCACGGAACCAGGAGCGTCCACCGACGCCGCCCTCGCGGGTTTTTCCTTCCGACGATGGTCCCCGGAGGGAGAACCCCGGTCGGAGGAGCTCCGGCGACGGTCCGAGCTGGAGCCTTTCGACGCGGAGGCCTCCGACGAGGTCCGGGTACGGCTGGGGTCAGCGAAGATTCTCTCACGCTGATGCCGCCGACTCCTCAACGCCTTTGAGGACAGTTTGCTGCAGGGCCCACAGATCAGTTCCTCATGATCCGGGCCCAGACAGCGGAGGCAAAAGTCGTGTGTGTCGGTTAGTGACATATTTCGGTCACACCGACCACACCGCTTAAACCCACTGGCAGCCATCGGGGGAAAAAGGGCCCCTGCGAGGTCAAAGGACCGGGCTGCCAGGGAAACCGAAAACGAAAGCTGACTAAGTCAGAAAAACCGAAAAAAGTAAGCGGACTCGAGACCGGCGTCGCGAGTCCGGGCGGGAAAACGATCGGCGTCGAACCGAAAGAAAAAAGGATAAAACAAAGAAGAAAATCAACTTTTTCGCGGGGACAAGACGGGGACGTCTGTAGGGCTCCGCGGAAAAAAGAAGACTGGCTAAGATGGCACCCTCGGGCGGGAAGACGACCGCGCATGCGCGCTGCAATTCCCAAAGGCTTTCTTTGAAAGCTGGGGAAAATTGCTCCGCGAGGGCTCCGTCGGCACCGACGTCACCCATAAGTGAGGACTGACTTCCTGCTTGGTCCTGGAGAAACGTGCAGAATCTGCTCTTATTTTTTTTTCTTTTCTGTACTGGCCCTTTAAGAGCTCCAAATGAAAATTAGAAGTAATCAAAATTAATTCCAAGTAAGCAGAATACAACAAGGATTAATTAAAGAAAACTGTCAGCAAAGACAAAGAGCACTGTGAAGAAAAAACGGCAGGAAAAAGGCCGCCAAGATCCTGAGCTCTGCTAACCCAGAGAACCTGCTTCACACGTGGCAGCAGGCCTCAAAAACGCTCACAGGACACTAGCAGCAAAGATTTAAACACTCACCTCTTCCTCTGAGACCTTCAGATCCTCTCTGCACCCCGATAAGAATAACGGGCTTCCTGTGAGCAGCACAGCTGAGAAAGGCTGTCAGCCGGCAGCAGCAGCAGAGAAACAAGGCCCAATGACAGTTTCTGACTGGAAATCTACAGCACAGAAAACTGAGCCGGTAAGGAGATGAAAAGCCTGCTAAAGAACTCCCCTCCGTGCCAACAAGGAGGGGAGAGCAGGCAAAGGGGACAGAAATAAATGGCAGTGAGAAAAGAGACTCCTCTAAATCCCTTCCAATCCCCTCTCAGCCCTTGCATTTTTTTTTTTAAACAAGCTTTAATGAGCTTTAAAGCTACAGATCAAAAGAAAAAAAACGTTATAGGGAGAAAAGAAAAACTAAAAACCCTAGCTAAGCTGCCTAAAGCTCCTTATCTGCTCCTCTAGTGAGCCCAGCACCTAGGCTCACTACCTCCAGCTGCATGGAGACTGAACACAATGGGAGCTGGTGGGAGGTGCCAGCAGGATATCTATAGTGGTGTCACAGTTCTGACATGCAGGTCTCCATGCTGCAGGAAGAAGTGCACAACCCAGAGATAAGGGACTGAACTGGAGGAACAATAAGAAAGCACAGTTACTTACCTGTAACAGGTGATCTCTGGGAACAGCAGGAATTAGTCCTCACATATGGGTAAGTCAGAACCGACGGAGCCCGCGCGGGAAAGCTCCCCAGCTTTTCAGATGAAAAGCTTTTGGGGCTTCGCACAGCGCATGCGCGCTGCCTTCCCGCCTTCCTTACCAGCTCTCTTCAGTTCGAGTTTATAGCTGAGACAATAGAGAGAGGAAAGGAAGGTAGATAGATAGAAGATACAACTCCTAGGGGAGGTGGGTGGGTTGTGAGGACTAATTCCTGCTGTTCCCAGAGATCACCTGTTACAGGTAAGTAACTGTGCTATCTCCAGGAACAAGCAGGAATAAGTCCTCACATATGGGGACTCCCTAGCTAAGATGCCTGGGAGATCCCCCTCCAAGGGTAAACCATCTTCGTATGGATCTCAGGCATCCATTCAGGGAAGGTGGGCAGGAGTTGCTTAAGTATGGAACAGGTGTTTGAGGACAGCCTGACCAAACAAGGCATCCCGGCGGGAGTCCTTGTCCAAACAGTAATGGGCTGTGAAGGTATGAACCGAGGCCCAAGTGGCTGCTCGACAGATCTGATCTATGGATACAGAGTGAAGATGAGCCATAGAAGTAGCCATGGCTCTCACATTGTGAGCTGTGACATGGCCTTCCAGAGAAATGTTCTTACTCTGGTAAGCAAAAGAAATACACTGAGCAATCCAATTGGAAAGTGTACGATTGGAGACTGGAAGTCCCAAATGAGAGGGATCAAAAGCCACAAAAAGTTGGGAAGACTTTCGATGTGGCTGAGTCCTGTCGAGGTAAAAGGCGAGAGCTCTTTTACAGTCAAGAGTATGAAGGTTCCTCTCTGCACTGGATGCATGAGGAGCCGGGAAAAAAACAGGTAGATATACCTCTTGATTAAGATGAAAAGGCGAGACCACTTTGGGCATAAAGTGGGGATTCGTCCTAAGGACCACCTTATCATGATGAAATCTGGTATAAGGTGGATTAGCCACCAAAGCCTGCAGTTCACTGATGCGGCGAACCGAAGTGACTGCAATAAGGAAAAGAACCTTCCAGGAAAGAAATTTCAAGGAGGTAGAGTCCAAAGGCTCAAAAGGTGGTTTCATAAGCTGACCTAGAACTAGGTTCAAATCCCATGCTACCGGCGGAGGTCGGATGGGAGGTTTAGTTAGAGTCAGGCCTCTCATGAACCTTGCAACGAAAGGATGAGAGGAGACAGGTTGTCCATTTATAGGTTTTAAGGATGCTGCAATAGCACTTAAATGGACTCGTACTGAATTCGTCTTGAGGCCTGCATTGGAAAGATGCAGGAGATAGTCTAGTAGAGAATTCAAAGGAAGTGCCAGAGGGTCAAGACCCTGTTGAGCACACCAAATGGAAAAACGTTTCCATTTGAAAGCATAGGAACGCCTGGTAGAGGGTTTCCTAGAGGCATGAAGGATATCTTTCACTGGTTGAGAAAGATTAAACTCATGAAGGCTTAAGCCTTCAGTAACCAAGCTCGGAGATGTAGGGACTTGGGGTTTGGGTGCCACAAAGTCCCTTTCTCCTGAGACAGAAGGTCTGGCGCAGCTCCCAGGTCCAGGGAGGAGCCCTGGGAGAGCTGTAAAAGTAGAGGGAACCACACTTGGCGTGGCCAGCGTGGAGCTATAAGGATCATCGACCCGTGATCCCTCTGAAGTTTGAACAGAGTCTTGGGAATCAAAGGAATGGGTGGAAAAGCATACAGGAATTCCTGACCCCAATGCAGGAGAAAGGCGTCGTTGGCCTGAGCTCCCTGACACGGAGTCCTGGAACAGAACCGGGGAAGTTTGGCATTCCACGGACTTGCAAAGAGGTCTATGTCCGGGGTCCCCCATTCCTGGAAGATTCTGTGTATCTGGTCCATATGCAGGGACCACTCGTGTGGAAGCAGAACTCGACTGAGTCTGTCTGCCCGAGAGTTTTGAACTCCTGGAAGATACACTGCCAGAAGATGAATTTGATGCTCTCTGGCGAAAGCCCATAATCTGAGAGCTTCGTTGCAAAGCGACAGAGAGCCCGTCCCTCCTTGCTTGTTGACATAGAACATGGCCACCTGATTGTCTGTCTGAACTAGGACAGTCAGGTTGGCAAGGAGGGTATGGAAGACTGTGAGGGCAAGGAAGATTGCTCGCAGTTCCAGAAGGTTGATATGAAGGGTGGTCTCTTGGGGAGACCAGGTTCCTGAGTGGAGAGATGTTGAAGATGAGCTCCCCACCCTGTTTGGGAGGCATCTGTTGTGAGGGTTGCTTGGGGCAACGAAGGTTGGAAGGGGGTCCCCAACAACAGATTTTTGGAGGATGTCCACCACTGGAGAGACCAAAACAGACGTTTTGAGGTGAGTACCTGGTCTGACAGCAGTCCCGATGCTTGAGACCACTGGGTGGCCAATGTCCATTGAGCTGCTCTCATATGGAGACGAGCATAGGGCACCACATGAACCGTGGAGGCCATGTGGCCCAGAAGTTGCAGCATTTCTCTGGCTGACAAGTGACTTCTGGACTGAGCCTGGGAGGCCAAGCTTATTAGCCGTTGGCCTCGGACCAGAGGAAGGTAGGCCCTTGCAGTGGTGGAATCCAGATAAAGCCCCTATGAATTCTAGGGACTGAGTAGGGATGAGTTGGGACTTGGGAATGTTTACCACAAGTCCCAGATATTGAAGAATACGCCTTGTGCGGTCCAAGGAAATCTGGGCTTCTGACTGAGCTCGGATGAGCCAGTCGTCCAGATATGGGAACACGAAGATTGCCATGCCTCTTAGAAATGCGGCTACGACTGCTATGCATTTTGTGAATACTCTTGGAGCAGAGGCGAGACCGAAGGGAAGTACTCTGTATTGAAAATGTTTTCCCTGGAACAGAAATCAAAGATATTTTCTGTGGGATGGATGGATGAGTATATGAGTGTACGCATCCTTGAGATCTAGAGAACAAAGCCAATCCTGACTCTGAAGGTATGGAAGGAGAATGCCCAGAGAGAGCATTTTGAATTTCTCCTTGAATAGAAACTTGTTCAATTCTCTCAGATCTAGGATAGGTCTGAAGCCCCCTGTCTTCTTTGTTATGAGAAAATAAGGGGAGTAGAACCCTAACCCCTGTTGAGGAAGAGGAACCTCCTCTATTGCCCCTTGGGCAAGGAGAGAGGAGACTTCCTGACCCAACAGGGTCAGAAGAGATGGGGGAGAACTGAATTGCCTCACCATGGTATGGGGAGGAAGGCTGGAGAAATGAAGTTTGTAGCCCTCTCTGATGATAGAGAGGGTCCATTGCTCTGATGTTATTTGCTCCCATCTGGGAGCAAAGTGAGCTAACCTTCCCGGTATGGTGAGAGGCTCTGGTTGTTCCAGAGCCAGAAATGGTAAGTTCTCTAGGGGCAAGTCAAAACCCCTGAGGGGGTTGAGCCTGCTGGTGTGTAGCAGACACTGCAGTCTTTGACTTTACTTGCTTAGATTGCTGACGTTTAGCAGCAAAGCGAGGCTGAGAAGATTGTTGGCCAGTATTTGTGGAAAATCTGGCCTTCTTGTAGTATGGCCTTTTAAAAGGTTTCTTTTTGGCAGGAGTAGAAGTAGACTTAGAAAGTCTATCTAGAGTGGCATTTTCTGCGTCCATTTGAGCAGCTTTAATTTGCCAGTCCTCACCAAATAAGTTCTCTCCTGTACAGGGCAGATTCCTTAAGCCATCCATGACCCAGAGTTCTAGGTCAGAAGCCTGGAGCCAAGCAAGACATCGGGCTGCAATAGCGATTCCCGAAGCCCTGCCAGCAACCTCAAAGGAATCAAAGGCTGCCCTGTTGGAAAACTTGGAGACCTCTGAAAGTTGTGTCACCAGAGTAGTGAAGTCCTCCTTTGTATCCTCTGGGATAAAGGGGGCTAAATGCCGTACCTTTAGGGCAAGTTCTCTGAGAAACATGCCCATATAAAGGCTGTAAGAATTGATCCTGGCTATAAGCATACTAGCCTGAAAGATCTTTCTACCAAAAGAGTCGAGGGTCTTACATTCTCGCCCTGGAGGGGTAGAGGAATGCCTTTTAGGACTCTTTATCTTCTTCATAGCAGACTTCACCACAATGGAGTGGTGAGGCAGCTGAGTCTTTTGAAACCCAGGAGAAGGAGGGACCCGGTACATGGTGTCCAACCTACGGGAATGAGGAGACAGGGTTAGAGGAGTCTCCCACAAATCCATCAAGTGTTCTTGAAGGATTTCATGGATAGGCAGAGTAACTGCCTCTTTAGGAGGTTTAGAGTATCCTAAAATATCCAATTTTTTTGATCTGGGTTCCTTTTCAGCAGATGTAGCAATAGAAAGTGCTTTAGCTACATCAACAATGAAATCCTGAAAGGATAAATCCTCCGGAGGAGACATCCTCCTCTTTAGAGAAGAGGGCTCCTCAGGAAGATCAAACTCAGCAGAGTCATCAGAGGAATTGAACTCATCAGAAGAATCTGAGTATTCTCTCTGTGCTTGCAATGCACGATACGCGTACCGATCGATATCGACATCGGGCGTATCGGGCATGGGATTGGTATCGGGCAAAAGCCTGAATCCAGCAAGCGGAACCGATCGACGCTTGGAAGTCGATGGTCTCGGTTCCGGTGTGGATACCGGAACCGGGGTCGGTACCGATGGAATCGGTACCGAGGGCGTCGCAGCCTTAATGAAAGCCAAAACGGCCTGCTGCATGGTCTGGACAGTATTGCCCATGGTCGCCACTGCTGCCTGGATGTCGGTACCGGTATCGACCGGTACCCCAGAGCAGTCTAACAGGTGATCAGTCGAGGCCGTGCCATCGATGTCAACCTGTAACCCCATAGGTGATGCTTTGGAGGCCGGAGCCTCCCGCCGGGGTTTTTTGGTCTGGGCAGAATCCTCGAACTCAAGATTCTTTTGAAAGAGATTTGCTTTTAGAGGATTTGCCCACAGAAAGTTTGGTTACCTGAGATCCATCCGGAGAGGAAGACCTGGATGACTGTGATGCTGGATTATCTGAAGCAAACAGCACATGGAACTTGTTGGCCCGGTTCTGCATACCACGTTTAGACATCTGGGAGCAGAATGGGCAGTCCGGTATGGAGTGGTCAGGTCCTAAACTTTTAAGACACCATTCATGGGTGTCTGTGAGAGAAATAACAGCATTGCACTTGGTACACTTTTTAAAACTAGGAGCTGGTTTCTCCATGAGGAGAATTTGTGTAGGCCTGAAGGCCTAACAAAAGTTACCAAGCTGTGCTGAGAAAATAAAAAAAGATTTATTTTTTTTTAAAAGAAAGAAAGAGAGACCGGCAGTACCGGTTTTGGTATGGGGAAGGCAGGTACGCGGTCAAAAGAAACAAATTAAAATAACAATTTCTTCAGCGGTGACAGGAACACGACCTGCTGGCTCCGCGGAAAAAGAGAAACTGAAGATGCTGGTAAGGAAGGCGGGAAGGCAGCGCGCATGCGCTGTGGGAAGCCCCAAAAGCTTTTCATCTGAAAAGCTGGGGAGCTTTCCCGCGCGGGCTCCGTCGGTTCCGACTTACCCATATGTGAGGACTTATTCCTGCTTGTTCCTGGAGATAGTAGTAATTACCAGGTAAACCAGTCGCATGCCACCTTCTTTCTTTCCTATCCCAGAACTACCACTGGACTGCATTGGCAGTGCCAGTACAGAGTAAGCACATCCCTTGCAGGCTGCATCAGGATCAGAGGTGTTAACATGAGCTAATCAAGCTTGCTAGTGCACAAAAGGAACACACTGGCGCAGCACCTTCCAAAATCCCCCTTCCCCAGGCACACTCCCCTCGCCCTTCCCCGGGCACTGGCATCCTCCTTTTCCCCTTCACCTTCTACTGGCACCATTCCCTTAAGGCACTGGCACACTCACCTTTCCCTTCCCCAGGCACCGGCGCACGGGCAAAGGCACGGGCAAAGGCACGCCACCCTTCCCCGGGGCACGGGCAAAGGCACGCCCCCCTTCCCCGGGGCACGGGCAAAGGCACGCCCCCCTTCCCCGGGGCACGGGCAAAGGCACGCCCCCCTTCCCCGGGGCACGGGCAAAGGCACGCCCCCCTTCCCCGGGGCAAGGGCAAAGGCACGCTCCCCTTCCCCGGGGCACGGGCAAAGGCACGCTCCCCTTCCCCGGGGCACGGGCAAAGGCACGCTCCCCTTCCCCGGGGCACGGGCAAAGGCACGCTCCCCTTTCCCTTCCCCGGGGCACGGGCAAAGGCACGCCCCCCTTCCTCTTCCCCGGGCAAAGGCACGCACCCCTTCCCCTTCCTCTTCCCCGGGCAAAGGCACGCTCCCCTTCCCCTTCCCCGGGCAAAAGGCACACTCCCCTTCCCCTTCCCCGGGCAAAAGGCACGCTCCCCTTACCCTTCCCCGGGCAAAAGGCACGCTCCCCTTCCCCGAGCAAAAGGCACGCTCCCCTTCCCCTTCCCCTTCCCTGGGCAAAAGGGCACGCTCCCCTTCCCCTTCCCTGGGCAAAAGGGCACGCTCCCCTTCCCCTTCCCTGGGCAAAAGGCACGCTCCACTTCCCCTTCCCTGGGCAAAATGCACGCTCCCCTTCCCCTTCCCTGAGCAAAAGGCACGCTCCCCCTTCCCCGGGCAAAAGGCACGCTCCCCCTTCCCCGGGCAAAAGGCACGCTCCCCCTTCCCCTTCTCCGGGCAAAAGGCACGCTCCCCTTCCCCTTCCCCTGGAAACAGGCACGCTCCCATTCCCCTTCCCCTGGAAACAGGCACGCTCCCCTTCCCCTTCCCTGGGCAAAAGGCACGCTCCCCTTCCCCTTCCCTGGGCAAAAGGCACGCTCCCCTTCCCCTTCCCTGGGCAAAAGACACTTCCCTGGGCAAAAGACACGCTCCCCTTCCCCTTCCCTGGGCAAAAGACATGCTCCCCTTCCCCTTCCCCTTCCCCTTCCCCGGGCAAAAGGCACGCTCCCCTTCCCCTTCCCTGAGCAAAAGGCAAGCTCCCCTTCCCCTTCCCTGGGCAAAAGGCACGCTGCCCCTCCCCCTTCCCTGGGCAAAAGGCACGCTCCCCCTACCCCATACCTGGGCAAAAGGCACGCTCCCCCTCCCCCATCCCTGGGCAAAAGGCACCCTCCCCTTCCTTGGGCAAAAGGCACGCTCCCCTTCCCCTTCCCTGGGCAAAAGGCACGCTTCCCTTCCACTTCCCCTTCCCTGGGCAAAAGGCACGCTCCCCTTCCCCTTCCCTGGGCAAAAGGCACGCTCCCCCTCCCCCTTCCCTGGGCAAAAGGCACGCTCCCCCTCCCCCTTCCCTGGGCAAAAGGCACGCTCCCCCTCCCCCTTCCCTGGGCAAAAGGCACGCTCCCCTTCCCTGGGCAAAAGGCACGCTTCCCTTCCACTTCCCCTTCCCTGGGCAAAAGGCACGCTCCCCTTCCCCTTCCCTTGGCAAAAGGCACGCTCCCCTTCCCCGGGAAAAAGGCACGCTCCCCTTCCCCGGGAAAAAGGCACGCTCCCCTTCCCCGGGCAAAAGGCACGCTCCCCTTCCCCGGGCAAAAGGCACGCTCCCCTACCCCATCCCCGAACAAAAGGCACGCTCCCCTTCTCCCTTCCCCGGGCAAAAGGCACGATCCCCTTCCCCTTCCCCTTCCCTGGGCAAAAGGCACGCTCCCCTTCCCCCTCCCTTGGCAAAGGGCACGCTCCCCTTCCCATTCCCTGGGCAAAGGGCACGTTCCCCTTCCCCTTCCCTGGGCAAAAGGCACGCTCCCCCTTCCCTTCCCCCTCCCTGGGCAAAAGGCACGCTCCCCTTCCCCCTCCCTGGGCAAAAGGCACGCTCTCCTTCCCCTTCCCTGGGCAAAAGGCACGCTCACCTTCCCCTTCCCTGGGCAAAGGGCACGCTCCCCTTCCCCTTCCCTGGGCAAAAGGCACGCTCCCCTTCCCCTTCCCCGGGCAAAAGACACGCCCCCCTTCCCCTTCCCCGGGCAAAAGGCACGCTCCCCTTCCCCGGGCAAAAGGCACGCTCCCCTTCCGCTTCCCCGGGCAAAAGGCCCGCTCCCCTTCCCCTTCACCTGGAAAAAGGCACGCTCACGCTCCCCTTCCCCTTCCCTGGGCAAAAGGCACGCTCCCCTTCCCCTTCCCTGGGCAAAAGGCACGCTCCCCTCCCCTTCCCCTTCCCTGGGCAAAAGGCACGCTCCCCTTCCCCTTCACTGGGCAAAAGGCACGCTCCCCTTCCCCTTCACTGGGCAAAAGGCACGCTCCCGCTCCCCTTCCCCTTCCCTAGGCAAAAGGCACGCTCCCCTTCCCCTTCCCTAGGCAAAAGGCACGCTCCCCCTTCCCCTTCCCTTTCCCTGGGCAAAAGGCACACTCCCCTTCCCTGGGCAAAAGGCACGCTCCCCTTCCCTGGGCAAAAGGCAAGCTCCCCTTCCCCTTCCCCTTCCCTGGGCAAAAGGCACGCTCCCCTTCCCCTTCCCTGGGCAAAAGGCACGCTACCTTTCCCCTTCCCTGGGCAAAAGGCACGTTCCCCCTTCCCTGGGCAAAAGGCACGTTCCCCCTTCCCTGGGCAAAAGGCACGTTCCCCCTCCCCCTTCCCCTTCCCTGGGCAAAAGGCACGCTACCTTTCCCCTTCCCTGGGCAAAAGGCACGTTTCCCCCTTCCCTGGGCAAAAGGCACGTTCCCCCTTCCCTGGGCAAAAGGTACGCTCCACCTCCCCCTTCCCCTTCCCCTGGCAAAAGGCACGCTCCCCTTCCCTGGGCAAAAGGCACGCTCCCCTCCCCCGGGCAAAAGGCAAAAGGCACGCTCCCCTTCCCCTTCCCCGGGCAAAAGGCACGCTCCCCGTCCCCTGGCCCGAGCAAAAGGCACGCTCCCCTTCCCCTTCCCCGGGCAAAAGGCACGCTCCCCTTCCCCTTCCCCGGGCAAAAGGCACGCTCCCCTTCCCCTTCCCCGGGCAAAAGGCACGCTCCCCTTCCCCTTCCCCGGGCAAAAGGCACGCTCCCCTTCCCTGAGCAAAAGGCACGCTCCCCTTCCCCTTCCCCGGGCAAAAGGCACGCTCCCCTTCCCCGGGCAAAAGGCACGCTCCCCTTCCCCTGGAAAAAGGCATGCTCCCCTTCCCCTTACCTGGGCAAAAGGCACGCTCCCCTTCCCCTTCCCTGGGTAAAAGGCACGCTCCCACTTCCCCTTCCACTTCCCTGGGCAAAAGGCACGCTCCCCTTCCCCTTCCCCAGGCAAAAGGCACACTCCGCTTCCCCTTCCCCGGGCAAAAGGCACACTCCCCTTCCCCTTCCCCTGGAAACAGGCACGCTCCCCTTCCCCTGGAAACAGGCACGCTCCCCTTCCCCTTCACCTGGAAAAAGGCACGCTCCCCTTCCCCTTCACCTGGAAAAAGGCACGCTCCCCTTCCCTTTCCCTGGGCAAAAGGCACGCTCCCGCTCCCCTTCCCCTTCCCTGGGCAAAAGGCACGCTCCTGCTCCCCTTCCCCTTCCCTGGGCAAAAGGCACGCTCCCCTTCCCCTTCCCTGGGCAAAAGCCACGCTCCCCTTCCCCTTCCCTGGGCAAAAGCCACGCTCCCCCTCCCCTTCCCCTTCCCTGGGCAAAAGGCACGCTCCCCTTCCCCTTCCCTGGATAAAAGGCACGCTCCTCTTCCCTGGGCAAAAGGCACGCTCCCCTTCCCCTTCCCTGGGCAAAAGGCACGCTCCCCTTCCCCTTCCCTGGACAAAAGACACGCTCCTCTTCTCAGGGCAAAAGGCACGCTCCCCCTCCCCTTCCCTGGGCAAAAGGCACGCTCCCCTTCCCCTTCCCTGGGCAAAAGGCACGCTCCCCTTCCCCTTCCCTGGATAAAAGGCACGCTCCTCTTCCCTGGGCAAAAGGCACGCTCCCCTTCCCCTTCCCTGGGCAAAAGCCACGCTCCCCTTCCCCTTCCCTGGGCAAAAGCCACGCTCCCCTTCCCCTTCCCTGGGCAAAAGGCACGCTCCCCTTCCCCTTCCCTGGATAAAAGGCACGCTCCTCTTCCCTGGGCAAAAGGCACGCTCCCCTTCCCCTTCCCTGGGCAAAAGGCACGCTCCCCTTCCCCTTCCCTGGACAAAAGACACGCTCCTCTTCTCTGGGCAAAAGGCACGCTCCCCCTCCCCTTCCCTGGGCAAAAGGCACGCTCCCCTTCCCCTTCCCTGGGCAAAAGGCACGCTCCCCTTCCCCTTCCCTGGGCAAAAGGCAAGCTCCCCCTTCCCCTTCCCTGGGCAAAAGGCACGCTCCCCCTCCCCTTTCCCTGGGCAAAAGGCACTCTCCCCTTCCCCTTCCCTGGGCAAAAGGCAAGCTCCCCCTTCCCCTTCCCTGGGCAAAAGGCACGCTCCCCCTCCCCCTTCCCTGGGCAAAAGGCACGCTTCCCTTCCACTTCCCCTTCCCTGGGAAAAAGGCACGCTCCCCTTCCCCTTCCCTAGGCAAAAGGCACGCTCCCCTTCCCCGGGCAAAAGGCAAAAGGCACGCTCCCCTTCCCCGGGCAAAAGGCACGCTCCCCTTCTCCCTTCCCCGGGCAAAAGGCACGATCCCCTTCACCTTCCCCGGGCAAAAGGCACGCTCCCCTTCCCCCTCCCCCGGGCAAAAGGCACGCTCTCCTTCCCCTTCCCTGGGCAAAAGGCACGCTCCCCTTCCCCTTCCCTGGGCAAAGGGCACGCTCCCCTTCCCCTTCCCTGGGCAATTGGCACGCTACCCTTCACCTTCCCTGGGCAAAGGGCACGCTACCCTTCCCCTTCCCCTTCCCCCTCCCTGGGCAAAAGGCACGCTCTCCTTCCCCTTCCCTGGGCAAAGGGCAAGCTTTCCTTACCCTTCCCTGGGCAAAAGGGCACGCTCCCCTTCCCCTTCCCTGGGCAAAAGGGCACGCTCCCCTTCCCCTTCCCTGGGCAAAAGGCACGCTCCCCTTCCCCTTCCCTGGGCAAAAGGCAAGCTCCCCTTCCGCTTTCCCTTCCCCGGGCAAAAGGCACGCTCCCCCTTCCCCGGGCAAAAGGCACGCTCCCCCTTCCCCTTCTCCGGGCAAAAGGCACGCTCCCCTTCCCCTTCCCCTGGAAACAGGCACGCTCCCATTCCCCTTCCCATGGAAAAAGGCACGCACCCCTTCCCCTTCACCTGGAAAAAAAGCACGCTCCCCTTCCCCTTCCCTGGGCAAAAGGCACGCTCCCCTTCCCCTTCCCTGGGCAAAAGGCACGCTCCCCTCCCCTTCCCCTTCCTTGGGCAAAAGGCACGCTCCCCTTCCCCTTCCCTGGGCAAAAGGCACGCTCCCCTTCCCCTTCCCTGGGCAAAAGACACTTCCCTGGGCAAAAGACACGCTCCCCTTTCCCTTCCCTGGACAAAAGGCACGCTCCCCTTCCCCTTCCCCTTCCCTGGGCAAAAGGCACGCTCCCCTTCCCCTTCCCTGAGCAAAAGGCAAGCTCCCCCTTCCCCTTCCCTGGGCAAAAGGCACGCTGCCCCTCCCCCTTCCCTGGGCAAAAGGCACGCTCCCCCTCCCCCTTCCCTGGGCAAAAGGCACGCTCCCCCTCCCCCTTCCCTGGGCAAAAGGCACGCTCCCCTTCCCTGGGCAAAAGGCACGCTTCCCTTCCACTTCCCCTTCCCTGGGCAAAAGGCACGCTCCCCTTCCCCTTCCCTAGGCAAAAGGCACGCTCCCCTTCCCCGGGCAAAAGGCACGCTCCCCTTCCCCGGGCAAAAGGCACGCTCCCCTTCCCCGAACAAAAGGCATGCTCCCCTACCCCTTCCCCGAACAAAAGGCACGCTCCCCTTCTCCCTTCCCCGGGCAAAAGGCACGATCCCCTTCCCCTTCCCCGGGCAAAAGGCACGCTCCCCTTCTCCCTTCCCCGGGCAAAAGGCACGATCCCCTTCCCCTTCCCCGGGCAAAAGGCACGCTCCCCTTCCCCCTCCCTTGGCAAAGGGCACGCTCCCCTTCCCATTCCCTGGGCAAAGGGCACGCTCCCCTTCCCCTTCCCTGGGCAAAAGGCATGCTCCCCCTCCCCTTCCCCCTCCCTGGGCAAAAGGCACGCTCCCCTTCCCCCTCCCTGGGCAAAAGGCACGCTCTCCTTCCCCTTCCCTGGGCAAAAGGCACGCTCACCTTCCCCTTCCCTGGGCAAAAGGCACGCTCCCCTTCCCCTTCCCCTTCCCCTTCCCTGGGCAAAAGGCACGCTCCCCTTCCCCTTCCCCGGGCAAAAGGCACGCCCCCCTTCCCCTTCCCCGGGCAAAAGGCACGCCCCCCTTCCCCTTCCCCGGGCAAAAGGCACGCTCCCCTTCCCATTCCCTGGGCAAAAGGCACGCTCCCCTTCCCCCTTCACCTGGAAAAAGGCACGCTCACGCTCCCCTACCCCTGCCCGGGGCAAAAGGCACGCGCCCGTCCCCTTCCCATTAGCTAGGCAAAGGGCCCGCTCCCCTTCCACTTAACTGGGCAAAAGGCACGCTCCCCTTCCCCTTCACTGGGCAAAAGGCACGCTCCCCTTCCCCTTCCCTAGGCAATAGGCACGCTCCCCTTCCCCTTCCCCTTCCCCTTCCCTTTCCCTGGGCAAAAGGCACACTCCCCTTCCCTGGGCCACATGCACAAGCCCCTTCCCCGGGCAAAAAGCACACTCCCCAACCCAGGGCAAAAGGCACGCACCCCCTTCCCCGTGCAAAAGGCACTCTCACGCACCCCTTCCCCTTCCCTGGTCAACAGGCACGCTTCCTTTTCCCTTCCCTCTTCAAAAGGTACGTTCCCCCTTCCCTGGGCAAAAGGCACGTTCCCCCTTCCCTGGTCTAATGGCACGCTCCCCCCTCCCTGGGCAAAAGGTACGCGCCCCCGCCCCCTTCCCCTTCCCTGGGCAAAAGGCACGCTCCCCTTCCCTGGGCAAAAAGCACGTTCAACTTCCCCTTCCCCGGGCAAAAGGCACGCTCCCCTTCCCTGGGCAAAAGGCACGCTCTCTTTCCCCGGGCAAAAGGCAAAAGGCACGCTCTCTTTCCCCGGGCAAAAGGCAAAAGGCAAGCTCCCCTTCCCCTTCCCCTTCCCTGGGCAAAAGGCACGCTCCCCTTCCCCGTCCCTGGGCAAAAAGCACGCTCCCCTTCCCTGGGCAAAAGGCACGCTCCCCTTCCCTGGGCAAAAGGCATGCTCCCCTTCCCCTTCACCTGGAAAAAGGCACGCTCCCCTTCCCCTTTGCTGGGCAAAAGGCACGCTCCCCTTCCCCTTTGCTGGGCAAAAGGCACGCTCCCCTTCCCCGGGCAAAAGGCAAAAGGCACACTCCCCTTCCCCGGGCAAAAGGCACGCTCCCCTTCCCCTGGAAAAAGGCACGCTCCCCTTCCCCTTCCCCGGGCAAAAGGCACGCTCCCCTGCCCCTTCCCCTTCACCTGGAAAAAGGCACGCTCCCCTTCCCCTTCCCCGGGCAAAAGGCACGCTCCCCTGCCCCTTCCCCTTCACCTGGAAAAAGGCACGCTCCCCTTCCCCTTCGCTGGGCAAAAGGTACGCTCCCCTTCCCCTTCCCTGGGCAAAAGGCACGCTCCCCTTTCCCTTCCCCTTCCCTGGGAAAAAGGCACCCTCCCCTTCCCCTTCCCCTTCCCCTTCCCTGGGCAAAAGGCACGCTCCCCTTCCCCTTCCACTTCCCCTTCCCTGTTCCAAAGGCACTCTCCCCGTCCCCTTCCTCTTCCCCTTCCCTGGGCAAAAGGCACGCTCCCCTTCCCCTTCCCTGGGCAAAAGGCACGCTCCCCTTCCCCTTCCCTGGGCAAAAGGCACGCTCCCCTTCCCCGGGCAATAGGCACGCTCCCCTTCCCCGGGCAAAAGGCACGCTCCCCTTCCCCGGGCAATAGGCATGCTCCCCTTCCCCTTCCCCTTCCCTGGGCAAAAGCCACGCTCCCCTTCCCCTTCCCTGGGCAAAAGCCACGCTCCCCTTCCCCTTCCCTGGGCAAAAGGCACGCTCCCCTTCCCCTTCCCTGGATAAAAGGCACGCTCCTCTTCCCTGGGCAAAAGGCACGCTCCCCTTCCCCTTCCCTGGGCAAAAGGCACGCTCCCCTTCCCCTTCCCTGGACAAAAGTCCCGCTCCTCTTCGCTGGGCAAAAGGCACGCTCCCCCTCCCCTTCCCTGGGCAAAAGGCACGCTCCCCTTCCCCTTCCCTGGGCAAAAGGCACGCTCCCCTTCCCCTTCCCTGGGCAAAAGGCACGCTCCCCCTTCCCCTTCCCTGGGCAAAAGGCACGCTCCCCTTCCCCTTCCCTGGGCAAAAGGCACTCTCCCCTTCCCCTTCCCTGGGCAAAAGGCACGCTCCCCTTCCCCTTCCCTGGGCAAAAGGCAAGCTCCCCCTTCCCCTTCCCTGGGCAAAAGGCACGCTCCCCCTCCCCCTTCCCTGGGCAAAAGGCACGCTCCCCTTCCCCTTCCCTAGGCAAAAGGCACGCTCCCCTTCCCCGGGCAAAAGGCAAAAGGCACGCTCCCCTTCCCCGGGAAAAAGGCACGCTCCCCTTCTCCCTTCCCCGGGCAAAAGGCACGATCCCCTTCACCTTCCCCGGGCAAAAGGCACGCTCCCCTTCCCCCTCCCCCGGGCAAAGGGCACGCTCTCCTTCCCCTTCCCTGGGCAAAAGGCACGCTCCCCTTCCCCTTCCCTGGGCAAAGGGCACGCTCCCCTTCCCCTTCCCTGGGCAAAGGGCACGCTCCCCTTCCCCTTCCCTGGGCAAAGGGCACGCTCCCCTTCCCCTTCCCCTTCCCCCTCCCTGGGCAAAAGGCACGCTCTCCTTCCCCTTCCCTGGGCAAAGGGCACGCTCTCCTTCACCTTCCCTGGGCAAAAGGGCACGCTCCCCTTCCCCTTCCCTGGGCAAAAGGGCACGCTCCCCTTCCCCTTCCCTGGGCAAAAGGCACGCTCCCCTTCCCCTTCCCTGGGCAAAAGGCAAGCTCCCCTTCCGCTTTCCCTTCCCCGGGCAAAAGGCACGCTCCCCCTTCCCCGGGCAAAAGGCACGCTCCCCCTTCCCCTTCTCCGGGCAAAAGGCACGCTCCCCTTCCCCTTCCCCTGGAAACAGGCACGCTCCCATTCCCCTTCCCCTGGAAACAGGCACGCTCCCCTTCCCCTTCACCTGGAAAAAAGCACGCTCCCCTTCCCCTTCCCTGGGCAAAAGGCACGCTCCCCTTCCCCTTCCCTGGGCAAAAGGCACGCTCCCCTCCCCTTCCCTTCCTTGGGCAAAAGGCACGCTCCCCTTCCCCTTCCCAGGGCAAAAGCCCCGCTCCCCTTCCCCTTCCCTGGGCAAAAGACACTTCCCTGGGCAAAAGTCACGCTCCCCTTTCCCTTCCCTGGACAAAAGGCACGCTCCCCTTCCCCTTCCCCTTCCCTGGGCAAAAGGCACGCTCCCCTTCCCCTTCCCTGAGCAAAAGGCAAGCTCCCCCTTCCCCTTCCCTGGGCAAAAGGCACGCTCCCCCTCCCCCTTCCCTGGGCAAAAGGCACGCTCCCCCTCCCCCTTCCCTGGGCAAAAGGCACGCTCCCCTTCCCTGGGCAAAAGGCACGCTTCCCTTCCACTTCCCCTTCCCTGGGCAAAAGGCACGCTCCCCTTCCCCTTCCCTAGGCAAAAGGCACGCTCCCCTTCCCCGGGCAAAAGGCACGCTCCCCTTCCCGGGCAAAAGGCACGCTCCCCTTCCCCGAACAAATGGCATGCTCCCCTACCCCTTCCCCGTTCAAAAGGCACGCTCCCCTTCTCCCTTCCCCGGGCAAAAGGCACGATCCCCTTCCCCTTCCCCGGGCAAAAGGCACGCTCCCCTTCTCCCTTCCCCGGGCAAAAGGCACGATCCCCTTCCCCTTCCCCGGGCAAAAGGCACGCTCCCCTTCCCCCTCCCTTGGCAAAGGGCACGCTCCCCTTCCCATTCCCTGGGCAAAGGGCACGCTCCCCTTCCCCTTCCCTGGGCAAAAGGCACGCTCACCGACCCCTTCCCCCTCCCTGGGCAAAAGGCACGCTCCCCTTCCCCCTCCCTGGGCAAAAGGCACGCTCTCCTTCCCCTTCCCTGGGCAAAAGGCACGCTCACCTTCCCCTTCCCTGGGCAAAAGGCACGCTCCCCTTCCCCTTCCCCTTCCCTGGGCAAAAGGCACGCTCCCCTTCCCCTTCCCCTTCCCCGGGCAAAAGGCACGCCCCCCTTCCCCTTCCCCGGGCAAAAGGCACGCGCCCCTTCCCCTTCCCCGGGCAAAAGGCACGCCCCCCTTCCCCTTCCCTGGGCAAAAGGCACGCTCCCCTTCCCCCTTCACCTGGAAAAAGGCACGCTCACGCTCCCCTTCCCCTTCCCTAGGCAATAGGCACGCTCCCCCTTCCCCTTCCCCTTCCCCTTCCCTGGGCAAAAGGCACGCTCCCCTTCCCCTTCACTGGGCAAAAGGCACGCTCCCCTTCCCCTTCACTGGGCAAAAGGCACGCTCCCCTTCCCCTTCCCTAGGCAAAAGGCACGCTCCCCCTTCCCCTTCCCCTTCCCCTTCCCTTTCCCTGGGCAAAAGGCACACTCCCCTTCCCTGGGCAAAAGGCACACTCCCCTTCCCTGGGCAAAAGGCACACTCCCCTTCCCTGGGCACAAGGCACGCTCCCCCTTCCCAGGGCAAAAGGCACGCTCCCGCTCCCCTTCCCCTTCCCTGGGCAAAAGGCACGCTACCTTTCCCCTTCCCTGGGCAAAAGGCACGTTCCCCCTTCCCTGGGCAAAAGGCACGTTCCCCCTTCCCTGGGCAAATGGCACGCTCCCCCTTCCCTGGGCAAAAGGTACGCTCCCCCTCCCCCTTCCCCTTCCCTGGGCAAAAGGCACGCTCCCCTTCCCTGGGCAAAAAGCACGTTCAACTTCCCCTTCCCCGGGCAAAAGGCACGCTCCCCTTCCCTGGGCAAAAGGCACGCTCTCTTTCCCCGGGCAAAAGGCAAAAGGCACGCTCTCTTTCCCCGGGCAAAAGGCAAAAGGCAAGCTCCCCTTCCCCTTCCCCTTCCCTGGGCAAAAGGCACGCTCCCCTTCCCCTTCCCTGGGCAAAAAGCACGCTCCCCTTCCCTGGGCAAAAGGCACGCTCCCCTTCCCTGGGCAAAAGGCATGCTCCCCTTCCCCTTCACCTGGAAAAAGGCACGCTCTCCTTCCCCTTTGCTGGGCAAAAGGCACGCTCCCCTTCCCCTTTGCTGGGCAAAAGGCACGCTCCCCTTCCCCTTTGCTGGGCAAAAGGCACGCTCCCCTTCCCCGGGCAAAAGGCAAAAGGCACACTCCCCTTCCCCGGGCAAAAGGCACGCTCCCCTTCCCCTGGAAAAAGGCACGCTCCCCTTCCCCTTCCCCGGGCAAAAGGCACGCTCCCCTGCCCCTTCCCCTTCACCTGGAAAAAGGCACGCTCCCCTTCCCCTTCCCCGGGCAAAAGGCACGCTCCCCTGCCCCTTCCCCTTCACCTGGAAAAAGGCACGCTCCCCTTCCCCTTCGCTGGGCAAAAGGTACGCTCCCCTTCCCCTTCCCTGGGAAAAAGGCACGCTCCCCTTTCCCTTCCCCTTCCCTGGGAAAAAGGCACCCTCCCCTTCCCCTTCCCCTTCCCTGGGCAAAAGGCACGCTCCCCTTCCCCTTCCTCTTCCCCTTCCCTGGGCAAAAGGCACGCTCCCCTTCCCCTTCCCTGGGCAAAAGGCACGCTCCCCTTCCCCTTCCCTGGGCAAAAGGCACGCTCCCCTTCCCCGGGCAATAGGCACGCTCCCCTTCCCCGGGCAAAAGGCACGCTCCCCTTCCCCGGGCAATAGGCATGCTCCCCTTCCCCTTCCCCGGGCAATAGGCATGCTCCCCTTCCCCTTCCCCGGGCAAAAGGCCCGCTCCCCTTCCCCTTCCCCGGGCAAAAGGCACGCTCCCCCTCCCCCATCCCGGGGCCAAAGGCACCCACCCCGTCCCCGGACCAGAGCAAAAGGCACGCTCCCCTTCCCCTTCCCTGAGCAAAAGGCACGCTCCCCTTCCCCTTCCCTGGGCAAAAGGCACGCTCCCCTTCCCCTTCCCTGGGCAAAAGGCACGCTCCCCTTCCCCGGGCAAAAGGCACGCTCCCCTTCCCCGGGCAAAAGGCACGCTCCCCTTCCCCTTCCCAAGGGCACGCTCCCCTTCCCCTTCCCAAGGGCACGCTCCCCTTCCCCTTCCCCGGGCAAAGGGCACGTTCCCCTTCCCCTTCCCCGGGCAAAGGGCACCTTCCCCTTCCCCTTCCCCGGGCAAAGGGCACCTTCCCCTTCCCCTTCCCCGGGCAAAGGGCACGCTCCCCTTCCCCTTCCCCGGGCAAAAGGCACGCTCCCCTTCCCCTTCCCTAGGCAATAGGCAATAGGCAAAAGGCATGCTCCCCTTCCCCTTCCCTGGGCAAAAGGCACGCTCCCCTTCGCCTTCCCCTTCCCTGGGCAAACAGCACGCTCCCCTTCCCCTTCCCTGGGCAAAAGGCACGCTCCCCTTCGCCTTCGCCTTCCCCTTCCATGGGCAAACGGCACGCTCCCCTTCCCCTTCCCTGGGCAAAAGGCACGCTCCCCTTCGCCTTTCCTTTCCCTGGGCAAAAGGCACGCTCCCCTTCCCCTTCCCTGGGCAAAAGGCACGCTCCCCTTCCCCTTCCCTGGGCAAAAGGCACGCTCCCCTTCCCCGGGCAAAAGGCACGCCCCCCTTCCCCGGGCAAAAGGCATGCTCCCCTTCGCCTTCGCCTTCGCCTTCCCCTTCCATGGGCAAACGGCACGCTCCCCTTCCCCTTCCCTGGGCAAAAGGCACGCTCCCCTTCGCCTTTCCCTTCCCTGGGCAAAAGGCACGCTCCCCTTCCCCTTCCCTGGGCAAAAGGCACGCTCCCCTTCCCTGGGCAAAAGGCACGCTCCCCTTCCCTGGGCAAAACGCACGCTCCCCTTCCCAAGGCAAAAGGCAAAAAGCAAAAGGCATGCTCCCCCTTCCCCTTCCCCGGGCACAGGCATGCTTCCCTTCCCCTTCCCCTTCGCCGGGCACAGGCACGCTCCCCTTCCCCCTTCCCCTTCGCCGGGCACAGGCACGCTCCCCTTCTCCTTCCCCTTCGCCGGGCACAGGCACGCTCCCCTTCTCCTTCCCCTTCGCTGGGCACAGGCACGCTCCCCTTCCCCTTCCCCGGGCACAGGCACGCTCCCCTTCCCCGGGCACAGGCACGCTCCCGTTCCCCGGGCACAGGCACGCTCCCCTTCCCCGGGCACAGGCACGCTCCCCTTCCCCTTCCCTGGGCAAAAGGCACGCTCCCCTTCCCCGGGCAAAGGGCAAAAGGCAAAAGGCATGCTCCCCCTTCCCCGGGCACAGGCACGCTCCCCCTTCCCCTTCCCCGGGCACAGGCATGCTCCCCTTCGCCGGGCACAGGCATGCTCCCCTTCCCCTTCCCCTTCGCCGGGCACAGGCACGCTCCCACGTCCCCTTCGCTGGGCACATGCACGCTCCCCCTTCCCCGGGCACAGGCACAGGCACGCTCCCCTTCCCCCTTCCCCTTCCCCGGGCACAGGCACGCTCCCCCTTCCCCTTCCCCGGGCACAGGCACGCTCCCCTTTCCCTTCGCCGGGCACAGGCACGCTCCCCTTTCCCTTCGCCTTCGCCGGGCACAGGCACGCTCCCCCTTCCCCTTCCCCGGGCACAGGCACGCTCCCCTTCGCCGGGCACAGGCACGCTCCCCTTCCCCGGGCACAGGCACGCTCCCCTTCCCCGGGCACAGGCACGCTCCCCTTCCCCTTCCCCTTGCTCTGGCACGCTCCCCTTCCACTTGCACTGGCACGCTCCCCTTCCCCTTCCCCTTGCACTGGCACGCTCCCCTTCCCCTTCCCCAGGCACTGGCACGCTCATGCTCCCCTTCCCCGGGCACTGGCACGCTCCCCTTCCATGAGCATGGGCATGCTCCCCTTCCACGGGCACGCTCCCCTTCCCCGGGCACAGACACTGACATTCCCCTTCCCCGGGCACAGGCACTGGCACATTCCCCTTCCCCGGGCACAGGCACTGGCACACTCCCCTTCCCCGGGCACTGGCACGCTCCCCTTCCCCGGGCACTGGCACGCTCCCCTTCCCCTGGCACAGGCACGCTCCCCTTCCCCTGGCACAGGCACACTCCCCTTCCCCTGGCACAGGCACACTCCCCTGGCACTGGCACACTCCCCTTCCCCTTCTCCAAGCACAGGCACACTCCCGCTCCCCTTCCCCTTCCCCGGGCACTGGCACGCTCCCCTTCCCCGGACACTGGCACGCTCCCCTTCCCCGGGCACTGGCACGCTCCCCTTCCGCTTACCCGGGCACTGGCACGCTCCCCTTCCCCGGGCACTGGCACGCTCCCCTTCCCCAGGCAAAGGCAATGGCAATGGCAATGGCAATGGCACACTCCCCTTCCCAGGTACTGGCACACTCCCCTTCCCCTTCCCCAGGCACAGGCACACTCCCCTGGCACTGGCACACTCCCTTTCCCCAGGCAATGGAACACTCCGCTTCCCTTTCCCCTTCCCAGGCACAGGCACACTCCCCTTCCCCGGTATTGGCACACTCCCCTTCCCCGGTATTGGCACACTCCCCCTTCCCCTGGCACTAGCACTGGCACACTTCCCTTCCCCATCCCCAGGCACTGGCACACTCCCTTTCCCCGAGCACAGGCACGCTCCCCTTCCCCTTCCCCGGGCACAGGCACGCTCCCCTTCCCCAGGTACTGGCAATAGCAATGGCAATAGCAATGGCACTGGCACACTCCCCTTCCCAGGTACTGGCACGCTCCCCTTCCCCGATACTGGCACGCTCCCCTTCCCCAGGCACTGGCACGCTCCCCTTCCCCAGGCACTGGCACGCTCCCCTTCCCCAGGCACAGGCATTTTCCCCTTCCCAGGTACAGGCACGCTCCCCTTCCCAGGTACAGGCACGCTCCCCTTCCCCAGGCACAGGCACGCTCCCCTTCCCCAGGCACAGGCATTTTCCCCCTTCCCAGGTACAGGCACGCTCCCCTTCCCAGGTACTGGCACGCTCCCCTTCCCAGGTACTGGCACGCTCCCCTTCCCCAGGCACTGGCACGCTCCCCTTCCCCTCCCCAGGCACTGGCACGCTCCCCTTCCCCAGGCACTGGAACTGGAACGCTCCCTTCCCCAGGTACTGGAATGCTCCCTTCCCCAGGTACTGGAACGCTCCCTTCCCCAGGCTGGAACGCTCCCTTCCCCAGGTACTGGCACGCTCCCCTTCCCCAGGCTCTGGCACGCTCCCCTTCCCCAGGCTCTGGCACGCTCCCCGTCCCCCGGTACTGGAACGCTCCCCTTCCCCAGGTACTGGCACGCTCCCCTTCCCCAGGTTCTGGCACACTCCCCTTCCCCAGGTTCTGGCACGCTCCCCTTCCCCTGTACTGGCACGCTCCCCTTCCCAGGTACTGGCACACTCCCCTCCCCCTCCCCCTTCCCCAGGCACTAGCACACCCCCCATCCCCAGGCACACCCCCTTTCCCAGGTACTGGCACACCCCCCTTCCCCGGGCACGGACACGGGCACACTCCCCTTCCCCAGGCACTGGCACACTCCCCTTCCCTTTCCACAGGTGGCGTCTGCAGTACTAGTACACAAGATCTGAAAAGCACGAACACACACCAGTTTCCATCATCCACATTTTCCTTCCATGGGCAACATTTAAGCGTCCTCTTAAGGCACACCTCTTTACCCAAGCTTTTGGCATTAACCGTCTAGCTGAGCTGCAGCCCCAAAGAGATGATATGTTTGTAATGTTCCTTCTGCTCTAGCCCCGTTCTCTTTGCTTTCCGATTATTTTGATGGATTTCTTTTCCTCCTTTATTTTGGAAAGTGTAGTTACTCACCTGTAAACAGGTGATCTCCGGGCACAGCAGGAATTTAGTCCTCACAAAAGGGGTATCGTCGGTACCGATGGAGCCTGCGCAGGAACGCTTCTGGGAGCATCCCTCAGCACATGCGCGCTGCCTTCCTGCCTTTCCAACTGTCCCTCTTCAGTTAAGTTTGTAGCTGAGTGAAAAGATACAGGAAAGAGACATAGAGAGAGAGACAACTCCTTGGGGAGGTGGGTGGGTTGTGAGGACTAAATTCCTGCTGTTCCCGGAGATCACCCGTTACAGGTGAGTAACTATGCTATCTCCAGGAACAAGCAGGAATGCAGTCCTCACATATGGGGGACTCCCTAGCTGAAGATGCCAGGGAGATAGCCCCAGGAAGGTGCCACCGAAGGTGAGAATCCTTCCTCCCATGGATCTCTGGCATCCCACCAGGGTTGGTGGGTAGGAGTTGGTTTAGGTTTGAAAGAGATTTTGAAGAACAGCTTGGCCAAAGAAGGCATCCCGATGGGAGGCTTTATCTAGACAGTAGTCGGCTGTGAAGGTGTGTACCGAAGCCCAGATGACTGCTCGACAAATGTCATCGATAGACACAGAGTGGAGATTAGCCATAGAAACTGCCATGGCTCTCATATTAAGAGCTGTGACATGGTCATGGAGAGGAAGACCCTTACTCTCATAAGCAAAGGATATGCATTGGGCAATCCATTTAGATAAAGTTCTTTTGGAGACTGGAAATCCCAAATGACTAGGGTCAAAAGCTACAAAACTTTGTGAGGACTTTCTATGTTGCTGTGTTCTTTGAATGTAAAAGGCTAAGGCCATTTTACAATCCAAAGTATGAAGGTTTCTTTCTGCATTAGAGGCGTGAGGCCTCGGAAAAAATACAGGAAGATAAATTGTTTGGTTTAAATGAAAAGGCGAAACCACCTTTGGCATAAAGTGTGGGTGAGTTCGAAGAACAACCTTATGATGAAATCTAGTATAAGGAGGATCATCCACTAAAGCTTGCAATTCACTAATGCAATGGGCAGAGGTGAATGCAATTAGGAAGATGACCTTCCAAGTCACTTAAGGGCTGTAGTGGCCAAAGGTTCAAAAGGCGGCTTCATGAGCTGTCCGAGGACTAGATTTAGATCCCATGCTACCGGTAGTGGCTTGATGGGAGGTTTAGTTAATAAAAGGCCTCTCATAAATCTCGATAGGAGTGGATGAGAGGAAATTGGTTGTCCATTTAGAGGCTTATAAGAAGCTGCAATTGCACTAAGATGGACTCTTACCGAATTGGTCTTTAATCCAGAATTCGATAAGTGAAGGAGATACTCTAGTATCGATTTTAAGGGTATCACCAGGGGGTTTAATTCGTTCTTGGAGCACCATATAGTAAAATGTTTGCACTTGAAGGCATAAGATCTTATGGTGGAAAGTTTTCTAGAAGCCTGAAGGATATCTTTTACCTGCTGGGACAGGTTGAAATCCTGGAGGTCTAAGCCTTCAACAACCAGGCCATGAGGTGCAGGGACTGGGGATTTGGGTGCCATAGCGTCCCGTTCTCCTGGGAATGGAGATCTGGAGCATGCCCTAACTCCAGAGGTGCCGCTTGAGAGAGATGCAGAAGCAGGGAATACCACGTTTGGCGTGGCCATCGTGGTGCTACGAGAATCATGTGACCCGTGTCTCTCTGAAGCTTGAAGAGTGTCTTGGGGATGATGGGAATGGGTGGGAAGGCATAAAGGAAGTCCTGACCCCAGTGAAGGAGGAAGGCATCCCTTGCCTGACAGTTGTGCGCCGGAATCCTGGAACAGAACTGGGGAAGTTTGGCATTCAGTGGACTTGCAAAGAGGTCTATGTCTGGAGTGTCCCAGAGACGAAATATCTTTGCCACCTGGTCTAGGTGGAGTGACCACTCGTGAGGTAGCAGTACTCGACTGAGTTTGTCTGCCCAAAGGTTTTGTATGCCTGGAAGATATACCACTAGAAGGTGAATTTGATGCTCTCTGGCGCGGGCCCATAGTCGTAAAGCTTCGTTGCATAACGACAGAGAGCCTGTCCTGCCCTGCTTGTTCACATAGAACATGGCTACCTGATTGTCCGTCTGGACTAGGACTGTCTTGTAGCTGGAGCTGGGCGTGGAACACTCGAAGAGCTATATAAATTGCTCTTAACTCCAGGAGGTTTATGTGTAAACCAACCTCCTGTGGAGTCCAGGTGCCCTGGGTAGAGAGATGATTCAGGTGTGCTCCCCAACCCACCTGTGATGCATCTGTTGTAAGGGTGGCCTGAAAGAGGGGTTGATGGAAAGGAGACCCTACTGTCAGATTTTCTAATGATTGCCACCATTGGAGGGACAAAATTAGTCGTTGAGAGATTGTTATTTTGTCCAACAAATGACCCGTGGCCTGTGTCCACTGTGTGGAGAGGGTCCACTGAGCTGCTCACATGTGGAGGCGAGCATATGGGACTACATGAACTGTGGATGCCAGGTGTCCCAGTAGCTGCAGTAGCTCCCGAGCAGTGAGGGAGGATCTGCCTGCTGCTTGGTAAGCTAGCTGCATTATGCGAAGACACTGGGCTTGTGGAAGAAAAGCCCTTGCCTGTCTGGTATCCAGACAGGCTCCTATGAATTCTAGGTATTGGGAAGGAACTAGTTGAGATTTCGGGAAGCTTATTACCAATCCCAAGTATTAGAGGATTCGCATTGTACGCGACAGTGCAGTGCTGGCCTCTGCCACTGTGGAGGCTCGGATGAGCCAGTCGTCTAAGTAAGGGAAGACGAAAATCCCCAGGGTTTGTAGAAATGCAGCTACTACTGCCATGCATTTCGTGAATACCCTTGGTGCTGAGGCCAGACCAAAAGGAAGAACCCTGTACTGGAAATGTCTTCCCCTGAAAAGGAAACGTAAAACTTTCCTGTGATATGGATGAAGAAGAATGTGAGTGTATGCATCCTTTAAGTCTAGAGAACAAAGCCAGTCCTGGCTTTGAAGGTATGGCAGAAGAGTTCCCAGAGAAATCATTTTGAATTTCTCTCGAAAGAGATATTTGTTCAATTCTCTGAGATCTAGAATGGGTCTGTGTCCTCCTGTTTTCCTTGGAATAAGAAAATAGGGGGAGTGGAACCCTGCACCGTGTTGATGAATGGGTACTTCCTCTATTGCCCCTTGGGCAAGAAGTGTGGAGACCTCGTGATCTAGCAGATTGTCTTCAGAGGTTTGTGAATTGAACTGCTTTAGAATTGTAGGAGGGGGTAAGCTGTGAAAATGAAGTTTGTACCCCTCCCCTACAATGGACAAAGTCCAGTCTTCTGCTGTTATCTGATGCCATCTGCTGACAAAGTACAAAAACTCTTTGGTCACGTTATCAAGTATATAAAATCAATAAACCAAAAATGCACTCAAAAAACAAAAAAGATTACAGTTTGCAAATTGGTTTCAACCAGGCTCATACCTGAAACGCTATTCAATGTGATGATGTAACACATACATGAAAAACACATAAAAACGTGGGCAAGAGGTCTCAGCTTAACAAGGGCTAGTTTCCAGTGCACTGACGAATCACGCACATCAGTAATCCAAGCCCAATTATCAAGGACCTCCTCCACACCTCCCAAGCATACAACCACAAGAAAAGTGTCTTACAAAAGTATATACAACTTTTTGCTGTGAAAAGTTGTATATACTTTTGTAAGACACTTGTCTTGTGGTTATTGTATGGTTGGGAGGTCCTTGATGTTAATTGGGCTTGGATTACTGATGTGCGTGATTCGTCAGTGCACTGGAAACTAGCCCTTGTTAAGCTGAGACCTCTTGCCCACTTTTTTATGTGTTTTTCATGTGTTTCTTACATTACCACATTGAATAGCGTTTCAGGTATGAGTCTTGTTGAAACCAATTTGCAAACTGTAATCTTTTTTGTTTTTTGAGTGTATTTTTGGTTTATTGATCTGTTGACAAAGTGGCATAACCTGCCGGGAATATTGGGGGGTTGAGGACCCCTCAGAGGCAGGAAGGCAAAGCTCTCTAGGAAGGAGTCAAAGCCCTTGAGGGGGATGAACCTGGAGAGCTGGTTGGGCTCTCGGGCCTTTTGGTTTCTTTTGTTGTCTAGTTTATCCCTTTTGGACAACCTAACATGGAGTCTGAGTCTGGTGGGTATAGGAAGGATAAAACTTCCTCTTTTTGCTAAAAGAGGGTTTTTTATAAGGCTTCCTTTTGGCTGGTGTGGCTGTAGACTTTGACAATCTATCTAAAGTAGAATTGTCAGCATCTAACACGTTAGCCTTTTCATGCCAGTTCTTGCCGAAGAGATTCTCTCCCGTACAAGGAATGTTGCCTAACTTGTCCTGTACCCAAGTCTCCAAGTCTGATGCCTGTAGCCAGGCAATCTGTCGTGCACCAATGGCAATAGCAGAAGTTCTGCTGATGCATTCGAAGCAATCAAAGGCTGCACGATTGACAAACTTGGAGACATCCTGAGCATGCTTGAGTAAGAAAGTCTTGTCTCTTATCATCTGGGAGAAATGGGCTCATAAGTTCCAAGTCTCCTGTGATTTCTTTGAGGAACATTCCCATATATAGGATATATGAGCTTGTCCTAGCTGAAAGCATGGAAGCTTGAAATGTTCTGCGTCCAAAGGCATCCAGAGTCCTGCATTCACGACCTGGAGGATTGGATGCATGCCTTTTTGCACTTTTCATCCTATGCATGGCTGACTCCACTACCATTGAATGGTGTGGCAGCTGAGTTTTCTGAAATCCAGGACATGGTGGGACTCCATACATAGTATCAAGTCTCCTAGAGTGAGGAGAAGTAGTCAGAGGTGTCTCCCACATTCTGAGCATCAAGCTATGCAGAATTTCATGGATGGGCAGAGTAGCTGCCTCCTTAGGAGCTTTAGGATATTGGAGGATTTCCAATTCCTTTGCTCTGGGTTCCTCTTCAGGAGCTACTGTGATTGAAAGACCTTTAGCCATATCACGGATGAAATCCTGAAAAGACATGTCCTCTGGAGGTGGCATTCTGCGTTGGGGAGAAGAGGGATCTCCTAGGAGAAACCCTCTAGTGCCAGCAGAATTGTCAGAGTCTTCGGAATCAGAGGCATCGAAGTATTCCTGACCCCGATGCTCCTGCAAAGCACGATCCCAGTACCGATCGAAGTCGGTACCGAGGTGACCCGGTACCACTTTATCCACTCCAGCCGGAGGTGGAATGGGAAGAGTTACTATTGGTACCGGCATTGTCGGTGTCTGTACCGGTGTCGGTACTGGCATCGGTGTCGATGTCGGCACCGGTGCCAGTGCCCTTGGGACCACCGGTACTGCAGTTGAGAGAAGAGCTGCGATACTGCGTTCAATAGCAAGAAACCACTCGTCTATCGACACTGCCGATGCCTGGGTGTCGGTACCGGTAAGAACGGCCGGAACCCCCGAGCATGGCACAGGTAGTTCTTGCAAGGTTGAGGCCTCGAGAACATCCTAAAGCCCCGTCGATGCTTTGGAAGCCAAAGCCTCCCGCCGGGGCTGTTTTGCCGGTGTGGTTCCCTCAAGGGCAATGCCCATGGCCTCTCGATGCTTAGCAGGAGAGCTACCCTTTGAGGACCAGCTTTTGTGTTTAGTTACCTGAGATCCATGGGAGGAAGAAGAGGCCCTTGACGATGTTGATGCAATGGATCTGGCATCTGAAGAAAATAGGGTACCGAGCTTTGCGGCCCGGTTCTGTCTTCCTCTTTTGGTCATCCCCATGCAGGAGAGACATTCAGTTGGAGAATGATCAGGTCCTAAACATTTTAGACACCAATCATGGGTGTCAGTGACGGAAATGATACCGCCACACTTAGTACATTTTTTTTTAAAACCACTAGTTGGCTTTTCCATGATTTTGGAAAAATGGGGCCTAATGCCCAAAATGGCGCCTAGCACCAAAACAGGAACGTTTCTGAAAAGAAACAGTCTAAGTCTAACGTTTTTTTGGGGGGGGTTTTAGGAAAAGAAAAGAACCGGTGGTACCGGTAGGCGTCGTGCGGTAGGCAAACGCGACCACAAGAAAGAATTTTAAAGACGGAATTTTCTGTGGTGACAGGGAATAGGTCCTGTTGGCTCCACAGAAAACGAAGAACTGAAGAGGGACAGTTAGAAAGGCAGGAAGGCAGTGCGCATGTGCTGAGAGATGCTCCCAAAAGCGTTCCTATTGGACGCTGGGGAGCATTCCCGCGCAGGCTCCGTCGGTACCAACGATACCCCATATGTGAGGACTACATTCCTGCTTGTTCCTGGAGATATTGTTTATTTTAGTGTAAACCACTCTGCCTGTCAAAGGGCGGTATATTAAGAACGGATTAAACCCTAAACATCAAGCAGTGCTGATGCAAGAGATCAGGAAAATATTGACAGAGATCCTTCCTCCAAACCCACTGCGCTCCTATGGACAGTGTTAATGCACAGGATCAGCAAAGCATTCACACTCCACTTTTCCCCATCCCCTTTCTTTCCCAGAGGCAGTATCATCTGTGCTCGTGCAAGAGATCAGGAGAGCACTGATACACCACCTTTCCCCCTTCCGTGGGCAGCGGCAGAAATGCTTGTGCAAGAGATCAGAAAGCATTAACACACCACCTCCCCTACCCACCAGGCAGCGTCCCTGTGCACCAGTACTGCAATCAGAACAACTTTCGCCTGACCTCTTTGCACTTCTAACACTGCCTGTGGGAAGGCTAACGAGCGACATTGGGTAAAGCTTTTAGGGGGCAGCCTAAACTGTCCCCCAGTAATCCTCTCACCTGTGATGAGCTGCTCCAAGCGGATGCGCTCATGTGCTGCATGCTGATCCACCAGTACCAGCAAGTTTCCATCTAGACAGAAACAGAACAAATGAGCAATTTCCAGCACCAGCAAAGTCCAGCTCTACTTTTGGTATTACCTCAACTATTACCTCTCACCTCTCTCTCATCCTAACAAAGTTCTCTTCATACAATAAGCCGTCCATATGTAAATAGTTCAATTACTATTATTCATTGTAAATAATTACCCCGGTTACCCAAGTTTTTGTCCCTGTTCCATGTAAAAAACAGATAATATGTATCTTATCTGATGTTTTATTGTTCTATGTAAACCGCGCTGATTATAAATAGTGCGGTATATAAAAGATGTTAAATAAATAAATAAATAATAAATAAATTTCTATACCATACAGCTAATACAAGGCTATTGGCTAATCATGACGGTTCATACTTGCACACTCTATCCAGACCGTATTTATATTGTACTTGTGATTTATTTATTTACCACTTCCATGTAATTAACCAAATAAATATACCATGTATATAGTCAACCTTGTTTACCGACATGTTTTTGTATATAGTTAACCCTGTTTACTGCCAGGTTTTTGTACCCTGTTCATTGTAAAAAAAAAAACAATGCTGACCATGTCATTGTGTTTAAATTTGTTCATATGTAAACCGCACTGATTAAAAGAGAGCGGTATATAAGAAATAAAAATAAATAAAATAAAATAAATATTGTTAGGGAAGAACAACCCAAACTACAGTTACACAATGCAAGGTTACACATTAGGAACCACCACCCATGACAAGTATCTGGGCGTCGTCATGGATAATACTTTGAAACCCTATGCCCAGTGTGCAGCCGCAGCCAATCATAAGGAAAGAAATGGAGAATAAAACCAAGGGTTTTATAATGCCTCTGTATCACTCCATGGTATCCAAATCACATCAAACAAATACTCCCAATATGATAGCAGAAAGTGAAAAAGTGAAGTATATAGTTTGAAATCAAATTACAATAAACAATTTTTTTATAGGAAGGGTAAGGTCTCAGAACTTACAGGCTGTCAGCGGCTTCATGCTCATTGAACAACCCCATTTAGGTACATCATTGACCTACCACCATCCCTTCCAGTAGTAGTTTTTTTCGTATTTAAACAAAATTTGAAAAAACTGTGCAGTCCATAAAACAGCTGATCAAGGCCGGCAATCTTCTTTAAGAAAAATAATGAGGCTTTTACTTAGCTTGTTCTGAGAGCTTTGATAAGTAATCGAAAAGAGGCCTGCCAAAGCCTTGGTTATCTATAGCTGGCAAATCCCAACGCCAACTAGCGCGCTGATTATAAGCGTTTCACCCGAAAGGTTTCTTCAGGGGAATTGGTGTGAGAACGGACTGAAACAGAAAAAAGAAAGAAAAAACTTCTAAACCGAAACTTTCTTGCAATGTATTCAAACAGCTTATAAAATCCGAAGAATCCTTGTCACTCTAAAAACAAGTAAGACATACCTTTAAACAGTGGGCTACACGAGCTCAAAAGCTTGCAAAGTTCTGCTGTTGGTGTTACAAACTGAGGGGAGTGCGCATGCGAAAAAGATTTTTAAAGGGCATCTAATACATCAATCAATGGCAACCAAGATCACCTGAAGCACGCCTCCCATTCTATGCACGCATTCAGGCCCCCTGGGGGCAGCGTGCCCAATTGATGAATCCATCGTTGTTCTGCATACAACAGCGCTCGTTCCCGTGTTCTCCCGAAGCGAGATGTCAAAACTTGCTCTATACAGAAACAGGTGAGGTCATTGAAAGTATGATGGAATTTGAGGCAGTGATCAACCATTGGCGCTTCTCGTCTGTGGCATTTTAATTTGCTTTTATGCTCGTTCATGCGAACCTTGAACGATCGAATGGTCTTACCGATGTATAGTAATCCACACGGACATCTTACTCCATACACCACATGGGTGGAATCACAGGTGGTTAAATTACAAAGTTGGTAAGTCCGCCCCCCATACTGAAATTCTGATAAGTCTTGGGTAATAATGCAGATGTTGCAGGAGCCACATTTAAAGTGGCCTCTTGCTATAGGAGTTGAAATGGGAGAGATGGGGCGTAGGACCGCCGGGCTCAGTATCTCTTTGATGTTCCGAGATCTTTTCCAAACGCAACGAATTTGATACGTTTCTAATCCTGGTATGCTATGTAAAACATTCATGTGACGTTTAATACTGTGTTTTAAATGCATACTGAAAGGAGTAAAACTAGTAACCAGATTAACTTGTCGCGTTTCAGACATTGAATCCACAGTTCTATGTGATTGCAACAATAAATCCCGATTAGAATAAAGCGCTCTTTTATAGGCTCGGTCTACTATCTTATGGGGATAGTCTCGTTGATAAAAATTGTTCTTCAATGAGCGTGCTTGAGATTTAAAATCTTGTAAGTCTGAACAATTACGACGATACCTGATGAATTGAGACAGAGGCAAGCTGTCTTTCAAATGCAATGGATGACCACTATTGTAATGCAAAATAGCATTCTTATCTATAGGTTTTCGAAATATAGAGGTATTCCAACCCTCCGATGTTTTTTTCACTAAAATGTCCAGAAAGGTTATCTGATGTGTGTGAAAGGTTAAAGTAAATTTGATATTAGTATCCCTATCGTTCAGCCATGCATGAAACTGCAACAGATGTTCCTGAGTGCCATGCCATAGAACAAAAATGTCATCAATATATCTTCGCCAAAGTTTCACAAAAGCTGAATATGGAGAACTGGATAACCAATTTTGTTCAAATTGTTGCATGTATAAGTTGGCAACAGAAGGGGCACACGTCGCACCCATAGCCACTCCAGATAGCTGCAGATAGATGGTATTTTCAAACATAAAAAAAGTGTTATGTAATGCAAGAGAGGAAAGTTCTGACAAAAAATTCAGTTGTTGCTCAGAAATGTCAGTGCTTTGACGTAGCGAAGCCATTACCACTGAATGAGCTTGAGACTGGGGAATCACAGTATAAAGCGATATAACGTCAAAGGTAACCAGGATAAGATCGGGATCTGATGCCCATTGGTTGTAATTTAACAAAATTCGTAAAAAATGAGACAAATCTTTTAAATATGATGGAATAGATGTCATTTTAGGTCTCAAATAAGAATCCAAAAATACCGATAATGGCTCCAAAAGGGAACCCCGAGTTGAAACTATTGGTCTTCCAGGAGGGTTTTGTAAATCCTTATGGATTTTTGGGACCAGATAAAATTTCGCCATCGTGCTATCCACCGGATTTAAAAAATACCACTCTTTTTTAGAGATCAATTTGTGTTGTAATGCCTGCGAAGTGAGAATCTTAATCTTCTGTCGTAATTCTGGTGTAGGATCTGTATCCAATCGTCGATATACAGTGGGGTCTGATAACTGACTATGGGCCTCTTGTAAATATTGAACCCGACTCCAAAGAACGACACCACCACCTTTGTCTGCTCGTCTTATAATCAGATCAGAACGTGATTGAAGAGCTTGTAACGCTGCTCGTTCAGAGATGTTCAAAGTATGACGGGACCTAGGTTTAGTCAATTCTATCCGATCCATATCGCGCAAAACCAGATCTCGATAAATAGACAAAGCTGGGGGAAGAGGAGTGGGAGGAGACCAGGATGATTTTAAAGGCAAAGGGACCCGATCTTGTGCTTGCTGGTTGTCATTAGTCAGAGGTAATTGATTAAAATAGGTCTGTAAATGGAGCTTCCGGATCAATTGTTCAATATCGACCCTTAACTGGAAAGAATCATGATGTAACCTCGGAACAAAAGACAGTCCTTTATTAAGGACTGCTAACTGATCAGATGGTATGTTCTGACCAGACACATTCACGATCAAAGATTCTGCTTCCGACGGCGCGATACACCTTCCTGCTGCCCGTCCACTGGGGCTCCTACGATTTTTTTCACTTTGGTGTTTTTCAATTGTCTGTCTCAATTTCAACTGTCTCAATTCATCAGGTATCGTCGTAATTGTTCAGACTTACAAGATTTTAAATCTCAAGCACGCTCATTGAAGAACAATTTTTATCAACGAGGCTATCCCCATAAGATAGTAGACCGAGCCTATAAAAGAGCGCTTTATTCTAATCGGGATTTATTGTTGCAATCACATAGAACTGTGGATTCAATGTCTGAAACGCGACAAGTTAATCTGGTTACTAGTTTTACTCCTTTCAGTATGCATTTAAAAAAAATAAAAGATCTCGGAACATCAAAGAGATACTGAGCCCGGCGGTCCTACGCCCCATCTCTCCCATTTCAACTCCTATAGCAAGAGGCCACTTTAAATGTGGCTCCTGCAACATCTGCATTATTACCCAAGACTTATCAGAATTTCAGTATGGGGGGCGGACTTACCAACTTTGTAATTTAACCACCTGTGATTCCACCCATGTGGTGTATGGAGTAAGATGTCCGTGTGGATTACTATACATCAGTAAGACCATTCGATCGTTCAAGGTTCGCATGAACGAGCATAAAAGCAAATTAAAATGCCACAGACGAGAAGCGCCAATGGTTGATCACTGCCTCGAATTCCATCATACTTTCAATGACCTCACCTGTTTCTGTATAGAGCAAGTTTTGACATCTCGCTTCGGGAGAACACGGGAAAGAGCGCTGTTGTATGCAGAACAACGATGGATTCATCAATTGGGCACGCTGCCCCCAGGGGGCCTGAATGCGTGCATAGAATGGGAGGCGTGCTTCAGGTGATCTTGGTTGCCATTGATTGATGTATTAGATGCCCTTTAAAAATCTTTTTCGCATGCGCACTCCCCTCAGTTTGTAACACCAACAGCAGAACTTTGCAAGCTTTTGAGCTCGTGTAGCCCACTGTTTAAAGGTATGTCTTACTTGTTTTTAGAGTGACAAGGATTCTTCGGATTTTATAAGCTGTTTGAATACATTGCAAGAAAGTTTCGGTTTAGAAGTTTTTTCTTTCTTTTTTCTGTTTCAGTCCGTTCTCACACCAATTCCCCTGAAGAAACCTTTCGGGTGAAACGTTTATAACCAGCGCGCTAGTTGGCGTTGGGATTTGCCAGCTATAGATAACCAAGGCTTTGGCAGGCCTCTTTTCGATTACTTATCAAAGCTCTCAGAACAAGCTAAGTAAAAGCCTCATTATTTTTCTTAAAGAAGATTGCCGGCCTTGATCAGCTGTTTTATGGACTGCACAGTTTTTTCAAATTTTGTTTAAATACGAAAAAAAACTACTAATGGAAGGAATGGTGGTAGGTCAATGATGTACCTAAATGGGGTTGTTCAATGAGCATGAAGCCGCTGACAGCCTGTAAGTTCTGAGACCTTACCCTTCCTATAAAAAAATTGTTTATTGTAATTTGATTTCAAACTATATACTTCACTTTTTCACTTTCTGCTATCATATTGGGAGTATTTGTTTGATGTGATTTGGATTCCCTTATTACTCTCGTAAGCCATAGACCATCACTTAGGTTGTATTCTTCACTCCATGGTATGACCGCATCTCAAATATTGTATGCAATTCTGGTCGCCATATCTTCTAAAGGACATAGTGAAATTAGAAAAGGTACAGAAAAGAACAACCAAATTGGTAAAGGGGATGGAAGGATATCCTTACGAGGAAAAGCTTAAAAGGTTATGGCTCTTCAACTTGGAAGAGAGATTACTGAGGAGAGATATGATATCGAGAACTATAAAATAATGAATAGAGTGAAACGGGTAAATGAAAGACTAGGGGGCACACAATGAAACTACAACATAGCACATCTAAGACAAATCAGAGAAAATATTTTTTCATTTAAAGCATAAACTCTGGAAATCATTACCAGAGAATGTCATAAAAGCTGTTAGTGTAGCTGGGTTTAAAGAGACGTGTTGACAAGTTCCTGGAGGAAAAGTTCATAACACATTATTAAAGTGGACTGGGGCAATCCACTGCTTACCCCTGGGATAAACAGCATGGAATCTGTCTACCTTTTGGGAACCTGACAAGTACTTGTGACCTGGATTGGCCACTGTTGGAAACAGGATACTGGGTGTAATGGACCTTTGGTCTGACCTAGTATGGCATATATGTTATGTTCAACAGTCCCTTCTTCTCCCTCGGAGATCCTTTGTGCTTGCCCTAAGCTTTCTTGAATTCAGATACCACCCTTATCTCCAGTATCTCCACTTGGAGGCTGTTCCATGCATCCATCCCCGTTCTATAAAGGAAATATTTCCTCAGATTACTCTTCAACCTATCTCCTTTCACCTTCACTCAGTAACACCTCATTCCAGTCCTTCCCGTTGAAGTAGTATATAAAACGTAACTGTATAAATATAGATAAGCTTGTTGGAAATATAATGGGCATTCCATAGGGGACTCAGAGAAGGAGAGGGATGGAGGGAGGAAAGTAAGGAATAAGGGCTGGAAGGTTAACATAGTGAAAACTACCTTATAGGAACAGGACTGAGATTGATATCTCAACCTTCCACCTCAAATCTGCAAGAGCAACCAAACCACATGCCTCAGTGCTTCTCATTTTATGCCCCTACCCTCTGGAACTCACTACCCCCTACACCAAGGGACAAAGTCAACCCAGGACTTCCAAAAGAGTTTAAAAACCTACCTCTTCTAGGAGCACTACAGCCCACACCCCCAACATAACAACGCTACAGCACCACTCACGAGTGCACAGGATCTCTCCCATCCACCTCCCTGAATCCCCCACATTAGGGACCCTGTCCATCCCCTAATGTTAGCCACCCCACCCCCCACAGCCTCCTACCAACCATTTAAATATGTCCTAAAAGCATTGTACCCAAACCTTACTCATTGTTTATGTAACTCAGTGCAACTGTTTTATGCACTATACCCAGCTCAACTGTGTTCATGTAACCCTAGTGCATCTAACAGTTTTACGCACTGTTTTGAAGTTGTTAATCCCCATGCTTAATGTCATGTTCTATGTAACCTAAATGCACCTGAAAGTTGTGTTTCACTTTGTTCTTTGTAAACCGTTTTGACTGGTAGAAAAATGGTATAGCAAAACCAGTTAAATACATAAATGTATAACTCCAACTGAAAGGGAGGCAAATGATGTGGAAAAGAAAAGCAGAGGTGTGACAGAGACGGGGAAGAGATTCTCCTAGGAAAAGTGGTGATGGTGCAATGTGGAGGAAGGAAATGTTGAAGCTTGGAAACAGTGGACAGGCAGAACAGAGAATGGTAAGGCAGGTGGAAAAAATGCAGACTCCACGTTTGGAAAGGTTTGTAAAAATGATATATGGAAGTGAAAGGACACGAAGTAGACTGACATCTACAAGTATCAGATAAGGCTGCTAGACTGATATCCAGCATATCAAGGTCAGAACTAGGTGGGGCGACTGGGGCATTATCTTGAAAGGATTTTTAAAGTCACTAACTTCAGTCTTTGCGCTGGAGCAGAGAATGGAGCAGTCATATCTCATGCAGCATCACCCTGAGTGCAATAATACTTAGTTCCAGTGCTGAAGTGTATGAATTCATGAAGAATTCATGAATTACATGAAGCTGAACATCCCAAGTAAAATAGATAGTTATGAGCCAGCTGAAATCCCCTGGAGGCCCATTACAACCACTGCAGTAAATCAAGGAGCATGTGTTTCATAAGACCCGTTTCATACAGATGACTGCAAGAGGCAGAGACCTCACAATGCACAAATGATGAGGAATAGAAGATGCAAAGCATCTTGTGTAAGCTGTTCTCTCTCACCTGTGTCTGCAGTTTCTTCAGTCTTGGTACTGATTAAACAAGCAATAAATTTATTATCCACTTGGTTAAGAACCTGTAACAGATTAAAAATTTCAGAAATCTTATTACTTTAAAAAAATTCAATTCAATCACATCCTCCTTTCAGAAATAACATAAAAGAGCTCTCTTCAGAATTGTTAGATCTAGCACGAGTGGCATAACTGAAACCACTGAGTCTTTAAATCTTTCACAAAGCCTCACAGACCAAGAAGAAATTTAGTGTTAGGACATACTGAAGATTTTTACTACCGCTATATATCATGCCTACATTTTTCACAGAACTTTTATTCCACACATAACCCGACAGAGGTCTAGTCAATACACATTCTAGTATATCACAAATAGGTTGACGGCATTTCTATTACATAGTTAACCAAAGAGAACAATATCAATTATAATTTCTGAAATCGCCATGTTTTTAAGCCTTCCTAAAATGCACATGATTGGCCAGCATTCAAATATTTATTTTATTTATTTATTTACATTTCTTATATACTGCGCTATTAAAATCAGTGCGGTTCACAATGAACAGAAACATACTACAATGCGTAATCACATTGAGTTTACAGAGAACAGGATTTGAACTTGGGAGAACCTGGGAAAACTAATTACAGGTCGTCTTGAAATAACAACAGTGTATTTACAGTTGGATACAGTGTATTTACAGTGTATTTACAGTTGGATACAACAGAGTACAGTCAAACCTCGGTTTTCGGTTGCCCCGGTTTTCGTCGGTTTCGGTTTTCGACGTCTTTTCCCGACTGAGATCTTGTCTCGGTTTTCGTCGATGCCTCGGTTTTCGTACACCCTGGTCTGCAGACAGTACACTGCCTGCCCAGTCCCGGCAGCACCCCCCCCCCCCCCCCCGGACTCACCGATCGCGTGTGCCTGCAATACTGTCACCTTCGCGCTGGTCTGCATACACTACACTGCCTGCCCAGTCCCGGCAGCACTACCCCCCCCCCCCCCCGGACTCACCGATCGCGTGTTGAGATCTGAAAGGCAGGTGAGCAACATCCTCGAGCCAGACATGCAAGGATTGCAGAGAGGAAGGCCCCGATCTCTCCACCGCCTGCCTGTTCTCTGGAGCGCCCCCTCAGGCTCGGAGGTAGCAGGGTAAGCAGGAAATGTTGAATGAATGTGGCAGGCAGTTCTTTCTCTTGCGGGGTTGAGACGGAGTCAGCGATCAGATTGGTGTCCTAAAGTCTCGTTGTGTTTGCTGTGCTGTGGACGATCGGGCAGCTGAGAGAAGTGCTGGCTGAGACTTCGGGAGCTCGTGCTGCTGCAGCAATTGCCACATGGCTCCCCTTCCAAACAATAACCTCTCCTCCTCCCTCTCCCCTCAACAAGAGTCTTCAATAAAGTTAAATGTGATGTTAAATGTTCATTTATCCATTTCATTAGTCATTTATATGTATTTCTCATGGTTTTCTGTATGTAAAAATATAGTTATTCTCTATAAAATGTACTTTTTGTCAATATTTTTGGGTGTCTGGAACGGATTAATTGAATTTACATTATTTCCTATGGGAAATCTTGCTTCGGTTTTAGTCAGACTTTTTGGAACGGATTAATCATGAAAACCGAGGTTTGACTGTATTTACAGTTGGGTAGAGGTTGGTGGTAAGGAGAGGTGTACCAGATGGTGTGAGCTGACTATCTGTTCTCTTTTCGAGTCAGGGTGATGGAGCTACTAGGGAGGGGAGGCATGGGGTCCGTCGTGTTTCCTGTTTTAGTTTCTGGATAGTATTTTAAAAACAGGTAGTGTTTGAGCGCTTTTCTGAATGGGGTAAGGCTCGTGAGGGCTCTAATTTCAGACGGGAGGGCATTCCAGGCTATGGGTGCATAAATCGAAAAGGCTCTCTTGGCTGTTGCCTTCATGCATTTTGTCAATATTTTAGGGATCTCTACAGCGTTCAACATTGCAGATCTGTGGTTTCTGTTGTCAGGCAATTTGTGGATCAACTTACTAATGGGTGTGGGGGGCTGGATCTTCAGAGCCTTGAATGTAAGGACTAGGGCCTTGTATTGGATTCGGGCCGGTAATGGTAGCCAGTGGAGTTTCATCATCACTGGCGTTATGTGGTCTGACCTTGATAAACCTACCAATACTCTAGCCGCCGAGTTCATGGCAAGCCGGAGCGGACTTAGGGTGGACTGTGGTAGGCCATGGAGGATGATGATAGCAAAGTCCAGGTGCGGTATCACTAAGGCTTGGAAAATTGTCCGGAAGTCAGAGAAGTCCAGCAATGGCCGAAGATAGCGTACAGTGCGTATTTTGTGGTAAACTGCTTTTGTGACATTTTTCACATGAGTTATCATATCGAGCCGCTGGTCCAGTGTGATGCCAAGATAGCGGATTGTGGCTTTGCTTTTGAGCTCGGCATTTTTGACTTGTAGGGAGGGAGGCGGAGTAAACTTCTGGTTCCTCGTGATGAAGAGGACATCCGTTTTGCTATGGTTGATTCGTAGGTTTTGTGTGAGTAGCCAGTCTGCCACTGCATCGAAGCATCTAATAATAGGGGAGAAATCAGGCTGGTCAATCGTAAACGGAATGTATAGCAGGATGTCATCTGCATAGGCAAGGCATTGAACGTTTAGAGAACGGATCAAGGTGCAGATGGGCTGCATATAGATGTTGAACATCAATGCAGACAAGGAAGATCCTTGAGGTACTCCCTGCTTCTGTAGGAATGGTTCAGAAGTCGCAGTACCTGTCCTTACTTGTTGCCATCTGTTGAGCAAGTATGATTTGCACCATTGTAGAGCAGTGCCTTGTATACCTTTTTCTTGGAGGCGTTGTAGCAGTAACTCATGGTTCACCGAGTCAAAAGCGGCTGCAATGTCCATAAAGATGAGAACGAATCCTTTGTGTATGTTATCGAGGCCTGTGACTAACTCATTGAATAAAGTCGTTAGGATGGTATCGACACCATGTGCTTCCCTGAAGCCATGTTGAGACGGGTCCAGAGGTGCCTCGGCGTCAACGTGTTGTTGGATCTGTCGCTGGACTACCTTCTCGATGATTTTAGCCATCAAGGGGATGCTCGAAATTGGTCTGTATGATTCGACTTTGGATGGGTTGAGTCCGCTATTTTTTTAGTAGTGGCCTGATTGCGGTGTGTTTAAGGCTCTGTGGGAAGTAACCAGTTGATAAGGATTGGTTCAGTATCTTGCTAAGAGTGTGACTCAAGTTGCTGCATAGCTCTTTTATCCAACTGGCGGGACAGGGATCATTAGGTGCCATGATTCTTCGTGCGTAAGAAGAAAAATCATTAAAGGTTATATTCTACAAAGGCTACTACACGAACACAGGCTTTTTCAATTATTAGTCCAGCCAGACAGAATACGAGGTGCGATCAAAAGGTATTCAGACTTGTACACTAACACAAGAAGTATAACACTAACAGTTATTGCACTCAGTTTCCTTCAAAGTAGTCCCCTGCTAATAAAGCATAGTTGCTCACCTGTAATAGGTGTTCTCCGGGGACAGCAGGAATCAGTCCTCAAATATGGGTGACGTTGGCATCAAACGGAGCCCGTGTGGATTCACGCTACAACTTTAAAAGAAAGCCTTTGGGAGTCAGACTGCACATGCACGGTCACCTTCCTGTTCAAGGGTGCCATCTTATCTCAGTATGACGACATAGCTTAATAAAGCATAAAAAGAAAAAACAACTCCGTGGGGAGGAGGGAGGGTTGTGAGGACCGATTCCTGCTATCCCCAGAAAACATCTGTTACAGGTGAGTAACTACACTTTCTCCGGGAATAAGCAGGAAGCCAGTCCTCACATATAGGACTCCCAAGCTACAGGCTACCGGAAAAAACCTGTAGGAGCCCCGGGCAACCCGAAAGGCGAACCTTGAAGGGCAGCAAAGAGCGCTGAATGGAATGAAGTCAAGTGATGCAGCCCGAACACTGACAATGGACTCACATCTCTGGTAGCTTGGACACAAAGGGCCCAAGGAAGGGAGTTGCACTATTCCCCAAAGAGTTGAGTCCTTGCGCTATGCCTGTGGGATGTCCTCCACCTCCCGGGGAAGGTGAAGGTATGCTATGGCTAGCCGTTCAGCATCAACGCTGTCAGGGCAAGGGTGTGGAAACAGATAAAGGGTCTGTCCTCCTGCAAGAGCAAGTCCGGGCCCTGGCCCAGAGGTATTGGGGCCACTTGGGACAGCTGCAAGAGCAGAGGGAACCATGGCTGCCAGGCCACCGAGGGGGCAATGAGAATTACAGAGGCCCGGTCCAAATGAACCTTGAGCAGGGTCTTGGGAACCAAAGAGTAGGCAAGTACGTATACAGCAGGATCCCGGACCACAACAGGAGAAAGGCAGCCGGGAACAGAAGTGTGGCAGTTGCGCGTTCTTGGGGCTGGCAAAGAGATCCAACATTGGGGTCCCCCAATGCCGAAAGATGGAGTTGGCCCCCACTGGGTTGAGGCACCACTAGTGGGGCTGAAGGACTCTGCTGAGTCAATCTGCAAGCAGACTGTCCTGGCTCAGGAGGTAGACTGCCTGGAGGATCATGCCCTTCTCCACATCGTAAGTCCACAGGCAAACTGCCTCCCAACAGAGGAGGTACAAGCCTATTCCCCTCTGCTTGTTGATGTAAAACATCGCTATTTGGGTGTCCGTCTGAATGGGCACCACCTGGCCCACTAGGTGGGTCTGGAACACTCGAAGGGTATTTGTCACAGATAACACACAGTTCCTCCAGTGTTTCTGCCACTGCTGGAAACTATTTTGAAATGCCTCTTTCATTAAGCTGTGAAGCTGCTGTGTCTAATTTTGCTTAATGGCCTCCAAATAATCGAATCTCCTTCCTTCAGTGGTAATTTCAGCTTTGGAAACAAGAAAATGTCACAGGGTGCGAGGTCAGATGGACAAGATGTGATGCATGAGCTGGGGCATTATTGTGATGAAGCAACCATTCACCATTCCTGTGCAACTCTGGCCTCTTAAGATGAACTGCATCTCTCAAACGAGTCAGAACTTTGACATAGTATCCTTATTGATGGTTTGGCCTTTTGGAGCATACTCATGATGAACAATACAATTGTAATCAAAGAAAACTGAGAATGATCTTGACATAGCCTGTCAGGTGAGGAGCATTCTTGGGTCTGGGAGAGTCTGGAGTCTCCATTGTGAGGATTGAGCCTTGGTTTCCAGGTCATAACCATAATGCTTAACAGACTTCAACAAATAGGAATCACATCAACTGTCCATAACTGGTTCAAATCCTACCTATCAAACAGAACCCAAACAGTAAGAATTCTTAACCAGACATCTAACACATTCGACCAAACACAAGGCCTCCCACAGGGATCTGCACTATCAGCACTTTTGTTTAACATTTACCTACAGCCAATCAGCAATATCTTTAAACGTCATAGCGTTCATTATCATATTTACGCTGACGATATAATGTTCTACCTACCATTTAAAATCCCACACCCTCCACTACAACAGATAACAGAGTGCTTTAAAGAACTAACAATATGGCTCAATGAACAGAACTTACACATTAATTTCGCAAAAACTGACGTTCTATATATTACTAAAAACCAAACATACACACCCCCAAACACCATCACACTTGATAACCATGAGATCAATATAAAAAAGGAAATAAAATACCTGGGTGTGATACTTGACAATAAACTTAACATGGATTCTCACATAAAATATCTAACAAAAAACATACACTACAAACTTAAGACCTTGAAACAACTAAGACCACTAATCCACTTACAAGACTTCATAACCATAATACAAGCCATCATCACCCCACACTTTGATTTTGCAAATCTAATCCTTAATGGCATCACAAAGCAAAATATTAAAAAATTACAACTAACTCAGAACATCGCAGCAAGGATAATAATGAATATAAGCTCAATTGAACATATCACACCGACATTAGCCGAACTCCATTGGCTACCTATCCACAGCAGAATAAAATATAAGATATTACTTACAACATTTAAACTAATAAATAACTTAGCGCCAACTATACTCAATACACTCATCAAGATAGAAATAGATAAAAGATCACAAAGAAGTAGAAACACTAACACTATAGCAGTACCAAAAGACTACACAAAAGCAAAAAAACAAACCAACATGAGAGCATTCTCACACTCAGCTCCTATCCTCTGGAATAACCTTCCTGACAACATTCGCTCACTATCAGACATAAAGGAATTTAGAAAAAAACTGAAAACCCATTTATTCTCATTACATTACAACCAAGGATCAGAGACTGGCCAGATGACACAAAGAGACGCAGGTTAACTACTACAATTCAAACAACATATACCCACGTGCCTGAAGCCTACATAAAGTATACAACCACACGCGACATATGATACAATTTGTATATATTTACTATGTATATATGTTATAATAGTTTAATAATTTACTGTTTAAATTTATACCGTTATCTGTATCTAGTTCATCTGTTCTATGTAAAATGACTTGGTATGATACTATCCATACCATATAACACACTGTTCATTGTAAACCGCACTTGATACTTGTGAAAGAGCGGTATAGAAATAGCTGTTAAATAAATAAATAAATAAATAAATAAACCTATGATTCATCACCAGTAATCTTTTTGATGAAATCCGAGTCGTTTTCAATGCATTCCAAACTCCTCCCTGGCTGCAGACAGTCAATCTTCTTTTTGGACAGGGGACAGGAGTTTCAGCACGAATTTTGCAAACACACATCTCATTCCCAAACTGACAGTAAGAATGGCCTGCACTGACCCAAAACTGATGTCCATGTCCTCAGTAAGCTCCCTGATAGTCAATCAACGATTTCAGCGTATTGCAGCACGCACTGTTTCAACTTTGTTTTCATTCCTGCTAGTTGATGGCCTTCCAGAACATTCATCACTGTCAACACTTTGGTGGCCCTCTTGGAAACGTTTGTTATCAGTCAAACTCTGGCACGACTCATGCATTCATCGCCATACACTTGCTGGAACTTGTCATAAGTCTCTCTGCACGAATCTCCAAGTTTCTGGCAGAATTTAATGCAAATTCGCTGTTCAATTTTTTTGCTCATTGTAAATCTGATGAACTTTTACACGATACCAAACATCACGTAATTAAAGAAGTACTTGTGTGCTGTAGCCATGACTCTGCACATGCAGAGCACATAACTAGGTCACTGCATGCTTAATAGCATTATGGTGCGATGTATTGTTATATAGCTACACAACAAGTCTCGATACTTTTGTTTCTGTAACATCAAGCTGATTATTTGACCTTTCAGAAATCACTGAAAGCTCATCTGTTTGCATGATGGTTGATCATCGATCATCTTTCACATTTCATTGTGTCTTTTCCGTTTGTATTTGATTGCTTTCGTCTGTATGTAGTACTTCACCTAGCAATTGTATTATAGGTGGGATATAAAAGTACATTGAAAAAGTAGTGCATAGGCAATTATAGGATCATATTGACACTACTGCCCCACTAGATCCATCCCAACATGGATTCAGAGAGTCACATGGAGTGGAAACACTACTCACAGCCCTTTTCAACAATATAATTTCAGGCGTTGACAACATACGACATGGTTCCGCACTCATCTTTTTAGATATAGCAGCAGCTTTCGACTCTGTATGCCATGAGATTCTCCTCTGCCGGCTAAGAGAAAAAGGTATCAGCGGAACAGCACTCGAATGGTGCAGATCCTACCTGTCTGGAAGATGGCAGCATGTTTGAGAAGACGGGGCTACATCTGAACCATTTCAACAAAGTCAAGGAGTGCCTCAAGGATCCTCCCTATCATCCTTGATGTTTAATATATACATCCAACCCATCTGCAACATTATTAGATCCTTCAATGTTAGTTGCATGATATATGCTGATGATGTGCTGTTATACATGCCAGTATCATTGGATAAACTAGACCTCGCCCCTCTAACTAATTGCTTCAACACCATATCGGAGTGGCTCCTATCACAAAATCTGCGAATCCAACACAAGAAGACGGAGGTTCTTTTCATCTCGAGGAATCCAAACTTCATACCACCCAGCTGTGTGAAGGTAAATGATGCCGAACTACAAGTGAAACCTGCTATACGTTACCTTGGAGTGACGTTGGACCAAAATCTTGACATGAAGAAACACATAGCCAATACCGTAAGAGCGATCTACTTTAAAATCAGATCCCTCAGACACCTACGCCCGTTACTCGAACCAGATGATTTCCGCACCATTTACCAAGCCCTGATCATTCTCCATTTCGATTATTCAAACTCCATACTACAAGGGCTCCCCGATCCACCCTGAACCCCCTGAAACCTGGTATGAACAGTGCAGCGCGGTACTCTTTGGGGCATCCAGGAGAGACCATGTGACACCCCTCCTGAAACAGTTACACTGGCTCCCCATTCAAGCCAGGATCAGTTTTAAGACCTTGCTGACGACTTTCAAAGCTGGCAAGGGGCTCTCCTCCTCCTCTCTATCTGACCTCATCCAACCACTTGCACCTAACAGACCAAGAAGAACCGCAGAGTCCAACATGCTAGCAATACCAAAAGAAATAAGATGCACCAAAACAGCTAACAGAGCTTTCCGACTCTGCGCCCCAAGTCTATGGAATACCTTACCAGCACATATCAGAGCAATCCCCAACTTGAGCCAGTTCAGGAAGGCCCTTAAACATTTCCTCTTCATCAAATATCTCACTGACATCTCCGAACCTCAGTCCCACTCAAATAGCGAGCACCTCAACAATAATAGTAGTCAACCAGGCAAGCCCTCGCAACAGGCGTCCCCTACAATGTAAAACATCAAACAGTATCCTTTCTCATTACACTGCCTATGTATATAGTTTATCCTGTTCTCCAAGTTCCATTTCCTGTTAAATGTAATGACCAGACATATGTAAGTTGTCGGATGTTTCTGTTCCATGTAAACCGCGCTGATGGCAAACAGTGCGGTATATAAGAAATGTTAATAAATAAAAATAAATAAATAAATAATATATGAAATGAAAAATAAAGCTGGAATAGTGTCCACAATGAATTTTTTAAATGTATCCCTCAATCAAAACTGTGTGTTCAATGGTAAAGGTTACCCTAAAGGCATCAATAGATCCTAAAAGCTGAGAGGGTCAAGTATATCATCATGAGTCCCTGAAGAAAGCACAATTACTCACCTGTAACAGGTGATCTCCGGGAACAGCAGGAATTTAGTCTTCACATACGGGTATCGTTGGTACCGACAGAGCCTGCGCGGGAACGCTCCCCAGCGTCCAATTAGAAAGCTTTTGGGAGCATCCCAAAGCGCCTGCGTGCTGCCTTCCCGCATTTCCCAACTGTCTCTCTCCAGTTGAGTTTAAAGCTGAGACAAAGAGAGAGAGGGAGAGAGAAAAAGAGAGAGATACAACTCCTAGGGGAGGTGGGTGGGTGGATTGTGAAGACTAAATTCCTGCTGTTCCCGGAGATCACCTGTTACAGGTGAGTAACTATGTTATCTCCAGGAACAAGCAGGAATGTAGTCTTCACATATGGGGACTCCCTAGCTACAGATGCCAGGGAGAAACCCCAGAAGTTGTGTGCCCTTTTGAAAGGGCTCCACTTCCCCCCATGGATCTCTGGCATCCTACCAGGGATGGAGTTGATTAAGTATGGAACAGGTGTTGAAGAACAGCCTGACCAAACAAGGCATCCCGGCGGGAGTCCTTGTCCAAGCAGTAATGGGCTGCGAAGGTATGAACAGAGGCCCAGGTAGCTGCTCGACAGATGCGTCAATAGACACAGAGTGAAGATGAGCCATAGAGGCTGCCATGGCTCTCACATTGTGCGCTGTGACATGGCCTTCAAGAGGAAGGTTCTTACTCCGATAGGCAAAAGATATACACTGTGCAATCCAGTTGGACAGTGTCCTTTTGGAGACTGGAAGTCCTAAATGACTAGGATCAAAAGCAACAAAGAGTTGAGAGGACTTTCTATGTTGCTGCGTCCTTTGCAAGTAAAAGGCCAAAGCTCTTTTACCGTCCAAAGTATGAAGATTCCTTTCTGCATTAGAGGCATGAGGCCTTGGAAAAAAAAGAGGAAGGTAAACTGCTTGGTTTAAATGAAAAGGTGAAACCACCTTTGGCATAAAGTGAGGATGAGTGCTAAGGACTATCTTATGATGGAACCTTGTATAAGGAGGATCAGCCACCAATGCTTGCAGTTCACTGATGCAACGTGCTGATGTGATTGCAATAAGAAAAATAACCTTCCAGGAAAGGAATTTCAAAGGTGTAGTAGCTAATGGTTCAAAAGGCGGCTTCATGAGCTGGCCAAGAATTAGATTTAAATCCCATGCCACCGGTGGTGGCTTAACGGGAGGCTTAGTTAGAAGAAGGCCTCTCATAAATCTCGCTATGATAGGATGAGAGGAAATAGGTTGCTCATTTAAAGGCTTGAGAGAAGCTGCAATAGCACTCAAATGAACTCTCACTGAATTGGTCTTAAGCCCTGCATTAGACAAATGAAGGAGATATTCCAGTAATGATTCCAGAGGTATTGCAAGAGGGTTAAGACCCTTCTGCGAACACCATATGGTAAACCTTTTCCACTTGAAAGCATAAGAGCGTCTTGTGGATGGTTTTCTGGAAGCATAAAGGATATCCTTTACTTGCTGAAAAAGCTTAAGACCATGAAGTGCAAGGCTTACAGCAACCAGGCCCTGAGATGTAGAGACTGGGGATTGGGATGCCACAGCATCCCGTCCTCCTGGGAAAGGAGATCTGGAGCAGATCCTAACTCCAGAGATAGAGCTTGAGAGAGATGTAAGAGCAGAGGGTACCACACTTGTCGTGGCCAATGTGGGGCTATGAGAATCATACGGCCTCTGTCTCTCTGAAGCTTGAATAAAGTTCTGGGAATTAGGGGAATGGGTGGGAAGGCATACAGAAAGTCCCAACCCCAATGGAGGAGGAAAGCATCCCTGGCCTGACAACCCTGAGACGGAATTCTGGAACAGAACCGGGGAAGTTTGGCATTCAGCGCACTTGCGAAGAGGTCTATATCCAGGGTTCCCCAAAATTGGAAAATTTTGGCCACCTGGTCTGCATGGAGAGATCATTCGTGTGGAAGCAGAACTCGACTGAGTCTGTCTGCCCAAGAGTTTTGAATGTCTAGATAATCTCTATGGCTGTCACTGAACTACATACATCAGTATGATTAAGCTTTTTCAACCAATGTAAATAGTTAATACGTTTATAATTATATTTTTAGTTTCCTGTGTAACTAATTTTTACACTGTTAATGTTCCATGTAATGTTAATGTTATTTTTTGACATGTTCTCTGTAAACCGCTCCTGATCTCTGGAAGGGGCGGTATAGAAAAACACACAAATAAATAAAATAAATAAATAAATGCCTGGAAGATACACTGCAAGGAGATGAATCTGATGCTCTCTGGCGAGGGCCCAAAGTCGCAAAGCTTCGTTGCAGAGCGACAGAGAGCCTGTTCCGCCCTGCTTGTTCACATAGAACATGGCTACCTGGTTGTCCGTTTGAATTAGGACAGTTTTGTAGCTGAGCTGGGTGTGAAACACTCGAAGAGCAAGAAAGATTGCTCTGAGCTCTAGGAGATTGATGTGTAGATCGGTCTCCTGTGGAGTCCAGGAACCCTGGGTAGAGAGGCCTTGCAAATGGGCTCCCCAACCCACCTGTGAGGCATCTGTTGTTAGAGTTACTTGGGGTGGGGGTTTCTGAAAAGAGGACTCCACCAACAGATTCTGGAGTGACTGCCACTATTGGAGAGGCAAAATAAGACAATCTGAGGTTGCTATTTTGTCTGACAGGCAACCTGACGCCTGAGTCCACTGAGTGGATAGAGTCCACTGGGTTGCCCTCATATGGAGGCAGGCATAAGGGACCACATGCATGGTGGATGCCATGTGGCCTAGCAGTTGTAACATTTCCCAAGCAGTGAGGTGAGACTTTAGCATTGCTTGGGAAGCTAACTGCACAATGCGAAGGCAGCGGGACTGTGGAAGATAGGCCCTTGTCTGTCTGGTATCCAGCAGGGCTCCTATGAACTCTAGAGACTGAGTGGGAGCTAGGTTGGATTTTGGGAAGTTTATGACAAGTCCCAAATATTGAAGGATATGCATTGTGCAAAACAGAGAAAACCTGGCCTCTGGCTCCGATGGGGCTCGAATGAGCCAATCGTCCAAGTAAGGAAGACGAATATTTTTAGGGTGCGAAGAAATGCTGCCACCACAGCCATGCATTTTGTGAACACCCTTGGTGCCGAGGCCAGGCCAAAAGGAAGAACTCTGTATTGGTAGTGCTTCCCTTGAAATAGAAAGCGAAGAAACCTTCGGTGAGCTGGATGGATGAGAACATGAGTGTACGCATCCTTGAGATCTAGAGAACAAAGCCAGTCCTGACTCTGAAGGTATGGCAGTAGAGTTCCCAGAGAAATCATTTTGAATTTCTCTTTGAACAGGAATTTGTTCAATTTTCTGAGGTCCAAAATGGGTCTGTGCCCTCCTGTTTTCTTTGGAATAAGGAAAAAGGGGGAATAGAACCCTGCACCTTGTTGATGAATAGGTACTTCTTCTATTGCCCCTTGGGCAAGAAGCAGACTGATCTCGTGATCTAACTGGGAGTTGAGAGAGGTCTGAGAATTGAACTGTTTTACCACTGTAGGAGGGGGCATGCTGAGGAAGTGAAGCTTATATCCCTCTCTTACAATGGACAGAGTCCATCTTTCTGCTGTTATCTGCCCCCATCTGGGGGCAAAATAACATAACCTTCCAGGAATGGTGGAAGACTCTGGCCCCTTCAGGGCCAGGAAGACAAAGTTCTCTAGATGGGAGTCAAAGCCCCTGTGGAGGCTGAGTCTGCTGAGCCGGTTGAGGCTTAGCAGCCTTTGTTTTTCTTTGTTTAGGTTGTTGCTGACCCTTTTGGGCAGACTGACCTGAACGATGCCCTTGCTGGGTATAGGATGGGTAGAACTTCTTTCTAGTGAAGAATGTTTTTTGTAGGACTTTTGGTGAGATTATCAGCATCAGCAAGGTGAGATTATCAGTATCTAGCTCATTAGCTTTCTCTTGCCAATTTTTGCCAAAGAGATTCTCTCCTGTGCAAGGAATATTCCCCAGTTTATCCTGTACCCAAAGTTCCAAGTCAGATGCCTGGAGCCAGGCAATCCTATGTGCGCCTATGGCAATAGCAGACGTTCTGCTTATGCACTCAAAACAATCAAAAGCTTCACGATTTACGAATTTGGAAACATCCTGAGCATGTTTGATAAGTGCAAGATAATCTTGTCTCTTATCATCAGGAAGGAGAGGGCTCATAAGCTCTAGATCTCCTGTAGCTTCCTTAAGGAACATTCCCATATATAAAATATAGGAACTAATCCTGGCAGAAAGCATAGAGGCCTGGAAGGTTTGACGCCCAAAGGCATCAAGAGTTCTACATTCACGTCCTGGAGGATTAGATGCATGTCTTTTTGCACTCTTGATCCTTCTCATAGCTGATTCCACCACCATGGAATGATGGGGCAGCTGAGTTTTTTGAAATCCAGGACAGGGAGGAACTCGATACATGGTATCAAGCCTACGAGAATGAGGAGAAGTGGTGAGAGGTGTTTCCCACATCCTTAGCATGAGATCATGCAAGATCTCATGAATAGGCGAAGTAGCTGCCTCTTTCGGAGCTTTAGGATACTGTAAAATCTCCAATTCCTTTGCCCTAGGCTCTGTTTCAGGAGCCACTGTGATGGAAAAACCTCGAGCCACATCCCGGATAAAATCCTGGAAGGATATATCCTCTGGAGGAGACATCCTACGTTTAGGAGAGGAAGAATCCTCAGGAAGAAGTACTCTGGTATTGACAGAGCTGTCAGAGTCTTCAGACTCGGAGGATTCAAAGTATCTCCTGTCCGGGTAATCGTGCAGTGCGCGATACTGGTACCTATGGAAGTCGGTATTGACAGGGTCCGGTACCGACTTGTCAGTACCAGAGGGCACCGCATGCGTTGGTACCAGTAGTCCTCCTGCCGACATCGATGCAATGGCCCCCGGTACCGATGTAGGTGCCGGTACCGGTTGAATTGTCTGAAGCAGTTTCGGGGGCATCAATGCCGAGAGAAGAGCCGCCAGACTGCGTTCAATAGCCAAGAATCTCTGGTCTATCGATGCCGCCGATACCTGGGTATCGGTACCAGTAGAACGGCCGGTACCCCAGAGCATGGCACCAGTAGTTCGGCTGAGGTTGGGGCCTCGAAAACATCCTGGAGCCCCGATGATGCTTTGGATGCTGAAGCCTCCCGCTGGGGCAATTTTGCCGGTGTGAGTCCCTCAAGGGCAACGCCAGAGGCATCTCGATACTTAGAAGGAGATCTACCCTTTGAGGACCGGCTAGGCTTATGTTTAGTTACCTGAGATCCATGGGAGGAAGACGAGGCCCTGGAAGATGTTGATGCCACAGAAGCTGCATCGGAGGGAAAAAGGGTGCTAGGTTTAGCAGCTTGGTTTTGCCGACCCTTCTTCGACATCATCCCACAGGCAACACACTCGGAGATAGAGTGGCCAGGACCTAAACATCTGAGGCACCACTCATGGGTGTCGGTGACAGAGATGGTACTGCCACACTTGGAACACTTTTTAAAACCCGAAGCGGGTTTTTCCATTTTAGAGGAAAGTTGGGCCTAGTGCGCGGCGTTTTTTGACATTTTGCAGAGAAAAGGTCTATGGTTAATACATGCGAATCACAAGTAACATAAAGAAGAGGCTTACGAGCCCCTGAAGAAACGAAATCAGTTCGTGAAACGCGGCAGAGCTGAGTTTGGCGTTGGGACATAATATACTAAGATAAGCCTGACTTTATGTATTTTACTGCTGATGAGTGGGAAATCTATGTTTAAACACTTGGATTGATAACACCAGGGTTTTATAAAAGTTTCTCAGAAAAAGGGTCATTGATGCAAAAAAGGAGCAGTTAATAGCGGAAAACCCAATGCTAAAGCTCCCTTATAGTCTGAGACCCGCTCTATAAAATAATTTTGAGCTCGAGTGGAATGAGCCCTCACACCCTCTGGGGGTGCTTTCCCTTTGGCCTGATAAGCTGCTACAATAGCTGAGCGCACCCAACGAACAATTGTTGACTTTGAAGCTGTCTGACCCTTATTAGGACCTGCATGCTGGACAAACAATCTATCTGTCTTCCGCACTGATTTGGTAAGCTTAAGGTATGTTTTTAAAACACGACCAAGATCCAACCTTCGGAGCGCTCGGTCCACCGGAGAATCTGATAAATTTGAAAACACAGGTAATGCCACCGACTGGTTAACATGGAAAGCCGACAACACTTTAGGTAAAAAAGAAGGCACCGTCCGCAGTAATATCCGCTCCGGAAGAAATTGTAGATAAGGTTCCTGACAAGACAAAGCCTGTAAATCTGAAATTCTTCTTGCTGAACATAAAGCCACGAGAAATGCAGTTTTCCAAGAACACTCACGTAAAAATCGTGAGGATACCGACGCCCACGAGGACGTAGAAAATGCTTCCAAAACAACATTTAAATCCCACGCAGGAACCACTTGACGACACGGAGGATGAAGAAGCCTAGCTGCTCGGAAAAAAACGTTGCACATCTGGATGCATTGAAAGACGACGATTCTGCACCAAACCTCTAAAACAAGTAAGCGCTGCTAAATGCACCTTAAGAGTATTAAGAGCCAAACCTTTCTCTAAACCCTCTTGGAGAAATAAAAGCAATTGAGGCAAAGTAGCCAGAGTAGGGAGAAAATTACGTTGGTTACACCAATGCTCAAAAAGCTTCCATACACGCACATATGCTATAGAAGTTCCCGGTCTTCTAGACCGAAGTAAGGTAGCTACTACCGAAGACGCATAACCTTTACACTTTAACCGAGCCCTCTCAAGAGCCAAGCCGTAAGCAAGAAGCGATCCACTTGTGGCATGAGAACTGGTCCCTGATTTAACAGATTGATCCGATCCGGAAGGCGCCAAGGAGGAGCTACCAAAAGTCGAATCAGATCGGCATACCAAGGACGGCGTGGCCAATCCGGCGCAATCAGAATCACCAATCCTCGATGACCTGCTATTCGTTGAATAACTCGATTCAACATCGGCCAAGGAGGGAACACATACAACAGGGTGTTCAATGGCCAAGGCTGCACTAGAGCATCCAATCCTTCCGACATGTGCTCCTTGCGTCTGCTGAAAAAAACGATTTGCCTTTGCATTGCCAAACGTCGCCATAAGATCCATCACTGGCTGACCCCAACGTACTACCAGTTCGTGATACACTGCCATGTTCAACTCCCATTCTCCGGGATCGAGAATATTGCGACTGAGAAAATCTGCTTGCACATTTTTCTCGCCTGCCACATGCGCAGCTGACAACGCTAAGAGATGGACCTCGGCCCAAGCCATCAACTCCTGAGATTCGGCGAGAAGAGAAAGACTCTTGGTCCCGCCCTGACGATTGATATATGCAACTGTCACTGCATTGTCGGAGAATAATCGGACTGCAGTTCCTTCTATCAAGGCTTGGAAGTGCTGAAGGGCAAGCCGAGCCGCGCGCATCTCTAATCTGTTGATCGACCACAAGCTTTCTTCCTGAGACCAAGATCCCTGTACGATCTGCGACTGACAATGAGCCCCCCAGCCTACGAGACTGGCATCTGTCGTAACTAGTACCCAAGCTGGCTCCTGCAAAGGAACCCCTGCTGCTAAATGGACCGGGTTTAACCACCATTGAAGACTTTGTTTCACCGATTCCGGACAAACGAGCCGTTGAGAAAGAGAGTGAACTTGAGGAGACCTTTGGGAAAGTAGCACCTGTTGTAAGGGTCGCATGTGAGCTCTGGCCCACGGAACCAGATCCAAAGTCGACGCCATGGAGCCCAAGAGTTGCAAGTATGTCCACGCCGTCGGAGCCAAAATCTTTAAAAATGTCTGCACCTGTTGCAAAATTTTCTCCACTCTTACCGCAGGTAAGAAAACCTTGCCGATCGCAGTGTCGAAAAATGCTCCGAGATGAGTCAGTTGTCTTACAGGTTGCAAATGACTCTTTGCCTGATTTATGACCCAACCTAAGTGCTCCAGAAGATGAACAACTCGAGCCGTCGCCGATATTGCGTCCACAAGAGAATCGGCTCTTATTAGCCAATCGTCTAGATACGGATGAACACGAATCCCTTCCTTTCTCAACGCCGCCGCAACCACCACCATTAATTTGGTAAAGGTCCGGGGAGCTGTTGCGAGGCCGAATGGTAACGCCCGAAACTGAAAATGACCCATAGGAAGGGCAAAACGTAAAAACTGATGATGAGCTAGCCTTATGGGAATATGAAGATATGCCTCTGTGAGATCTATGGATGAGAGAAACTCTCCTGGTCGTACCGCTCGTATCACAGTGCGTAAGGTTTCCATGCGAAAATGCGGAACCCGCAGCGATCGGTTGACGCCCCTGAGATCCAGTACTGGTCGAAAAGAACCTCCTGTTTTGGGCACCACAAAATAAATCGAGTATCGACCTTGACCGTATTGGTCTCGTGGAACAGGAACTATTGCCCGGAGCTGTAAAAGACGAGCGTGTCTGATATGGCCTGCGCCTTCAGACCCGACGCACAAGGGGACATTACAAACGCGGGCACCAGAGGGCAAGCAAAATCCAGTGCATAACCTTTTTGAATTATCTCCAAAACCCATTTGTCCGTGGTGATGTCGGTCCAAACTGAAAGATAATCCTGCAGGCGACCGCCCACCGGAACTAACGCTTGGACCAGCACACCTTCATTGCGTTTTCTTAGTGGAGGACTGAGAGGCACCGAAGTAAGTCTTGTTGAAACCTCTTGCCCCCCGAAAGGACCGACCTCTGAATCCTGTACAGCCTCTAGAATAAGGAGTAAAACGCGCCCCTCGAAATCTCCGTGAGTCTCGACTATAGCCTCGGAGACTACTTGCTCCTCTCATAGTCCTTGGCCTGTCCTCAGGCAATCGTCCTCCTTTAGACTCACCAAGATCCTTAACAATCTTGTCTAGCGCTTCCCCAAAAAGTAATCTTCCTTTATAGGGCAATTTACTAAGACGAAATTTAGAAGAAACATCCGCTGACCAATTTCGCAACCATAGGAAAATCTGGCTGCTACTAAAGACGCCATAGTCTTAGCAGCTATACGTAGCAAGTCATAAAAGGCATCTGCCATGTAAGCCGCGGCTGATTCTAACTTTGGACCCTCCGAAGCCTGTGTAGATGCCGCATCCGCGGAAGCATCTCCCTGCAACCATCGAATGGAAGCTCTAGAAACATATGCTCCACAAGTAGCAGCCTGTAAAGCTAACGAGCTGGCATCAAATGCCTGCTTGAGAAGAATCTCCAACTTACGATCTTGTAGATCCTTAAGCGCTGCCGCTCCTTCCACCGGGATGGTAGTCTTTTTAGTAACTGCCGAAATAATAGCATCCACTTTCGGCATGCGCAAAAATTCCTTCTCCTCCTGCGGCATAGGATAAAGGCGAGCTAAAGCTCTGCTCCCACGGAGCGTAGCCTCTGGACATTCCCATTCTGATTCAATCATCTGTCTTATAACTCTGTGCATTGGAAAACAGCGATGTTCTGTTCTAAAACCCTGCAGTAATGGATCTTCCAAAGGCTCCTGTGTAACCGAAGGAAGCAATAAATGCAAAGCAGATAAAGAATGAGAAATCAGTGCAGCCAATTCCTCCTTGCGAAACACCCTAAAAATATTAGGGTTTTCCCCAGGTGCAATCTCACCCTCCTCCAGCTCCTCTGGTGCTAATTCCACACCTGCTTCAGAAATGAATTCTGAATCTCTCTGATCCAAAAGGCCTGAAAAATGTGGAGAAAACAGATCTAAAGGATCCCCAGAGAGACCCATCTGGTGAGAAGTACCCTCTACAGGATCCTCTGGTACAGAAATAGCTTGCTGAAGCTCCCCTGCACTTTGAATGGTTTCCACTGGAGTAGGGCTTTGAATGCTTACACCTGAAACAGGCTGAGCAGCTTTAAATAAAAATAGTAATTACACTTACCTGGTAATTGTAGTTCCTTGAGAGACGACAGCTTAGTCCTCAACGTATGGGTAGTGCACCTCCTCCTGCAGCATGAAGACTGGACCAATCAAATTTCAGCTCCTCTGGAACCATCATACCAGGCATCTCTGGAACTCCAGTGAACTACTGTCAAAGCAAACTCAAACACGTAGCTAACCTTTAATAGGGTACCTTTTAGGTTTTTTGTTGTTTTTTTTTGTTTCCTTGTAGCCAAAGGCCACAACTAACAGGGACCGAATGTCCCGCCCCTGCCACAGCATAAGCAGAGAGTGAGAGTAAAAGGAAAAACATTGGATCGGAAAGAAAAAAGGCAAGGGAACACACTCACCTGGGAATACGGACCTCTGAACCCAAGGCGTGTCGCGCTAAAAGAAATCGGATAGGGAGAGGCAGGAGGACTAAGCTGTCGTCTCTCAAGGAACTACAATTACCAGGTAAGTGTAATTACTATTTCCTTATCGTTCCTCCAGCTTAGTCCTCAACGTATGGGATGTATCAAAGCAGCCTAATGGGCGGGATTCTTCCAGCCGGCACGCAGAACCGCGGAACCAAAACCGGCATCGCTCGCCGCCAAGACATCAAGTCGATAATGTTTACTGAAAGTGTGCAAAGAAGACCACGTGGCCGCCTTACAGATATCCACCGGCAAAACCAAACTGAACTCCGCCCAGGACGCTGCGTGCGCCCGCGTAGAATGAGCGCGCAATCCAACAGGCGGAACCCGACCGTGTAATAGATAAGCCGAGCCAATCGCCTCTTTAATCCACCGAGCAATAGAGGCCTTCGCCGCCGCCTCACCTTTGCGAGGGCCGCCAAACAGCACAAACAAGCGATCCGATTTACGAAACTCGCTGGTAACTTTCAAATAGCGTCGTAAAACCCTCTTGAGGTCCAACCGACTCAGACCGCGATCAGAAGCACGTCCTTCCGACTCCGGAAACACCGGAAGGGAGACGACCTGATTCAAGTGGAAAGGAGAAATCACCTTAGGTAAAAAGGAAGGTACGGGCCGCAGAACCACTTTTTGAGCCGAGAAAGACAGGAAAGGCTCCCTGCAAGAAAGAGCCTGGAGCTAGGAAATACGGTGTGCCGAACAAATCGCCACTAAAAACACCGTCTTGAGAGTCAAATCCTTTACCGAACTACGAGAAAGAGGATCAAAAGGGGCCGCACTGAGAGCCCGCAACACCAAGTTAAGATCCCACGAAGGTACTGAGAGCCTGCGGGCCGGACGCAGTCTAGAAACAGCCCGCAAGAAATGAACGACATCAGCATGAGCACCTAAAGACACGCCATGAACCTTTCCTCGGTAACACGACAGCGCCGCCAACTGCACGCGCAAGGAACTGGCGGCCAAACCTTTAGCAAAACCGTCTTGCAAAAAATCCAGTACCACCGGAATAGAGGCTGTAGCCGCTCGGATCTGATGCCGAGAACACCAGTCCTCAAAAACACGCCAAACCCGTACATAGGCCAGCGAAGTGGATCTTTTGCGCGCTTGTAACAGGGTCGCCACGACAGACTGGGAATAACCCCGTTTTCTTAGCCGAGCCCTTTCAATAGCCAGGCCGTAAGAGAGAATCTCCCCACTTGAGGCATGCGAAGGGGACCCTGACACAACAGATCCGGATGCAAGGGAAGCCTCCACGGAGAACCGTCCACCAACCTCATCAGATCGGCATACCAAGGACGACGAGGCCAATCCGGCGCTATCAACAGCACCTGACCCCGGTGAGCCTCGATATGCTGAATCACGTGCCCCAGCAGGGGCCACGGAGGAAACGCGTAGAGAAGACCCGCGGAGGGCCAAGGCTGCAAAAGAGCATCCAGACCTTCGGACATCGGCTCTCTCCGACGACTGTAGAACCGAGCTGCCTTTGCTGAGCGGAACATGGCCATCAAGTCCATGACCGGTTGGCCCCAACGCTGAACCAGCTGCGCGAACACCCTCGGATGGAGCTCCCATTCGCCGGGATCTACCTGAACTCTGCTGAGAAAGTCTGCCGTCACGTTGTCTTTTCCGGCAATGTGCGCCGCCGAGATGGCCCGCAGCCGGGGCTCCACCCACTCGAACAACGTCCGAGTCTCCGCTTCCAGGCCGCTTCCGGTACCGCCCTGCCGGTTGATGTAGGCAACAGTCGCCGCATTGTCGGAGAGAACCTGGACCGCCCGAGACGATATCCGGGTCTCGAAGTGTTGTAGTGCCAAGCGAACGGCTCGAAGTTCCAAGCGATTTATCGACCAAGCGCTCTCCTCCGGGGACCAGAGACCTTGAGCGAACTGGCCTCCGCAGTGTGCGCCCCAGCCCGTCAGGCAGGCATCCGTCAAGAGCGGAACCCAGTCCGGCTGCTCCAAGGGCATCCCCACCCGGAGCGAGGATGGTCTCAGCCACCAACGCAGATCTCGCCGAACTGCCATCGGGCAAGGTAGACGTTTGTTCAGGGAATCGGACTGGTTGGACCAGCGACGGAGCAAGGCCCGCTGGAGCGAACGCATGTGAAAGCGTGCCCAAGGTACAACCTCTAGGGAAGCTGCCATCGTCCCCAGCAACTGCAGGTAGTGCCAGGCCGACGGAGCCGGAGTTTTTCGGAACCGTCGTACAAGAGACTGAAGAGCCAATATCCTGCGTTCGGGAAGAGAGACCGATCCCACGCACGTCTCGAACCGCACCCCCAAATATTCGAGAAGCTGCGTCGGAACCAAGTGGCTCTTGCGCGGGTTGACCACCCAGCCGAGAGACTGCAAGAGCGCCACGACTTTTGCAGTCGCCGCCAAACTCTCCGCGTGAGACTTCCCGCGAATCAACCAATCGTCCAGATAGGGATGGACTAGCACCCCTTCTTTGCGCAAGGCTGCCGCTACAACCACCATGACTTTGGTGAAGACTCTCGGCGTGGTCGCGAGACCGAAGGGCAAAGCCTGAAACTGGAAGTGACCCCACGGCAGCGCGAAGCGGAGATACTTCTGCTGATCCTCTCGAATAGGGATATGGAGATAAGCCTCCGTGAGGTCGAGAGACGTGAGAAACTCGCACCGGCGGACGGCGACTATCACGGACCGTAGGGTTTCCATCCGAAAGTGGGGTACCCGCAGACAACGATTCACTCCTTTGAGATCCAAAATGGGGCGAAGAGCGCCACCCTTCTTTGGCACCACGAAATAGATGGAGTACCTTCCCAGACCATACTCCGCTGGCGGCACGGGAATGACCGCCCCCAGCTGGACAAGACGATCGAGCGTTTGCCGGACCTGACGGGTTTTGCGAGCTCCCCGGCAGGGGGACGCTACAAAGGAATCGAGCACAGGACGGGCCAAATCGAGAACATACCCGTCTCGTATGATGTCCAAAACCCACTGATCGCAAGTAATCTGGGTCCAAGCGGAGACAAATAAGACGTCCCCCCGATCACAGGCAGCTCCACCTGGACCCGCCGCCCTTCATTGGGGCTTGCGAGCGGCCGGAGGACCAGCAGCCGCGAATCCTCTGCTGGCTCCCCGAAAGCCACGAAAACCCGACGCCCAGGAGCTATATCTGCCACGCTGGAAGCCCCCAGACCGGGGCGACCGGAACCTACGAAAGTCCCGAAACTGCCCCCGAGCGACCGGAAGCGACCTTCCCCGCTTGGGTTTATCCTCCGGCAGGCGACCGCCTTTGGAGTCTCCCAGATCTTTGACCAACCTATCCAAATCCTCACCAAAGAGCAGTCTACCTTTAAAAGGCAATTTGCCCAACCGCGACTTGGAAGACCCATCGGCCGCCCAATTTTTTAACCAAAGGGCTCTGCGTGACGCTACCACGGACGCCATGCTATTGGAGAGAGCTCTGATGAGATCATACTGGACATCCGCCAAATATGCCGCACCAGATTCCAAGCGGTGGAGCTCAGTCAGCATGTCGGCCTCCAAGGAAGGAGTCTGTTGAAGCCGCTGAACCCAGCGCAGACAGGCACGGGCAACCCAAGCCCCACAAACGGAAGCCTGCAATGCAATCGCGTCCGCCTCAAAGGATTGCTTTAACAGCCCGTCCATTTTCCGGTCCTGCGGCTCACGTAAGGCGCACTCCCTTCCACCGGAATGGTGGTCTTCTTAGTCACCGCCGACACGGCCGCGCCGACTTTGGGAGATCGGAAACGCTCTAGATCTGTGTCCGACAGAGGGTAAAGCCGACGCATGATCTTAACCCCCTTGAGACCCGATTCAGGAGTGTCCCACTCGGACTGAATCATCTGGTCAATCACCTTGTGAATGGGGAAAACCACGTTAGTGTGACGTACCGCCTGAATAATGGGATCTGCACCGTCCGACTCCTCCACCGGAGCAGTCGGGGCCAAACCCAGAGTCTGAAGCGCCTCCGAAACGAGAGCAGGCAGCTCGTCTCGTCGGAACACGCGAATAATCTTTGCCTGATCCTCCGGCTCAGGAAGCTCGCCCTCTTCCAAGGCGTCTCCATCCACCTCCTGGTCGAACTCTGGATCATCACCTTCAGGCCACTCAGCCTCCGACGGGAAAGATTCGTGCAGCCGTGGTCGCTTAGGGGCCCTGCCGCCGGACAACGGAGTCTCCCCCGAAGTGGACTGGGCAGACACCCCCTGCGCTGGAAGTGGCGCAGCACCCATAGCCTGGCGCCTACGGTAGAACGCTTGGTGCAGAAGCAAAACAAAATCGGGGGAAAAATCCTCCAAGGGCAAGGCTCCCCCTAGGTCCGACTGACCCGCAGACGCCAAGTAACCTGTAGAAGGAAGCCCCGAGGGTCCCTCAAGAGGCGACTCCAACTCCCCTGCTGCGGCACCAGACTGCGCCGTCGCAGCCAAGGAACTTTCCAGGCGCTGCTCCATACTGCGAGACAGCGAGGCACAGCGTGGGCACACGCCGGTCTCCGCGTCGGCGCCCCGCCGAGATCCACAAATGAGACAAAGAGACCCCCCTGGCATGGGAGCCCCTGCGCCGTTGAGAGCTAGAAGGCCCCTCGCAATGCTGAAAAGGAAGGACTGGCTCACTGACCCAGAAGAACCATGCGGGAACTGGGCAGTAGCTGGCAACAGAAAGCCTCTGAAGGGAGGAAAGGTAGAACGTCTCCCCCTTGCCCAGTAATAATCAGTCGTGGTTTTCCTTAGTTCTGGTCTTATTATTATTTTTTTTTTTGTCTGGATAGCTCACCCAAGGACACCCGAGAGCTGGAAAAAAAAAACGCAACCCAACCGAGGAGAAGACAACAGCCCCGCAAAGGAAGAGGAGAGGACACGCTCAATCTCCCCCCCTCCCCCTTAGCCGCGGGACCGCTGCACTCCGAGGCAAAAGGGACCGAAATGAAAGAAGTCAAGAAACTAAAAGAAATGATACGAAAAGAAATTAAAATAAAATAAAGTTAAATAATCTAAAAGAAGTCAAAGAAATCAAAGAAATAAAGAAAACCACCGCGGGATACATGCTGAAGAAAAAAACGCGAGGCAAGAAAAAATGGCCGCGGCAGCCAGGCAACTTTGGCGCGCTTTTTTCCCCCGCCGTGAAAACAGCCCGAGGGAAGCCAAACACTGCCGCCGAACAAACAGCGCACCCCCTGAAGACCGCGACCCTGGGAGCCCCCCGAACAAACCCCAAAAGTACTAAGGGAGCCCAGGACGACCGGGCAGAGCACAGACACCGACTCAGCAACGGCCCTGCTCTCCAACAGCCGTCAGCACTCACCGGCACTGGGGAAGCAACCCACCAACCCTCCGGAGAGGAGTTGCAGTACAGCCGCCGCAGGAGCTCTGCCCCGAACAGCCCTGGAGCAGAGATCCTAATCACCAAAGAGAGACAGGCCAGAACACAGAAGCGGCAAAGGCTGGGCAGGAGAGAGACCTTCCTCAGGCCCCCCCACGGAGTGCCGTGATAAGAAACCCAAAAATTTAAAGAGACAGGAACCCTTAAATTAACTAAATCAAAATAAGACCGAATAGGCCAAAAAATAAAGACCCAAAAGGTTAGCTAGGGAAAGAAATACAACTAACTAATCAACTAGTGAGCCCAGCTAGGCTCACTACGTCCTCCTGCTGCATGAAGACTGGACACACACTGGAGTTCCAGAGATGCCTGGTATGATGGTTCCAGAGGAGCTGAAATTTGATTGGTCCAGTCTTCATGCTGCAGGAGGAGGTGCACTACCCATACGTTGAGGACTAAGCTGGAGGAACGATAAGGAAATGCTCTGTGCATTGCTAAAATAAATTCTGGAGAAAAAAATGAGCACATAGATTGAATTTCAGAAATCAAAGGAACAGACTTTTCCCTATGAGAAACGCTCTTGGAAGCCTTAGATTTCCTTTTAGCAGGCCGGTTCTGCTCTGGAGCTGAAATGGCAGTTGCACTTAGAATGGCCGTTTTCCCTGCTCGCTCCGCGGATAATAACGGCCTCTCTGCTTCAGACACACTTTTCTCTGCCATACTCTATTTAAAAGTAATTTCCCACCTTCACTAGTATTTGTGCAGCCCCGAGTCACAAAAGCGCCAAAAACGCCCCCAAACTCGATCCGACAAGAAAACGAAAGTAAAAAGACACTTCACAGCTGAGAGCAGAAAGCTTACCCGGAAGTCTATGGCAAGCCTCGATCTTATTCCGCTGCTAGCAGAACCACTGATTAGGTGCGTTTCAATTTTACAAACAGTGGAAATATCAGAGGAGTTACTGGGGCCCCCAGGATCACTCTGGTAACAGAAAATTATGCGGTTATATCAGGTAGGCTCTACCTAATACCGCTATACAGATCCACTCCTTCTCTCATTCGCTGCAAATCGTGAGTAAAATTAAACTCCTTAGGACTTAGGAAAGCATCAGCTCTGCTAGAGCCAACATGTAATGCTAAATAAATTAGAGGGAGAAAAATCAAATCGATCCTCTTTAGCTGCTGAGGACTGCAAGACTGGTGACATCAGGGGGAATGGCTTCGCTTCTCAAGAAAGCTTGAAGTCAGCAGTCCTCAGTTGCTAAGGAGGATTGACAACCCTAACATTCCCTGGACTGGCCCGGAGAAGCGATAAGGAAAGAAGAGGCTTACGAGCCCCTGAAGAAACGAAATCAGTTTGTGAAATGCGGCAGAGCTGAGTTTGGCGTTGGGACATAATATACTAAGATAAGCCTGACTTTATGTATTTTACTGCTGATGAGTGGGAAATCTATGTTTAAACACTTGGATTGATAACACCAGGGTTTTATAAAAGTTTCTCAGAAAAAGGGTCATTGATGCAAAAAAGGAGCAGTTAATAGCGGAAAAACCAATGCTAAAGCTCCCTTATAGTCAGACCCGCTCTATAAAATAATTGCACATATTCATTGGTGTTTCAACAAGAGATAATTTCAAGTAGTCTCTGGAATTTTAGTAGGTACCATTAGAGTAATATATTTTTATTGGCAAAATGACGCGTAGCACCAGAGGAGAAAAAAGCTGGAAGACTCCAGGAAAAGTTTGTTTGGTTTTTTTACAAGGAAGAGAAAGAAAGAACCGGCGGTACCGGTGTAGTGTCGAAGGAAGGCAGACGCGACCACAAAAAAGAAGAATAAATGGGATATTTTCTGCAGTGACAGGAAGTGCGACCTGCCGGCTCCATGGAAAACGAAGAACTGGAGAGAGACAGTTGGGAAAGGTGGGAAAGCAGCACGCAGGCGCTGTGGGATGCTCCCAAAAGCTTTCTAACTGGATGCTGGGGAGCGTTCCCGCACAGGCTCTGTCGGTACCGACGATACCCATATGTGAAGACTACATTCCTGCTTGTTCCTGGAGATGCCTTTTTTTAAGGAGAAACAGAGATGTTTGTTGGGTTTGATGACAACTGATGAATTTTGGGAGTGCTAAGATAAGTACTAGAAATACTCCTTTGTATATTTCATGATGTGAATGCTACCATATAGCTTCTGTTTGGTTGCAGGGCTAATGGAAGATAAGTCTGTGGGTTCCGTCATGAGTTAATATCAGAATTTTGATGGACGCTGTTGTGTGCATTACTTGTGGAGTAATGGAGATACTTTGATTTTAAGGAGATACTAATAGATATAATTTAAATAAATGAATGAATAACTAAATAAAGAATCTTGAAAAGTACTTTTTTAGCTTATGTCAATTTGTATTGGAATGGAATAAGGGGGAGGTTGGAGATGGGTGATGTGAGTATCTCACTATTCCCTATTGTGAGCTTTTTCAGAAATCCAATCAGAGACCTAACCAAACCAAAAAGCCGATTAGATTATATGGAGGAAATGCAAGATGTTTGCACACAGGCCATATCGAGCTGCAATCGCACCCTGTGTGACTTGCAGCTCGAGTGCACGCCCCCCCCCCCATAGCTCCATCCAGCGCTGCCTGCTCTTTCCCTGCTGCTGCCGCCCTCTGTTTTTTTCACGGAGGCATTGGCAGCAGGGAAAGAGCAGGCAGCGCTGGACGGAGGTATGGGGAGGAGGAGGGGGGCATGCGCCCAATCTGAAAGGCACCGGCACTTTAAGCAGATCTGTCCCTCCCTACTCTGACATCGCGTCATCGGAGGGAGGGACCAGACCTGCTTAAAGTGCTGCGAGGCCTGCTATTGTCCTGCCAGCGGCAGCAGGGCAACAGCAGACAGCCAAAATGTGCCCGAGCCTTTCCGACCTGTGCGACTGCACCACTTGCACAGGGCTAGGTACGGTCCCGTTTGCACACCAAGGAACTAAAAGACAGCAAGAACCAACAGCACAGTTTATAAAACAAAATTATAACTCATTTTTATTTTGTTATAAACTGCGTTATGGTTCTTGCTTTTTCTTTTTCAACATATTTTGCATCCACAGTAGGTGCAGAGCAGAACCAGGACATTCACCCACAGAACTCAATATTAAAAAATAAAAACTCTGATTCTGATCATCTCACTAACAACCACCACCACCACCACTCTCCAGTACCAGGCACATTGTGAACTAATACAAAACCCTACAACAAAGAACAAACCTACCATACCATATCAGCACAAACTTCCAAAATTCACATAAGGAGCCCATCCAATAAAAGCATCACTGTAAATACTACAGTGGGCCCTGGAACATCCATACACCTATTTGAAAAGCTGAACAAGTCAAATTACTACAGTACAGTATAGATCTTTATGTACAAACTCCATGTTAACAGAACACCTCACCTCAGTCACACACTCGCAACATCGACCCTCACCAAGTACAGAATAAGTAACCACAAAATAAAGTAAAAATAAAAATATGTAGACTAAATTTAAATTGAAACCCCAAGAAGCCAGAGTCCACATGCAGTGCAACAACAGATAAATAAGAGATGCAGTTCCACAATACTGTTAAAATATAAAAATAGCACAAAGTCCAATAATTAAAATTAAATAAAATTATTTTTTCTACCTTTGCTGTCTGACCATTTTATTCTCTGATCATGCTGGTCCCGATCAGAGGTTTCTGCTTTCCTGTCTTCTCTTAGCTCTCTTTCTGTGGTCTATGGTCCTCGGTCCATCTGCCATTTCTTATCTCTTCTTTTGTTTTCTTCACTTCCTTCCATCAGCCCATTTCCAGTTCCAGTAACCCTCCCCAGTATCAGCCCCCTTTCCGGTCCTTCCCTCCCAGTACCTTCCAATGTCAACTGCCTTGCATTCCCACGACTGCAACTGGTGTCCATTCCCTTCCAGTCCCCCTCCTTCTTCCTTCCAGTCCCCCTCCTTCTCCCTTCCAGTCCAGCCCCTTCTAGTCCAAATACCATCCCAGATATCAGCTCACGTCCACTCAGTGCCACCCCCCAAGTCAGCTCCCTTCCAGTCGCCCTACCCTCTGTCCATCCCCCTTCCAGTGCCATTTGCATGTCAGCTCCCTTCCAGCCTCCTCCCCATTACCCAACCACCTACCACTCCCATCCCCAAGTGTCAGCTCCTTTCCAGCCCCATCCTTCCCCCATGTCAGCTCCCTTCGTGCCCGTTTCTTCCCCTGGTAGACCCTCTCATTATCTGCTCCCTTCCAGTCCTATTCTACCATCCCCCTGCATCAGCCCATTTGTAGCCCTAGCCCCTAGTTTTCTTCCAGGGCCAGCAGCACTCTCCTTCCCTCCCCCATTAGCCCATTTCCAGTCCCAGCCCATTTTCAGTCCTATTCCCCTTATCAGCCCACTCTAGTCCTAGCCCCCCAATCAGCCCATTACCAGTCCTAGCTCATTTCCAGTGCTAGCACCCCATGTGCCCATTACCAGTCCTAACCCCTTCCCAATAAGCCCATTTCCTGTCCTAGCCCCCCTAATCAACCCATTTCCAGTTCTAGTCCCCCTCCCGATCAGCCCACTTCCAGTCCTAACCCCCTCAATAGTCCATTACCAGTTCTAACCACCATCAGCCCACTTCCAGTCCTAGCCCCCCCCATCAGCCCATTACCAGTCCTAAACCCCCCCCCAATCAGCCCACCTCCAGTCCTAACCCCCCAGTCGTAGCTCCCCCCCATCAGCCCATTACTAGTCCTAAACCCCCTCCCCCCCCCCATTTCCAGTCCTGCCCCCCCCCCCAGGGAAATAAAAAACAAAACCTAGCTGCTGAAACCGCTGCCACCGCGGCAGCAGCAAAGGTAAGTGCCCTGCGGCCTCCCCGGCAGAGCCCTCCTCTCTCCCTCAGTGCGGTTTTTCAACTGCAAAGGGAGAGTTTCCCTTTCTCGTGGCTCTGTTAAGCCCACTGGCGTTGATGGGAAACAGGGAATGCCTGTTTCCCCATCAGTGCCGGCAGGCTTAACAGAGCCGTGAGAAAGGGGAACTCTCCCTTCGCGGCTCTGAAAAGCCACAGAGAGGAGGAGGGCTCTGCCAAGGTAGCCGCGGGGCACTTCAGCAGCAGTGGCTCCTCTCTTTTTTCTTTTTTCTTTTAAGGCAGAGTGAGGCGGGCTTTTTGGGGGCAATTTTTGCCGCCCCAAAAAGTTGACACTTGAGGCCACCGCCTCACTCGGCCTCATTATAGAACCGCCCCTGTGACCAGTATTGCCATATAAAGGGTTTATAGCCAACCTAAGGTCTCTCTGCTCATAATAAGGGAATTTTCAGTGTATCTTTCATAGGAGAATGTTTAGCCACTTTTGGGTTTGTTTATAGTATTTTTTTCAGTTGGAATGACTAGGTTACTAAGGTGCATTTTGTATGTTTGTTGGATTAGTTTTGGCCCTTAGAGCAGTATTTTTTTATTAATTAAATCAACCAACACACATAATCAGGTGCCAACCCATGTATAATCTTAAATGCAAACAGTAGCACTTTAAATTGTACCTTCACTAGCACTGGCAACCAGTGCAGCTTTTTAGCAGGAAAGCAGCACCGTCCAACCTCAATCTTCTAAAAATCAGCCATACTGCTGTGTTTTGTAAGACTTAAAGACATCACGTCTGTCTTAAGGGCAACCCTATCAACACAATGTAAGTAGTCCAGATGTTTTCAAAGTGTTCTAATTCAAAGTAGACCCTAATTTGGCATAGCATCCTAAGAATCACAAATTTTCTTCACTAGCAATGCCATTTGATGCTCCATGGACAGGCCAGAATCCAAATAAACTCCCAAGAGCAATACTTTTCAAACGTTTAACCCATATGACCTCATTTTAGCAAATGAAAATTTACAAGACCCCAGATGATGATGAAATCAAAATAGGTCTCCAGCCTCCTTCCCCTCCCCCTCCATTCATATAAAGCAACAGCAGCAGCAGTCAGTACAGGGTCCTTTGTGTCTGTATGTGCTTACAGACCCCAGTACTCAGCATGGATTTCCAGTCTAACAGGAAATTTACCCAGGAGGGGGCAAGGGTCTATGAATGCTCACTGGCTCACAAGCCACATGACCGGTGACTTGGCATAGGTCACAGTTAAAGTCCAAAGAGACGGGGAAATGGTCATGCTTCGGTGACCCCAAGTTTGGGAATCACTGCCCAAGCGGGATCCAAGATGGCTATACTCTAGCTATGCTCTATCACCTCTTGCTTGCCATGTGCTTTAAGCCATTTGTTCTCCTGGCAAATCGTATAAGACATTTTAATGGCAAAGAGAAATCACCTGAAGTTTCTATGGAGGCTCAACAGATTTCAATCCTGCCTTTTTGCTAAAACAGGTTTCCTAGAGAATGATACTAGAACCTCAGCAGTGGATGGAGCTCTGGCAAGTTCTAATCTGGCTCCCAGTCCTGAATTTGCATAAGTCACTAAGTTTCCTTGTAATAGTAATGGAATGCTGTCACAGTCAGCTGAGTGTGTCCCTCTTTCTGTTTTATCTGAGTCAGATGAAAAACGTTTGATGGCAGCAACAGTTATCGAAATTCAGGGAAAAGAGGACATTGGCATCTGAATCTGATGACGGTCACCGCTTCACTGGAGTCTCAAAGCAAGGCCTGCAAGATCCTGATTCTCGCAATGGCAAGATCTGTTCCACTCCCCCCCACCATGCTAGCATACAGAACTTGCAGCTACCATAGTATATGACCCCAGAGATTAAATCTGCAGTCAAGAATGTTTTGCCTTCGAAGGGCTGTCTTTCCCTGGAGTAAATGCAAGCATTGTTACTGATCATCTTAAAAAACAACTCTACTATTGATGTTTGTAAGCCTTTGAAGTTATTTGAAAATTCCCAATTAAAGCAAGTGGAAAGAAAAGTCCAACTCTCGAGGTCCCTAATCAGCACATTTTGTTTCAGTATCTTTAAGGCAAGTCTGAACTTGATTCTACAGGCGTTTGCTCAATTGGCATCTGTGATTCTGGCTAATACTGAACTGAATGCACATGAAGAGTAGAAATATATACCACAGGCTGAAGACCAATTTCATGTAAGTGATAACACTTTTTACCACTACCTGACTTTGGCCAAGTTTTGGCTTGGATGCCTTCGTCAGGGTCAGATGGCAAAAAATTGGAAGATCAATGTCTCAGAGATCATCAACTAAATAGGTACCCAGAAGGAGTAATAAAATTTCATGGAAGCAGAGAGCATGAAACCAGAGCAACTTGCGGATTTTCTGTCTCCTCATCTCAAAAAACAACTTTCAGAAAATAAAAAAAGGAGCCAAATGACAAACACAGGAAACATAAGCACTTGCAAGTTAGATAAGGCACGCAAAGAGAATTTGAAGGAAAAAAGAAAAACGCCTTGGTGCAGAAGCAAAAACTCATAATAGAAAAAGGTTTTCAAAAAACCTGAATGTGTCAGTTGGACTATTAGATGATAGGGGGTAAAAGGGACGCTAAGGGAGAACAAGGCCAAACAAAGAGACTGAATGAATTCTTTGCTTCAATATTTACTGAAGATGATGTAGGGAAGTTATCCATTCCAGAAATGATATTTAAAGGCGATGTATTAGAGCAGTGTTCCCCAACCCCCGGGCCGCGGACCGGTACTGGTCCGTGGATCAAACGGTACCGGGCCGCCTGAGGAACTTTAATTTCACTGTGGGTCCTCCCGCCTCCTGATTGGACGTAATGAGTGCGCGCGCTCAAGAGCCACCCTGGAAGCTACAGTCTTCCTGCTTCCCAACGAGCGTCTTGCGACAGTTATAGAAAGCGGCAGGTGGGAGGAGGAGCCACCGCCGCTGACCGCGCGCGCACATCTGCTCATGCAGCTCGCGCACAGACAGCGCACGCTCTGCCCCCTCAACTTCTCTGTAGGACAGGAAAGGGGGAGAAGGGGAGCGGCCCATTCTGCGGTTAATCTGTTTATGTGAGTGGTAATAAAAGGGGTCAGACTTCCCTTTTCACATCTTCCCAAATTAGCAATCCATACTTCCTTGGGAATTGCCCCTCCTCCAGGGGTTCTCTGGGCGTAGGTGCATGGGGGACCCACGTGTCCCGGTTAGGTGTGTTTTACGCTGGAAGTTAGGCGCAGGAGTTTGCTGAAGTGTAAGATTGGTACCCCCTCCTAGTCCTGACTTGGTTTTTCAGGTTTGAAAAGGACCAAAATCTAGTCAAAGGAGCCGTCTTTTGGGGGTCGACCTGGGCCTGAAGGGAAAAGGGGCACTTTACTTTGCAACACACGCACATCTGGGGAAACAAATGAGACTTAGAATGGCCTTATGTAATTTGTTACATACAGATACACATATAAATGTATGTAATTTTATATATACAGATTTATAATAATATTTTTGTAATGTGGAGCAGGTAAAATGGTATCTCAGGTAATTTTATCCACAGGATGTAGCTGGGCTATATAGGAGCCAATAGAAAGAGTGCCCCGGCTATTGCTTGCTAAGAATGATGGTGTGTTTAACAAACTCCTGATCAGGTTGTTTTCCTCATTTCTTAAATATCTAGCTTACTTTGCATTGAACTATTTCTGGAAAGGCATGAGCTAAATCCACCATAAAGGAAAAACAAATTTCCCCAGCAATGTTAGTTTAGTGATATTTGTAAACATAAGTGGAAGAGAGATTTTGAAATAATTTGGGAGGAGCGCAGGAGTGTCTGGCTCCTGAGACCCTTGTATGCCATGTTGTCAGAGGTGCAGCCCTGCTTCCAGCTCCTCAGGATGGGTTTGGTGGGATCCCCTGGCTCAACAAGCCCAGTCTCCCAAGATCTGTACACCTTCCGGCCAGAGACACCATGCTGTGTCTTTCGCTTGGGACTGCGCTCTGTGATGTGGCGCTAGTGTCTGAGAGAAACCCAGATCTGATCTCCCAGGTCCATGCAGAGATACATGCGGGGAGAGAGGAAGGTGGCAGTGGAGACTGGAGAGTTTACATTGTGGACTGCAGCACTCATGGCACTTACGTTAATGATGTCCGTGTCCATCGTGGCATGCGGGTGGAGCTGTCGGACAGTGATATGGTGATTTTTGGGCACAAGGAGGCTGAGAACTGGAAGTAGGCTCATGGGGGGGGCTTGGACTGGAATTGGGCTGAGTGGAGGGGGAGCTAGGATTTGACATGGGCTGATGGTGGGGCTAGGAAATGACTAGAAATGGTCTGATGGGGGGCTAGGATTGGAAATGAGCTGATGAAGGGACGGACTGGAAATGGATGGGGGAGCTAGGACTGGAAATGGGCTGATGGGTGGCTAGGACTGGAAATGGGCTGATGCAGGGACTAGAAGGGAATGGAAGCTGGGTGAGACTGGAACTAGAAGGGAGCTGATGTTGGGGGAGGATTAGAATGGGATGGGGCTGGGAGAGTAAAATGGAGAGGGGAAAAATATTTTGTGTGGGAGGGATGAAAAATCTACAATTGGCTGGGTATTGGAAGAGTAAGGAGGGATTGATGATGGAGGGATAAAATTTGTGTGGATGAAATAGGAATGAGGAAAGAGCAAAAGGAGAAAGATTAGTATGTTAAAGCAGATGTAGAGAGAGAGAATGGAAAAAAAAAACTAGAAGAGAGAAGAAAGGACAAATGGACAGTCATTGTCTCCTATTACCCCCAGATGGAACCGTCTCGTTGCAAAGAAACAAGCTCAGGGTTCTCATTGATTTGGAATTCTAGTGAGTTAAATAAAATAAATCACTTTATATTCATTTTTTGGTGTAGCTGTATTTTATTTTGAAGGCATGTTTAAATACAATTAAATTAAAATTATTAAATTAAAACAAGCGGGCCACGGAAAAATTATCAAACGTTTACCGGTCCGCGGCGATAAAAAGGTTGGGGAGCACTGTATTAGAGGAATTGAAACAAATCTCAAACCTGGAAGATATAATACAGCAATTTGATAAACTAAAAAAATCAGTAACAAATCATCTGAACTGGATGGTATATATCCCAGGGTGCTGAAAGAAATTAAATTGCAGACCTACTATTAGTAATCTGTGTACTATCATTAAAATAGTCTATAGCCCCTGAAGTATGGAAAGTGCCAACATAACGCCTATTTTTAAAAAAGGGTTCCAGGGTGATTTAGGAAACTGCAGATTGGCGAGTCTGATGTCAGTGCTGGACAAAATGGTAGAAACCATTATTAGAACAAAATTACTGAACATAAAAATAGTCATGGTTTAATGGGACAAACCCAACATGGATTTAGCCAAAGAAACTCTTGTCTCACTAATCAATTATATTTTTTTGAAGATGTGAATAAATAAGTAGATAAATGTGAGCTGGTTGATACAGTGAATCTGAAATTTTCTGAAAGTCTTTTGCAAGATCCAATATGAGAGACTCTTGAGGAAATTAAAAAGTTAAGGAGCAATCTAGAGTCTTGGCCATGGTCACCCTCTCCATTGGTTGTTTCTCTAATCAGCCAATACAGGACACAAGTGTGTGACAATTCTCTTTATTTCCATATCTAGAAATGCCCATACTCTGTCCCATAAAGAGAACTTGTGAGTTCCTAAAATTAAGGTGTATCAACATGTTCAAAAACAAATACAAGTAATGTTGCTCTTTCCTATACTTCCGACTGTATATGTCTAACAGAGCTGAAGACATCCCAGCTATCAGACAGTGTGACATCTACTCACTTTTCTCCCCATAAGCCACGCTATCTTCCATTCAGGAGAAAACAGATTTTATTCACTGAACATATTGCAGCAGCTGATATATATATATATATATATATATATATATATATATATCACTTCCATCAGATATTTCTTGAAAGAGTCCAAGAGCATCACACCAAAACACTTTGGGGAAATTCAGTATTTGGTGATTCAAAACATCTCACAATTTTCCATCTGATCCGATGTACAATGGATTAATATTCCATCCCAAAGTAGTAAGATAGTCAACTCTAACCTGCTTCTCCAAAAGCATCCTATCTTCTTGATGTTCCTTTGTAGAAGATGCCTGTTTCTGAGCCAGAACGCCAACTTCAGAACCCTTCCACCTAGATCAGGGAGTCCCTCAAGGTTCTTCACTCTCTGCACTTTTATTCAACATCTACATGCAACCAATCTGTAAGATCATACGGTCATTTAATGTCGACTGCATGCTTTATGCAGATGATGTTCTACTTTATACCCCCATCTCCACTGACCATCTGGATCTTTCCCCTCTAATAAACTGTTTCAATGCAGTTTCTGACTGGTTGCTCTCCCAAAACCTCCGCATACAACATAAGAAAACAGAAGTCCTCTTTATCTCAAGGAATCACAACTTCATCCCACCACAATCTATCAGAACTAATGATGCTGAACTTCAATCCAAACCTTCAATACGTTACTTAGGAGTCACTCTGGATCAACATCTGGATATGAAGTCCCACATTGGAAACACAGTCAGAACAATATATTACAAGATCCGATCCCTGAGACACCTACGCTCCATTCTAGAACCAAAAGATTTCAGGACTATCTACCAGGCACTGATAATACCCCACTTCGATTACGCCAATGTCATTCTTCAAGGTCTCCCTCAATCCACCTTAAACCCTTTACAGCTAGCTATGAATGCTGCAGCAAGAGTACTCCAGGGGGCCACCAGGACTGACCATGTTACTCCTTTGCTGATTAAATTACATTGGCTACCTATTCAGGCCAGAATTATCTTCAAAACTCTACTCCTTACGTTCAAAGCTCTCAACAAGCTTTCCGCTCCTTCCTTATCTGACCTTATTAATACTACCACACCAAACAGAGCAAGAAGATCCTCAGCCATCAACTCCTTAAAACTCCCAAAGGCCCTTACAAGCTGCTCCTCTTCCACAGCCAAGAGAGCCTTTATCCTCTGTGCCCCTAGGTGCTGGAATACACTACCTCCTGACATTCGGGCTATCACCAGTTTATCACAATTCAGGAAAGCTCTCAAATTCCATCTCTTTAATAAACATCTTATAGAGCCATCGATACCCACTGACATTAGTGATTCCACCCAGATTCTCAACTTCGTAGTCTCTCAATATCAGACATGTGATGAATCGCTTTGATTATTGAATATTTTCTTAGCACCTGTTCCTAATAACCTGTATTCATTCTGTAGTATTACATCTGTAAATAGACTGTAAATAGTTTCCCTTGTTATCCAAGTTCCTTCCCTTGTTATCTGTAAACTCATGCTTGTTATTGTACTTTGTTCTGTGTAAACCGCGCTGATGCTGAATAGTGCGGTATATAAGAGAATGTAAATAAATAAATTTAGACAGATATCAAAAGCTCGAGTCAAAAGTCACCATGGATGCTGCTGTAACATGGGAGATAGTGCTCCACTGACCAAGACATTACTGGGTGTTCCACCCATTGAATCCACAGCTTCTAGATCTAACACCACAGGGCATCTTCCATTGTTTCTTGTGGTATCACTGGAGTACTTTGCAAGGCTTCATTGCCCCTTTCTGAAAGGCAGGCACATCAATTGCAGCAGAGGCTCCTGCTTCTCCTTCTCCATGCAGGCTGCTGGGTCAAACGTTAATGATATCAGCCAGCATACTTAGCAAGAGCAAGTTTTGCCCACAGTAAGCAGAACAGAATGGTCTCAGGAGCTGATAGAAACCACCTTTTCCAGCAGCACACACTCCATCGCCCACAGACACCAGTAGGAGATCCAAAGTCCAAGATCCTAGAAGGAAAACTGAGGAAGCCACCAATAAGCTGTTGAACCAGGGCATGTACAGAAACTTCAGAAGGGTATGGCCCTTCCCTTCCCTTCCATTTAGCAGGCATGATTCAATCAGAAAAGAAACAGCAGAATGGCAAGTGGAGAGAGAGCACTACAACCATTCACACCATCCTTTTAATTCTCCCCCTTCAACTCTGTCATTTTAGCCAGTTTCCAAACTACAAAAGGGGACAGCTACTTCTGGAGAGAGATCTGCAATAGTATTTACTTCTGGGAATTTTTCTAAATCTTGGGGAAACAGGAATTCTTTAGATTAAAACTGATTAATCTGTGAACCCAGTGTATTTGTTAAATCAGTCAGGGCCTAGTAGCAGCAAAGAGCATTCAGTTTAAATTTAAAACACAGCAGGGAGCTTTCTGGTTAAATTAGACCCCAAGACTCCCTCTATCCAAGCAAGAGCTGTGGATGCCCCCTGGAAATTGGTCACAGACTACCTTAGAAGCACAGGACAGGGTACTGTGTAACAGCCAGCTTTTAATAAGTCTTTTTCCCTCCCTCCCCAACACCCACCCACCCACGGGATAATTGTGGCTTTATAGGTGCATAAACCTCTCAAAGGAAAGGAGATACCATATTCACTCTCAGGTGTAGCTGTTTGTCCTCATCAGGCATACATTAAGGATCTGAGATTAGGCAAGCTTCAGGTGAACAAAGTACATTAAACGTATTAGGAGTAGTTTTATTAGTATAAGTATCCCCACCAACCCTTAGTAGGTAAAGAACTTAAATACCTAAACACAACCTTAAAACTAGGATGCAGACGGCAGTCCAGCAGCAAGATGGGGATTTTCCAGTCTTTTGCATTGAGTTTCACATGTATGATTTTCTCCCAGTTGGTGAGGGGTCTTATTTGTGCATTAGGTGCAAGGAGCTCTTTGATCTCAGGGAACGAGTCTGATCTCTGGAGGACAGAGTAGTGGACTTAGAAGATATAAGGAAGACAGAGAGGTACATAGACGAGCCCTACAGGGATATAGTACTAAAGCCCCACCTCCAGTCTGGCAGCATCCCTGTTGCCATGGAGGAGAGAGGTCACATGACAGGAGAGCATCACCCTGTTGTGTTAGGAAATGATCCTATAGCTAGGATCTGTTCTCCAGGTGATGTAAAAACCTCTCGCACCGAGGAAGTTTCTCCAGGGTCAAGTGCCCACGAGAGAAGGGTTAGGACAGCCTTTATAGTTGGTGATTCGATCATTAGGCATGTAGATAGCTGGGTGGCTGATGGATGTGAGGATCACCTGGTAAAGCACAGTTACTTACCTGTAACAGGTGATCTCTGGGAACAGCAGGAATAAGTCTTCACAAATGGGTACGTCGGTACCGACGGAGTCTGCGTGGGAACGCTCCCCAGCGTCCAATAAGAACGCTTTTGGGAGCATCCCACCACGCCTGCGTGCTGCCTCTCCTCAGTTAAGTTTGAAAGCTGAGACAAAGAGAGAGAAAGAGGGGAAAGATAGAGATAGAGAGATACAACTCCTAGGGGAGGTGGGTGGGTTGTGAAGACTTATTCCTGCTGTTCCCAGAGATCACCTGTTACAAGTAAGTAACTGTGCTATCTCCAGAAACAAGCAGGAATGAGTCTTCACATATGGGGACTCCCAAACTGAGATGCCTGAGGAGTCCCAGCATGTTGCGAATCTGAGAAAGCCATGCTATGTGATAGGACCTCAGGCATCCAAGGGATGGAGAGTAGGAGTTGAAGTAAAAGATGTGCTGTGGAACAGCTGGACCAAAGAGGACGCCTCGATAGGGGTCCTTGTGCAGGTGATATCTAGTGGTAATACTGAACTGCAATAGGCCAGAAAGGACCTCACCTGGTGGTATTGTAAAAGGTTCATGGCGGTTCAGATGGATATGCTAATATGAACCAGCAGAATATCCCGAAGGAGTACCTCAACGTAAGTGGAGGTAAGTAAACTGTGCAAAAGACAGTTTGAGGTCAGAACCTTTAGGGTGAGAAGAAAAGACCCCAGTGGAACTGGGGTAGTTCAATGAGGTAGGACTTTTGCGGAAAACGCGGAAGTCCTTATTAGATAAGACAAGCTCTTTTGACTTTAAAGAGATATAGTTCTTATAGAAGAAGAGGAGCTTTGAAGATTCTTAAATTCAAGAACAAAGAAGGACAGAAATATGAGGCATAGTAGCCTCCTATTTTCTGAAGATTCAGAATGTCCTTCCTGACTGAAGTCACATAGGAAAAAGAGAGTATAGAGGGCTTCAGATGTACCTAGATTGAAGGTCATGGTGTAACGACCCCTTAGCCACCAGAGGGAGTGGTTGTATATTTCCTTACGGCCCTGACAGCTACTCCCTAACCTTTTCAATGCTATTCCAGCATGCCTTGGGTTTTCCATAAACAACCACTCCCTGTATATATACACAAACCTAGGCAGACAGATAGAAAAACAATATATAGATATATATTTACCTACTATCATATATAGATATATATATAGATAGATAGGTAAATACAGATATATCCATTATGTAGGAATATATAGATAAATGGGTAGAGACATGCATATGTCTATATACCTGTGTGTGTGTATATATATATATATATATATATATATGAATAACCCAGTCTCCACATGGGGTATGTGGAGAGAGAAAGATTCATCTAATAACAAGAAGGGAGATACCTGCTTGAGAAGATGTTTAGAGAATCCCATTTCCCTGGTATGAGTAAGAGAACTAAGGGAGTGCTCTCATTGGCAAGGAGAAGTCTAGAGTCCTCTAAGAACTCTAGCCCTTGAAAAAAAAACAGGAATGGAGACCTACATGAAAAATGCAGAGGATGTTTTTAATCTGCAGATAGTAAGTCTGAATCCTTCCATAACTCCAGCAGGCAGCTGGAGAAAAAGATGCAATGAAATAAAAAAACATATTTACCCTTCTAGAGGGCAAAATAAGTATGGTGCATTCTTGTGCTCAAAATGAATTAAGCCATGAAGAATTGAGGATGAAAGAAATATAAGACAAGGACTGGCTGTTACTGAAAGAGAACCAGCCTTGGTGAAGGCGTCCACTGGAGATGTGGAGCAACCCAGGGAATTGGATAATTCTTTAGGTCTTTACTTAATTAAAGGCCTGTGTCCTTTATTTAAGAAGACTTTAATGGAAATGGTAAGGGGAGGGGAACCCAGCAGTCATGACTAGGTAAAGCCCTTCCTAACCATCTGGAATTATTGCTCTCTGACAAGGCCCCACAGTGTAGAGCTGCTCTGTAGATGCAGAGAGCATGTTGCAGGCTGATTAGGAGAAAAAAAAACCTGGCTGTTTAAGAGCCAGTATGTAACATGAACTACTCCGCCAAGCCCAAGGATTGGGGAAGGCTAAGGATAGAAGGTTAGGTGATGTGTCTACAACAATAGCCAGAAAAGGTTTTAGTTTGTCTGGGACTTAGTAGTAAGGCCAGAAAAAATTGATATTGGAGATCAAGCTCTGGTTGCTTGGTCCACCAGTTAGTGGTCTAACCACTAAGAGCCCCTGCAGTTGAAACTATTGTTAGGGCAGCAGAAGATGTTAAAGGTGCCAAAATCCATGATGTTACGGAGAGTTTGCCGAGACTCATCAAGCCCACTGACTATTACCCAATGTTGCTAATCCATGTTGGAACAAATGATACTGCCAGGTATACCTCGGAACGTATCAAAAGTGACTTCATGGCTCTGGGACAGAGGGTGAAGCAGTTAGGTGCACAGGTGGTGTTCTCTTCAATCCTCCCTGTTGAGGGTAAAGGCCAAGGCAGAGAGGCTCGCATCCTGGAGATGAATGCATGGCTGCGTGGATGGTGTCATCGAGAGCGTTTTGGTTTCCTAGACCATGGGATGCTGTTCCAAGGGTTGCAGAGCAGAGATGGCATCCATCTGTCCAAGAAAGGTCAACGCATCTTTGTATCTACTGAAGAGGGCTTTAAACTAGATTCGTTGGAGATGGGTGAAGAAAGCCCCCAGGTAAGTGAAAGCCCCCAGGTAGGTGATACATTAAATACCTTTATGGAAATGGGTAACAGGGGTAACATATGGAAAGCAGTGTGTATAAATGCCCGTAGCATGGGAAATAAGATCCCTGATGTTGAAGCTTTGGTGAGAGTGGCTGACTTGGATTTAGTGGCAGTTACAGAAACATGGTTCACAGAAAACCATGATTGGGATGTAACTATACCTGGCTATACTTTATTCAGAAAGGACAGGGTAGGAAGAAGGGAGGAGGAGTGGCACTATATGTAAAAACTACTATTAAAGCTTTGGAATTACAGAGCTTAAAAGGGAGAGAGGAGGCACTGTGGGTTAAACTAGAAAGAAGGAAAGAGAAATCTATTTGCATTGGTGTGATATACAGACCTCCCTCACAAGAGGAAGAGGTGGACAGAGAGTTAATTGAAGACATACGCAGCATTGCTAGGAAATGGGAAGTGCTACTGATAGGAGATTTCAATATGCCAGATGTTGATTGGCACATTCCTGCTGCAGTATCATCTAGAAGTAAGGAGATCCTGGATTCTCTACAGGGAGAACTATTCAGGCAATTGGTAACAGACCCCACACGTGAAGGGGCCATACTGGACTTGGTGCTTACCAATGGTGAAAGTGTTTCTGATGTTGTAGTGGGATATCATTTTGCATCCAGTGATCACCAGATGGTGTGGTTCAGTATTAGGATTAGGGCTGTTAGAATCCATTCCAAGGTGAGGATCTTAGACTTTAGGAAGACTAACTTTGCGAAGATGGGCCAATATCTCAGGGAGTCGTTAGTGGGATGGGAACAGCTGGGGGATGTAGAAAAACAGTGGGCAAAACTGAAAGGGGGTATTTTAAGGGCAACCAACCTTTTTGTTAAAATGGTAAATAAAGGCAAAAGGAAACCGAGACCACTATGGTTTTCGAAGGAAGTAGCTGAAAAAGTGAAGAAAAAGAGGGAGGCCTTCATGAAATATAAGAGATCACAGAGAGAGGAAGACAGGCATCTGTATTTGAAAAACTTAGAGAAGCTAGCAAAGTAGTCAAGAAGGCAAAGATTCAAAAGGAGGAGGAAATAGCCAATGCAATAAAATTGGGGGATAAGACATTTTTCAGATATTATTAGTGAGAAGAGGAAGGGCAAAAGTGGTATTGTCGGACTCAAGGGTGCAGGGGGGGAATATGTAGAAGCTGATAAGGATAAAGCGGAATTGATTAACAAATATTTTTGTTCTGTGTTCACAGATGAAGAACCAGGAGCAGGACCTCAGAAAACACCTACAAATAGGAACAGAAGCGAGGGACATCTTGAACAATTTAGAGAAGACTGTGTTTGTGAGAAACTAGCTCAACTTAAAGTAGACAAAGCAATGGGACCGGATGGGATACACCCTAGAATACTGAGGGAACTTGGGGACGTTCTAGTAGTTCCACTGACTGACCTTTTCAATGCCTCGTTGGAGTCGGGAGTGGTGCCAAAGGACTGGAGAGAGGCTCATGTAGTGCCTTTACACAAAAGCGGAAGTAAGGATGTGGTTGAAAACTACAGGCCGGTTAGTTTAACTTCGGTGGTGAGTAAATTATTGGAAACACTGCTGAAAGAGAAAATAGTGAGGTTTCTGGAGTCCAGCGAATGACAGGATGCGAGGCAGCATGGATTCACCAGAGGCAGGTCTTGTCAGACAAATCTGATTGATTTCTTTGACTGGGTGACCAGGGAGTTGGACCGAGGGAGAGCTCTAGATGTGGTGTATTTAGATTTCAGTAAAGCCTTTGACACTGTTCCTCACAGGCGACTTATAAACAAACTGAGCACTATAGGGATGGACCCTAAAGTTACTGCTTGGGTTAGAAATTGGTTGGGTGGGAGGTGACAAAGAGTACAAGTAAATGGAGCTCACTCTGAGGAGAAGGATGTTACCAGTGGTGTGCCCCAGGGATCTGTCCTTGGTCCGATTCTTTTTAACATCTTTGTTAGTGATATAGCGGAAGAGCTGTCGGGTAAGGTTTGCCTCTTTGCAGATGATACCAAAATCTGCAATAGAGTAGACACCCAGGAAGGTGTAGATAACATGAGGAGGGATCTAGCTAAGCTTGAAGAATGGTCTAGAATTTGGCAGCTGGGATTTGATGTTAAAAAATGTAAGGTCATGCATTTGGGCTGCAGCAATCCAAGGGAGCAATACAGTATAGGAGGTGAAGTACTTTTGTCCACTAAAGAAGAGCGGGACCTAGGCATGGTTATGTCTGATGATCTTAAAGTAGCTAAACAGGTAGAAAAGGCGACGGCAAAAGCTAGAAGGATGCTTGGGTGCATACGGAGAGGAATGGTTAGCAGAAAAAAGGAGGTGATAATGCCTCTGTATAAGTCTTTGGTGCGACCTCATTTGGAGTATTGTGTGCAATTCTGGAGACCGCACCTTCAAAAGGATGTGAACAGGATGGAGTCGGTGCAGAGGGTGGCTACTAAAATGATTAGTGGGCTTCGTTATAAAGCATATGAGGACAGACTTAAGGATCTTAATATGTACACCTTAGAGGAAAGGCGGGATAGAGGTGATATGATTGAGATGTTTAAATACCTCCGTGGCATAAATGTTCAGGGAGAGAGCCTCTTTCAATTGAAAGTTCTGCTACGAGAGGACATGGGATGAGGGTGAAGGGAGATAGATTCAGGAGTGATATGCGGAAATATTTCTTTACGGAAAGAGTAGTGGATCCATGGAATAGTCTCCCAGTGGAGGTGGTAGAGATGAGGACAGTAACTGAATTCAAAAAAGCATGGGACCAACACAGAGGATCTCTAAAGGTAAAAAGTGGACTGTTGTAGTTTTTGATATGGAAGGACAGACTAGATAGGCCATGTGGTCTTTTTCTGTCATGTTTCTATGTATCTAAGAAATCTTAGGTTCCAAGATTGGAAAGATATACAGACAAACAGGAGTGGTAGAACTCCGTCATTGTCTGAGAAGCTGCCAGGAAAACAAGAATGCAAGGGGAAGACAACTCTGAAAGAAAACTTAGGGGCTTAAGGATAAGCCTTCAGTTAAGTGGTATCACTCTTACAGACCAAATGTCTTAGTAAGAGGGACAGAGTTGAAAAAAAAACTTACAATGGAGTAAATCTTTGAAAAGGCAATATGAGAAATGCTGATACAGGAGAAAAGTCAAAGGTAAAGCATAGCAACCGTATTGACAGCTGTTACTCCTCTGTGTACTTCAGAGGAAGAGGAGTAACCTTACTACCTGTAAAGCATAATCATCTTAAGAAGCTCTATGAGCTAAAAGTCAGAATGTCTCTTGAAACGAGACATGTATAAATTTAGGATGGAACCGATGTAGATGCTTGTAAAGGGAAGAAGCGAACTACAGGTTCTAACCCCCAAACAGGAAGAGGATTCAGTGAAGAGTATCAGCAACCCTGCGGTTACTGGGTTTGCTGAACCTGTGGAGGTTGTGGTTTCCTTAGCCTGGTTGAATGTTTCCCCTGCTTGGGAACATCTGTATGATGGATAGAAGATGCATAAAACTTTCCCCTCTTAAGGGAACAAAGTTTGTTAGTAGAATTTCTACAAACTGGGATAGAGGAAGGCGTAGACAAGCCTCTGAAAACAACAGTGTCAGTAGTTAACTGAACAGCTTGGAGTAAAGCCTCCTTATTAAAGAGATTCTCTCCAGTGCAAGGAGTATTTCCCAGTGTATCTTGTACCCGTTTGTCCAAGTCTGAAGCTTGGAGCCAGGCTCTACGACGTGCTCCTATGGCTATAGCAGAAGTTCTGCTAACAGACTAAAAAGAGTCCAGGGAAGCACAAGTAAGGAACCTAGAGATATTTTGAGCATGATTGACTAGTATAGAAAAATCTGCTCTTTTAGGCTCTTGGAGAAAAGGGGTCAAACGTAGAAAATCCTTTGTGACCTCCTCAAGAGATAACCCCATATAGAAAATATATGAGAGAATTTTTGCTGACAACAGATGTCTGGAAGGTTTGGCGTCCAAAGGCATCTAAAGTCTTAGCCTCACGACCTGGCGGATAAGAAGAGTGCTTTTTAGTACTCTTAACACGCCTCATTGCTGATTCTACAACAATAGAATGATGAGGGAGTTGAGGCTTCTGAAAACCTGGAGAAGGGGGCACCCTGTATAGAAGATCAGTTGCCCTAGAAGGTGGGGATACTGTTAATGGAGCTTCCCACGTTCTAAATAGGAGATCCTGCAAGGTCTGATGCAAAGGAAACATAATGACTTCCTTTGGAGTGCAGGGGATCTGCAGAGGTTCTGGATCCCCTGATGCAGGATATTGACCAGGTATAGAAATAGCAAGTAACTTTGCCATATCAAGCAAAAATGCTTGGAAAGAAATCTCCCCAGAAGGGAGTCCTCTAGGAAGAGGAGGAAGAACTAGATCTGTTGAAGAACTAGCTCTAGCACCCACAGATTCATTCAGATTCTCTAGAATAGAAGAAATGAAAGGGTGGAACATCGGACTGTCCTTAAAGGATAGTTGTCGGTACCGCTGGAAATCGGTACCGCAACCCGTCGGTAGCAAATCGTGCATGCTAGGGATCGATTCCAAACTCGGTATGGAAGGAAGCGAGCCGGTTGAAACAAGCATGGGAGGTACCGACACCGATGTTGATGTCGATACCGGTACCGAAACCGGTACTGTAGTTGATACCGATACATGAAGATCAGTCTGTGGAAGCACTATCGGAACCGAGGTAACTGAATGTGGCAGACCTTGATCATCGGTAGAATGTCTTCGGTACCGTTTGAAATCGGTACCAAGACGAGTCGGTACCCAGTCATCCAGACTAGAGATCGATTCTAGACTCGGCATCGAAGGAAGCGAGTCTATCGATGCATATCTAGAGGGTACCGACGTGGATACCAGCATCAGTACCGGCATTGATACCGATGCTGGAAGATCGGTCTGTAGCGGCTCTAACGGCACCGAAGATACCGAGAGTGCTAGACTGCGATCATCGATGTGGAATGTTTCATCCAGCACCATTGCCAATGTCGGGGTACCGGCACCGCTCAAAGCAGATACCACCACCGAGCATGGCTCAGGTATGTTCACCGAGGTAAAAACCCCGGGAACAACCTTAAACCCCGTTAATGATTTGGAGGCCAAAGACTCCCACCGGGGTTTTAAAGCCAATATGTCCTCAGGGGCAAGGCCGGAGGCATCTCGATAATTTACATGAGGACTACCACCCGAGGACTGGCTAGTCTTTACAGACTTTTGTTTGGTTACCTGATCCTGTGAAAAAGAAGTTGTAGTTGGTACCCTCGGGAACCGCGTATCGAGTTGAGCTTGATGATGAAGACTTCTTTTAGAAATACTACTGCAGGAGGGACACTCCAGCAGATGGTGTTCAGGACCCAAACATGGAAGGCACCAGTTATGGGTGTCTAAAATTAATTTAGTACCGCCACAGTTGACACACGTTGTAGTGGCTGGCGTTTCCATGAAGGAAAGTAGGGAGGCCTGGCAGGCCGAAACCCGTCAGGCACTAACAGGAAAAAAAATTCACTACAAAAAGGAAAAGTTTTGTAGAAGAAAGAAAAAGAAAACACCGGCGGTACCGGTGCGTCGAGGGAAGGCAGACGCGACCACAAGAAAAAACAAAAATAAAGGAAGAATTTTCTGCGGTGACAGGAGAACATCCTGCCGGCTCCGCGGAAAAACAAAAACCGAGGAGAGGCAGTTGGGAAAGGTGGGAAGGCAGCACGCAGGCGTGGTGGGATGCTCCCAAAAGCGTTCTAATTGGACACTGGGGAGCGTTCCCGCGCAGACTCTGTCGGTACCAACGTACCCATTTGTGAAGACTCATTCCTGCTTGTTCCTGGAGATCCTGCCTGCCTGGTGCGAAGGTAGCGGACCTCATGTGCCATCTAGACAAGGTCTTAGACAGTGCTGGGGAGGAGTCTGCTGTCTTGGTAATACCTGAAGATTGGAGGATGGCCAACGTAACGGCAATTTTTAAAAAGGGTTCCAAGGGTGATCCTGGAAACTACAGACCAGTGAGCCGGACATCAGTACCAGAAGAACTGGTAGAAACCATCATAAAGAACAAAAGTGCTGAACACGTAGATAGTCATGGCTTGATGGGAGACAGTCAACATGGCTTTTAGACAAGGAAGATCTTGTCTTACTAATCTGAAATGTTTTTTTGAAGGTGTGAACAAACAGGTAGACAAAGGTGAGTCGGTTGATATAGTGCATTTGGACTTTCAGAAAGCCTTTGACAAAGTCCCTCATCAGAGACTTTTGGCAAAACTAAAGAGTCATGGGATAGGAGGCAATGTACTATTGTGGATCAGGAACTGGTTAAAAAATAGAAAGCAGAGGGTAGGGCTAAAATGGCCAATTTTCCCAATGGAGAAAGGTGAATAGTGGTGTACCCCAGGGATCTGTGCTGGGTCCACTGCTTTTTGACATATTCATAAATGACTTGGAAAAGGGAATAACGAGTGAGGTTATCAAATTTGCAGATGACACAAAACTACTTAAAGTTGTTAAAACCCAAGAGGATTGTGGAAAATTGCAAGAGGATCTTGATAAATTGGAGGACTGGGCATCAAAATGGCAGATGAAATTTAATGTGGACAGGAGCAAAGTTATGCACCTAGGGAAGAACAACCCAAACTATGGTTACACGATGCAAGGTTCCACATTAGGAACCACCACCCAGGAAAAAGATTTAGGCGTCATTGTGAATAACATGTTAAAACCCTCCACCCAATGTGCAGCGGCGGCCAAGAGAGCCAATAGAATGCTAGATATCATAAGAAAAGGAATGGAAAATAAAACAAAGAATATTATAACGCCTCTGTATTGTTCCATGGTGCGACCGCACCTTGAATATTGTATGCAATTATGGTCGCCATATCTTAAAAAGGATATAGCGTTACCAGAAACGTTTCAGAGAAGAGCCAGCAAAATGGTAAAGGGGATGGAAGGATACCCCTATGAACAGAGGCTAAAAAGATTAGGGCTCTTTAACCTAGAAAAAGAGACGGCTGTGGGGAGATATGATAGAAGTCTATAAATTAGTGAACGGAGTGGAATAGGTAAACGTAGATCGATTGTTTACGTCATCAGAATATAGAAAAACTAGGGGACATGCAATGAAGCTACAGGGTAAACTATTCAAGACGAATAAGTGAAAATATTTTTTTCACTCAACGTGTATTAAAACTCTGGAATTCGTTACCGGAGGATGTAGTAAAAGTTGTTAGTGTAGCTGGGTTTAAAAAAGGTTTGGACAAGTTCCTGGAGGAAAGGTCCATAAACCATTATTAAAAAGAGACCGGGGATATCACTGCTTGACCCAGTACAAGCATTGTGGAACCTGTCTCTTTTGGGGAGACTGCTAGGTATGTATGACCTAGATTGGCCACTGTTGGAAACAGAATACTGGGCTTGATGGACCTTGGTCTGGCCCAGTATGGCATATCTTATATTCTTATGTCGGTACCAATGACATAGGAAAATGTGGTAGGGAGGTTCTGGAGGCTAAATTTAGGCTTTTAGGTAGGAAGCTGAAATCCAGAACGTCAAGTTCCTGGAGGAAAGGTGCACAAACCATTATTAAAGTGGACCCAGAATATCCACTGCTTGCCTCAATACAAGCATTGTGGAACATTTGTCTTTTGGGGAAACAGCTAAGTACTTGTGACCTAGACTGGCCACTTTTGGAAACAGGATATTGGGCTCGGTGGATCTTGGTCTGACCCAGTATGGCATATCTTATGTTCTTAATTTTACATACTTGACAATTTACTTTCCTTGAATCCTGCTAGACCAGTCCAGATGAGTGGGTTATGCTCCCTTACCAATAGGTGGAGGTAGAACTGAGTAACTTGCAGTGATGTTATCACCTGATATATCTTCTGCACTGAGAAAAGCCAGTATGAAACTTCCCAAGCAGTAAGCAAGACTGAAAAACTCAGTAAACATTATTAAACACAAACAACTATCCCACAAATAGCGTGAACAAGTATTTGTCTCTCTTGCTACAATGAAATTGGTGTCAGACCACAGGACTTACTAGGCTTTTTCAGCAACTCAGTTCCCATATCTGCAGAAAATAGTCTTCCAGGGTGGATCCTGGACTGGTCTAGCAGGATTCAAGGAAAGCATAGTTACTCACCTGTAACAGGTGATCTCCGGGAACAGCAGGAATTTAGTCTTCACATATGGGTATCGCCGGTACCAATGGAGCCTGCGTGGGAACGCTTCCCAGCATCCAATTAGAAAGCTTTTGGGAGCATCCCACAGCGCCTGCGTGCTGCCTTCCCGCCTTTCCCAACTGCCTCTCTCCAGTTGAGTTTTAAAGCTGAGACAGAGAGAGAGAGGGAAAGGAAAGAAGAGAGAGATACAACTCCTAGGGGAGGTGGGTGGGTTGTGTAGACTAAATTCCTGCTGTTCCCGGAGATCACCTGTTACAGGTGAGTAACTATGCTATCTCCAGGAACAAGCAGGAATGTAGTCTTCACATATGGGGACTCCCTAGCTCCCGATGCCAGGGAGAGACCCCAGAAGTTGTGTGTCCCTGTGAAAGGGCTCCACTTCCCCCCATGGATCTCTGTCATCCTACCGGGAATGGTGGGTAGGAGCTGATTAATTATGGAACAGGTGTTGTAGAACAGCCTGACCAAACAAGGCATCCCGGCGGGAGTCCTTGTCCAAGCAGTAGTGAGCTGTGAAGGTATGAACCGAGGCCCAAGTAGCTGCTCGACAGATGTCGTCAATAGACACAGAGTGAAGATGAGCCATTGAGGCTACCATGGCCCTCACATTGTGAGCTGTGACATGGCCTTCCAGAGGAAGGTTCTTACTCTGATAAGTAAAGGAAATACATTGTGCAATCCAATTGGACAATGTTCTCTTGGAGACTGGAAGTCCCAAATGAGAAGGATCAAAAGCAACAAAGAGTTGAGAGGACTTTCTATGTTGCTGTGTTCTTTGTAAGTAGAAGGCAAGTGCTCTTTTACAGTCCAAAGTATGAAGATTCCTTTCTGCATTTGAAGCATGAGGCCTTGGAAAAAATACAGGCAGATAAACCACCTAGTTCAAATGAAAAGGCGAGACCACCTTTGGCATAAAATGTGGATGAGTCCTAAGGACTACCTTATCATGATGGAACCTCGTATAAGGAGGATCAGCAACCAATGCTTGCAATTCACTGATGCGATGTGCTGATGTGATTGCAATGAGAAAGATAACTTTCCAGGAATGGAATTTCAAGGAGATAGTAGCTAAGGGTTCAAAGGGCGGCTTCATGAGCTGGCCAAGAACCAGATTCAGGTCCCATGCCACTGGTGGTGGCCTAATGGGAGGCTTAGTTAGAAGAAGGCCCCTCATAAATCTCGCTATGAGAGGAAATAGGCTGCCATTTAAAGGCTTTAAAGAAGCTGAAATAGCACTTAAATGGACTCTTACTGAGTTAGTCTTAAGTCCTGCATTAGATAAATGAAGGAGATACTCCAGTAATGATTCCAGAGGTATCACAAGGGGGTCAAGACCCTTCTGCGAACACCATATGGAAAACCTTTTCCACTTGAAAGCATAGGAGTGTCTTGTGGAAGGTTTCTTGGAAGCACAAAGGACATCCCTTACTTGTTGAGAAAGGTTAAGACCATGTAGGTCTAGGCTCTCAGCAACCAGGCCCTGAGATGCAGAGCGTGGGGATTTGGATGCCACAAAATCCCATCCTCCTAAAACAGGAGATCTGGAGCAGATCCGAGATCCAGAGATGGAGCTTGAGAGAGATGTAGGAGTAAAGAGTACCACACTTGCCGTGGCCAATGTGGAGCTATGAGAATCATATGGCCTCTGTCTCTCTGAAGCTTGAATAGGGTTTTGGGAATTAGGGGAATGGGTGGAAAGGCATATAGGAAGTCCTGACCCCAATGGAGGAGTAAAGCATCTCTGGCCTGACAACCCTAAGCCGGAATTCTGGAACAGAACCAGGGAATTTTGGTATTCAGTGGACTTGCGAAGAGATCTATGTCTGGGGTTCCCCAAATTTGAAAAATCTTTGCTACCTGGTCTGCATGGAGAGACCATTTGTGAGGGAGCAGAACTCGACTGAGTCTGTCTGCCCAAGAGTTTTGAATGCCTGGCAGATACACCGCAAGGAGATGAATTTGATGCTCTCTGGAGAGGGCCCAAAGTCGCAAAGTTTCGTTGCAAAGTGACAGAGAGCCTGTTCCTCCCTGCTTGTTCAGATAGAACATAGCTACTTGATTGTCCGTCTGGATTAGGACTGTCTTGTAGCTTAGCTGGGTATGGAACACTCGAAGAGCAAAGAAGATTGCTCCGAGTTCTAGGAGATTGATATGTAAGTGGGTCTCCTGTGGAGTCCAGGTGCCTTGGGTAGAGAGACCTTGCAGGTGAGCTCCCCAACCCAACTGCGAGGCATCTGTTCTTAGAGTGACCTGGGGTAGGGGCTGCTGGAAAGGGCACCCTACCAACAGGTTTTGGGTTGATTGCCACCATTGGAGACACAAAATAAGGCGACTTGTGTTTGCTATTTTGTCTGATAGGCAGCCTGATGCCCGAGTCCACTGAGTGGATAGAGTCCATTGGGCTGCTCTCATATGGAGGCGAGCATAGGGGGACCACATGCACGGTAGATGCCATGTGGCCTAGTAATTGTAACATTTCCCGAGCAGTGAGATGAGTTTTCAACACTGCCTGGGAGGCTAACTGCACAATGCGAAGGCAGCGGGGCTGTGGAAGATAGATCCTTGCTTTTATGGTATCCAGCAAAGCTCCTATAAACTCTAGAGACTGAGTGGGAGTTAGGCTGGATTTTGGGATGTTTATGACCAGACCCAAATACTGAAGGAAACGCATTGTGCAAGATAGAGAAATCCTGGCCTCTGACTCTGATGGGGCTCGAATGAGCCAGTCGTCTAAGTAGGGGAAGACGAATATTCCTAGAGTGCGAAGAAATGCTGCTACCACAGCAATGCATTTCGTAAACACCCTTGGTGCTGAGGCCAGGCCAAAAGGAAGCACCCTGTATTGGTAGTGCTTTCCCTGAAAAAGAAACCAAAGGAATCTTCTGTGAGTTGGATGGATGAGAACATGAGTGTACGCATCCTTGAGATCTAGAAGTGGAGGAATGGCCTAGTGGTTGGGGCAAGGTACTTCAGGGCGGAAGATCAGGGGTTTAAATCCCACTAGAAGACAGCAACCTTGGGCCGGAAGGACTGGGGTTTCTAGTCCCACAGGTGCTCCTTGTGGTCTTGGGCAAGCCATTTAACCCTCCATTGCCCACGTTCCCTGTAAGTATTAGTGTATGTGTCTCATATCCCCTTGTGTTAAATGTATCCCCCAATTGTGTTGTGACCACTTTGATTGAAGGATAAGGTGATGCTGAATAGTGCGGTATATAAAAGACTGTAAATAAATAAATACAAAACTGTCTAAATAAATAGAGAACAAAGCCAATCCTGACTATGAAGGTATGGCAGCAGAGTTCCCAGAGAAATCATCTTGAATTTCTCTTTGAACAGGAATTTGTTCAATTCTCCGATGTCTAAAATAGGTCTGTGTCCCCCTGTTTTCTTTGGGATAAGGAAATAGGGGGAGTAAAACCCTGTACCCTGTTGAGGAATGGGTACCTCTTCTATTGCCCCTTGGGCAAGAAACATAGTGACCTCTTGAACTAACAGGTTGTTGAGAGAGGTCTGAGAACTGAACTGTCTTACCACTGTAGGAGGGGGCATGCAAAGAAAGTGAAGCTTGTACCCCTCTTTTATAATGGAGAGAGTCCAATCTTCTGCTGTTATCTGCCCCCATCTGGGGGCAAAATGACACAACCTTCCTGGAATGGTGGAAGGCTCTGGTCCGTTGAGGGCCAGGAAGGCTAAGTTCTCTAGATGGAAGTCAAAGGCCTTGTGGAGGCTGAGACTGCTGAGACGGTTGAGGCTTAGCAGTCTTTGATTTCCTTTGTTTAGGTGGTTGCTGACCCTTTCGGGCAGGCTGACCTGCAGAACGTCCCTGCTAGGTATAAGAGGGATAAAACCTCTTCTTTTTGGAGAAGAATGGTTTCTTGAAAGATTTCTTCCTTGCAGGATCAGCTGTGGCTTTGGATAATCTATCCAAAGTGGAGTTGTCAGCATCCTGCTCATTGGCTTTCTCTTGCCAATTTTTGCCAAATAGATTCTCACCTGTACAAGGGATATTGCCCAGTTTGTCCTGCACCCAGAGCTCCAAATCAGATGCCTGGAGCCAGGCAATCCTACGTGCACCTATGGCAATGGCAGAGGTTCTGCTTATGCACTCAAAACAGACAAAAGCTGCACGACTGACAAACTTAAAAACATCCTGTGCATGTTTAACCAGTGTGAGAAAATCCTGCCTCTTATCAGGAAGGAGAGGGCTCAAAATCTCCTGTGACTTCCTTAAGGAACATTCCCATATATAAAATATAGGAACTGATCCTGGCAGAAAGCATGGAAGCTTGGAAAGTATTTATTTATTTATTTACATTCTCTTATATACCACGCTATTCTGCATCAGTGCGGTTTACATTGAACAAACTGAAATTACATTGAACAGGGCATTATAACTTGGAGATAACTATTTTACAGGGAACATGGGCAATGGAGGGTTAAGTGGCTTGCCCAAGACCACAAGGAGCACCTGTGGGACTAGAAACCCCAGTCCTTCCGGCCCAAGGTTGCTGTCTTCTAGTGGGATTTAAACCCCCGACCTTCCGGCCTGAAGTACCTTGCCCCAACCACTAGGCCACTCCTAAGTATGACGTCCAAAGGCATCCAAAGTTCTACACTCACATCCTGGAGGATTAGAGGCATGCCTCTTTGCACTTCTGATCCTTCTCATAGCTGATTCCACCACAATGGAGTGGTGAGGAAGCTGAGTCTTCTGGAAGCCAGGACAAGGAGGGACTTGATACATGGTATCCAGTCTACGAGAGTGAGGAGAGGTGGTAAGAGGTGTTTCCCACATTAACATGAGATCATGTAAGATCTCATGGATAGGCAAAGTAGCTGCCTCTTTAGGAGCCTTGGGATATTGTAGAATCTCCAACTCCTTTGCCCTGGGCTCTGTTTTAGGAGCCACAGTAATGGAAAGACCTCAAGCCACCTCCCTGATAAAATCCTGAAAGGAGATATCCTACGTTTAGGAGAGGAAGGCTCCTCCGGGAGAAGTACTCCGGTACCGACCGAGCTGTCAGAATCCTCAGACTTCTCCGAGGATTCAAAGTACCTTCTATCCGGATGCTCTTGTAGAGCACGATACCCATACCAACCAAAGTCGGTGTCGGGGGGAATTGGTACCGGTGTATCGGTACCGGAAGGCATAGCATGACTGGGTGCCGGCAATGCAGACACCGATGCTGTCAGTACCGGTGCCGGTGCTGGTCCCGGTACCGGTTGAACTGTCTGACGCGGTTCTGAGGGTGCTGATGCCACAAGGAGAGCCGCCAGACTGCGTTCAATAGCCAGGAACCTCTGGTCTATCGATGCTGCCGATGCCTGGGTATCGGGACCAGAGAAAGAAGCCGGTACCACAGAGCATGGCACCAGTAGTTCTGCCGAGGTTGAGTCCTTGAGAACATCCTGGAGCCCCAATAATGCTTTGGAAGCCGAAGCCTCCCACCGGGGCAATTTTGCAGGTGCAAGACCCTCAAGGGCAACGCCAGAGGTATCTTGGAAGGAGATCTACCCTTTGAGGACCGGCCAGACTAATGTTTAGCTACCTGAGATCCATGGGAGGAAGACGAAGCCCTGGAAGACGTCGATGCCACAGAGGCTGCATCGGAGGGAAAAAGGGTGCTGAGCTTAGCAGCTCGGTTTTGTCGATCCCTTTTCAACATCATCCCACAGGCCATACACTCCAAGATGGAGTGGTCAGGACCTAAACATTTAAGGCACCACTCGTGGGTGTCGGTGACGGAGATGGTACCGCCACACTTGGTACACTTCTTGAAACCCGAAGCGGGTTTTTCCATAGTAAAAGGAAATTTTGGGCCTAGTGCCCAAAATGGCGCGTGTACCTGAAGAAGAAAAAGTTTTGGAAAAAATTATTCGATTTTTTTTTTTTTTAAAAGAAAGAAAGAACCGGTGGTACCGGTATAGCGTCGAGGGAAGGCAGACGCGACCACAAAAAAGAAGGAGAATAGGATAATTTTCTGCGGTGGCAGGAACGACAACCTGCTGGCTCCGCAGAAAACGAAGAACTGGAGAGAGGCAGTTGGGAAAGGCGGGAAGGCAGCACGCAGGCGCTGTGGGATGCTCCCAAAAGCTTTCTAATTGGACACTGGGGAGCGTTCCCACGTAGGCTCCGTCGGTACAGACGATACCCATATGTGAAGACTACATTCCTGCTTGTTCCTGGCGATAGTAAATTGTCAGGTATGTAAAATGTATCCAGGCCGACGGGCTCACCAAGCCCAGGAATCGGCATACTAAGCTTTGCAGCCTTCACACTCGTGCCTTTGGCAGGAACACTCTGCCCGCCCGGGTATCGAAGCATGCTCCAAGATATTCGAAATCCTGGGTCAGCGTCAAATGACTCTTGGACAGACTGACCACCCAACCAAGCCTTTGGAGGAACTCCACTACCTTCCTTGTTGCCTCTTCACTTTCCTCCCTGGACTTGGCCCGAATTAGCCAATCGTCAAGGTATGGGTGCATGAGAATTCCTTCCTTGCAAAGCGCTGCTGCCACCACCACCATGACCTTGGTGAAGGTGCAAGGCACCATTGCCAGTCCAAAGGCAATGCCCGAAACTGGAAGTGACCCCTGGGCACCACAAAACGAAGGAACCGGTGGTGATCTGGTCTTATGGGAATGTGTAAATACACCTCCATTGAGATCTAGAGATGTCAAAAACTCCCCGCTCCTTACCGCCACTATCACCGACCTCAACATTTCCATGTGGAAGTGCGGAACCCGCAGACTGCGGCTGACTCCTTTGAAGTCGAGAATCAGGCGAAAAGAGCCCTCCTTTTTGGGCACCACAAAATAAATGGAGTATCAACCGGACTCATACTGGTCTGCCAGCACCGGTTCGATAGCACGTAGTTGCAACAGGCATGACAAGGTTTCCCTTACCGCCTTCAACTTGCCCTGAGCTTTGCAGGGGTACTGAATAAAAAATTCCCTTATTGGATGGATCCATTCCAGGGTGTAGCCCTCTCTGACCACCTCCAGGACCCATTGGTTGGAAGTGATCTGGGCCCAGGCAGAGTAAAAATTAAAGTAAATTAAAGCTAATTTTTTTTCCATGCAGTTAAAACAGGCAACAGGTCTGTCCCCCTCAGCCACGGCAACACCGAAGCTACTTGCTACTCAAACCCGGAGGCTCAAGCAAGCCGAGCACTCTGTGTGGGCAGGAAGGCCGACTGCGGGCTACTCAGCACGCCGGCAGGAACCTGCACCACGTGCTCTAGGCCTCCTCCACTGTGCAGAAAAAACTGCCTCGGTCTTGCCATTCACTGCACCGCCGACGATTCCACAGAGCGGGACAGCTCTCTGCTGCCGAATGCCTCGATTCTTACCGCCTGTCTCTTCTGCAGCGATTTCCTTATTTATTTATTTAATTGTTTTTCTATACCGCACTATTTATTATCAGCGCGGTTTACAGGGAACGTATTTGTGCAAAGAGGGTACTTCAAAGCACTTACAATAAACAGGGTAAATAAAACATGGATAATAGGTTAACAGGTAAACAACTATTTACAATTAAGTATGCAGGCTTATTACACCTATCTCGTCAGTAAGTACAGTTGATACAGCAATAACATTCTGACAATTAAATAGAGGTGGGTTCCGGAGGTGGTGTCGTGGACAGGGGACTCGTGCGGTGAGAGTTGGACATGAGGGGTGGTGGCTGGGAGCTGTGATATGGGATGGAGAAGTGCTGGGTAAATAGGTGACGTTTCAGCACGTTCCTAAATTGAGGAAGGTTGTTGATAGCGCGGATGTCAGGTGGAAGACCATTCCAGCAGGAGGGTGCGTAGAAGGCAAAGGCACGGTTGCTCGTAGTCTTGGAGCATTTAATGATGGCTTTGGGAAGGATGAGTGTGTTAGTAGCAGCTGATCTCCTTGTCCTGTTGGGGGGGAGTTATCTGGACTAGGTCAGAGAGGGAGGTGGCCGTGCAATTATGGATGGCCTTGAAAGTCATTGTTAGGATCTTAAATGAAATCCTGTAGTGAACGGGGAGCCAGTGTAGGTGTTTTAGTATGGGGGTAATGTGGTCTCTTCTGGAGGCTGTGATAAGGAAGCTTATCATAGCTCAGGAAGGGGCTATAGAAAAGGTGAAGTGTCTCTGAACAAGCAACCTGTCAGTGCTGGTAGAAATGAGAAAACAGAATTTTGCCATAAAAGACTACCAGTCCCAGAATGCACCAGGTTTCCAGCAGCCATGAGAGGAGCTGAAGTGAGAAAACGTGTGTTCAATCAAAAGGGCTATGAGGTAATCCCCAAGCACTCATTGCAAAGGGCAGGGCTTGATTCAGCACAGCTGCGCTGTGTTAGGGAGGAACACTCATCTAAGCAGAATAAGAGTAGAGTTTATTCTACAGATGACCATCTTCATGATCACCTTGGATATCCTGAGAAGCAGCTTGAGCTTGATCATCAGTTTCATCTGAAGGATCATCAGAAGCAGAAGCCAAACCGGACGACAGAGAGGGAAAGAGACCCTCTGGAAGAAAGAGGAGAAAAGTCTTTGAGAGGTCTAGAAGAGTCCAAAGCAGTACGTATACTGGGAGGTATTCCAAGGGCCAGCATACACCATTGGACTGGGGAAAGCCAGAGGAGTGGTGCTGCAGAGCTAGGAATCACCAGAGGCTACCTGTGAGGGAGACGGCTGCACGTGGAAGGGACCCTAAGACCTGTGCCAGAAGGTATGTGAAGAGAGATCCAGTGTCCAGGGATCTGGATTGGAAGGCTGGACATAAGAACTGGACTACATACTGGCCAGGCTATATAGAGAGGAACTCTAGCAGCAATGGAAGCTCAGGTATGAACACTGATCTATGCCCTAGCTATAACCTTGAAAGACAGCAGGGAAACAAGTATTCTCCTGAAAATGCTCCATTGAGAGATTCATCTGTGCCAATCCATGATATTGAACCCATGCTTGTTGAACAAGGGGGAATAATAGCAGATGAGGATCCTGTTTATATGGACTGCTCTCTATCTAAACTCCGTTGGTAACTTTCTGTTATAAAGTACAGCAACCATCACAAAGAAATACAAATTTGTTCATTAATCTACCCAGAAAAGCTCCTGAAGCAGGATTTGACCCACACAGTAGAAAGCAAGCCAGCTAAGGGGTTTCAGCTGGTAACTGCTAGCAATTAAGCCTTACCTAATTGCTTGTGAGCTAGGAGAGAATCACTTCTGTATCTATGTGGGAAGTAATCAGAAGTTAACCTGAAAAGAACAGTTTGTTTCTTGCTTTGTGGCTTTTCATTTGTTGTTTTCCTGATTTTAACTTTGTTTTTCCAAGTTAACACTGAAAACAAGTAACCTAATTTATGTGCTACCAAGCATATCTGTGTTGGGAGAAATAACCCCATAAATAAATATCTTATTGGCTTTACCCAAGAGCACAACTAAATTATTGTCAGCAGCTGTGTCTGGTGTGAATGAACTACATTGTCCACAATACCTTGCAAATCATATAGAGATATGCACTTGCCAAGACTGTGAAGATTTTCACCCAGGCAGCCGTCTGACAAGGCTCCGTGTAGAGTTCTTGCTGCAGCGTTCATTGCCAACTGCAAGGGATGTAGGGTGCTCTTTGGAAGTCCGTGCAGTATGGAGTTAATGTGGTCGAAATGAGGCATTACCAGAGCTTGAAATACTGTTCTGAAGTCAACCAGGTCTAGCAGTTGTCTAATGTGGCGCAGTGTTCGGATTTTATGATATGCTGCCTTTACCATGTTGGATATCTGCTCCTTCATATTGAGGTGTTGATTGAGAATGATACCGAGGTATCGTATTGTAGGTTTGGCGAAGAGTTCAGCATCACGTACTTTTATGGATGATGGTGGAGTAAATGCTTGGTCTCTGCAGACGAATAGGACTTCTGTTTTTTTGAAGTTTATTTTGAGCTTCTGGGTGTGTAGCCAGTCTGTAACCGCGTCGAAGCATGAAGAGAGGCGGGAGAGATCTGGGTGCTCAGTTGATATTGTTGTGTACATCAGAATGTCATCAGCGTAAATTAGACAGTTGATGTGGAAGGATCTAATGAGGGCGCAGATGGGTTGCATGTAAACATTGAAAAGAAGGGCTGAAAGTGAGGACCCTTGTGGTACACCGTTCGTTTGAAGAAATGGATCTGATCTGGAGGGGCCGGAGCGAACATGTTGCCATCTTTCATTTAGGTATGATGTACACCATAATAGCGCAGTGCCATGCACTCCCTTCTCGGCAAGGCGGGAGAGAAGTAGGTCGTGACTGACGGAGTTGAAGGCAGCCGCGATGTCTAGGAAAATGAGAGCAAAGGCTTGTCTGAGGTTGTCAATGCCTACGGTAAGGGTATTGAATAACGTGGTTAAAAGGGTTTCAACCCCATGTGACTCACGGAACCCGTGTTGGCAGGGGTCCAGGGGTGAGTTGTTTTCAATATGGTGGTCTAGTTGTCGTTGGACTATTTTTTCCATAATTTTGGCTAGGAACGGGATGCTTGATATGGGTCTGTAGGAGTCCATTTTGGCAGGGTCAAGTCTGTTTGAGCAGGGGTCTGATTGAAGTTTGCTTCAGGCTGTTGGGGAAAAAGTTCCGGTCAGGAAGGATGTGTTAATAAGATTGGTAAGGAATGGGCTGAGTTCAACACGTAGTGTTTTTATCCATTGTGCTGGGCAAGGATCATTCGGTGCTGTGGTGGTGTTTATGCTGTTGATTATGTCTTGGAGTTCTCTAGCGGATGGGGTTGTGAATGACGTGAGCATTTGTTGGACAACGGTTAAGTCAGAGGTTAAGGTAGAGGAAGGGAGCAGCCCGGATTTGTCATCCAGGGCACAGGTACCGGAAGATACGATGACCTGACTGGCTTTGGTTAGGAGGTATTCGGCATATTTTTGGGGGTCAGGATGGTTAGGTTGGTTGGGGGAAGGTTCTTTTGCTAATGAGCTGACAATGCTAAAGAGATCATGTGGCTTGTTCAATGAATGGTGCAGCCTTTCAGCGTAGTATCATTTCATGCTTATCGAGACTTCTGCACGATGTTTAGCTAGGTGAGTGGTGTATGCTTCATGACTCTCAGTTGATCTTGAGCGCCTCCAGCGCTTTTCGAGACGTCTGAGCAGCTGTAGGGACTTCTTCATCTCGGGTGAGTACCATGGCGCTTTTGTTCTCCTGCGGGGTTTTCTGGTGATGGAGGGCAGGTCAATTCTGGCATCTAGGTTGGAGTTCCAGGCTGTAATCATATCATCGAGGCTCTGTTCAGGTGGGTTAAGTAGAAGGTGTGCTTTTTGAGGATTTCATCTTTGTTAAATGGACAAGGAATGTCTTAGGTGTTGAGGCATGAGATTTGTCCGGGGACTAGGGGATGGTGGGCTCAGGACATCCTGGCACTGAGAATTTGATTAAGCTATGGTCAGACCAGGGTACTGGGCTTATAATAATCTTAGGGTCGTAGGTGGAGTGGAAAGAAGCTGATGGTGCAAAAATCAAGTCAAGCATGTTTCCCTTGATGTGAGTTGGTGCGTTAACTAATTGGGCATATCCTAGCATTTCTAGGACATCGAGGAAGGCTTTGCTGTGAGTGTCTTGGAGAGCAGGGAGGTTGAAGTCACCTAATACCCAGTTGGGTGTGCGTGGGTTTGGGGGGTTGCAGGCGAGGTCAATAATTGTGGCTAGGTCGTCTGGTGAGGGGGAAGGAGCCCGGTAAAGCAGGTTAATGGTGCTATGTTTGTTGGCTATGGTGATGGAGTCAAGATGTGGGGTGCTACTAGAGGACATCAGATGAAATTGTAGATCTGTCTTGGTCAGGATAGTTGTTCCTCCTCCTTTTTTATCATTCCTGTGACATGAATGGACAGAGAAATTGGGAGGGACAAACTGGTGAAGGAGGACGGTGTCCGAGGCTGACAGCCAGGTTTCGGTAATGCATAGGACGTCGAGGTCGAGGGCGTCTAACATGTCAACTGCTGGCCATTTGTCGGATGGAGCGTGCATTTATTAAGGCACATTTAAGGTCTCGGGGGGGGGGGTATAGTGTTCGTGTTGGTGGGGTTTGGACTGCTGAAGGGCTATATAGATGAGGTGGGGATGAGGTGTATGGCCTGGTTGGTAGGCTGTCTGTTGGCTATGGTGGTTATAGCTTCTCTTCCAGGGGCTGTGTAATATTGGGATGGAGTTGTAATGAGAGGTGAGGGCTTGAGAGTCAAGAGCTAGGGCGAGTAGTATGTAGCACATGGGAAGGGCATAGGCATGTGTGATTGAGGTGAGCTGTAACATGGTGATTCGGCGGTCTGGGGTTGACATGTGGTGTGATGGTTCAGGTGTTAGCGGGCTGATGTATCTGAGGGAGAACTATGAGCAATAGTTCTGGCAAAGCAATAGAAAGTAGTAATAGCAGTAATATTGACAAAAGGAATAGTAGCAAAGAATATTAGAAAGAGCTAGCAGCAATAAAACTGGCAAGAGCTAGTAGCAAAACTGATGGCAGTGATGAAAGGCTAACAGAGGCAACTTACAGGCAAAATACTAGTAGGGCATGGTAACAGAGGTAGCGAATTACAATACAACCGTATTGGAGTATTGGTAAACAATATTTGTAACAGCCAGTGGTATATATAAATACTTGCAGTTAGGTAGCACAGGGAAGAGCTATAAGCTGTAGAAGGATTAGCGGTCGGTGCACTGTTGAGTTTCTGCTTCTTAAGGAGTTCACTTCCCCCGCGTTCAGCCGTACAGGGAGGGCTTCGGCACTTGGGGGGGGGGGAAGGGAGAGATCCTCTGCCTGTTGGCTGCTTCGATCTGGCAACTCCACACCCATCCATGTGATCAGGAGCCGCTTAGAACACCCCACCTCGCTGGATCCTCCTGCCTTGCACTGGTTCCTGGAAGGGGGGGCCCCCGATCTCCTCCTCTTTTTTTTTTTTGTTTAACTAACTTTAAAAACAAAGACCAACCCTGCAAATACAGGGACTCAAGAAAATACCTAAAATAAAACTAACCACACTTATCCTAGCCTTCAGTGAGTCCAGCACCCTGGCTCACTACCTCCTCCAGCTGCTTGGTGACTGAGCAATACTGGGGCTGGTAGGCGGTGCCAGATTATTATTATTATATATAAATATATATATATACATATACATATACATATACATACATATATATATATATATAGACAAGGGATTTATTTCCTCACCCATAATCACCCCGATTCCTTGGTCTGATCATCACAGAATCAAAATTGAATTGACAAACAATACGGCCAAGTTCAACATAACACATTCTGCTTCATTTGGAATCAGAAGATTTAAAGCTTTCAAAAAAGATCAATTCTTAAAAGACACACTACCCTACCTCAACTCGGATGAACCTAACTTGGACAAACTGGTTAAGAATTGGAACATTACCATCAGTACAGCAGCAAAATCCAAACCGTACATAAAATCAAAGAACGTAAGACAACACGCTCCATGGTACTCCAATACAATTCGCAACGCTAAAAGAGAATTAAGAAAGCTAGAACGCCACTGGAGACGCTCCAAATCTCCAACTGCACAAAACACTTACTTAACAAAGCAAAAAAGATATAATGATCTTATTAACGATACAAAACGAGAGCATCACACAAACACCATTCTGAAAGCCTACAATAAACCCAGAGAACTCTTTGAGATAGTAAAAGACCTAACTAAAGAACCAAGTCCTGACAAAGACATACAAATCAACCCTCAAACCTTTGCAAACTTTCTCCATGAGAAAATAGGTCACATACCGACTCAAATACATACCGAAACCTACAGCTCCATCACAACAACAACAACAATAACAACAAGTTGGGACAGTTTCCACACTCCTTCAACCAAACAGATTTCGGATATCATCTCTGCTCTCAATACTAGCACTGCCCCTACTGATCCTTGCCCAGTTCAATGGCTCAAAGCAACCAAGCATAACTTCCTCAGTTATATACACAATATCGTATCCATATCCCTATCTCAAGGAATAATACCCGAACAACTTAAACTAGCCTCAATAAGGCCTATCCTCAAAAAAACAAACCTGGATAAGAACAATCCAGCGGCTTATAGGCCAATCTCTAGCATACCATTCCTAGCCAAAGTAATAGAAAAAGCAGTACAGCTACAACTCCAAGACCATGTTGACGACCAAGCCCCACTCGATCTACATCAACATGGCTTTCGCCCCAACCATGGAGTTGAAACACTGCTGCTATATCTGTTCAATGATATCACCCAGACCATAGACAATTACAGGCAAGGATCTTTATTGATCTTCTTAGATATTTCAGCGGCTTTCGACACAGTTGACCACACTATCCTCCTATCAAGATTGGAAAGTATCGGTATCTCTGGTACTGTCCTTAGTTGGTTTAACTCTTATTTAACAAACAGGCAGTTTCAGGTTAAAATTGGAAACAACACTTCACAGCCTACAAATATCAAGCAAGGAGTACCTCAGGGATCTGCGCTTTCTTCCCTTCTATTCAACATTTTTATTCAGCCAATTTGTCAAATTATGGCAGCCCATCAAATAAGTTATACGATTTATGCAGATGACATCATGATTTATACACCGATTGATCTCATTAACCCCGACCACAGCAAGATCACAAATTGCCTTGACAACATGTCTTCCTGGCTCACATGCAATAACCTTGCCTTAAACTACAATAAAACAGAGGCGCTTATTGTCACTCGAAACACCGACTTCAACCCCCCACCTTTCATTAAATACAACAACATTACAATACCAGTTAAGGATGAAGTTAGATATCTTGGAATTACCCTCGATAAAGGTCTAACCCTCCAGTCACACATCAGAAAAACTGTGAGGTCTGCATACTACAGAATGAAAGTGATTAGACGCCTCAAGCCCTTACTCTCATATGACCACTTCCGGTCTGTCTGCCAAGCCTTAATAACTCCTATTCTGGACTTTTGTAATCCTATCTACTACGGTCTTTCAAAACACTCACTTAAACCTCTTCAGATGGCTCAGAACACGGCAGCCAGAATTATTGCTGGCTCAGCATCTCAAGATCACATTACCCCTACTCTCAAAGAGCTCCACTGGCTTCCAATAAGCCAGCGCGTCAAATACAAGATAGTAATTAATATATTCAAGATCAGACATAAATGCTCTGCTTTTAGCCTTCATAACCTCTTACTCCAGAATAACAACAGGCCAAGACGAATAACTACATCAAACACCCTCAGCACCCCAAGTAGTTTCAGAAAAGCGTGTAAATGTACTACACAAAGGGCAATTTCCTTATCGGCCCCACTTATATGGAACTCTCTCCCTCCCGATGTGCGATCCATGGATGATTTAAAGGAGTTCAGAAAACAACTGAAATTTGTACTCTTCACTGAGTACTATGGCACAGACATCTAACAGTCTCTATTATTATAGCCTGCATATAACTTGTTTTACTGTAACGGTTCCTTGATGTTGCGTATCCCAATTTTACCTTCACTCTTTAGTTTAGTCAGTGTATGCCCCCCTGTCTCTGTTCTCCCTTCTTGTGTCTGGTAACCGCTTTGATTTAAGGAAAAGGCGGTATAGAAAACCTGTTAAATAAATAAATAAATAAAATATATATACATATACATATATATATATATATACATATACATATATATATATATATATGAGTGTCATCAAACGACACGCTCAGTCTCCAAGCTGCTAGAGGAGGGGCACTACCCGGAGATGCGGGACTGGACTGGAGGGACGATAAGGAATTACATTTCTAAAAGTGAACAATCTCAGTTATGACATGTTAGTAGAGGAGTATAACAATAACTTACACTCCTTTCTCAACAGAAAATCCAAGTTTCACTAAAATTGACTGTTTCAACGCTGTCTCTGACTGGCTAGCTGTACACAATCTGAAAGTGAATTATAAAAAGACCCAAGTCCTTTTTATCACGAAAGCCCTTAACGTTCATTCCCCCGACAACTCTGCAGGTTAAGAATGCTGAACTGAAATCTAATAATTCAGTTAGATATCTGGGCGTCACGCTTGACCAGTCCCTAAACATGGAGCTTCATATAAGCAATATCACAAAGTCTGTCTATCATAAAATACATTCCCTCCATCATCTCCGACCCTTACTGGAACCGACAGACTTCCGAGCCCTGATCACTCCACTCTTTGACTATGCAAATATCATCCTACAAGGACTCCCTGAATATTCAATACATCCTTTACAATTAGTATTGAATGCCGCGGCATGAACCATCTATGGAGCATCTAGATATGAGCATGTATCTCCTCTCCTAATCCAACTTCACTGGCTCCCAATAAGCAGTCGGCTCAAATACAAAACGCTCCTGATAACATTCAAGATTCTCCACCATCTATCAGCACCCTCACTTAAGATGATCTACATTGGACTCCTGACAATAGAATGAGACGAACAAGTTTGATAAACACTCTTACCATCCCATCTACAGCAAGAAAAAGCTCTCAATTTGCTATTAACAGAGCCTTTTCCCTCTACACCCCTCTAGTATGGAACTCCCTACCTCCTCCTATGTGTCATATCAGATTTGGCCACCTTTCGCAAAGCAATTAAGACTCACCTATTTCACCTTGCTTTCAACCATATAACAGAGTGTCTCATCAACATCATATTCAAGAACCTTGCAGTATGTAAATAGTTCACCAATAATATGACACCATGATTGATCTACTGATCTACCAATGTAAATAGTTAACAGTCTACACCTTGTTCACATGTTATGTTAAATATAATATGTTTAAATGTAAACTGTTCCTTGTATGAAGTTATCTTGTAAACCTTGTTGATCTTGAATAGCGTGGTACAAAACCAAATAAATAAACAGTAAAATTTAGGAAGGAAATGACAAGGATGAAATATCAGAAATACAAACAAGGTGAAGACCATCATAAAGATTCAATCTGTCTTTGGAATAATAATTTAAGAGACAGGATAGATTTAGAAAGTGTCAAGAGGGACTTGAAATGGGGTACCAAAGACCTTTGAAAGAGTTAATAAGGATAATGGCTTAGAATTCACTAGCAACCTGGAGAGATAGCGTAGTTACTCACCTGTAACAGGTGTCCTCCAGGAGCAGCAGGAATCAGTCCTCACATATGGGTGACGTCGGCGCCGACGGAGCCCTCGCGGAGCAATTTTCCCCAGCTTTCAAAGAAAGCCTTTGGGAATTGCAGCGCGCATGCGCGGTCGCCTTCCCGCCCAAGGGTGCCATCTTAGCCAGTCAGATGACATAGCTAAAAAAGACAGCATAAAAATTTGCAAAAAAAAACTTAAGCAGATGATTGCAACTCCAAGGGGAGGAGGGAGGGTTGTGAGGACTGATTCCTGCTGCTCCTGGAGAACACCTGTTACAGGTGAGTAACTACGCTTTCTCCAGGACCAAGCAGGAAGTCAGTCCTCACATATGGGACTCCCAAGCTTAAGGCTACCGGAGACCCTAAGCACAAAAATGAGCTCCCTCTAGCTCAGCAGCACAGAAGGAAGGAATCTTCGCTGAATTATTACCCACCGGTAGCCCACATCCGGGATGGAGGGTAGGAGTTGCTCAAACCTCAAAGAGATTACGGAGGACTGCCTGTCCGAAAGCACTGTCCCTGCGGGACTCCCTCTCGAGACAGTAATGGACCGCAAAAGTCTGGCTCGAAGACCAAGTAGCGGCCCGGCAGATGTCTGCCAGCGGAACAGAGCGGAGGTAAGCCACTGACGTAGCCGTTGCCCGAACACAATGAGCCGTGACTCGACCATCCAAGGAGAGTCCGGCTGCCCCATAAGCCCAAGTGATACAGTCCGCAACCCAGATGGACAGAGTACGCTTGGAGACCGGGAGTCCCAATTTATTGGGATCAAAAGACACAAAAAGCTGAGCAGCTTTACGGTGCTCCCGCGTACAGTCAAGGTAGAAGTTCAATGCCCTTCTACAGTCCAGGGTATGGAGGACCATTTCAGCCCGGCTGGAGTGTGGTCTGGGAAAGAAGGTCAGAAGTACCACCTCCTGATTGATGTGAAAAGGGGAGACCACTTTTGGAAGAAATTTTGGGTGAGTCCGTAGGACTACCCTATTTCTGTAGAACCGAGTGTAAGGGGGATCAGACACGAGGGCCTGCAATTCACTTACGCATCTAGCGGAAGTGAGGGCTATCAAGAACAATGTTTTCCAAGAAAGAAAACGGAGAGAACAGGTAGCCATAGGTTCAAAAGGCGGACAGGTGATCCGCTGTAAAACCACATTCAGATCCCAGTCAGGCGCTGGCGGGCGCAGAGGTGGTTTAAGTAGAAGGAGACCTCGGAGAAACCTCGCTACGAGAGGGTCGCTGGAAAGAGGTCTGCCGTCCACCGGCACATGATGTGCTGAAAGAGCACTGAGGTGAACTTTGACGGAGTTGGACTTAAGTCCCAGATTAGAGAGGTATAGCAAGTACTGCAAGATCACCGACACCGAGCAGGAGAAGGGATCCTGAGACTGTTGGGTACACCAAACGGAAAAGCGACGCCATTTAAGGGCGTAGCATTTGCGGGTAGAAGGTCGCCGAGAAGCTAGGACGACCTCTTCCACCTCTGCCGGCAGGAGAAGGGGAGCAAGGACTACCCTCTCAGCAGCCAGGCCATTAGATTGAGAGATCTGAGGTTGGGGTGTAGCAGAGACCCCTGATCCTGAGTGAGGAGATCCGGTTGAAACCCCAGAGGGAATGGATCCTCTACCGCTAATTGCAGCAGGAGTGGAAACCACGGCTGTCTGGGCCAGCGAGGGGCCACCAGGATCATGGAAGCTTTGTCTCGGAGAACCTTGAAAAGAGTTCGAGAGACTAGCGGGATGGGAGGAAAAGCATACAGGAGGCTCTCCGACCATGAGAGTAGAAAAGCGTCTGCCGCAACTCGAAGGGGATGTGGCTGACGAGAGCAGAAGCGAGGAAGTTGCCGGTTGAGAGGACTGGCAAAGAGATCCATCGTGGGGAGGCCCCACTTTAGAAAGAGCTTCTGAACTACCAAGGGATCCAGGCGCCACTCGTGTGGCTGGAGGATCCTGCTGAGTTTGTCCGCCAGGCAATTTTCTTGGCCTGGGAGATAAACTGCCTTGAGAAGAACGCCGTGACTGACGGCCCAAGAGCAGAGCTTCTGTGCTTCCCGACAGAGAAGGAAGGAGCCCGTGCCCCCCTGCTTGTTCACGTAGAACATGGCAACTTGATTGTCCGTCTGGACAAGGACGGACTGGTGAGAGGTCAGGTGGGAGAAAGCCTTGAGAGCCAGGCGGATCGCTCTGAGCTCCAGGAAGTTGATCTGCTGAGCAGACTCCCACGTGGTCCAGAGGCCCTGAGTACGTGCCCCTTGGCAATGTGCTCCCCAACCCAGGAGGGACGCATCTGTCGTCAGCACCTGGGCCGGCTGAGGTGACTGAAAAGGCATGCCGAGTACCAGGTTCGGCCGATGAAGCCACCACTGGAGAGACGAGGCCAGCGGCTCGGAGACGCGCACTAGGTCTGCTAGGCCGCCTGTGGCTTGTTGCCACTGCTTGCGAAGACACCATTGAGCAGGCCGCATATTCAGGCGGGCATTGGGGGTCACATGGACGGTGGAAGCCATATGGCCGAGCAGTCTCAGGAAGCGCCTGGCGGAGACCAGGGGCTGGCTGCGAAAACGGTCGGCTAGGTCCATGAGCCATTGAGCCCTGTCGAGAGGCAGGAAAGCTCGTGCCTGAGGAGTGTGCAGTCTTGCGCCGATGAACTCGAGATCCTGTGAGGGGAGCAAAGTGGACTTTGCGAAGTTTATGACAAAGCCCAAGTACTGCAGAAGAGTCACCGTGCGGTGTGTGGCGTTGGTGACCTCCGGAGCGGACGCTGCTCTGATGAGCCAGTCGTCGAGGTACGGAAAGACATAGAGGCCGTGAAGCCGGAGATGGGCCGCCACCACCGCGAGACATTTTGTGAAGACTCGCGGTGCGGAGGACAGGCCAAAGGGCAGTACTCTGTACTGGTAATGATTTCCTGCCACCACAAACCTTAGGTATTGGCGGTGGCTTGGGTGGATGAGGATGTGCGTGTAGGCATCCTTTAGATCCAAGGAGCATAGCCAATCTCCCTGCTGGAGGTAGGGCAGAAGGATTCCAAGGGTAAGCATTTTGAACTTTTCCCGCACGAGGAACCTGTTGAGGTTGCGCAAGTCCAGGATGGGTCTGAGGCCTCCTGTCCTTTTTGGTACTAGAAAATACCTGGAATAAAAGCCTTGACCTCTCAGGTGGTGGGGCACCGGTTCCACCGCCTGTTCCTGTAGAAGACCTGCTAACTCCTGAAGGAGTAAGTCCCTGTGCAGAGGGAGTCGTGGAGGTTCTCCCGGGAAATAGGAGGGAGGGACCTGGTGGAAGTGGAGAAGATAGCCTTCTCTTACGACTTGAAGCACCCAGGCATCTGAAGTGATGTTGGACCACCTGTGGGCGAAGTGAACCAGCCGGCCTCCGGTGCTGGGAGGAGCCAGCGGAGGGGGAGAGGCTATGCTGAAGGAGTCAAAAGCCCCCACCCTGCTGAGCAGGGGCTGGTGGTGCAGGCTTGGGGGCTTGCTGCCTACGGGACCCGTTACCCCGTCCCTTGGCCTGCTGGAGATATGAATTTTGAGCATTCCCGGATGCCAGTGGACAAGGCTAGGAACCTCCGCAAAGGTTCCTCGGACAACCCAGCGGAGAATCCGGCTAGCTCTTTAGCCAGGTCTCGGAGATACATGCCCATGTATAGCTGGTAGGTCTGGACACGACACGCAAGCATAGAGCCCTGGAAACACTTCTTACCAAGGCCATCCAGGTTACGGGCCTCCCTGCCAGGAGGCACCGAGGAGTGCATCTTCTGGCTCTTAAGACGATGCATGGCCGATTCCACTACCATGGAATGGTGTGGTAGCTGTGCTTTTTGGAAGCCAGGGCTCTTGCGGACTCGATAGATAGAATCGACCCGCTTGCTCAGGACCGGCGAGGAGGCCGGACTCTCCCACATGCGGAAGAGTAGTCGTTCCAGCATGGGAGGAACCGGTACAGTAAAGTGTTCCCTGGCGGGAGAGTCATACTGGAGGGCGTCGAGCTCTTCGGCTCGAGGCTCCTCCTCGGGATCCGCAGGGAAGGCCAAAGCCTTGGCCATATCCCTGACGAAGTCCGAGAACCGGGCATCCTCCGGAGGGGACTGCTTCCGAGGTTCGGACTCAGGCGAGTCCGAGGGGACACACCGAGTCCGAAAAGAATCAGGTGACTCTTCCTCTTCAGACTCCCAGACCGACTCCGAGGAGGAATCGGTGGGGTCGGCCCGGGCAGGCAGCAGCGCCGGCCGCCCCGACGCCGAGGGAGTCGGCGTCAACGACCTCGGTCCCGAACAGGAGGCCGAGGGTGACCTCGACCGAGGATCGACTCGAGTTCGCATGGACTCAAGGATTGGCTCGGTCTCCGGGGTCGACTTAGACGTCGACGTCCCGGCGGTCGGGGCAGCGGCGCCAGCGAGGCTACCGAGCAGTGCCCGCTGCTGGTCCATGAAGGCAGACAGTCTGCTCTCCAAGGCCGTCAACCTGAGTCCGACCTCAGGTGACCCAGCAGCCCCCGACTCGGGCCCCGACGGCGTCGGGCCCGACGTCGGCGGTCTCGGAGGCGAGTCCAGGAGGACCACAGGACTTACCCGAGCAGGCAGCTCCGACTCCATGCGAGGTCGCTTCGAGAGGTGCTCCTTCTCCAAGGACCCGGGACGGCTATCGGGGCTATGCGACCTGGCCCTCGCGGAGCCAGGAGCGTCCACCGACGACGCCCTCGCGGGTTTCACCTTCCGTCGATGGTCCCCGGAGGGAGAACCCCTGTCGGAGGAACTCCGGTGACGGTCAGAGCTGGAACCTCTGGACGCCGAGGCCTCCGACGAGGTCCGGGTACGGCTGGGGTCAGCGAAGATCCTATCCCGCTGATGCCGCCGACTTCTCAACGCTTTGGAGGACATTTTGCCACAGGCCCCACAGATCATTTCTTCATGATCCGGGCCCAGGCAGCGGAGGCAATTATCATGTGTGTCAGTTAGTGACATATTTCGGTCACACTGACCACACCGCTTGAAACCACTGGCAGCCATCGGGGGAAAAAGGGCCCCTGCGAGGTCAAAAGACCGGGCTGCCAGTGAAAAAACCGAAAACGAAACTGACTAAATCAGAAAAACCGAAAAAGAAGAAGAGGACTCGTGACCGGCGTCGCGAGTCCGGGCGAGAAGAAAACCGGCGTCGAACCGAAGGAAAAAAGAGAATATTACGAATAAAATCAACTTTTTCGCGGGGACAAGACGGGTACGTCTGTAGGGCTCCGCGGAAAAAAGAAGACTGGCTAAGATGGCACCCTTGGGCGGGAAGGCGACCGCGCATGCGCGCTGCAATTCCCAAAGGCTTTCTTTGAAAGCTGGGGAAAATTGCTCCGCGAGGGCTCCGTCGGCGCCGACGTCACCCATATGTGAGGACTGACTTCCTGCTTGGTCCTGGAGAAATGTGTATCCAAAACCAAGGCCATGTTTAGCAGAACGGGGCAAAATGTGTTTCCTTCTTCTAATTCAGCTAAGCAAGATGTCTCTGCTTACTTTGTCTCATAAAGCGTAGTTACTCACCTGTAACAGGTGATCTCCGGGAACAGCAGGAATTTAGACCTCACATATGGGTATCGTCGGTACCGACGGAGCCTGCGCGGGAACGCTCCCCAGCGTCCAATAGGAACGCTTTTGGGAGCATCCCTCAGCACATGCGCACTGCCTTCCCGCCTTTCCAACTGTCCCTCTTCAGTTAAGTTTGTAGCTGAGTGAAAGGATAGAGGGAGAGAGGAAAGAGACAAAGAGATAGAGAGACAACTCCTAGGGGAGGCGGGTGGGTTGTGAGGACTAAATTCCTGCTGTTCCTGGAGATCACCTGTTACAGGTGAGTAACTACGCTATCTCCAGGAACAAGCAGGAATGTAGTCCTCACATATGGGGACTCCCTAGCTGAAGATGCCAGGGAGATGGCCCCAGGAAGCTGCCATCTATAGTGAGGAGGGCCATGCTTCCTCCCATGGATCTCTGGCATCCTACCTTTTACAGTCCAAAGTATGAAGGTTCCTTTCTGCATTAGAGGCATGAGGCCTCGGAAAGAATACAGGAAGGTAAATCGATTGATTTAAATGAAAAGGCGAAACCACTTTTGGCAGAAAATGTGGATGAGTTCTGAGAACAACCATATCATGGTGAAGCTTTGTATAAGGGGGAATCAGCCACTAAAGCTTGCAATTCACTAATGCAACGTTCAGAGGTGATTGCAATTAGGAAGATGACTTTCCAGGATAAAAACTTTAGGGACTTTAGGCAGTCCCAATATTCAGGCCCTTCCGGGACACCTCTGAAACGGAGATTATTCCGTTGGCTTCTATTTTCAATATCTTCACGTTTTCCCTCAATTAGTACTTGAGCCTACTCTAGCACTGGTCATTCACTGATCTATGGCTCCTTCTTGGTACCGCCGGAGTAGTCATAGGCATAGTCTGCCAAGTCCACCGCCTTCTTTTTGCCTGCCATTCTAACTCCGAGGTAGGGGAAGTATAATGATATTGTTATGGTCTACTAGCTTGCAGGAGGAGCGCTTTAGATGGCTCAACAAGGAGGGGGTTCGGTCTCCATTTCCCTCGGTGTCATCAACAGCAGCTTTCCTTCCTGCATATTTTACCAATAATGAAAAGCTCCGTCTGAAAATTAAATCAGATCTTGAAATGCTAAATATGTTTTTTAACCTCTTACAAAATACAGTAAGTTAAGTAATAGTGCATGGCTCAATTGGTGGCTTTACAGATCTGTAAAACCATGTAAATGCCTCTAAGCAGAATATTCAGAGGCACTAACATGGCGCATTGGCACAGCTAGTTCTGGAACTGATAATAAGGGAAACTACTTTAGATCCAGTCCTTTCTGGACTAAATATTACAGTCTAGTAAGATGAAATTAGACTAATTGTGGTTCCTGGAGTGGACCCAGTCTAGTCCCAAAACCTCTGGGTTCCCCATCTCATACAGCAGCTTGGAGACTGAGAAACTCCTCCTTTTTGTGACCTCACTGGTATATCCATCCCGGATCCGCCTCCTGTCACCAGTTACCTATTGACAAAGCAGACTCACCGGAGCAACAAGTAAGAATGAATGAAGAACAAAACATAAAAGAACTAGCACAAACTAGAATCGTACCCAAAAGGGAACGCAACATGTAACTTTTAAGCTGAGCAGACCCCTCTTTCGTCCAGAGGAAAGGGAAAGACATGTGGAGAGAGAAATAGCAAAAAGGCCGAGCCCCTAAAACATCTGCGCTTCGTGCTCGAATCTTGCAAATAACCCCTGAGCTTACCTGTGAACCGCCTCCAACGCTTCAGGCCTTGCAGACAACGTAAGCACTCGGGCGGGATACGGGACTAGACTGGGTCCACTCCAGGAACCACAATTAGCAGGTAAGTCTAATTTCATCTTCCTGATCGTGTCCCCAGTCTAGTCCCGAAACCTCTGGGTAAGTACCAGAGCAGTGAACACATTAAGCACGGGAGGGACCCTGAAGCCCAGCCTGAATCACCGCCGTTCCAAAACAGACGTCCTTAGCCCTTAACACATCCAACCTGTAGTGCCTCACAAAGGGATTCAAGGACGACCAGGTCGCCGCCTTGCAAATTTCTTCCGGAGACACCAACCGCTGCTCCGCCCATGAGGCGGCCTGTGCCCTAGTGGAATGAGCTCATAGCCCTTCTGGCACCGATTTACCTTTCAAAATATAGGTGGCAGCAATTGCTTCCTTGATCCACCTAGCAATGGACGCCTTTGACGCCGCCTCCCCCTTTTTGGGACCTGCGAATAGCACAAAGAGCCTGTCCGACCTCCGAAAAGGCACCGTCTGTCTGAGGTACCTCTTCAAGGCCCTACCAACGTCCAAAAGATGTAGGCTCCTGGACGCCTCACCGCGGGTCTCCCGAGGGAACACCGGCAAAGATACGTCCTGACTCACATGAAACGGCGAAACCACCTTGGGTAGGAAAGCAGGAACAGTTCTCAGCACCACCTTGGAAGCAAAGAAGGAGAGATGGGGCTCCCTACAGGAAAACGCTTGCAACTCAGAGACTCTACGAGCCGAACAGATCACCACTAGAAAAAACACCTTTAGCGTGAGATCCTTGAGCGTTGCCCGTGAGTGGGGCTCAAAAGGCTCGCGCTCCAGCGCGTCTAAAACGAACGGGAGATGCCACTTAGGAACGATCTATCTGCACGGAGGCCGCAAGAGAGACCCCGCCCTCAAAAAGCGCTTGACATCCCGCTGAGCCCCGATTGATTGACCCCCTACTCTACCTCTATAACATGCTACCGCTGCTACCTGTACCCGCAGCGAGGCGGGTGCTAACCCTTTGTCGAACCCATCCTGTAGGAACTCTAATATCTGAGGGATGGTGGCCTTCAAAGCTGTACACTGCCTATCTGCGCACCACGCCTCGAAAATCCGCCATACGTGAACATAGGCCATTGAGGTCGACCTTTTCCTGGCCCCCAACAAGGTAGAAATGACCGTCGCCGAATAACCACGAGACGTCAGCCGCGCCCTCTCAAGAGCCAGGCCGTAAGCGAGAATCGATCCACATGGGGCATGAGAAGGGGCCCCTGAGACAACAGATCTGCTCGTGCCAGAAGACGCCAGGGTTTCGCCACCAACAGCCGCACGAGGTCCCCGTACCAGGGGCGATGCGGACAATTGGGGGCTATCAGGATTACCTGCCCCCGGAACCTTTCTATCCGCTGAAGCATTCTGCCGATCAGAACCCACGGTGGAAACACATATAGCAGCTGCCCCACCAGCCACTCCTGAACAAGTGCATCCAGACCTTCCGACATCCTTTCCCTTCTTCTGCTGAAAAAATGACCGGCCTTTGCTGAGCTGAATGTCGCCATGAGGTCCATGACTGGTGTGCCCCATCTGCGGACGACCATCTGGAACACTTCAGGATGCAGGACCCATTCCCCCGGATCCACCCTCACCCAACTGAGGAAATCGGCCTGCACATTGTCTACTCCGGCCACGTGCGCCGCCAACAGATCTAGGAGAGTCGCTTCTGCCCAGCTGCACAAAACTCCTGCCTCCGCCTCTAGAGCTACGCTGCTGGTTCCCCCTTGCTTGTTGACATAGGCCACCGCTGTTGCGTTGTCTGAAAAGACGCGGACCGCCTTCCTGTGGAGGACTGAGCGAAACCCCTGTAAGGCAAGAGTCACCGCTCGCAACTCCAACAGGTTGATCGGCCACAACTGTTCCTGAGCAGTCCATCGCCCTTGAGTGAACTGGCCTTGACAGTGCGCCCCCAACCCAGCAGGCAGGCGTCTGTCAACTGCATATCCACCGTCTATTGCCAGCTGCCTATGCCCATAAGGAAAGAAGGAAAGAAGGAGAGGAAAGCCCGGACAAGAGATAAGGTCTGAGGAGCCTTAAAGATACAGAAGCCCAGTAAAGGAAAAGAATCTTCTCTCTTTCGTTTGTGGTTTGTTAACCCTAGCTAACAGCTATTCCTAATTGTTTCTCCAGTGAGCCCGGAGCCCCGGGCTCACCATCTATCCAGCTGCTTGGAGACCGAGGTAACTGGTGACAGAAGGCGGATCCGGGATGGATATACCAGTGAGGTCACAAAAAGGAGGAGTTTCTCAGTCTCCAAGCTGCTGTATGAGATGGGGAACCCAGAGGTTTCGGGACTAGACTGGGGACACGATCAGGAAGGACTGGTTAAAAAGTAGTTTCCCTTCTTATCAGTTCCAGGACTAGCTGTGCCATGAACTTCATTTCCCTAGCATGCCCCAGTGAGATGTTTACCTAACAAATATTGGGGTAGCTGAAATAGCGAAATTAGACCTTACCTGCTAATTGTCTTTCCATGAATCCCTCCAGTCCAGTCTCGACAAATGGGTTCTCCTCCACCTTCAGCAGCTGAGAACTGAGCATGTCAGAATTCTGATCTCACACATAAGAGCCCCCTCTTCAGCTCCAGGATCCAGTATCCTATTGACAAAGCAGAAGAACAAGAGCATATCCCAAATCTAACAAACCTGAATCTCTCTAGGCCCCTCTGACAAAACTGTCCCTTGGAGACTAGAGAAGCATATACATAAAAGGGTTACTAGGCACAGCTAGAGCTGCCTGGCAAACAGCAGCGCTTGAGAACTCAGAAGAGCCCCTAGAGAGGCTATTGTTCACTTTTTTTTCATAACATCCCCTTATTTATTTATTTAATTTGTTTTTGTTTCGTATTTATGTATTCTGTTGGACTCACCACACCAACATCCATGAGACCTCAACGATCTGAATAATTCCAGGCGGAAACGAGATTGAACTGGAGGGATTCATGGAAAGACAATTAGCAGCTAAGGTCTAATTTTGCCTTCCATATCAGCCCTCCAGTCCAGTCTCGATGAATGGAATGCATCACAGCAGTATCTAAGCATGGGAGGGGAGCCATGAGTCCTGCTCGGAGCACTCGTGCCCCATAACCCATGTCCTCCATTGCTTGAACATCAAGACGATAGTGGTGAGCAAAAGGTATGCAACGACGCCCGTGTCGCTGCCTTACAAATGTCTACTGGTGGAATCTGACTGTGCTCTGCCCATAATGCCCCGAAGGCACGAGTCAAGTGGGCCCGCAGTCCTGACGACATCCTTCTGCCTCTGGTCACGTACGCAGCGATAGTCTTCTTCACCTAGCATGCTCTAGTAGCCTTTAAGACTGCCTCTCCCCTGCAAGAACCCCCAAACAAGACAAACAAACAGTCTGCTTTACGGAATTTTATTTATTTATTTATTTATTTAACAGTATTTCTAAACCGCCTTATCTTAATAATCAAGGTGGTATCACAGCAAACAATCAGGTAAAGTGTGTGTGTTATACATGCAGTGAGGGTGAAATTTAGTTGAGTGTGTGTTGTATTGTGTGCTAGATTGGTTTGAGCTATGTACAAGGTGGTCTATATACAGTGGTGCTAAAAACTTTTTCTTACATCCATTGTTTGGGTGGTATCATGTACTGTTATACATTCTCTGAGGTTATGTGATGTGTCCATAGTGTTCTATGAATAGCATGGTTTTAAGCTGTTTTCTAAAGTCTTTGAAGTCAGTAGTCGCCCTCAGGTCGTCCGGTAGTTTGTTCCATATTGTTGGAGCAGCCATGGAGAGTGCTCTGTCTGTTGTGTCCTTGCGTGTATGTTTGTATTCACTTGGGATTCACTTGGGATTCACTTGGAATGGCGCCGTCAGTCTCAGACACCGATGCAGCACTCTGCACACATCAAGCTTGTGCAGCTGCCAGTCCTCCTGAGCTCTCCAAACTCAAGAATGGTGGGAGAGACACTAATCTGATTGACAGGAAAAACAGACACCACCTTGGGTAAGAAGGACGGCACCAGTCGCAGCACAACTTTCTCCTTTGATAAGATGAGAAAAGGCTCTTGGCACGACAGCGCTAGCAACTGCGAAATCTGGCATGCCGAGCACATGGCCATGAGGAACACCGTTTTGAAGGTGACATGCAGCAGAGAGGCCCTTGACAACGGCTCAAAAGGAGCTACCACCAGCTCTGACAGCATTAGATTGAGATCCCGGGGGGGGGGGGGGCCCACTACTGGGTGTACCAGATCTGCTTCACTGCTCACAAGAACTGGACCACATCCGGATGTGTCGTCAGGGTCTGGCCCCGAACTCGCACTTTGTAACAGGTGAGGGCCACTACCTGCACCTTCAGAGAAATGAGTGCCAACTCCCTCTCCAAGACATCCTGTAAGAATAAGAGAATCACCAAGATATCTGGGTGCAAGAGGTCAAACGCTCTTCCGACTCCATCTGCTCTTGAATACTCACAAGATGCGTCAGCTTAGGTCAGCTTAGTGGACTTTTTCCTGGCTTGTAGGAAGGTGGCGATGACGGAGGCCAAATATCCTTTATGCCTCAATTGCGCCCTCTCAAGGGCCATGCCATAAGTGAGAATCGATCCACCTGCAGCAGCAGTACTAGACCCTGCATTAATAGATTACTCTGGTAGAGAAGCCGCCATAGCTTGTCCACCAGAAACCGTACCAGGTCTGTGAACCATGTTCTGCGGGGCCAATCTGGGGCTAGCAGAATCACCTGCCCCCGGTGCACTTTTTTCCCCCCAATTTTTTATTTATGCAATTTCAATAATACATCAATTGAATGATCAAGGAAAAGGAAAAATAAAAAACAGAAGCAATTAAATAATTGTTAAGAAATTAACATTATAAAATAGACCACAAAAAAATCCCCCAAATGAAGCAAGAACAGGTAATAAAGTTACAAGATATTAACCTAAGAAATAAAAACAAACCTGCGGTGGCAGCACATATGCAGTAGACAACAGCCTGCTTTAACTAGCTAAATTCTCAGGACTATCCACCTGAGTTGCAGAGTCCTCTCTGGATATTAAGAATTGAAGCAATTGATCCGTTTCTAAGAACACAAACTGTTTAGACTGATAAGAAATCAAACATGTGCAAGGAAATAAAACATACATGTGCCGATTGTTATCGCCTTGGACCTTGGCTTCTTCCCCAGCGCTTCTTCTGTGTATCTCTACAGACATCTGGAAAAACCATCTTTGAACCAAAAAATTCAGCAGACAAAAACGGATGTAAAACAGCATTCCTGTCTGACTCAAAGGCAACTAAATAGTCAAAATACCCTCTACCAAGTTGAAAAAATCAGATAGAAAAGCAAAACCTGGAAAAATTAAGCCCGTTTTTCAAACACTTATTCAGTAACCAAGGGTTGATGCCTATAACTTTTTGTCGGAGAGGCCAGCCAAGCTGTAAGGAAACAAACCTTAAGCCTTAAGCCATTGTGGCCCGTCCATTTTTTTTATTTAGAAAGACAAGCTCAATTACTTTAAAAACCACAGCGTAATGTGTTACTTAGCTGAGTCCTTGAAAAGGCTGTAGAGAAATAGCGGTAGGATGACGTGACACGTTTCGGGGTATCTAAAAATAATCCCCTGCTTCAGGTCTAAGCCACTGTGCAGTACGCTTTCAGCCATTCAAACTTGTAAAACTGAAAAACGACATTTTTATAGAAGTACCGGCCCCATAGGCTTGCACTCAATTAACAGAAATTGCTCCAATCAAAAAGCCCAGAAATGGGCCTATCAGGGTAGAGACGGGGAGGGATCATTTAACAAAGCTCCGCCCACTGAAACCCCAGATATTATAAGTGCTGTCAAAAAACTGTGTGCCAATCAATCTGCATGTTCATGCCTTGCGGCCAAACTGAATTCAGGCAAAAAATCCAACGTTGTTCCAAGTTTTGAAGTGCTTGAAGACGATCGCCTCCTCGGGGATTTTCAGGTATAAAGTCTAAAACACGCCAATGCAAATCTTTAAAAATATGCATAGACTGTAAACAATGCTCAACCAGAGGAGCTGAGAGGGTTTTTGTCCTCAGTCGAGAGACATGTTCCGCCAGTCGTACTTTGAACGGACAAGATGTGCGACCAATATAATAAAAGGAACAGGGACAGGTTATTAAATATACCACATAACTTGTTGTACAATCAGTGTGCCAACGAGACAGGTAAGTAATCGAAGTATGAGTATCCATCCAAAAAGAACCCAAAAGAGTTTGAGAGCAATATGAACAAGAACCACAAGAATTTTCTTGCTAAATCGAATGCCATCCTTAACAAATGTGGCTTTGACCTTATTGCTTTGTTGCTTGAACGATCGGTGCGGCAACAAGAGGAATTGACCTCTCAGGCAGCGGACCTTAAGAAAAAGATTCTGGAGACTATGGAAGTTCCTACTTTTCAGTCCCAATGGTCGGATATGGAAAAACTGACCTCTTTTCATGATCATATTCGTAGTCTAAAAATTACAAAATTTAAGAGAGATAAATCAGATTATCACAACGATTGTGTCTACAATTGGCCACCTCGAACTGGCCCGAAGACTGGAAAGAAGGTTTCTTTTAGATTGAGTTCAGATGATTCCTCAGGTACCGACTCCAATGAGTCTACGATTGACCAGATGGGAGAACCTAGGGGATGTAAAACCTATGGGGGTTCTCAAATACAGCGGGGTAGTTGGTCTCGGGGTCGTTGACCTCGGGGATCTTACCATCAGGATTTTTTGGAGGATCCAGATACCCGATCGAAAACCAAAAATCGACAGTTGTAAACCTTTCAGGATGGAACCTTACTACGGAACAGCTTCAGGTGTTGGAACTAGGTTTATCGTTTGTTCCTACCTCACAATATAATTATTTCGCTATGCGAGCAGCATTACACAAATTTTTTAAAAAGTTACGGGTTGCCCATTATTTTTCTACTCATGTTGGTGGACCTGATATTTCTTTGATAAGAAATCCTTCTCGCTGGCAGCCACCAGGACCAGCGGATGCAGCGATTTCCACCTTTCAAGATCTGGTTTTAACAGACCTTAAGGGTTTAGAAAATACTGGCTTCCCTTTTTATAACAACTTGACACGTGTCCAAAATGTGGCTCTTAAACAGTTGTCTGCTTCAGATTTGATTATCCGCAGAGCTGATAAAGGTGGGGCGACAGTAATTTGGTCCCCTGAACAATACGAATGTGAAATACATAAACACCTTGACAATCGAAGACATTATATCCCCATCTTGAATCCTACAGTGGAGCTATCTGTTCGCATTCACGAGCTGGTGAATCAGGCTTATCTTAATAATTGGTTAACACGTAGTGAAACGGAATTTTTGATTAAACGTCATCCAAAGACACCTACATTTTATTTAGTGCCTAAAATTCACAAATCGCTCTTGGATCCACCGGGTCGTCCGATAGTGTCTTGCCGTGATTCTATTTTGGAGCCACTCTCTCAATTCTGCGATCTATTTTTGCAGCCAGCAGCGGCCAAGGTCTTATCATATGTGCGTGATACTGGGGATTTTTTGACCCAACTAGCAACTTGCACAGCATTGTCATCTTACACTCACCTGGTCACCTTGGATGTCCAATCTTTGTATACTAATATAGATCAAAGAGAAGCTTTAAATTTGCTTACAGCAATTTCCTCTCATATTACCTGATCGGATTCCTAAGAGTTTTGTGCTGGATTTGCTCGATTTGGTACTCAATAATAATTACTTCATTTATCAACAACAGCATTACCTTCAGATCTTGGGTATTGCCATGGGGGCAACAGTGGCGCCTTCCATAGCCACCATTTATATGGCTTGGTATGAAGAAATTTTTATTTATACTCATCCATTGTTCAAACATATTTCATTCTGGCGATGATTCCTAGATGATATCTTTTTCTCATGGTCTGGCTCTAGAGCTGAATTGGATTTTTTCATAAATGATTTGAATACGTTGAAGCAGAACATACAGTTTACGGCTCAAATTGACACGCAGGCCATTCAGTTTTTGGATATCACGGTTCAGTTGTCTTCTTCTGGATTTGTCACTTCTTTGTTTAGAAAACCAGTCCAGCAAAATACTCTCTTGCGCTACGATAGCTTCCATCCGCCAGCACTCAAGAGGGGATTACCTTCTGGCCAGTTCCTCCGGTTGCGTAGGAAATGTACTACTATGAGGGATTTTAAGGAACATGCACAAGATTTGAGTCAGCACTTATTTTTACGGGGTTATCCCCGACAGATAACACAGGTACACTAAAAAAAAATTTTTTTAAACTGCCTCTAATGTTTCGATTGATTTTTACGTTTTTTGGTGCTCTGAATCCAAATCTGGTAACCAATTTGCTCCATCACGTACAGATTTTTTCCTACATAGGGTTAGCAGTTTGAGGTGAACGTTTCAGATTGAGTGCGATCGAGATAAAAGTTTCTTGGATGAATTCTTTATACTAATTGTTTAGTAGTTATTCAAATAAGAATAAAGAAAATTGTAACAAGGCAGCACATAAGAATAGAGTAATGTCAACAAAACACACTGTGATGGTAGCAAAATTGTCTGCACTTAAAACAGCCACATACATGTGCACAAACATTGAGCATATAAGAGCGAGGTTAGACACAAAGCAAAGCAAAGAAATGTGCAAAAAATGTTGTATAGGTATGTATGTAAGAATAGAAAACGCAAACCGCACCATTGCAATACATGAAGACAAACACCCGATGGTGTGAAAATAAAATTCTAATAAATGAGATCCGACACTGTGGTAATAACTAGCAAATTTTTATTTCAAAGTTTAGTAAAAACACGATATTTGTCAACACAGTTTAGATTTTAAAGTCATTCTTGGGTCAATCAATCTCCTGGTGGGCCCGTTTCTTCTTCCCCCGAATGCTTCTCTTGGTGCGCTGCTTGGCGTATTTTTCATCTGGGGTTTCCCGCAGCAGCAACCAGCAACCGCCTGTTCCCCAAGAATTTGAGAACAACATCCTTGAAGGAATCCCAGGCTTCTTTTTCCTTCTCAGACATCGTTTCAGTGAATGCTCCATCTGAAATGAGTTTCCTTATATCAGGGCCAACAAACACTCCTTCCTTTAGCTTTGCTTCAGAAAGTCGGGGGAACTTTCAGCAAAGGTACCGAAAGCACTCACCATCTTTTGGAAGGGACTTGATGAATTGCTTAATGAGACCCAACTTAATGTGGAGAGGTGGTAATAGAATTTTATCACGAGGTACCAAGCTCTCATGAAGAACATTTTTCTCACCGGGTCTCAAATACTCCCGAATTGGCCAGTCTTTTTTCACCCAGTGTAGGTCGCGGGCCCGGCTATCCCACAAGCAAAGGAAGCAGGGATATTTGGTGAAACCGGATTGCTGCCCTAATAGCATGGATAGAATTTTAAAGTCTCCACAAATCATCCACTTATGCTCATCATAACGAATCTTCTGAAGAATCAGGGCCAAATTCTCGTATTTTTCTTGAAGAATAACAGAGTGAGCAATAGGAACTGAAGCGAATGTGTTGCCATTATGAAGAAGAACATCTTTTATGCTGTCTTTTGATGAATCAATGAACAGCCGCCATTCAGCAGGATCATACTTGAGTTTAAACTTTTCCATCACTCCGTATATATCGTTGCAAAATACCAAATCTTCCTCTTTGCTGAAATACTTCAAAAATTGTGTTTCGCGGTTGCGGTACCAATAAAAAGTTGTTCCTGGTGACAATAGATTTTTCTGTTTAAGCCGAGAACCTAGCAGTTGGGCAGGATCTTTTGGGAGTCCTAAATCCCAGACTAAATCATTCAATTCAGCTTGAGAGAAAAGTTCAGGTTTCGGATCTGGTTCAGTTTCAAACTCGGAAGTACTGGACTCATCGGGAAAAGCCATCTGATGAGTCTCATCATGATCAGAACCGTCCACACAAATATGATCCAAAGATTTTGGTGGTTCAGGCACAGGTACTTCGTTGCTATGAGGCATAGGCCTAATTGCTGAGGGAAGGTTGGGGTAACTTATTACGTTCTTATTTTTTAAGTTGTATCCCTTCACAATGCAAGAGCAAAAATAGCAGTCACTGCTGTGGTCTCTTTGTTCACGCCACATCATAGGTATTCCGAAACGAAATGCTTGTTTTTTACCTTTCATCCATAAGCGTAGATCTTCCTCACATGTCTTGCACACTTTGTGAGGAGCCCACGGTTTGTCTTGATCGCCTAACTTCAAACCGAAATAGGCGAAATATACTTTTTTAATAAATGCAGAAATGTTCCTCTGCCGCTTTTTCACGGTATATTCCCCACAAATAAAACAAAAACTGTCCGGAGAGTTGACGCAACCTCTGGCTCTGTGAGCCATCACAAATACACAGCACTGCAAACTACAACTGTAGTGAACCACTTCGGAATAAAGCTGGATTACGACTGAGCAAACAAAAGGTAATAATGAACTTGCAAGAAACTGAAATTTGACAGGAACGTTCATGTCGCAACCACCGTGTTTGAGCGAGCGAACGAGGCGAGGCGAACAGGAAAGAACATGCGCCAGCGCGAGTACTGGATTTAGCCCCCCGCCTCCCAATTGTCCTGTTAATGTATAAAATGAATACAAAACACTCTAAAATATCATGAGGGAGTGTTTCTAGTTAGTTAACCATTACAACCTCTATTTTGGGCCAAGAAAATAAACTGCAGTCGGCTAAAAAGAAATTATGTGAATATTCCTTATATGGGTAAGAAATCTAATTTTGCAAGAAAACGTGACGTGATGGAACATTTTGGCTATTTTTCCTGGATTCAGCACCCCAAAATCTATAGGAATCAGTTGCAAAACTGGAGGCAGTTTTTTGGTAGTGTACCTGTGTAATTTAACTGGCCTATAAGCGAGCTTGTTATTTGCATAGAGAATGGCTTTTGGACACTGGGGCTCCTCAACAATCTCAGCGATCTCAAACGGTGATCACGGGTGTTTTCCCTTACATGAGGGGCTCGTCTGCAGTAATGGGACTTCTGCACAAATTTTGGCCAATTCTCAGCTTACATGCTTGTTTTTGTGGCCCATTCCGAATAGCGTATTCTCGTGGAGCAAATTTAAGGGATCGTTTAGTCCATACGGCGGCGGCAGTCGACTGCCCCCTTACATCTCATGAGTCACCGGGTCACTATTCTTGTGGTTCTTGTTCATATTGCTCTCAAACTCTTTTGGGTTCTTTTTGGATGGATACTCATACTTCGATTACTTACCTGTCTCGTTGGCACACTGAATGTACAACAAGTTATGTGGTGTATTTAATAACCTGTCCCTGTTCCTTTTATTATATTGGTCGCACATCTCGTCTGTTCAAAGTACGACTGGCGGAACATGCTTCTCGACTGAGGACAAAAACCCTCTCAGCTCCTCTGGTTGAGCATTGTTTACAGTCTATGCATATTTTTCAAGATTTGCATTGGCGTGTTTTGGACTTTATACCTGAAAATCCCCAAGGAGGCGATCGTCTTCAAGCGCTTCAAAACTTGGAACAACGTTGGATTTTTCACCTGAATTCAGTTTGGCTGCAAGGCATGAACATGCAGATTGATTGGCACACAGTTTTTTGACAGCACTTATAATATCTGGGGTTTCAGGGGGCAGAGCTTTGTTAAATGATCCCTCCCCGTCTCTACCCTGATAGGCCCATTTCTGGGCTTTTTGATTGGAGCAATTTCTGTTAATTGAGTGCAAGCCTATGGGGCCGGTACTTCTATAAAAATGTCGTTTTTCAGTTTTACAAGTTTGAATGGCTGAAAGCGTACTGCACAGCGGCTTAGACCTGAAGCAGGGGATTATTTTTAGATACCCCGAAACGTGTCACGTCGTCCTACCGCTATTTCTCTACAGCCTTTTCAAGGACTCAGCTAAGTAACCCATTACGCTGTGGTTTTTAAAGTAATTGAGCTTGTCTTTCTAAATAAAAAAAATGGACGGGCCACAACAGCTTAAGGCTTAAGGTTTGTTTCCTTACAGCTTGGCTGGCCTCTCCGACAAAATGTTATAGACATCAACCCTTGGTTACTGAATAAGTGTTTGAAAAACGGGCTTAATTTTTCCAGGTTTTGCTGACTCAAAGGCAAAGCATGCTACTAAAGTTGTTCTTTCCGTAACCACCTCTAATGATAACTCTGAAAAGGTAGTTAAACTCCCTACATCAGAGGGTTGCACCATTTCAGATCCTCAGTCAGCACCCTAAACCGGAGGGCTTGGGGACAGATACTGGGCCCAAAAAAATCCGTGGAACAGCGTCCCCAGAGATCTTCAGTACTTCTCCCAAGTACTTCCTAAGCATGTCCAAAAGGTGGTATAACTGGGCACTTAGGAAAGTTTAAAAATCTTGAATTGTTCCTCCGAACTCGATTTTTCAGGAACAAGACCTTCCTATTCAGGACTTTAGTCCCTTAACTGAGCATTACTCACAGAACGGAGGTCTTCCAGGGCAGCTTCCAGACATCCAACCTAATAGCATGTTCAACCAGAGTAGCCTCGCAGCCCACAGTCTTAGCCACTACTTGAGCCACCTGAACTTGAAATTTGCCAGCATAATCAGCCAAGGAAGTATCCACAGCTTTGATGACGTCCCTCAACGCTCCCAGCATTACAACAGCTGGTTTATCAGCCACCACCAAACAATATCCCCAAGCCAGTGATTCCACTGAAGCCTCCAAAGACACCTCATTCGCCAAGGGAAGCTCCACACAAGGGAAGAAACTCCATGATACTCCTCCGGAGTCCCCCTGCCTCTCCTCAGCTGGTGCCAGTCGTGGAGGTGGTGGAGCTGTTAATTGCTCAGGGCTCAAGGACCCCCACTTGAGCTAGCATATGATAATTACACTTACCTGGTAATTGTAGTTCCTTGAGTGACGACAGTTCAGTCCTCCACCTCTGGGTTGTGCACTTCCTCCTGCAGCCTGGACCTGTCAAAATCCTGACGTCACTGGATATGATCTGGTGCACACTCCCCTATTCTCCAGTGAACTATTGACAAAGCACACTCAAAGGAGCAACAAATAAGTAGCCAATAAAGAAAAAATGCAACCTTAGCAACTGTAACTAAGTACTGAACCTACCAAACCAATAAAGCAAACTGTGCTCAGTACCGGTCCCTCCAGGCCTCTTCAGAAAGAGAAACCAGAAGAGACAAAACAGACAGCAAGAAACAGGACGGAGATGAGTAGAACCTACCTGTGACTGAGTTGGCCTATCCAAAGGAATCCCCATATAACCTGTCAGTTCTGGGCGGGATTGAGGACTGAACTGTCGTCACTCAAGGAACTACAATTACCAGGTAAGTGTAATTATCATTTCCTTATCGTTCCTAGAGTTCAGTCCTCCACCTCTGGGATGTAACAGAGCAGTGTTCAATGGGAGGGGACTTCCACCGCGGCTCGCAAAACCGCGGAACTGAAGGAGGCGTCCCCCGCCGCCAGCACGTCCAGTCGATAATGCCTACTGAACATGTGAAGAGAAGACCACATTGCTGCCCTGCAGATGTCCCCTGGAGGAACCAAACCGTGCTCCGCCCAAGAGGCCGCCTGCGCTCTAGTGGAGTGCACCCGCAATCCCGACGGCACCGGGCGACCCTGAAGCAGATACGCTGACGCAATCGTTTCCCTAATCCACCTAGAAATGGAAGCCTTCGCTGCCGCCTCTCCCTTGCGAGGTTTGCCGAACAACACGAACAGACGATCCGATTTACGAAACGGCTCGGAGACCTGTAAATAACGCCGCAACACCCTCTTAAGATCCAACCGACGTAAATTGTCCTCCGAGGAGTCCCCCCCCCCCCTGAGGACAGCACCGGGAGGGAAACCATCTGATTCAGGTGAAACGGAGAGACGACTTTAGGCAAAAAGGAGGGCACCGGGCGCAGCACTACCTTTTCCTTAGAAAAAAAACAGAAATGGCTCCCTGCAAGATAGCGCCTGCAATTCCGAGATTCGCCGAGCTGAACAGATGGCCACCAAGAACACCGTTTTCCAAGTCAAATCTTTCACCGTAGCCTTACTCAAAGGCTCAAAAGGCTCCTTAATCAACGCCACCAAAACCAGATTGAGATCCCACGGGGGCACGACGACCCAGCGGCAGGGCCGCAGTTTCGACACCGCCTTTAGAAAACGCAACACATCCGCATGAGCTCCCAACGACACATCCTGCACCTTGCCCCTATAGCAGGCCAAAGCTGCCAATTGTACTCTCAACGAACTGGCTGCTAAGCCCTTGTCGAAACCGTCCTGTAGGAAACTCAACACCACCGGCACGGAAGCCGTAGCCGCGCGTACCTGCCACCTCGAACACCAATCCTCAAATATGCGCCATACTCGAACATATGCCAAGGACGTCGACCTCTTCCTGGCGCGCAACAGCGTCGCCACCACCGATCCTGAGTATCCTTTCCTCTTCAACCTCGTCCTTTCAATAGCCAAACCGTAAGCGAGAATCGATTCACTTGAGTAATTCGAAGCGGCCCTTGGAGGAGCAGCTCCTCTGAATCCGGCATCCTCCAAGGATCCCCGTCTAGCAGACGGACCAGGTCCGCATACCACGGACGTCTCGGCCAGTCCAGAGCCACCAACACCACCCTTCCGGGATGAGCTTCGATCCTTTGCACCACGCGACCTATCAATGCCCATGACGGAAAGACGTAGAGGAGGCCGTACCTCGGCCACGACTGCATCAAGGCGTCGATACCTTCAGACATCCTTTCCCGCCATCTGCTGAAGAAGCGGCTCGTCTTTGCGGACTGGAAGGTTGCCATGAGATCCATAAATGGCAGCCCCCATCGGTGGACTATCTGAGCGAACACCTGAGGATTTAGCTCCCATTCCCCAGCATCCACCTGGACCCTGCTGAGATAATCCACCGTCACATTGTCCTTCCCTGCAATGTGCGCCACCGAGAGCACTGGAAGACACTTTTCCACCCAAGCGAACAGCATCTCCGCCTCCTCTTCCATAGCCACGCTGCCGGTGCCTCCCTGACGGTTGATGTAGGCTACCATCCCAGAGTTGTCCGACAGCACTCTGACCGCCCGACCGGACACTGCTGACTCGAAGGACTGGAGCACCAGCAATACCGCCCTCAGCTCCAGCCGGTTGATGGACCAACTGCTCTGCTGGACGGACCACATGCCCTGCGCATACCGATCTCCGTAGTGGGTACCCCATCCCGCGAGACTCGCATCCGTCATCAGCGGAATCCAGGTCGGCTGTTCCAGCGGCATGCCCGCCAGCAGAGAACCGGGCACGAGCCACCACCGCAACGCCTTCTTGACCCGCGGAGGACAGGGAAGACGCTTGCTCAACGAGTCTGTCTGGTGGGACCAGCGGCAAAGAAGCGCACGCTGCAAGGGCCGCATGTAACCCCTGGCCCAAGGCACCACTTCCAGAGTTGCTGCCATCGTACCGAGCACGCACAGATACTCCCATGCCGAGGGCACCGGAGCCGCACGGAACCTGCTGACAAGGCGCCGCAGGCCCAGGGCCCGATGATGCGGCAGAAACACCGTCACCGACCGGGTGTCGAACCTCACCCCCAGATACTCGAGCTCCTGGGTTGGCACAAGCCGGCTCTTGACAGGGTTGACCACCCAGCCGAGATGCTGCAAGAACTGTACCACTCTGTTCGTCACCTGAACGCTCTCGGCCTCGGACTTTGCCCGAATCAACCAGTCGTCGAGATAGGGATGAACCAAAATGCCCTCCTTTCGCAACGCCACCGCCACCACCACCACCATAATCTTGGTGAAGGTACACGGTGCCGTAGCCAGCCCGAAGGGCAATGCTTGAAATTGAAAGTGCCCCCAGGGGAGGGCGAACCAAAGGAACTTTTGGTGGGTCTCTCTGATCGGAATATGAAGATACGCCTCCGTGAGGTCTAGGGAGGTCAAGTACTCTCCTTTGCGCACCACCACGATAACGGAGCGCAAAGTTTCCATCCTGAAGTGCGGCACCCGCAGACAGCGATTTACGCCCTTGAGATCTAAAATGGGGCGAAGAGATCCGTCCTCCTTGGGCACCACGAAATAGATTGAGTACCGACCCAACCCGTAATCTTCCAATGGCACTGGCCGAATGGCCCTCAACAGCAATAGGCGATCGAGAGTCTTGCGAATCGCCAGGGCTTTTTGTGGATTTCTGCAGGGAGACATCACAAAGGCATCCCGGACCAGTTTCGCGAACTCCAGGGCATACCCCCCATGGATGATTTCTAACACCCACTGATCCGTAGTGATCTGGGTCCAGGCAGAAAGAAACTTCCACAGCCTTCCTCCCACCAGAGCACTTTCCACCAGGACCCGCAAACCTTCATTGGGGCTTTCGGCTGGCCAAGGGGGTGGTTCCGGAGAACCCTCTACTTGCTCCTCTAAAGCCCTGAAAACCCTGGCCTTTGTAGGGAAATCTACCTCTCTGGGGACCGCCCAGCCGAGACGTTCGAAATCGTCGAAAATCCCGGGACTGGCCCCGAAAGGCCGGCGCCGACCTGCCCGGCTTGGGTTTGTCCTCCAGAGGTCTGCCGCCCTTGGACTCTCCCAAATCCTTAACTAACCTTTATAGATCCTCTCCAAAAAGCAGCCTGCCCTTAAATGGTAGCCTACTGAGGCGGGATTTAGAGGAGCCATCCGCCGCCCAGCTCTGCAACCACAGGGAGCGGCGCACCACCACTAAGGAAGCCATGCTATTAGCGAGAGCCCTGATCAAATCATAATGAACATCCGCCAAATACGCGGTACCGGACTCCATGCGATCCAGCTCCGCAGTCCCCTCCTGGTCTAACCCTGAGGACTGCCATAGCCGCTGAGACCACCGGAGGCACGCTCTGGCCACCCAAGCTCCACAAATAGAAGCCTGCAATGACAAGGTGTCGGCCTCAAAGGACTGCCTCAAAGGTCCATCCACCTTTCTATCCTGCGCATCCTTTAACGCGGCACTACCTTCTACCAGGATCGTGGTCTTCTTGGTAACTGCCGAGACCGCCGCATCAATCCGGGGGGATTTAAAATGTTCCTTGTCCTTATCCGCCAGAGGATAGAGCCTGTTCATCGTCCGGACCCCTCTGAGCCCAGCCTCTGGCTGATCCCACTCGTCCTGTATCATCTTATCCACCACCCGGTGGACTGTAAAAACCACTTGAGCCTGCCTCTCTGCCTGGATGATGGGGTCCTCCACCCCCACTTCCTCAGCCGGAGAGACAGTCGCCAAGTTCAACATCTGGAGGGACTCGGTAATAAGAGCTGTGAGCTCCTCTTTTCGGAATACCCGGATGATCTTAGCCTGATCCTCCGGCTCTGGAAACTCCCCCTCCTCTAAATTTTCCATATCCGCCTCCAAATCCAGGTCAGCCTCATCCGAGTCGATCCCCTCTCTGAGTGAAGGAGATAGCTCGCGTGGCCAAGATCTCTTCGAAGGCCTGGGAGAAATAGCGCTGCTGCCAGCTACTCTTGCCTGCGGAGCGGCCGTAGGCCTAAGCACGGCCTCCAGTAACAGCCCTTGGCGTTGCCTGCAGAACGCTTGATGCATAAGCAAGACAAAGTCGGGGGAGAAATCCCCAAACTGGGAAGTGGACTCCAGGGCCGGCGACGCAGACGGTAGACCAGCTACGGACTCCTGGGAAGCCCTCGGCGTAGAAGCCAGCGCTAAATCCTCCTCTGGGACTGCTGCCGCCAGCTGGGGATCTTGGCAAGGTTTTGCCTCCATCTGACGTTCCATGTTGGCAGACCCCGAAGCGCAAGCCCTGCAGACCCCTGACTCTGCTACCGTACCTCTGCGGGAACCGCAGAGGACGCACTGGGGCTGGGATGCCATCGCAGAGACCCCACCTCTAGAAGGAGTCTGTGTGCCCTTTTACTTCTCCCCAAACAAGGATGGATTGAAGAAATGAGAATTACACATACCTGGTAATTGTAGTTCCTTGAGTGACGACAGTGCAGTCCTCTACTTCTGGGTTGTCAACCTCCTCCTGCAGCCTGGAGACTGGTATGTCAAATTCATGACATCACTGGATATATTCCGGTGCTCTGTTCCTCCTCCTCCAGTGTAAACTATTAACAAAGCAGACTCAAAGGAGCAACAAATAAGTAGGAACAAAGGCAAATGCCCCTAAACTATGAGAACTGAAAACAGTAGAACTACCTGTACAGAAGGCGTCTTACGCCCTAAACTGTCCTCGAAATAGCACACACTGAGCCCTATCAAAGACATAATCGAACTCACCTGTAGAACCGGATCGGGCGGCGTCCGGCTGTCTCCCCTAAGAAAAAGTACTGGGCGGGAAGGAGGACTGCACTGTCGTCACTCAAGGAACTACAATTACCAGGTATGTGTAATTCTCATTTCCTTATCGTTCCTCCAGTGCAGTCCTCTACTTCTGGGATGTACCAGAGCAGTAACTAATGGGGGGGACCCTTCCAGCCGGAACGCAGTACCGCCGCCCCAAAGCCAGCATCATTGGCCGCTGCAACATCCAAACGATAATGCTTACTGAAGGTATGTAAGGATGACCACGTAGCCGCCCTACAAATCTCACTCGGGGGAACCAAACCGTGCTCAGCCCATGACGTCGCTTGCGCCCTGGCTGAATGAGCTCTCAAACCGTCCGGAACCGTTCGCCCTTGCAACAAATAAGCAGATGTGATGGTCTCCTTAATCCAACGGGCAATGGAAGCCTTAGACGCCGCTTCGCCTTTACGCCTGCCTCCAAACAAAAGGAACAGCCTATCCGACTTACGAAAGGGTTTAGTAGACCGTAAGTACTGCCGCAAGGCTCTCTTCACATCCAAAAGATGGAAACGGCGATCCGCCGCGTCACCTGTCAGAGAACCCAATACGGGTAAGCACACTGACTGACTCAAATGAAAGGGGGAAACCACTTTAGGCAAGAAAGACGGCACTGGCCGTAGTAGCACTTTCTCTTTAGAAAAGGACAAAAAGGGTTCCCGAGAAGATAGGGCCTGTAACTCGGAAATTCGACGCGCAGAACAGATTGCCACCAAAAACACCACTTTAAGCGTGAGATCCTTCATCGACGCAGAACGTAAGGGCTCAAAGGGCGGCTTCACTAATGCCGACAACACCAAATTAAGATCCCAAGAAGGAACATGGGTGCGACGGACAGGCCGAATACGGGAGACGGCCCGAAGAAAACGAATGACATCCGCATGCGCCCCTAACGCCAAGCCCTGAACTTTTCCCCGAAAGCAGGCTAACGCCGCCAGCTGAACCCGCAAGGAACTGGCCGCCAAACCTTTATCAAAGCCATCCTGTAGGAAATTCAACACCACTGGCACCGTGGCCGTGGCCGCTCGAATCTGATGCCGTGAACACCAATCTTCAAAAATACGCCATATCCGCACATAGGCCAAGGAAGTAGATCGTTTCCGCACCTTCAGGAGCGTAGAAATAACCGCCGGTGAATAGCCTTTTTTCTTTAACCGAGCCCTTTCAATGGCCATACCGTAAGCGAGAATCGCTCCACTTGAGGCATGAACAGTGGCCCCTGACGCAACAGATCCGATCGAACTGGAAGTCGCCAGGGCTGGCCGTCGAGGAGCCGCATCAAATCCGCGTACCATGGACGCCGTGGCCAATCTGGAGCCACCAGAAGGACCGTTCCCCGAAACGCCTCTATTCTCTGCACCACTCGCCCGAATAGCGCCCACGGGGGAAAAACGTAGAGCAGACCCGACGTTGGCCAGATTTGCAACAGCGCATCGATGCCCTCGGACATTCGTTCTCGCCTTCTGCTGTAAAACCGAGGAACTTTGGCGGACTGAAATGTCGCCATCAAGTCCATTATGGGCGTCCCCCAACGCCGTTCGATCTGCGCAAATACTGCGGGATGCAGTTCCCACTCCCCCGCATCCACGCGTACTCTGCTGAGAAAATCCGCCGTCACGTTGTCCTTTCCTGCAATGTGCGCTGCCGAGAGCTGTCAACCGACTCTCCACCCACGCAAACAGCAAATCCGATTCCTGTTCCATCACCGCACTTCCCGTGCCTCCCTGGCGATTGATGTAAGCGACCGTCACCGAATTGTCCGACAGAATTCGAACGGCACCCCCCAGCACCAATTGCTCGAACGCCACCAGAGCTCTCGCCACCGCGCGCAACTCCAACCGATTGATCGACCAAGTCGCCTCCAGCGGGGACCAGTAACCCTGTGCAAACTCTCCTCCGCAGTGAGCTCCCCAGCCCGAGAGACTGGCATCTGTCATCACTGGTATCCACGCCGGCTGTTCGAGAGGCATGCCGGCCGCCAGCGATGCGGGGCGCAACCACCACTTCAGCGACCGACGCACCACGAGGGGACAAGGTAACCTCTTGCTCAGGGAGTCCACTTGATGAGACCAACGCCGCAGCAACGCTCTCTGAAGTGGACGCATATGCACTTTTGCCCAAGGCACCGCCTCCAGAGTCGCCGCCATCGTTCCGAGAACACGCAGGTAAAACCACGCCGTTGGAGCAGGTGTGGCTCGAAAAGATCGCACCAAGCGGCGCAGAGACTGCGCCCGCTGGCTGGGGAGAAACACCAGCGCCCTGCGGGTATCGAACCGCACTCCGAGATACTCGAGGACCTGAACGGGCTGTAGATGGCTCTTGTCGGGATTGACCACCCAACCAAGGCCCTGCAAAAACTCGACCACCCTGTTGGTTACACGCCGACTCTCGGTCTCCGATTTCGCTCGTATTAACCAGTCGTCTAAATACGGATGCACCAGTATGCCTTCCTTCCGCAGCACCGCTGCCGCCACCACCATAATCTTGGTGAAGGTACGCGGAGCCGTGGCCAGGCCGAAGGGCAAAGCCCTGAACTGATAATGCCCCCACGGTAAGGCGAACCTTAAGAGCCTCTGATGAGCTTCTCGAATGGGAATATGCAGATAAGCCTCCGTGAGATCCAAGGAAGTCAGAAACTCCCCTTGACGGACTGCGACGATCACCGACCGCAACGTTTCCATACGAAAGTGTGGCACTTTGAGACACCGATTCACTCCCTTGAGATCGAGAATAGGACGTAGCGCTCCACCTTTCTTTGGCACCACAAAATAGATGGAGTACCAACCCAAACCGTATTCCTGTTCGGGAACTGCCACCACTGCCCCTAATTGCACTAAACGATCTAAAGTTTCGCGAACCGCTAGCGACTTCTGCTGACCTCGACAAGGGGACATCACAAAGGAATCTCTCACAGGCTTTGCCAGCTCTAGGGCATAACCGTGCTGAATGATCTCCAAGACCCACTGGTCGGAGGTGATGCGGGTCCAAGCGGACAGAAACCCCTGAAGCCTCCCGCCGATAGGAGTGTCCGCCACCGGGACCCACCTCATCTCATTGGGACTTGCGGGCCGCCGACAGGGAGCCGGAGGCGAAACCCCTAGTTGCCCCCCGAAATCCCCGGAAGGCCTGTCCGTGGGAAGGAAAGCGGCCTCTCTGTGGTGCACCATACCGCGACGCCCGAAATCTGCGAAAGTCACGAAATTGACCCCGAAAGGTCTGAGTTGGTCGTCCCTGCTTGGGTTTGTCCTCTGGCAATCTACCCGCTTTGGACTCCCCCAGGTCCTTGACCAACTTATCCAAATCTTCACCGAAAAGCAACTTTCCTTTGAACAGCAGCTTCCCAAGCCTTGCCTTAGAAGACCCGTCCGCCGCTCAATTACGCAACCACACCGACCTGCGAGCTGCAATCACCGATGCAGTACTATTTGCCAGCGCCCTAATCAAATCATAGTGAACATCCGCCAAGTACGCAGCCCCGGATTCCAGACGCCCCAACTCCGTAAGTTCATCTGAATCCAGGTTAGACGAGTGACGCAACCGCTGAACCCAACGCAAGCAAGCGCGCGCCACCCAAGCTCCACAAATAGACGCCTGCAGCGATAAAGAATCAGCTTCAAATGTTTGCTTCAGAAGCCCGTCAACTCTACGGTCCTGCGCTACCTTCCACCGGAATGGTCGTCTTTTTGGTCACTGCGGAGACTACAGCATCCACCCGTGGAGTCCGAAACCTCTCCTTATCCTTCTCGGCAAGAGGATAGAGTCTATTCATTGTACGCACACCTCGGAGCCCGGCATCGGGCTGGTTCCATTCATCCTGGATCATCTTATCAACCACCTTGTGCACTGGAAACACCACCTGAGACTGACGCACCACCTGGATAACAGGGTCTTCCACCTCATCCTCCGCAGCCGTCGGCGTAGTCAACTTTAACATCTGCAACGACTCAGTAATCAACGCTGGGAGCTCCTCTCTACGAAAAACCCTAATGATCTTAGACTGATCCTCAGGCTCCATAATCTCGCCTTCCTCCAGATCCTGCGCACCCTCTGGAGTTTCCCAAACATCTTCCTCAAACTCCAGCCAATCGCTCTCCTCCACTACGGAATCGCGCGGTCGAGGCCGCTTAGGGGCCGAGGGACCCTCACCGCCCTCGTTGAGCTCTGCCAAATGCGAAAGTGAAGGCGCCAGAGCCGGCTTCCCAGCTAACTTCCCCTGTCTACGCAGACAGAACGCTTTATGGAGCATCAAAATGAACTCCGGGCAAAACTCACCTGGGTCACCAGAGCGAGGCCCCGAAATCCCCGCCACGGACCCATCAATCTCTCCTGTCAGCACCTCCTCACTGGGAAGTGGTATAGGCTCCGCAAGAGTCTCAGGCTGTTCCACGGACGGCTCCGTGGACTCCTTAGCCTCCATCTGCCTCTCAACGGTAGAAGAGAGCGATGCACAGCCTCGGCAGATCCCAGACTCCGCCACTGTGCCCCTGCGGGTACCACAAATAACACACTGTGGTCTCCCCGCCATCCAAGGCCACTTCCCCTATGGCCCACAAGAAATGACAGTAAGCAGAAAACAGGGAGCCTTAAAGGTCTCTAGAAATCCCCCAGCAAAGGTGTCAAACTGCTTCAGACCAAAAATGCAAGGGAAAGCCCCGCTAGAGAGGAATCCCCCCTTCCCCCCCCCCCCCCCGCGGTGCAGTGAGGGCCGCAGGTAAGCCAAAACGCGTCTAAAAAAAAAGAAGAGAAATGAAACAAAAGGAAAATCTAAGTAATAAAAGAAAATAAAGAAAATAAAACGATCGCGAAAATAGCTGCTTACCCGACTAGCGTGTCCTGTCCATCCATACACGCGGTTCCCGGAGCACTCAAAATGGCCGCCGGCAAAACACCGCAGGGCAAAGAAAGGGCGCCAAAACACATCGGTACACCCTGAAGGTCAGGAACAGCACCGGAGACGCTAGTCGTTGCCCCCCCCCTGCCACCAGTCTGTCCGCGGTGAAAGTCGTACCGGGACAGACTGCCAAATCGGCAAAGGATGCCCGGGTCCCTGACGCTGCGCTAAGCCGGGGAAAAAGCAGGCTGAGAGGCAGATCGTTCCCCTACCCTCCGGAGCCGCGCAACTGTCCAGCGGTCCGGCAGGGAACAGGGCTGCTAGAGGGGGCTCTCTCCCGTAGCGTCTGGGGAGAGAGAACCTCGGACCACCTGCAATCTACTCGTGGTCAACCCCAATGGCAAAAGCAGGCATTCCGGGACAGGCAGGGAGCAGAAAGGCCCAGTAAGAAAGGACTGTCTAACAGTAAAGGTAAAGATAGCTGCTGTAAATTGTTTGCCTTTTTTTTTTTTTTTGTAAAGATTAAATCAAAGCCAACCAAACAAGGCAGAAAAGGTAAAACCCCAAACTATCCTAATCCTAACTCTCCTTAGCTGTTACTCCAGTGAGCCCCCTCCTGGGCTCACAACGTCCTCAGGCTGCATGGAGACTGGTAACACTGGAGGAGGAGGAACAGAGCACCGGAATATATCCAGTGATGTCATGAATTTGACAAACCAGTCTCCAGGCTGCAGGAGGAGGTTGACAACCCAGAAGTAGAGGACTGCACTGGAGGAACGATAAGGAACTGGTTTCAGTATTTGATCTCCCCGATTATATATATATATTTTTTTTAACCTAGAAAACATCCCGGGGCATTAACTGCAGAGAAAACCTCTTTCCCGCTTTAGACTGAAGCGCAGAGCCTCACCGCTGTCGAGCTCCCGCTTGAAAACACTGCCTGGAGCTGTGCTATAAAATGTCCCCGAATCTAAAATGGCCACCGCCAGCGGCGCACAGCCGAAAAGGGCGTCAAAAATCACCGCGTGAGCCGAGCAAGGAAAAGGCGTCCTGCTCGGCCGTCGGGGAAAGGCAAAGATCCCAAAGCCCACTAAAGGGTATTCTGCCTGCTAGACTCACGTGTCTTCAACAGGGCACCAGCCCGCGGGACTGCTTTTTAGCTGAGCAGTCTACCGCTGGCGAGCCTCCCATCCGAATGCTCCTGCTCCCAAGGGCAACGCGGCTCCCCGCTGCAGCCAAGGATGCCGAGGATGCCGCCCCGGTCCTGCTCTAGGGCTCTCCCCCGTCCTGTCCAGGGAGAGAGACCTGAATGTGAGCCCACAGCCCCAGTGATCAGAGGCAGGCAGGAACCGGTACTTGAGACACTGCTTGTTCCAAGGGTTTTTTGGGTTTTTTTTTAAAGAGATAGTACCCCCAAAAATAAAACAAAGGTAATGTGAAAAGAAACTCTGAAACCCCAATTAAACTACACCTATACCAACTACTTTAAGGCTCCTTATGTGTTCCTCAAGTGAGCCCAGCACCTAGGCTCACTAGATCCTCCTGCTGCATGGAGACTGGACACACTGGAGAATAGGGGAGTATGCACCAGATCATATCCAGTGACGTCAGGATTTTGACAGATCCAGTCTCCAGGCTGCAGGAGGAGGTGCACAACCCAGAGGCGAAGGACTGAACTGTAGGAACGATAAGGAACCAATATTAGAATAATGAACTGAGCCAAGGAAGTCTGCAGCATTGGGCCAGCATTGCAAACGGAAGGGTAGACTGCATCAAAGTCTTTGGCGTGGAAGCAGATACCAGCACTGCGGCTTTCCCCTTCCTCTTACAAGGCATTCTGGTAAGCGCAAGAGAACCTCTCCGCACACCCCCATGTGCAGCCATTACGCCACTCCCATAGTGCACTTCTATGCACTGCAAGAGCCGACCAATCAGCAGCCCAGGCAGAAACACAGAGGAGACTGTTCCTCAGCCACTGTTGTGCTAGGGCACTGAACCCTTCAGACATGCGCTCCCTGAACCAGCTGAAGAACTTGTCCACAATGACGCTGGCAAACGATGTTATTAGATCCATGACAGACTTGTCCCAGTGTCTTGTGATATTGTGAAACCTGGTCTCAATCAGCTCCCATTCGCCTGAATCCAAGCAGTGATGTCTGAGAAAAATCGGCCTGTATATTCTCCTTGCCAGTGACATGTGCCACCAAAAGAGTGGCGAGCCACTGCTCCGCCCACAGGAGTAGAGGCTGAGCCCCCTCCACCAGGGCTGCACTCCCCGTTCCTCCTTGGCAGTTGATATAGGTCACAGTGGATGCATTGTCCAAATATACTCGCACTTTTTTGCTGGATTAGTAGCCGGACGTTCTGGAGGGCTAGAAACACTGCTCTCAACTCTAACCAATGGAGGGCCAAATGCTCTCCTCCGGCAACTATTACCCCTGCCTCACCTGTGAACGAAAATGTGCTCCCAATCCCATGAGGCTGTTGTCGCCAAAATCCAATTCAGCGGTTTCCAAGGACACCCCCGCTGCCAAATTTTCTCTCCATAGCCACCATTCTAGACTTTCCTGAACAGAGTCCGGACAAAACAGCTTGTGCGACAATGGATGGCTCTACGGAGACGAGCGTGCCAGCAGCGCTTGCTGGAGGGGCAGCATGTGATTTCGCGTCCAAGGCACCAATTCCAATACTGCCACCATGGATCGCAATCGTTGCAGATAATACCATGCTGCTGGTTTTCTCATAGCCAGAAACTGGTGAATATGACGCCTAGCCAACAAAGTTCCTAATCTGGAAGCCCTAATGGTGGAAATGGACTTGGACATTGTGGACATTACAGAAACGTGGTTTAACGAGTCGCACGAATGGGATATAGCCATAGCTGGCTATAATCTACTTAGAAGAGATAGAGAGGGTAGAAAAGGAGGAGGAGCAGCCCTATGTCAAAAGCAATATTAAAGCTCCTGAAATTCAGGGGATGAGGGGAAGAGAAGCAGCACTGTGGATTGTGTTGGAAAGAGGAGATGGCACTGTCATCCATTTTGGTGTGGTCTACAGGCCTCCAACTCAAACCGAAGAAATGGATAGCGAATTGATTGTTGATATTGCAAAGATAGTCATGAAGGGGGAAGTGATCATATTAGGTGACTTTAATCTACCCAGTGTGGAGTGGAGTATTCCTTCTGCAAATCTGGAAAGAAGTAAAACAAATTGTGGATGTCTTCCAAGATGCATTGCTTAGACCAGGGGTCACCAACCTCCAGAGGGCCGCGGGCCGCACAGCCGACTACCGGCAGACTCGCGGGCCGCACACCCCCCCCCCCCCGCGAAAAAAAAAACTGCTCATACCTGTACTTTTATTCCATGTCAGCTCCCTCCCTTCTTCTGCAGCCGCGGCTCCCTGCCTCTTAGGGAACTGCGGCTGTGCTTGTAAAATCATCGCGGAGCCCTTCCTGTCTTGACGGGCTCCGTGCAGCATTGTCCCGCCTCTAAAGGAAGTTGTTTACCACTTCCTTTGGAGGCGGGACAATGCTGCACGGAGCCCGTCAAGACAGGAAGGGCTCCGCGATGATTTTACAAGCACAGCCGCAGTTCCCTAAGAGGCAGGGAGCCGCGGCTGCAGAAGAAGGAGTCGATGAATTTGCCGGTACTTTCAGCAGCATCCTTGGCGGGCCGCACCGGGGTAGAGCCTCGCGGGCCGCACCAAGGGACCTCGCGGGCCGGTGACCCCTGGCTTAGACAAATGGTGATGGAACCGACCAGGGAGAGCTCGGTGTTGGATTTAGTGCTCACCAACCGAGATAGCTTGTCAAATATCCGGTTGGGTGCCCATGTGAGCAGCAGTGATCACCACATGGTGTGGTTTGAGATAAAAGCTAAAGGTGGAATCCAAACACAGCAAGCTCAAAGTCCTAGACTTCAAAAACACTGACTTCAGTAAAATGGCCAAGTACCTGAAGGAGGAGTTGGCAGGGTTGAAGGGGATAAGGGAAATGGAATTCCAATGGGCTAAAGGAGGCAATAAAAGGGGCAACAGATACGTATGTAAGGAAAGTAAATAAAAACAAGAGGAAAAGGAAACCTATTTGGTACTCCAAAGAAATGGCTGCACAAATAGAGGCAAAAAACACAGCTTTCACAAAATTCAAAAGTTCGCAAACAGAGGAACGCAGTAAAGAATACAGGATGAAACTAAAAAAGACAAAAAGAAGAAATAAGAATAGCAAAATCAAAGGCAGAAGAAAAGATGGCTAAAGATGTGAAGTGTGTCGACAAAACGTTTTTCAGGTATATTTGGGAGAGAAAGAAAAATCGGAGGAGGAATTGCAGGCCTCAAAAGTGCTGGGAACGGATTTGTGGAAAGCAACATTGAAAAAGCGAAAATGCTAAACAAATACTTCTGCTCTGTTTTTACTAAAGAAAATGTTGGAGAAGGACCACCAGTGATTGACAAATATACAAATGGGAATGGAGTAGATACCACACCATTCACAGAAGATGATGTGTTAGAACAGCTTACAAAATTGAAGGTGGACAAGGCCATGTGACCGGATGGGATACATCCCACGATACTGAAAGAGCTCAGAGAGATTCTTGCAGGGCCGTTAAAGGATGTTTATTTTATTCTATTTATGCAAATTTCACATAATAAATCCAAGTTAATAAAACTTGAAAGAAAAAAGGCACGAGCAAGTAAACATTCATTGCAATATACAAAATTATCAAAATAAAAATACCAAAGCCCAAAGCTGCACTAGTCTTCACACTGAAAAAGATCCAAGATAGATTAAAGAAAAACTATAATCACTTAAGAGGATAAACTAGATCTACCAGAACGTCAGTATTAACTATTTCTGCTATAAAAAACAAAACACACACATTAGGGGACAGTGGCTAGGTGAGAACTAATAAAGGAAACTAAGTTAGAGGGGTCATAAAAAAATATAAGACACAGAATGTAATTTAACCAAACATTAAAGAATGTTTTAATACATCCTTGGAAACAGGAGAAGTTCCACAGGACTGGAGAAGGGCTGATGTGGTTCCTCTTCACAAAAGTGGCAGTAGGGAAGAAGTGAAACTACAAGCCAGTAAAGCCTTACCTCGGTGGCGGGAAAAGTAATGGAGGCGCTCCTAAAAGAGCAAATAGTGGACTTCCTCAAAACCAACAGGTTGCATGATCTGAGGCAACATGGTTTTACCAAAGGACGATCTTGCCAAACAAATCTGATCGAGTTCTTTATTTTATTATTTTATTTTATTTACAGTCTCTTATATACCGCACTATTCAGCATCAGCGCGGTTTACATGGAACAAAAATGCTCAGTACAATTAACACGTATGAGTTTACAGATAACAGGGTAAATAACTTGGATAACAGGGGTAAACTATTTACAAATCTTGCTACATAGAGTCATATGAACATGAATTCCATAGAAACATATGCACCACTAAGGGTTAGAGTATCTTTCTTGGCATGTTGTTGGGAAACCATATATTTGCTTAGCGGATTGCATCTCCGGTCTCAATGGGGTGGGGTTGGGTTCTATGAGGTACTTATTGAAAAGGTGGCATTTAAGGGCTTTCCTAAACTGTGTGAGGCTTTTAATAGCCCGGATATCTGGAGGTAATGCGTTCCAGCATCTTGGCGCACTGATACTAAACGCCCTATTGGCTGTGGATGCAGAGCAATCTGTTAATGCTTTCTGGACTTTTAGGGAGTTTATAGCCGTGGATCTTCTTGCTCTATTTGGAGATGTGGTATGGATGAGGGCAGTTATTGAATCAGAGGAGAGCTTGTTAATAGCTTTAAAAGTGAGTAACAAAGTCTTGAAAACGATTCTAGCCTGGATAGGTAGCCAATGTAACTGTATCAACAAAGGTGTCACGTGGTCGCTTCTGGAGGCTCCATGGATGACCCTTGCTGCTGCGTTCATGGCGAGCTGCAGCGGGTTCAAGGTGGATAGGGGCAGGCCTTGTAGGATGGCATTGGCGTAATCAAAATGAGGTATGATCAACGCCTGGTATATAGTCCTGAAGTCATTTGGTTCCAGCATGGATCGTAAATGCCTAAGTGAGCGGATCTTGTAGTATACTGCTCTGACTGTGTTCCCTATGTGGGCTTTCATGTCCAGGCGTTGATCCAAGGTGACTCCCAGGTAGCGTATTGATGGTTTAGATTGTAACTCTGCTTCTTTTACTTTAAGGAATTGTGGTGGGGTGAAGTTAGGGTTCCTCGCAATGAAGAGTACTTCCGTTTTCTTATGTTGTATTCGGAGGTTTTGGGAGAGAAGCCAGTCAGATATTGCATTGAAACAGCTCGTCAGTGGAGAGAGGTCCAGATGTTCCGTAGAGAAGGGTATGTACAGCAGGACATCGTCAGCGTATAACATGCAGTCAACATTGAAGGATCGGATGATCTTGCAAATTGGCTGCATGTAAATGTTGAACAGGAGGGCTGAAAGGGAGGAACCTTGTGGGACTCCCTGGCTTTGGTGGAAAGGTTCCGAAGTTATCCCTCCAGAACGAACATGCTGCCATCTTCCGGACAGGTAAGATCTGCACCATTCAAGCGCTCTTCCATTAATGCCTTTCTCAATTAGTCGTCCTAAGAGAAGCTCATGACTTACTGAATCAAAAGCTGCAGCGATGTCCAGAAAGATGAGAGCAAAACCTTGACGGATGTCATCAATGCCAGTGATTATCTTGCAGCAGAGGGTGGTAAGAAGAGTTTCCACTCCGTGGAATTCCCTAAAACCATGTTGGCAGGGGTCTAATGGTGCAGCAGCGTCGATGTGATCCTGTAGTTGTCGTTGGACCTCTTTTTCAATGATCTTCGCAAGTAGAGGTATACTGGATATAGGTCTGTATGAATCTACTTTTTGGGGATCGAGCTTGCAGTTTTTTAGAAGAGGTCTGATAGAGGTATGCTTAAGAGCTGAGGGGAAAGACCCTGTTGTGAAGGAGAGGTTCATTATTTTGGATAGTATTGGGCTGAAATGGCTGCGGAGCTCCTTAATCCAGAAGGCTGGGAATGGATCGGACTGAGATGTGGTGGTGTTAAGGGCCATAATAGTGTCTTCAATTCCTTTCTTGGTAGGGGTAGAAAATACGGTTAGAGCTGTAGGGCAATCTTGTTCCGGGGTGGTGGTTGTAGTCGAGATTTTGATCGTCCGGCATATCTTGGATTGTGCATAGTCAGCAAAATCCTGTGGGTGAATCTCAAATTGAGGCCCGGGGGTTGGTTCCTTTGATAGAGTCTTGACTAAGTCAAAAAAATCGTGAGGTTTATTAAGTGATCTCTTTAAGGTCTCTGAGTAGTATTGTTTCATTGCATCAGTAGTTGCCTTGCGGTGTACAGCCAGATGACAGTTGTAAGCTGTCTGGTCATTTGAAGCGTGAGATCGACGCCAGCGTTTCTCGAGTTTCCGTAATTGGGTAAGAGAAACTCTAAGATCGGCTGTGTACCATGGAGCGCTCGTTCTTTTCCCTGGGGGCTTGTTGGTTGGTGTGAGTAGGGCGATTGCACTGAGGCAGTTGTTCCAGTGGGTAATTAGGTCGTCAAGGTTTGAGGTGGTTTCGCTGATGAGTTGTTGCGTTTCCGTGAGGATAAGGTCTCTGTTGAAAGGCTTGAAACATCTGGAGTGTGGTCTTGCAGTGTTGCTCGGTATCCTGTTGAACTTTGAATCGATTTTGTGCGAAGGAATCTGGAGGATGATCAGTTTGTGATCTGACCAAGGAACAGAAGTTATGGACGTTATGGGGTCCTGCGATGTGTTGAGAGATATCTGAGGGGCGAATACTAAGTCCAGAATATTTCCCTTAGTATGGGTAGGTTCCTTTACTAATTGTTTGAAGCCGAGATTTGTAAGGGCATCAAGGAAGGATGACACTTGATTGTCCTGCAGCGTTGGCAGGTTGAAATCGCCTAGGATCCAGTTTGGGATGCTTGGGTTATGCGTGTTGGAGGCGAGATCAATTATTGCAGCAAGATCATCTGGAGAAGCTGAGGGTGCTCTGTAAAGCAGGTTGATTGAGCAGCGTTTGTTGGAGATGGTGACGGTTTCAAGGTGATTAGTGTTGGTGGCGTCTACCGTCTGGAAATGGAGGTCTGTCCTGGCGAGGATGAGCACCCCTCCTCCTCTTTTGTCTCGTCTATGACTTGTATGAGCTGTGAAGTTTGGGGGGAGGAGCTGGTTGAGTATGACGTTGTGCAATAATACTTACAACTCGAAGGAAGAAATAAAATATCTAGGAGTCACAATCGACAGCAAACTGAAAATGGAAAAACACCTCAGCAACACCAACAAAGCCATCTTTCACAAGCTCAGAGTACTACGACCCCTGAGGAACGTACTGGATTCGTGCGATTTCCGATCAGTTGCACAAGCACTCATCATGCCCCACCTTGACTACTGTAACGCCATCCTGCAGGGTCTACCAAAGAAAACCACTAACATATTACAACTGGCACAACACGTAGCAGCAAGGATCATAATGAGAACAAGCGTCACTGAGCATATCACACCTGTATTGATGGAACTGCACTGGCTCCCAGTTGCTGCCAGGATTCAATACAAAACATTGGTAACGACATTCAAGTTAATTCAAAACCTGTCCCCCTCATTCCTCTCCACCCTGATCGCCATACAACCTACCACCAGAAGCAGGAGAACCATAAACTCAGACACACTAATAGTCCCAAACAGCATTAGGCACGTAAAAGTCAGTACTAGTCGCAGAGCGTTCTCCTTCTCTGCCCCCACTTTATGGAACCAGCTCCCACACGAGCTGAGAGCAATCAAAGACATAACCGATTTCAGAAAAAAATTAAAGACGCACCTGTTCAATTGTCACTATATACAGATGTAAATCCAAGAAGATAAAAAAGAGTGAATAGCTGTATGTAAAACTGTTCACCTGTTCAATTGTCACTATATACAGATGTAAAGCCAAGAAGATAAAAGAGAGTGAATAGCTGTATGTAAAACTATACATAGATGACGGATAATCGCGTGTGTAAATGTATAATTGCTTGTATAAATATAATCGATTGTGATAGTAATTATGGTCTAAATATAGACCCTAATATGTGTGCTGTGTATTACCCCTGTTCTCTCTATCTATGCCCCAAATTTTCTGTCTTGATTTTTTGACAAATCCCAAAATTGTAATCAAACCGCTGCTGATCGCTGGAAGTAGCGGTATATAAGTTTTTACTAAATAAATAAATAAATATATATAAGTTTTTACTAAATAAAATAAAATAAATAGCCACGTCTCGGTGACCAAGAGTATATCAAGGTCGTGGAGGGAAATTATGTCAGTGACAGCTGGCCACTTCTTCCGGATAGAACGGGCATTTATGAGGGCACATTTTAGGTTATGAGGGTAGGAGTTTTCCACCTGCTTGGATTTCATAGAGTGCTGAAGCGCAATGTGTAGCAGATGTGGGTGATGTGCGCGGGTATCCCAATTTATATTGTTACGGGATGCACCAGACCATCTCCTTCCATGGCTCTGTAATATTGGGATCTGATTGGAAGGAGGGGTTAAGGTAAGAGAGCAGGAGAACCAACTAGCAAGGATGATATAACATCCGATTATGGTGGTAAAGGGGGAACCCATCGTAGCAGGGCACTGTGTGATTGTGAAACGGGTAGTTTAGGGCAGAATTACTTGTGATTGTGGACAGGTATTGTAGGGAGAATTACTGACAACAGTGCAATGGCTAGATAGCAGTGGGGAATTACTGACAACAGTACAATGGCTAGATAGCAGTGAGGACCCGAGGATAATACTGGGGGATGATTTACTGACAACAGTATGGGTCAGACAGTAATTATAACTTCGCTACTGGTAACAGTAAATCAGATAATAGATATTGAGTAAATTAATGACAACAGTAATTATAACTTGGCTACTGGCAACAGTGAATCAGATAATGGGTATTGAAGAGATTACTGACAACAGTAGCAATCAGACAGTATTACAATTGACTTACTGACAACAGTAAAGATCAAATCAAGAGTGTTTAAGAGAATAAGTCTTAGCAGTACTATGTTTGGTATACCGGCAGAATTAACATACAAGCTAATTAAGATGGTAGAGTGGTACAAGCTAATATATAATCTGTTAGAAGGTCTATCTATTTAGTCTCTTTCAAAGGGCTATACTTGCTGCGTTGGAGATCTAGCTGATATGGTGAAGTACGCGAGCTCAACCCTTGGGGTGCTCCAGCAGTACAAGGATGTTGTAGTGGGATTTTTCTTCAATTTCTTCCGTGACTCTGGTCTGGATTTGTATTTGTCTGAAGCACCTTAGCCTAAAGGCCGTGCCAAAGGGCTCTCCTGCGCGGCCCTCAGGCGCGGGCGCGCTTGCTTGCGGCTGCTTTTGAAAAGCCGAACTCAGCCCCGATTGGGCAGAGCACGTTGCGGTGGAGGTGGTCCGATGGCTCGATCCCTTCCCAGGGAGAGCTAGCAGCGTGTATGTATGTATGATATTTGCTGTGGTTATAGAAGTGGGTGTGAGTGTAAGTTCAACCCTGAGGGAGCTCAGGCTGCTGGGATATTTGTAAAACTGTAGACGGGTCCTCCAGGGGTTTCTCTGGCGTCTCGGTGTGCAGATGGAGCTTGTGGAAGGTTTGTTGGCTTCTCGATGTGGGCCTCTGCCTAAGGGCCGTGCCAAAGGGCCCTCTGGCGAGGCCCTCAGGCGCGGGCGCGCCTGATGGCGCTTCTTTTTGAAGCAGGAGACCAGCCCCGATTGGGCAGATCTCACTTCCGGGTGGCCCGACGCTGCTCTCTGGTGCTCCGGCGGCTCTATCCCCTCCTGGGAGAGCCGATGTTGGGCCGGAGTGCTGGGCAGGCAGAAAAAGGAGCTCGCGCCTCATGGCGCTTCTTTTTGAAGCAGGAGACCAGCCCCGATTGGGCAGATCTCACTTCCGGGTGGCCCGACGCTGCTCTCTGGTGCTCCGGCGGCTCTATCCCCTCCTGGGAGAGCCGATGTTGGGCCGGAGTGCTGGGCAGGCAGAAAAAGTGGGTGTCCAGAGAACTAGATCAAGGGCATGTGATGGATGTGATCTACCTAGATTTCAGCAAAGTCTTTGATGCTGTTCCTCATAGGAGACTTATCAATAAACTCAACAGCTTGGGGATGGGTCTCAAAATGGTACACTGGATCAGAAATTGGTCAACTAACAGACAGAAAGAGACAGTAAATGGAATTCACTTGGATGAAAGGAAGGTGATTAGCGGGGTGCCCCAGGGTTCGGTCCTGGGAATGGTACTGTTCAATATATTTGTGAGTGATTTTGCTGAAGGGCTGAATGGAAAAGTCTGTCTTTTTGCAGATGACACCAAAATTTGCAACAGAGTGGACTACCCGGAGGGAATGGATAACATGAAGAAAGAGCTGGAAGAATGGTCTAATGCTTAACAGTTAAGATTTAATGTGAAGAAGTGCAGTGTCATGCACTTGGGAAGCAGAAATGCAAGGGAAATGTATGCGATAGGGGGTGTGAGAGCCAGAGGAGAAAGGGTTAACACAGTAATACAAGAAAAATCATTGAAATGTCTGAATGCTGGAATCGTGCTGAGGTGCGTACCGTACGTGCAGCTTTGAGAGGTATGTGACATCATATGGAAAAGTATGTGAAAACACACTTATCAGTAAGTGGTGGACAGAGAGAGGGTAAAAGGCAATCATGAGATATAAATATGCCAGCTTAGCATGAAGAAGAACAAATGGCCCCCAGTATAGTTCTCAGAACACGGGGAGCTGGAGAGAGATATTTCTTGGGAACTAAGGTGTGGGAGAGAACCAAACAAGAGAACCAAGCAAAAAAATCAGGTAAAATATTGAGAGGGGGGCAGAGGTCAGATAACAATATAAATCTGACAAGGCCCAGACTGATGATTGCAGACATGGGCCCAAGAAAAGGTCAACTGAGAAGGGTACAGACATGAGTAGAACAACATCACACAAGTGGGGCCCCAGACAGCTGGAACAAGAATGATCTAATTAGAAAAGAATGCCCCAATAGTAAGAATCGTCCTGAGCAAAGGTATATATTGTGACAGGACCAGATGTATGATGAGTTTGTTTCCTGCGTAGTGGAGGCTGCGTGGGGTATGGATTCCCTGGGTTCCCCCCAGTATCTTTTTGTCGAGTGAGAGTTTTGTGTGAATGGCAGTATGTATTGTTTTGTGAACTGTTTCTCTCGTGTACAGGGAGGCCTGTCATGCATTTTCTCACTAGCGGTTGAGTCAGTAAGTAAGACAGGCAGGCAGGACCAGACATTCTGACTTGTAATTGTTTAGATCTAAGATAAAACTAAAAGATAAAAAACCCCACGCTCTATTTGTTAATTTTATATGTAGTTATTCTATGGTGCTGGAACCAATGAAGGAAGTTTCTAACTAGCGGGTCTCAGACTTAATAGGCATGAATTAATAGGGTTTATTGCTGCCCCTTAATAGCATGCTATTAAGGGCAGCAATAAACCCTATTAATTCATGCCATTGTAAGTCTGAGACCCGCTAGTTAGAAACTTCCTTCATTGGTTCCAGCACCATAGAATAACTACATATAAAATTAACAAATAGAGCGTGAGGTTTTTTATCTTTTAGTTTTATGATCGCTCTGATACAAGACCAACTCGATTAGATCTAAGATAAGACAGAATGACCCTGTTTGCTTGCAGTGAGGTGGTAAAGCACAGTTACTTACCTGTAACAGGTGATCTCTGGGAACAGCAGGAATTAGTCCTCACATATGGGTAAGTCGGAACCGACGGAGCCCGCGCGGGAAAGCTCCCCAGCTTTTCAGATGAAAAGCTTTTGGGGCTTCCCACAGCGCATGCGCGCTGCCTTCCCGCCTTCCTTACCAGCTCTCTTCAGTTCGAGTTTATAGCTGAGACAATAGAGAGAGGAAAGGAAGGTAGATAGATAGAAGATACAACTCCTAGGGGAGGTGGGTGGGTTGTGAGGACTAATTCCTGCTGTTCCCAGAGATCACCTGTTACAGGTAAGTAACTGTGCTATCTCCAGGAACAAGCAGGAATAAGTCCTCACATATGGGGACTCCCTAGCTAAGATGCCTGGGAGATCCCCCTCCAAGGGTAAACCATCTTCGTATGGATCTCAGGCATCCATTCAGGGAAGGTGGGCAGGAGTTGCTTAAGTATGGAACAGGTGTTTGAGGACAGCCTGACCAAACAAGGCATCCCGGTGGGAGTCCTTGTCCAAACAGTAATGGGCTGTGAAGGTATGAACCGAGGCCCAAGTGGCTGCTCGACAGATCTGATCTATGGATACAGAGTGAAGATGAGCCATAGAAGTAGCCATGGCTCTCACATTGTGAGCTGTGACATGGCCTTCCAGAGAAATGTTCTTACTCTGGTAAGCAAAAGAAATACACTGAGCAATCCAATTGGAAAGTGTACGTTTGGAGACTGGAAGTCCCAAATGAGAAGGATCAAAAGCCACAAAAGGTTGGGAAGACTTTCGATGTGGCTGAGTCCTGTTGAGGTAAAAGGCGAGAGCTCTTTTACAGTCAAGAGTATGAAGGTTCCTCTCTGCACTGGATGCATGAGGAGCCGGGAAAAAAACAGGTAGATATACCTCTTGATTAAGATGAAAAGGCGAGACCACTTTGGGCATAAAGTGGGGATTCGTCCTAAGGACCACCTTATCATGATGAAATCTGGTATAAGGTGGATTAGCCACCAAAGCCTGCAGTTCACTGATGCGGCGAGCCGAAGTGACTGCAATAAGGAAAAGAACCTTCCAGGAAAGAAATTTCAAGGAGGTAGAGTCCAAAGGCTCAAAAGGTGGTTTCATAAGCTGACCTAGAACTAGGTTCAAATCCCATGCTACCGGCGGAGGTCGGATGGGAGGTTTAGTTAGGGTCAGGCCTCTCATGAACCTTGCAACGAGAGGATGAGAGGAGACAGGTTGTCCATTTATAGGTTTTAAGGATGCTGCAATAGCACTTAAATGGACTCGTACTGAATTTGTCTTGAGGCCTGCATTGGAAAGATGCAGGAGATAGTCTAGTAGAGAATTCAAAGGAAGTGCCAGAGGGTCAAGACCCTGTTGAGCACACCAAATGGAAAAACGTTTCCATTTGAAAGCATAGGAACGCCTGGTAGAGGGTTTCCTAGAGGCATGAAGGATATCTTTCACTGGCTGAGAAAGATTAAACTCATGAAGGCTTAAGCCTTCAGTAACCAAGCTCGGAGATGTAGGGACTTGGGGTTTGGGTGCCACAAAGTCCCTTTCTCCTGAGACAGAAGGTCTGGCGCAGCTCCCAGGTCCAGGGAGGAGCCCTGGGAGAGCTGTAGAAGTAGAGGGAACCACACTTGGCGTGGCCAGCGTGGAGCTATAAGGATCATCGACCCGTGATCCCTCTGAAGTTTGAACAGAGTCTTGGTAATCAAAGGAATGGGTGGAAAAGCATACAGGAATTCCTGACCCCAATGCAGGAGAAAGGCGTCGTTGGCCTGAGCTCCCTGACACGGAGTCCTGGAACAGAACCGGGGAAGTTTGGCATTCCACAGACTTGCAAAGAGGTCTATGTCCGGGGTCCCCCATTCCTGGAAGATTCTGTGTATCTGGTCCATATGCAGGGACCACTCGTGTGGAAGCAGAACTCGACTGAGTCTGTCTGCCCGAGAGTTTTGAACTCCTGGAAGATACACTGCCAGAAGATGAATTTGATGCTCTCTGGCGAAAGCCCATAATCTGAGAGCTTCGTTGCAAAGCGACAGAGAGCCCGTCCCTCCTTGCTTGTTGACATAGAACATGGCCACCTGATTGTCTGTCTGAACTAGGACAGTCAGGTTGGCAAGGAGGGTATGGAAGACTGTGAGGGCAAGGAAGATTGCTCGCAGTTCCAGAAGGTTGATATGAAGGGTGGTCTCTTGGGGAGACCAGGTTCCCTGAGTGGAGAGATGTTGAAGATGAGCTCCCCACCCTGTTTGGGAGGCATCTGTTGTGAGGGTTGCTTGGGGCAACGAAGGTTGGAAGGGGGTCCCCAACAACAGATTTTTGGAGGATGTCCACCACTGGAGAGACCAAAACAGACGTTTTGAGGTGAGTACCTGGTCTGACAGCAGTCCCGATGCTTGAGACCACTGGGTGGCCAATGTCCATTGAGCTGTTCTCATATGGAGACGAGCATAGGGCACCACATGAACCGTGGAGGCCATGTGGCCCAGAAGTTGCAGCATTTCTCTGGCTGACAAGTGACTTCTGGACTGAGCCTGGGAGGCCAAGCTTATTAGCCGTTGGCCTCGGACCAGAGGAAGGTAGGCCCTTGCAGTGGTGGAATCCAGATAAGCCCCTATGAATTCCAGGGACTGAGTAGGGATGAGTTGGGACTTGGGAATGTTTACCACAAGTCCCAGATATTGAAGAATACGCCTTGTGCGGTCCAAGGAAATCTGGACTTCTGACTGAGATGGAGCTCGGATGAGCCAGTCGTCCAGATATGGGAACACGAAGATTCCCATGCCTCTTAGAAATGCGGCTACGACTGCCATGCATTTTGTGAATACTCTTGGAGCAGAGGCGAGACCGAAGGGAAGTACTCTGTATTGGAAATGTTTTCCCTGGAACAGAAATCGAAGATATTTTCTGTGGGATGGATGGATGAGTATATGAGTGTACGCATCCTTGAGATCTAGAGAACAAAGCCAATCCTGACTCTGAAGGTATGGAAGGAGAATGCCCAGAGAGAGCATTTTGAATTTCTCCTTGAATAGAAACTTGTTCAATTCTCTCAGATCTAGGATAGGTCTGAAGCCCCCTGTCTTCTTTGTTATGAGAAAATAAGGGGAGTAGAACCCTAACCCCTGTTGAGGAAGAGGAACCTCCTCTATTGCCCCTTGGGCAAGGAGAGAGGAGACTTCCTGACCCAACAGGGTCAGAAGAGATGGGGGAGAACTGAATTGCCTCACCATGGTATGGGGAGGAAGGCTGGAGAAATGAAGTTTGTAGCCCTCTCTGATGATAGAGAGGGTCCATTGCTCTGATGTTATTTGCTCCCATCTGGGAGCAAAGTGAGCTAACCTTCCCGGTATGGTGAGAGGCTCTGGTTGTTCCAGAGCCAGAAATGGTAAGTTCTCTAGGGGCAAGTCAAAACCCCTGAGGGGGTTGAGCCTGCTGGGGTGTAGCAGACACTGCAGACTTTGACTTTACTTGCTTAGATTGCTGACGTTTAGCAGCAAAGCGAGGCTGAGAAGATTGTTGGCCAGTATTTGTGGAAAATCTGGCCTTCTTGTAGTACGGCCTTTTAAAAGGTTTCTTTTTGGCAGGAGTAGAAGTAGACTTAGAAAGTCTATCTAGAGTGGCATTTTCTGCGTCCATTTGAGCTTTAATTTGCCAGTCCTCACCAAATAAGTTCTCTCCTGTACAGGGCAGATTCCTTAAGCCATCCATGACCCAGGGTTCTAGGTCAGAAGCCTGGAGCCAAGCAAGACGTCGGGCTGCAATAGCGATTCCCGAAGCCCTGCCAGCAACCTCAAAGGAATCAAAGGCTGCCCTGTTGGAAAACTTGGAGACCTCTGAAAGTTGTGTCACCAGAGTAGTGAAGTCCTCCTTTTTATCCTCAGGGATAAAGGGGGCTAAATGCCGTACCTTTAGGGCAAGTTCTCTGAGAAACATGCCCATATAAAGGCTGTAAGAATTGATCCTGGCTATAAGCATACTAGCCTGAAAGATCTTTCTACCAAAAGAGTCGAGGGTCTTACATTCTCGCCCTGGAGGGGTAGAGGAATGCCTTTTAGGACTCTTTATCTTCTTCATAGCAGACTTCACCACAATGGAGTGGTGAGGCAGCTGAGTCTTTTGAAACCCAGGAGAAGGAGGGACCCGGTACATGGTGTCCAACCTATGGGAATAAGGAGACAGGGTTAGAGGAGTCTCCCACAAATCCATCAAGTGTTCTTAAAGGATTTCATGGATAGGCAGAGTAACTGCCTCTTTAGGAGGTTTAGAGTATCCTAAAATATCCAATTTTTTTGATCTGGGTTCCTTTTCAGCAGATGTAGCAATAGAAAGTGCTTTAGCTACATCAACAATGAAATCCTGAAAGGATAAATCCTCTGGAGGAGACATCCTCCTCTTTAGAGAAGAGGGCTCCTCAGGAAGATCAAACTCAGCAGAGTCATCAGAGGAATTGGACTCATCAGAAGAATCTGAGTATTCTCTCTGTGCTTGCAATGCACGATACGCGTACCGATCGATATCGACATCGGGCGTATCGGGCATGGGATTGGTATCGGGCAAAAGCCTGAATCCAGCAAGCGGAACCGATCGACGCTTGGAAGTCGATGGTCTCGGTTCCGGTGTGGATACCGGAACCGGGGTCGGTACCGATTCCAATCCAGCAAGCGGAACCGATCGACGCTTGGAAGTCGATGGTCTCGGTTCCGGTGTGGATACCGGAACCGGGGTCGGTACCGATGGAATCGGTACCGAGGGCGTCGCAGCCTTAATGAAAGCCAAAACGGCCTGCTGCATGGTCTGGACAGTATTGCCCATGGACGCCACTGCTGCCTGGATGTCGGTACCGGTATCGACCGGTACCCCAGAGCAGTCTAACAGGTGATCAGTCGAGGCCGTGCCATCGATGTCAACCTGTAACCCCATAGGTGATGCTTTGGAGGCCGGAGCCTCCCACCGGGGTTTTTTGGTCTGGGCAGAATCCTCGAACTCAAGATTGAGAGCCTCTCGATCTTTTGAAAGAGATTTGCTTTTAGAGGATTTGCCCACAGAAAGTTTGGTTACCTGAGATCCATCCGGAGAGGAAGACCTGGATGACTGTGATGCTGGATTATCTGAAGCAAACAGCACATGGAACTTGTTGGCCCGGTTCTGCATACCACGTTTAGACATCTGGGAGCAGAATGGGCAGTCCGGTATGGAATGGTCAGGTCCTAAACATTTAAGACACCATTCATGGGTGTCTGTGAGAGAAATAACAGCATTGCACTTGGTACACTTTTTAAAACCAGGGGCTGGTTTCTCCATGTGGAGAATTTGTGTAGGCCTGAAGGCCTAACAAAAGTTACCAAGCTGTGCTGAGAAAATAAAAAAAGAGATTTTTTTTTTTTTTTTAAAGAAAGAAAGAGAGACCGGCAGTACCGGTTTTGGTATGGGGAAGGCAGGTACGCGGTCAAAAGAAACAAATTAAAATAACAATCTCTTCAGCGGTGACAGGAACACGACCTGCTGGCTCCGCGGAAAAAGAGAAACTGAAGAGAGCTGGTAAGGAAGGCGGGAAGGCAGCGCGCATGCGCTGTGGGAAGCCCCAAAAGCTTTTCATCTGAAAAGCTGGGGAGCTTTCCCGCGCGGGCTCCGTCGGTTCCGACTTACCCATATGTGAGGACTTATTCCTGCTTGTTCCTGGAGATGATTTGTAATTCCACTGGACTGTTTTCCTTTGTTCTTAGTTTTCTCTTTCTGTAAGATAGGTAATAATAAAAAAGATCCTTCTGGAAGAAAAATCTGTGAGATAGCTATTACCATGTACGAGTGTATTGTCCTGTATAAGGAGAGATTTGTTCTGCATAAGGAGAGATTTTGTTGCGAACTGTAGGTCCTCTCTGTGATGTTTCTTTTGTTGGGAAGCGATATGTCCTCTCTGAGTGGTTTCCCTTCTGGACGGAGGAAGGTGTCAGCTTGGGAACTGTCTGGCCAACAGTCCAGCTGACCCTTGGTCCTGTACAGGGGCAAGAGGTTGGTGTGCACGGACCAGGAGAAGGACCTCGGAGTGATTGTTTCCGAGGATCTCAAGGTGGTGAAACAGTGTGACAAGTTGGTGGCAAAAGCCAGAAGGATGCTGGGTTGCATAGAGAGAGGAATTACCAGCAGAAAGGAAGAGGTACTAATGCCACTATACAAGTCGCTAGTGAGACCTCACTTGGAATATTATGTTCAATTTTGGAGACCATATTTCGCAAAGGACATAAAAAGGCTGGAAACGGTCAGAGGAAGACGACCAAAATGATTTGGAGCCTGCGTCAGAAGACATGAGAAGAGACTTGAAGACCTAAATATGTACACTCTGGAGGAGGGACAGAGTAGTTACTCACCTGTAATAGGTTTTCTCCAGGAGCAGCAGGAATCAGTCCTCACATATGGGTGACGTCGGCGCCGACGGAGCCCTCGCGGAGCAATTTCCCCAGCTTTCAAAGAAAGCCTTTGGGAATTGCAGCACACATGCGCGGTCCCCTTCCCGCCCAAGGGTGCCATCTTGCTCAGTCTGATGACATAGCTAAAAGACAGCAAAAAAATTAGCAAAACGAAATGATAGGACTGCAACTCCAAGGAGAGGAGAGAGGGTTGAGAGGACTGATTCCTGCTGCTCCTGGAGAACACCTGTTACAGATGAGTAACTACTCTTTCTCCAGGACCAAGCAGGAAGTCAGTCCTCACATATGGGACTCCCTAGCTTAAGGCTACCGGAGACCTCAAGCGGAAAAATGAGCTCCCTCTAGCTCAGTAGCACAGAAGGAAGGAATCTTCTCTGAAAACACCCCCGACCGGTAGCCCAACACCAGGGCCGGAGGGTAGGAGTTGCCTAAACATCAAAGAGATTATGGAGGACTGCCTGACCGAAAGCACTGTCCCTGCGGGACTCCCTCTCCAGGCAGTAATGGGCCGCAAAAGTCTGGCTTGAAGACCAAGTAGCGGCCCGGCAGATGTCTGCCAACGGAACAGAGCGGAGGTGAGCCACTGACGCAGCCTTCACCCTAACACGATGAGCCGTGACACGACCCTCCAACGAGAGGCTGGCAGCCCCATAAGCCCAAGCAGTCAGCAACCCATATGGACAAAGTACGCTTGGAGACAGGAACCCCCAACTTATTGGGGTCAAAAGAAACGAAGAGCTGAACAGCCCTCCTATGCTCCCACGTACGGTCAAGGTAGAAGGATAAGGCCCTCCTACAGTCCAGGGTATGCAACACCATTTCAGCCCGGCTGGCGTGCGGCCTGGGAAAGAAGGTCGGAAGAACCACCTCCTGGTTGAGATGAAAAGGAGAAACCACTTTTGGAAGAAACTTAGGGTGAGTCCGTAAGACTACCCTATTCCTGTAGAACCTAGTGTAAGGAGGATCAGACACTAGGGCCTGCAGTTCACTAACGCGCCTAGCAGAGGTAAGGGCTACCAAAAACAAGGTTTTCCAGGAAAGAAAACAAAGAGGGCAGGTAGCCATAGGTTCAAAGGGCGGACAGGTAATCCGCTGCAAGACCACATTCAGATCCCATTCAGGGGCTGGTGGGCGCAAAGGAGGCTTAAGGAGAAGAAGGCCTCGGAGAAAACGGGCCACCAAAGGGTGGTTGGAAAGAGGCCTGCCATCCACCGGTGCATGATGCGCAGAGAGAGCACTGAGGTGGACCCTGACAGAGTTGGACTTAAGGCCCAGATTGGAGAGGTAAAGCAAATATTGCAAGACCACTGCCACCAAGCAGGAGAAGGGATTCTCAGACTGCTGAGCACACCACACGGAGAACCGACGCCACTTAAAAGAGTAGGACTTCCGGGTGGAGGGCCGCCTGGAGGCCAAGACCACCTCTTCCACCTCCCGAGGCAGCAGGAGGGGAGCAAGGACTACCCTTTCAGCAGCCAGGCCTTCAGATGAAGGGACCGGAGGTTGGGGTGTAGGAGAGTCCCCTGATCCTGTGACAGGAGATCGGGTTGAAACCCCAGAGGAAGAGGAGTGTCTACCGCCAGCTGCATTAGAAGCGGGAACCAGGGCTGTCTCGGCCACCGGGGAGCCACTAGGATCATCGAGGCTCTGTCTCTGAGAACCTTGAAGAGCGTGCGAGACACCAGTGGCATGGGAGGAAAGGCATACAAGAGGCCTGTGGACCATGGAATCATAAAAGCATCCGCCGCTACTCTGAGAGGATGCAGTTGTCGAGAGCAGAATCTGGGAAGTTGCCGGTTCAGAGGACTGGCAAACAGATCCATGGTGGGGAGGCCCCACTTGAGAAAGATCCGCTGAACCACCAATGGATCCAATCTCCACTCGTGTGTTTGGAGGATCCTGCTTAGCTTGTCTGCCAGGTAATTTTCCTGACCTGGGAGATAGACAGCTTTGAGGATGATGCCATGGTGGACGGCCCAAGAGCACAGTTTTTGTGCCTCCTGACAGAGAAGGAAGGAGCCTGTTCCTCCTTGTTTGTTCACGTAGAACACTGCAACTTGATTGTCCGTCTGGACCAGCACAGACTGGTGAGAAGTGAGGTGGGAGAAGGCTCTCAGAGCTAGGCGGATGGCTCTGAGCTCCAGGAAGTTTATCTGCTGAGCAGACTCCCAAGGAGTCCAGAGGCCTTGAGTACATGTCCCTTGGCAATGTGCTCCCCAACCCAGGAGAGAAGCATCGGTTGTTAGCACCTGAGAAGGCGGAGGAGATTGAAAATCCACTCCCAGCAGCAGGTTTGGCAGATGAAGCCACCACCGCAGAGAAGAGACCAGCAGGTCGGATACCTGTACTGAGTCCGCCAGGCTCCCCGTGGCCTGATGCCATTGAGTGCGAAGGCACCACTGAGCAGGTCGCATGTTCAGGCGGGTATTGAGGGTCACATGGACCGTGGAAGCCATATGGCCGAGCAGTCTCAGAAATTGCCTGGCAGAGACCAGGGAATTGCTGTGAAAGTGGCTGGCGAGATCCATGAGCCTGTGTGCTCTGTCTAGAGGCAGGAAGGCCCGCGCCTGAAGTGTGCTCAACCTTGCGCCGATGAATTTGAGATTTTGAGAGGGGAGCAAAGTGGACTTTGCGAAGTTTATGACAAAGCCCAAGTGCTGGAGCAGAGTCACAGTGCGATGAGTGGCCTGAGTGGCCTCTTGGGAAGACTGGGCCCTGATGAGCCAGTCGTCCAGGTATGGAAACACAAAAAGGCCTTGAAGTCTTAGATAGGTCGCCACCACTGCTAGGCATTTGGTGAACACCCTGGGGGCGGAGGATAGGCCAAAGGGCAGTACTCTGTACTGGTAATGATTTCCTCCCACAACAAACCTGAGATATTGTCTGTGGTCTGGATGAATAAGGATGTGAGTATAGGCATCCTTCAGATCTAAGGAGCCTAGCCAGTCTCCCTGCTGGAGGTAGGGCAGCAGGATTCCAAGGGTAAGCATCTTGAACTTTTCCCTTGCCAGGAACTTGTTGAGGTTTCGCAAGTCCAGGATGGGTCTGAGGCCTCCTGTTCGCTTTGGTATCAGAAAGTACCTGGAATAAAAGCCTTGACCCCTCAGGTGGTGGGGCACCGGTTCCACAGCCTGTTCCTGAAGAAGACTTGCTAACTCCTGAAGGAGTAAGTCCCTGTGCAGAGGGAGTCTTGGAGGCTCCCCTGGAAAGTAGGAGGGAGGTACCTGGTGAAAGTGTAGAAGATAGCCTTTTTGAACTATATGAAGCACCCAGGTATCTGATGTGATGGCTGACCACCTGTGGGCAAAGTGGACCAGCCGGCCTCCTGTGCTGAGAGAAACCAGCGGAGGGGAAGAGGCTATGCTGATGGAGTCAAAAACCCCCACCCTGCTGAGCAGGGGCCGGTGTTGTGGGCTGGGGGGCCTGCTGCCTACGGGACCCATTACCCCGTCCCTTGGCCTGCTGACCCTGTTGGGGAGCTGCTGAGGCCTGATAATGAGGGTATTGTTTATAGGCAGCCGCCTTCCTCGGGTAAAAGGGCTTTTTCCCCGAGCCCTTCTTCTTCTGAGAAGGGGCAGAGGTTTTTCTGGACAGCCTAGTCCTGGTCAGTCTCGGTCTCGATCTGTGCAGCCTTTTCAGCTATGGGCTTGCCAAAGAGGTTTTCACCTCTGCAGGGGACATCGACCAACTTGTCCTTTACCCATGGCTCGAGGTCGGATGACTGAAGCCAAGCCTGTCGGTGGGCACCGATGCCGGCTCCGGCTACTCGAGCCGATGCTTCGAAGCCATCGTAGGCTGCTCAAGAGAGAAACTTCGAGCACTCTCGAATACCAGTGGACAAGGCCTGGAACCTCTGCAAAGGTTCCTCGGAGAGACCAGCAGAGAACCCGGCAATTTCTTTTGCCAGGTCTCGGAGATACATGCCCATATAGAGCTGGTAGGTCTGGACTCGACAAGCAAGCATAGAGCCCTGGAAGCACTTCCTACCGAGGGCATCCAGGTTCCGGGCCTCCCGGCCGGGAGGCACAGAGGTCGCCTTGGCCATATCCCGCACGAAGTCCGAGAACCGGGTGTCCTCCGGGGGGGGGACCGTCTCCGAGGTTCGGACTCAGGCGAGTCCGATGGGACGCACTGAGTCCGAAAAGTACCAGGTGACTCTTCATCCTCCGTTTCCCAGGCTGACTCCTCGGAGGAGGAATTGAGCGGCTCCGGTCAGGCGGGCACCGATGCCCTCCGCCCCGACGCCGAGGGTGTCGGCGTCGACGACCTCGGTCCCGAACGGGAGGCCGAGGGAGACCGCGACCTCGGATCGACTCGAGCTCACATGGACTCGAGGATCGGCTCGGTCTCCGGGGTCGACTTGGACATCGACGTCCCGGTGGCCGGGGCAGATGCACCGGTGAGGCCAGCGATCAATGCCTGCTGCTGGTCCATGAAGGCAGCTAAACTGCTCTCCAAGGCCGTCAACCTGAGTCCGAGCTCAGGAGACCCTGCAGCCCCCGACTCGGGCTCGACGTCGGCTCCTTCGGAGGTGAGTCCACGAGGACTACAGTACTCACGCATCCAGGAGACTCCATCTCGAGACGAGGATGTTTCGAAGGCCTCTCCGACTCCGAGGACCCAGGACGGCTATCGGGGCTATGCGACCTGGCCCTCGAGGAACCAGGAGCGCCACCGACGCCACCCTCGCAGGTTTCTTCTTCCTATGATGTTCCCGGGCAGGAGACCCCCGCTCAGAGGAACTCCAACGATGCTCAGGACCGTAGTCCCTGGACGGAGAAGCTTCTGACGAGGTCCGGGACCGGCCGGACGCGGAGTCAGAGAAGATTCGTTCTTTTTGATGCTGCCGACTCAACGCTTTTGAGGACATCTTGCCACACGGACCACAGATCATCGGGTCATGATCAGGTCCGAGGCAGCGGAGGCAGCAGTCGTGTGTGTCGGTAAGAGACAAGTTTCTTACACCGATCACACTTTTTAAACCCGCTGGCAGCCATCGGGGGAAAAATGGCCCCTGCGAGGTCAAAAGACAGGGCTGCCAGTCAAAAAAAAAAATGGCGCGAACGCTTGTCTCGAACCGAGAAAAGAATAGAAAATAAAATCAACTTTTTCTGCGGCGATCACAAACACAATCACAAACACAATCACAAGAAGACTGAACAAGATGGCACCCTTGGGCGGGAAGGGGACCGCGCATGCGCGCTGCAATTCCAAAGGCTTTCTTTGAAAGCTGGGGAAATTGCTCCGCGAGGGCTCCGTTGGCGCGGACGTCACCCATATGTGAGGACTGACTTCCTGCTTGGTCCTGGAGAAAGGGGAGATACGATTCAGACCTTTAAATGCTTAAAGAGTATTAATGAACAAACAAACCTCTTCCAAAGACTGAGAAGCTATAAAACTAGGGCATAACATGAAGCTGCAGGAGGTAAATTGAAAGGCAATGTCAGGAAATACTTTTTCACTGAAAGGGTGGTGGATGCTGGAATACCCTCTCAATGGAAGTAGTGGGGGCAAATAAATGACAGCATTCAAAATGGCATGGGACAGACACAGTGGATCCCTTTATAGCAACAGGATAAAATTAAAATAAAATATAACCATCTCATATCTCAGCAAATAGGAGTGACCTACACGGAGCGATGGGTACACCCCTAAAGAAAGGAATGGGGACGGGTGACCTGCACGGAGCAGCACGTGCACCTACTCTTGCCGCCTTGCTGGGCAGACTAGATGGACCATTCTGGTCTTTATCTGCCATCATGTACTATGTTACTATGTATTCTTAGACTTCATGGTGATATCCAAAGGTAGTTACCTACACACTTTATTATGTAGGAAAACTGTAGACTAATAAACTAATACATTTTGACAGCCATCATCCGTTCAACTTGAAGCAAGGTATTCCTGTTGAACAATTCTTGCGGGTTTGTCGCATTTGTTCAGGTGACAAGGATTTGTCAACATCAAGCTACGGCATTAACAAAGAGACTGTTACAACAGGGATACCCTAAGAAAGCGATACGTGGTGCTTATCCGAGAGCAAAGTTTGCCAATCATTCCCTTTTGTTACAGAAATAATGTCCAAGTGAGATGGACAAACAAGTTGTTGTTGCACGCTATTTGGATAAAGCACAAGAAATAGCCCAAAGCGTTTTCAAATATTGGCATATGGTGAAATTTGACTTACCGTTAATTTCCTTTCCTGCAATTCTACTAGACAAGTCCAGACCAGTGGGTAGTGCTCCCATCAGCAGATTGGTGAGAGAAGGACATGCTAGGGAGATAAAGTTTCTAGAACAAATAAATGACTGCTTCTTGGAGCAGCTGGCTCATGAACCAACCAGAGGGGAAGCAATACTGGACCTAGTCCTTAGTGGAACACCAGATCTGGTGCAAGAAATAAGGGTATTGGGACCACTTGGCAATAGTGATCATAGCATGATCGTGTTTGATTTAATTAGTGGAGGAGGGATAGTAAAGAAATCCACAGTACACCTTTTAACTTTCGAAAAGGAGACTATGATAAAATGAGGAATATAGTTAAGAAAAAACTAAAAGGAGCAGTTGCAAAGGTTAAAAACTTGCATCAAGCTTGGGTATTGTTTAAAAATACTATCCTGGAAGCCCAGACCAGCTGTATTCCACGCATTAAGAAAAGTGGAAGAAAGTCCAAAAAACTGCCAGGATGGTTTAAAGGTGAGGTCAGAGAGGCTGTTGCTGCCAAAAAAGCATCTTTCAGGAAATGGAAAAAAGAGCCAAACGACGAAAACTGGAAACAGCACAAGCACTGGCAAGTTAAATGCAAAGCATTGATAAGGCAGGCAAAGTGAGAATTTGAGAAGAAACTTGCTATGGAAGCAAAAACGCAAAATAAAGACTTTTTCAAGTACATTCGTAGCAAAAGGCCTGTGAGAGAGTCAATTGGACCATTAGATGATAGAGGGGTAAAAGAGGCAGTAAGAGGAGACAAGGCTATAGTGGAGGAGTAGCCTAGTGGTTGGGGCAAGGTACTTCAGGCCGGAAGGTCGGGGGTTCAAATCCCACTAGAGGACAGCAACCTTGGGCCGGAAGGACTGGGGATTCTAGTCCCACAGGTGCTCCTTGTGGTCTTGGGCAAGCCACTTAACCCTCCATAGCCCATGTTCCCTGTAAAATAGTTATCTCCAAGTTATAATGCCCTGTTCAATGTAATTTCAGTTTGTTCAATGTAAACCGCACTGATGCCAGAATAATGCAGTATATAAGAGAATGCAAATAAATAAATAAGATGTAGGAATGTTACCCAAGACTGAAGAGGTATTTAAAGGTGATACTGCAAAGGAACTAAGAGAAATATCACTACACCGGGAAGATGTATTACAACTGTACTGTGTAACACCTATGTATATAGTTGACCATGATATCCCTTATCAGATAAACCACCATTGTATTTAGTTACCCCGTTTCTCCAAGTTCTACTTCCTGTTAAATGTAATGAACAGACATATGTAAATTGTCGGATGTTTTCTGTTCAATGTAAACCGCGCTGATGTCTAATAGTGCGGTATATAAGAATTGTTAATAAATAAAATAAATAAACTATTTGATAAACTGAATAGTAGCAAATCACCTGGACCGGAAGGTATACATCCAAGAGTGTTGAAAGAACTGAAATATGAGATTGCAGACCTGCTATTAGTAATCTGTGAACTTTCATTAAAATCATCTGTAATACCTGAAGATTGGAGGGTCGCCAATGTAACGCCAATTTTTAAAAAGAGTTCCAGGGGTGATTCGGGAAATTACAGACCGGTAGGCCAGACATCAGTACCGGGGAAAATGGTAGAAACCATCATAAAGAACAAAATTACACAGCATGTAGATAGTCATGGCCTAATGGGAGACAGCCAACATGGCTTTAGACAAGGAAGATCGTGCCTTACTAATCTGATATGTTTTTTTGAAGGTGTGAATAAATAGGTAGACAAAGGTGAGTCGGTTGATGTAGTGTATCTGGACTTTCAGAAAGCCTTTGACAAGGTCCCTCAGAGACTTTTGGCAAAACTAAAAAGTCATGAGATAGGAGGCAGTGTACTATTGTGGATTGGGAACTGGTTAAAAGATAGAAAGCAGAGGGTAGGGCTAAATGGCCAATTTTCCCAATGGAAAAAGGTGAAATAGTGGAGTACCCCAGGGATCTGTACTGGGTCCACTACTTTTTGACATATTCATAAATGACCTGGAAAAGGGAATAACTAGTGAGGTTATCAAATTTGCAGATGACACAAAACTGTTTAAAGATGTTAAAACCCAAGAGGACTGTGGAAAACTGCAGGAGGATCTGGATAAATTGGAAGACTGGGCATCCAAATGGCAGATGAAATTGAATGTGGACAAGTGCAAAAGTTATGCACCTAGGAAAGAACAACCCACACTATGGTTACACGATGCAAGTTTCCACATTGGGAACCACCACCCAGGAAAAAGATTTAGGAGTCATCATGGATAACATGTTAAAACCCTCCGCCCAGTGTGCAGCAGCGGCGGTCAAGAAAACAAATAGAATGCTAGGTATCATAAGGAAAGGAATGGAAAATAAAACAAAGGATATTATAATGCCTCTGTATCGTTCCATGGTATGACCGCACCTTGAATATTGTGTGCAATTCTGGTCGCCGTATCTTAAAAAGGATATAGCGTTATTAGAAAAGGTTCGAAGAGCCACCAAAACAGTAAAGGGGATGGAAGGCTACTCCTATGAAGAGAGACTACAAAGGTTAGGGCTCTTCAACCTGGAAAAGAGACGGCTGAGGGGAGATATGATAGAGGTCTATAAATTAATGAATGGAGTGGAACGGGTAAACGTAGATCGATTGTTTACGCTATCAGAATATAGAAAGACTAGGGGACATGTAATGAAGCTACAGGGTAAACTATTTAAGACAAATAAGAGAAAATATTTTTCACTCAACGTGTAATCAAACTCTGGAATTTGTTACCGGAGGATGTAGTAAGAGCTGTTAGTGTAGCTGGGTTTAAAAAAGGTTTGGACACGTTCCTGGAGGAAAGGTCCATAAACCATTATTAAAAAGGGACCCAGGATATCAATGCTTGACCCAATACAAGCACTGTGGAACCTGTGTCTTTTGGGGATACTGCTAGGTACTGTCAGACGGCTGCCTGGGTGAGAATCTTCACAGTCTTGGCAAGTGCATATATCTATATGATTTGCAAGGGATTGTGGGCAATGTAGTTCATTCACACCAGACACAGCTGCTGACAATAATTTAGTTGTGCTCAAGTGTTAAAGCCAATAAGATATTTATGGGGTTATTTCTCCCAACACAGATATGCTTGGTAGCACATAAATCAGGTTACTTGCTTCCAGTGTTTAACTTGGAAGAACAAAATCAAAATCAGGAAAACAACATTTTTAACTTATCTGGCAATCAAAAGCAAAAGAAATAAGACCTGGTTGATAACAAACTGGTCTTTTTCTGTAGGCTTAGCTAATATCCTCTTAGCAAGCATCGAACAACAAACCAAAAGCTACAAAGAGAAAAAAACTGTTCTTTTCAGGTTAACTTCTTATATCTTCCCACATAGATTCAGAAGTGATTCTCTCCTAGCTCACAAGCAATTAGGTAAGGCTCAATTGCTAGCAGTTATCCAGCTGAAACCCCTTAGCTGGCTTGCTTTCTACTGTGTGGGTCAAATCCTGCTTCAGGAGCTTTTCTGAGTAGATTAAAGAACAAGTTTGTATTTCTTTGTGATGGTTGCTGTACTTTATAACAGAAAAAGTTACCAAAGGAGTTTAGACAGAGAGCAGTCCATGTAAACAGAATATTCATCTGCTATTATTCCCCCTTCTTCAACAAGCATGGGTTCAATATCATGGATTGGCACAGATGAATCTCTCAATGGAGCACTTTCAGGAGAATACTTGTTTCCCTGCTGTCTTTCAAGGTTATAGCTAGGGCATAGATCAGTGTTCATACCTGAGCTTCCATTGCTGTTAGAGTTCCTCTCTATATAGCCTGGCCAGTGTGTAGTCCAGTTCTTATGTCCAGCCTTCCAATCCAGATCCCTGGACACTGGATCTCTCTTCACATACCTTCTGGCACAGGTCCTAGGGTCCCTTCCACGTGTAGCCGTCTCTCTCACAGGTACCGTCTGGAGATTCCTAGCTCTGCAGCACCATTCCTCTGGCTTTCCCCAGTCCAATGGTGTATGCTGGCCCTTGGAATGCCTCCCAGTATACCTACTGTTCTGGACTCTTCTAGACCTCTTAAAGGCTTTTCTCCTCTTTCTTCCAAAGGGTTTCTTTCCCTCTCTGTCTGTCCGGTTTGGCTTCTGCTTCTGATGATCCTCCTGATGATGAAGATGATCAAGCTCAAGCTGATTCTCAGGATAAGGAGGATGATTCTCTGTAGAATAAACTCTACCCTTATTCTGCCTAGATGAGTGCTCCTCCCTAACACAGCGCAGCTGTGCTGAATCAGGCCCTGCCCTTTGAGATGAGTGCTTAGGGATTACCTCATAGCCCTCCTGATTGAACACACGTTTCCCCACTTCAGCTCCTCTAATGGCTGTTGGAAACCTGGTGCATTCTGGGACTGGTAGTCTTTTATGGGAAAATTCTGTTTTCTTATTTCTACCAGAACTGACAGGTTGCTTGTTCAGAGTCACTTCACCTTTCCTATAGCTCCTTCCTGAGCTATGATAAGCTTCCTTATCACAGTACGTATGACCTAGATTGGCCACTGTTGGAAACAGGATACTGGGCTTGATGGACCTTGGTCTGACCCAGTATGGCATATCTTATGTTCTTATGTTAAGCTTTGTGACATCGCTGGTATACAGCCACGCACCCCTAGATGGAAGCTTCCGTATAACTATGGCAAGGAAAAGAACTCCACAACGAAGGAACACAAAGAGAACTAGACTGTACAGTTGTCCAAGAAACGAACAGTAAGAACAACCAGAACGAAGCTCCATCACCGAACAGCTACCAACTGTGAAGTGTCCGGATGCGAGCATGCACAAGGAGAAGCTGACTGTTGCTGCCAAGTGTCGTCATAATTCTTGAAGGCGGTGAAAGGCTGAGAACAGACCAGGGCGTGTCCTGGACTGGTCTAGCAGGATTCCAGGAAAGGAAATTAATGGCAAGTCAAATTTCACCTTTCCAATCGTTAATAGTTAATAAAGCAACTGTACATAGTTCCCCTGTTCTATCCCAAGTTATCCATCCTGTTATAATGTAAGCCTATGGCTGTTCGTCTGTGGCAATATTTCTGTTAATTGTAAACCGCACTGATACGAAAAAGCGCGGTATAGAAGAACTGTAAATAAATAAATAAATAAATCATCCCGCTAGACCAGTCCAGACCAATGGGAAGTACCAAAGCTACCTCACTGTGGCTCCGAAATGAGCTACTTCCCTGGCTTGGAGATCCAAGTGATAATGACGTGCAAAGGTAGAGAGATGACCATGTCGCTGCCTTGCAGATATTGAACAGAGGGACTCGTGACTTTTCGGTCCTGGAGGTGGCCTGAGAGCCTGAGTGGAATGAGCCTGAAGCCCAATAGGTACAGGCTTATTCTGGAGGACATAAGCTAATTCAATGGCTTGTTTGATCCAGCATACTATCGTCACTTTAGAAGCGGCCGCCCCCTTTCAGGGACCGGCGAAAAGTACAAACAGGTGGTCAGAAAGACAAAACCGATTGGTGACCTTAAGATAACGATGCAAGACCTGGCTAACATCGAGAAGATGCAGAGTCCGCTGAGGACCCAATTCTGGAAGAAGGCTGGAAGAGCCAGAGACTGATTAAGATGAGTCAGACAAAACCTTAGGCAAAAAAGCCAGTGCTGTACTAGAGTGACCCCCTCCACCGAAAAGTAGAGGAAGGGATTGCAGCAAGATAAGGCTTGGAGTTCCAAGATTCGTCGAGTGGATGTGACTGCCACGAGAAACGCTGTCTTAAGCATGAGATTCTTCAGGGAAGAAGAACAAAGCGTCTCAAAAGAGGCCTTAGTGAAAGAGCGGAGGACTAGAGGAAAGTTCCAGTTAGGTACTACCAGGCGAACTGGCGGTCGAACACCACACAGAAACCGGGCGGTGTCCGTATGAGATGCGAGGGAACGGCCTTGAACTGGACCCCTAAAACAGGTTAAGGCAGAGACCTGAACTTTCAGGGAGATAAGGGACAGACCCCTATCAAACCCATTGCAGAAAGGAAAGAACAACAGGTACCCCCCACTTTACACGGGGAAACATCCGGGCACACCACAAAGAGAAGAGATGCCAAAATCAGGCATATGCCCTTGAGGTTGAGGGTCCTCTTGCTTTAAGTAAGGTGGCCACCACCTGCGGCGAATAACCAGCTGGGGCAGTAGGGCCCAGGAGGCAAGACCTACACATGCTGCCGCTTGCAGGGCTAAGGTAGATGAGAAGGAAGTTTTTAGAAGACCTTCAACTCTTGTCGATCTGGTCTTTAAGAGCAGTTGAACCTTCGACCAGGATGGTAGTATGCTTAGTAACAGCCTTAACAGCATCCACCCTGAGAAAATGCAGCCATTTATCAAGGTCCTCCAGGGACCAGACTTAAACCGGTCTAAGAGACGAGCAGATCGCAAGGATACGTCTGGGCTGTCCCATTCCATGGTAACTATCTGCTGTAGCTCAGTAGGGAAGGGAAAAGCTTTGGAAGGATTTGTAATACCCACGATGATGGGATCCATTTGGAGTCTTCACCAGTTCAGAAGGGGCTGAATCCTCGGAGAGGTGAAAGGCCTCAGTAACCTGGGCAATCCTTTCAGAACAGCTGGATGCCTGTGTCATCTTGAGACTCCTGATCTTCAGTTTTCTCTTCTGGGGGCGAAAGTTCACCTTCCTCTTTATCAGACTCGGACTGACAAGACAAATCATCCGAGTGGCATTCCTCATCTTCTCTGACAGGGTGCAAATCCCATGGGAGAGAGAGGAGGCTTTACGGAGCTGGCCAGCAGTAAGAGGAGCAGACACAACCATGGCGCTGAGCCTTGCGTGCTTTTTCTGAGGTGATGAAGGGGCCCTGGCAAGGGACCTTCCTGCCAAGCCTCCCAGGCCAGCAAGAGGGAATGGGCAGATGGCGCACAGTGTAGCCATAAATTGTTGATCCGAGGGCCTGTCCTCAGACTGCTGTGCAGGAAAACGCTGAGGCAGCAAAGAGCTGGGCAGTGGTCCAAATCTATGTTCAGGGAGGAGAATTGGAGGAAGAGAATCCGAAGGGACCTGGGAAGGAGCTGGCTCAGGGGTTGACAGTGCAGAAGCTGGTAGAAACATGGCATTGGAAGGGCCTCCAGGATCATCCCTACATTCGGCATAGAGGCTACTGAGAAGGGTCCTGAATTTCCTTCCACAAGCAAAGCAACATTGCAATGAGGGCATAGCTAGAAGATCCAAAATCACCCAACAAGGCACAGAAGCAGGAGAAACACTAGAGAAAAAAAACCCACAATGCTTCAAAATGGCCACCGTGCTGAAGAGAAGACATGCCTCGAGATGGCCGCTGCACTGCAGAGATTTGGCGGGAGGCACGCAAAGTACCGCCAATTCAGGCCTACCCTGCACCACTGACAGAAGGGGCTTCTAGTGTCCTGCTGAAACCCCAAAATCGCTGGGACAAGAAAATGCAGCGAAAGCAGAAGCTGCAAAGATATTGCCAATACTGCCGAGGAATGCAGAAGAGTGAAGAGAAGCAGGCGGCAAAAATTGTGGCCCTAAGAGGAATGTGGCTGAAGTGACAGAGAAGCAGGGCCAAAGGACCTACTGCAAGACAGCACGCGGTAACATACAATGCTCCATAGCCCTCTCAACCGGGCAATACCACATCACTACCCTACCCTATCTGGGTAAGAAGAACCATTCTAACCCGTATCACTCTGCAACTAGCCTCCCACACCACCCGCGACGCTCACACTTGCTGTATGTGGCCCTCAATCAGACAATCCCAAAAAAGCCCCACCTAAAACTCAACTCTCCCTCAAATGCGCCCTTATAAACTCACGCTCTATTCGCAAGAAATGGCCAGTGATCCCTGACCTGATAGCTGTACATAACCTGGATCTCCTCATGGTGACTGAATCCTGGCTCAAGGATACTGACACAGCTCTCATAAACCAACTAATCCCTTCCAACTTTTCCATCCACACCTGCCACAGGTCCAACCGGAAAGGCGGTGGAGTTTTTATCCTTTCAAAAACAGATCTAGAATTTCGACTACTCACATCCAAGTGCTCTATCCACGCGGACATAATCACCATTGCCAATAAGGACATCACCATAAACCTCATTTACAGATCCCCCTCTTCTCCACCTGAGGTCATCTCTACCTTTATTGACTTAGCCTGCAACCCAGCCGACCCACGCAGTTCCAATTGGCTGCTCGGAGACTTCAACTTACCCTCCCTGCAATCCAACCAAGCAGATGCCTTCCTAGAAGCCATGCAAACACTCGGTTTTGATCAACTTGTGAACACCTCCACCCACAATAAGGGAAACCTACTGGACCTAATTTTCGCTCCCCATGCTGCCATCAGCCAGAACTCCAACCTCAACATTACTATCACCCCCATCCCTTGGTCAGATCATAAATTAATCTTGTTCCAGATACCCACTCTTCATTCTAAATACCCACCTAACGACTCCAGTACAGAGCCCAAAATTACCTCTCACTTCAAACCACTGGATAAAGAAGAATTCATTAAGCATGCCTTACCTACACTCAAATCAATGTCTTCTGACCTCGACGAAGCTATCACCAACTGGAACGTCACACTAAAGTCTTCTGCACAACTACCAGCCTCAGTCAAAAGCAATAAGAACAAACAAAACAAAAGACAGCCATCGCCATGGTTCACAACAGATCTTCGGTCATCTCTCCTCTCCCTCAGGAAACGTGAAAGGAAATGGAGAAGATCCCGCTCTGAATCTGACAAAGTAACATACCTGAACTACCTTAAACTCCACCGTGAAACTATATATCTCAGAATGAGTGAATACCATGCCAATCTTCTCCTCCGCTCACTAAATAAACCTAGAGACCTTTTCAACATAGCAAAATCCCTAATTAAGGAACCATCACCTACTCAACTTGTTCCTATTTCCCCCCAGTCTTACGCTGACTACCTTCAATCCAAGACCTCCTTAACTGATACAGCCTCAGTTACCGCGTTCTCCCATTCTCACACATCACTCCCTTCTATCACAATGTTTGCCACACCATCCGAGAAAAACATCCAAGATCTCATCACCTCCATCAACACCTCTACAGCCCCAAGCGACCCCTGCCCAGCATACTGGGTCAGAACTTTGCGTGCTGAACTGAGTCCAATCCTAATCAACATCATTGGGCTATCCTTTGCAACAGGCTCGTTCCCCTCATTCCTCAAACAAACCTCTATAAGACTACTCCTGAAGAATACTAGACTCGACCCGCTAAAGTCTGACTCCTACTGCCCAATCTCGAGCATACCTCTATTAGCCAAAATAATAGAGAAGGTTGTTCAGAGACAGATACAACATCACATCGATGTAGCTTCACTGCTCGATCCCTGTCAACATGGCTTCAGGGAATCACAAGGTGTAGAAACCCTCCTTACCACCCTAACCAACGCTTTGAACAGAGGTCTGGATAGGCTGAAAACGGCTTCGCCCTAATATTCCTAGATATTTCCGCTGCCTTCGACTCCGTTAATCACAATCAACTCCTCACTCGCCTCCTGGAGAAGGGAATCCGCGGCCTCGCCTGGGAATGGTGTAGGTCTTACCTATCAGAGCGCTGGCAGCACGTCAGAGTTGGTTCCACCACATCCGCACCTTTCCACCAACATCAAGGTGTCCCGCAAGGCTCTTCTTTATCTGCGCTGCTGTTCAATGTATACATGCAGCCTATATGTGACATCATACGCACCTTCGATATCTCCACGCTAATCTATGCTGATGACGTCCTGCTGTTTACACCATTTAAAGTCAAACAACCAGACTTCACCAACCTTATCCACTGCTTCAACGCCATCACGGACTGGTTATTATCTCAAAACCTCCGCATAAACTTCAAGACGACTGAAGTTCTGTTCATATCAAGAAACAAAGAATTCTCCCCCCCATCCTCCCTAAGAGTAAGAGATGCGGAACTCCCTAGTAAACCCTCTATTCGCTACCTAGGGATTACACTGGATCAGCATTTTGACTTTACGGACCACCACCAGATCCGTCTACAATAAAATCAGAACGCTAAGGCACCTCAGGCCCATGTTACCTCATAATAACTTCCGAACCATTTTCCAGGCCCTCACACTACCTCACTTTGATTATGCAAACGTCGTCTTATATGGGCTCCCCAAGAACATCCTTAATCCGCTGCAACTCACTATGAATGCAGCTGCACGGGTGCTCTGTGGTCTAGCAAGATCAGACCATATCACCCCCATTCTCATGGAACTCCACTGGCTACAAATTCATTGCAGGTTAACCTACAAAATCCTTCTCATCACTTTCAAGATCATTAACAGCCTTGCCCCCACGTCTCTCGTTGAGCTCATCTCCCTCACTCCGAAAAACAGAATGAGAAGAACAACTGACAACACCCTGATCATCCCCAAAGAGTCCATCAAGTGTACCCAGACAACCAAGAAAAGGACCTTCGCCTTCTATGCACCAAAATGCTGGAATGACCTCCCACCTGAAATAAGAGCAATTAAAGACCTCACTCAATTTCGCAAGGCAATCAAGCACCACATTTTCCTTCTCCACTTTGCACAAGCATCCAATCCGCTTCCGATCATCCACACTCCAAAACTCACAAACTCTCGATCTCCACTCTCAATTTCCACATAAGCAATTTTGCCACAAGTTCTCCGCTGTTTTGCCTTAGCCCTTCTTAAGAATACTAAATAATCTAAAATGTTTTGTACAGATGTATATAGTTTACCCTGTTGTTCCAAGTTCAAATCTCCTTGTCCTAACCACTAGACCACTCCTGAGGGTGGAGTGGTCTAGTGGTTAGGACAAGGTACTTCAGGCCGGAGGGCCAGGGTTCAAGTCCCACCTGGGGACAGAAATCTCAGGCCGGAGGGACTGGGATTTCTAGTCCTATAGGCACTCCTTGTGGTCTTGGGCAAAATCCACTTAACCCTCCATTGCCCATGTTCCCTGTAAGTATTAGCATATGCGTCTCATATCCCCTCGTGTTAAATGTATCCCCCAATTGACCACTTTGACCCAGTGAAAAGCGGGATATAAATACAGCTAAATAAATAAATAAATAAAATAAATAATGTAAGCACACAATTGTCCTCTGAATGTGCAATCTTTGTTATATGTAAACCGCACTGAAAACAAATAGCGCGGTATATAAAAGATGTTAAATAAATAAATAAATAAAATCAGAAGGTAGCTGCTGAGATGAATGAGCCGGGTCAACAGCTGGTTGGTGCTGGAGCTTCGCCCCTGCGTGTACTGTTTTTTTTTTTTGTTTTTTTTTAAGTCAAAGGCTTGTGAGGAGTCCTAACTGCAGGATGCCAAGCTAGAGGGAAGCTCAAGCGGCAGGCTGCACTGTACCTCATGTACAGGAGCTCTGACGTCGAAAGGAAGGCTGTCTTGCTGAATTGGGAGGCTGCACTGCACCTCGTGTGCAGGAGCACCACCAAAGAGGTGCTCAATTGAACCTCTTGATCAGGAGCTCTCAAGACCTGCAGTGTGATCAAGTTTAAGAATTTTTTCAAGTCCCATAGTAGGAGGATGTCCACCATCTGCTGAGACAGAGAAAATACTGAAGCTTCCCTCTAGGAGTGCGTGGCTGTATAACCAGCGATGTCGTCACAAAGCTTCTGTGATTTTCTCTGTCTCACCAATCTGCTGACAGGGGAGCACTACCCACTGGTCTGGACTGGTATAGCAGGATAATTGGGAATTTGGCTTTACATTCCATATTCCACAATGGTCCATGTACTACTTTCACAAGGGCATGGAATCTCGAGAATATGTTAGTCTTTCTCCATTCTTTCACACCTGCCGGTTCTTTAATTTTTCTCTATTTGCTTTTCTCCGTCTGATCACCGAGCCTACAGGCTTACAAAAAACGCCGCGCGTGCGTATTGGATTTTAAACCCGCTGTCGGCCCTGCTCGCCCGTGACATGATGGCGGAGGAGGGGTGTGATAAGGAAGCTTATCATAGCTCAGGAAGGAGCTATAGAAAAGGTGAAGTGTCTCTGAACAAGCAACCTGTCAGTGCTGGTAGAAATGAGAAAACAGAATTTTGCCATAAAAGACTACCAGTCCCAGAATGCACCAGGTTTCCAAGAGCCATTAGAGGAGCTGAAGTAGGGAAACGTGTGTTCAATCAGGAGGGCTATGAGGTAATCCCTAAGCACTCATCTCAAAGGGCAGGGCCTGATTCAGCACAGCTGCGCTGTGTTAGGGAGGATCACTCATCTAAGCAGAATAAGAGTAGAGTTTATTCTACAGATGACCAGCTTCATGATCACCTTGGATATCCAGAGAATTGTCCTCAGTATCCTGAGAATCAGCTTGAGTTTGATCATCAGTTTCATCTGAAGGATCAGCAGAAGCAGAAGCCAAACCGGACGGATAGAGAAGGAAAGAAACCCTCTGGAAGGAAGAGGAGAAAAGCCTTTGAGAGGTCTAGAAGAGTCCAAGGCAGTACGTATACTGGGAGGTATTCCAAGGGCCAGCATAGACCATTGGACTGGGGAAAGCCAGAGGAATGGTGCTGCAGAACAAGGAATCACCAGAGGCTACCTGTGAGGGAGACGGCTGCACGTGGAAGGGACTCTAAGACCTATGCCAGAAGGTATGTGAAGAGAGATCCAGTGTCCAGGGATCAGGACTGGAAGGCTGGACATAAGAACTGGACTACATACTGGCCAGGCTATATAGAGAGGAACTATAGCAACAATGGAAGCTCAGGTATGAACACTGATCTATGCCCTAGCTATAACCTTGAAAGACAGCAGGGAAATAAGTGTTCTCCTGAAAGTGCTCCATTAAAAGATTCATCTGTGCCAATTCATGATAGTGACCCTATGCTTGTTGATGAAGGGGAAATAATAGCAGATCAAGATATTGTTTATATGGACTGCTCTCTATCCAAACTCCGTTGGTAACTTTCTGTGATAAAGCACAGCAGCCATCACAAAGAAATTATAAATTTGTTCTTTATTCCACTAAGAAAAGCTCCTGAAGCAGGATTTGAATCACACAGTAGAAAGCCAGCCTGCTAAAGGGTTTCAGCTGGATAACTGATAGCAATTGAGCTGCACCTAATTGCTTGTGAGCTACGAGAGAATTACTTCTGGATCTGTGTGGAAAGTAATCAGAAGTTAACCTTACAAGAACAGTTTATTTCTTTCTTTGTGGCTTTTCGTTTGTTAAAGATATGCTAAGAAAACATTAGCTAATTGCCTGACAAGTTTGAAGGTTGTTTTCCTGATTTTGATTTTTGACTTTGTTTTACCAAGTTAAACACTACAAGCAAGTAACCTAATTTATGTGCTACCAAGCATATCTGTGCTGGGAGAAATAACCCCATAAATAAAGAAGTATCTTATTGGCTTTAACACTTGTGCACAACTAAATTATTGTCAGCAGCTGTGTCTGGTGTGAATGAACTACATTACCCACAATACCTTGCAAAAATCATATAAATATATGCATTGTCAAGACTGTGAAGATTCTCACCCAGGCAGCCGTCTGACAGGGGCCAACAGCGGGTTTAAAATCCAATACGCACGCGCGGCGTTTTTTGTAAGCCTGTAGGCTCGGTGATCAGACGGAGAAAAGCAAATAGAGAAAAATTAAAGAACCGGCAGGTGTGAAAGAATGGAGAAAGACTAACAATTTAGAATTAGAATGTAATGCAACTGAAAGCAGGGTAGGTGGTTTTTCCTTCTACGAGAAACATGTGGAGTTTATGAATTCGGTATATATTTTTTGTAAGAAGTGTGTACATATTGTGAGCACAATTTTATCTGTGTTACAGTGCTTTCTATGCAACCCCCTGAAGAAACTGAAATTCGGTGAAACGCTTACACAGCGCAGAAGGTGGCATTGGGGAAGATACTGAAAGTTAAGCACAGCTTTAAGTTTTACTGATCTTAAGCGACAGATTTAGCAATTCAAATACATGACATATAAGAAAGAGGTCATTGATGCGAATTAAGGCGTGTTCAAAAAGTACAAAACAAAGTCTGAATATTTTAAACGCCTAATGAGTTTGAGACCTGCAAGTTGCTTGGATTAGAGAGATATATATCTACATATAAGAAAAAGTTATTAGAGACAAGATTGTCTATGTGATATTTCATACAGTACACTTCAATGAATGATAGAGTGATTGATTGATTAATTTGACAAGTATACGACTCTGAATAATTGACCCTTGTGGAATTTGTAAGGCATTTCCTGTTCATGACAAACCTCATTACCCTGTTCTTTGTACATTTCCTGGTCATGCTGTAATGTAAACCGCTTTGAATATAATATAAGGCGATATAAAACACTCATTAAATAAATAAAAATAAATACTATACTCTCCCCCTTAACGTGGAGTTTTTATCTGTAACAGCAGTGGTTCTTCGTGACCCTGAAGCAGTTATGATGTTGATTCTTACCTTCATTGAATGAACCATTTTCTTGGTGAAACGATACGGATATAAAATGTTGTGAATTTTCACTGCCAGCCTTTGTGCTTGACTACTGCTTACATCCACAGCAACCTTCAGAAACAGCAAGAATGTAAAGGATAATTAAAGGATACCTCAGATGACTCCAATGCAGTTTCCAAATTCTAGTCTAGGATTGTTAAATGCTTAACTCCTTTATCTAGGTGAGGCTGCCTATGTGAACTTACCTCAGAATGGCGAGCAAAGACAGGATTCTCCCACGCTAATAACGACGACTGGAGAGAACCACCAGCAGCTTCATCATCTGTAACAAAAAGGGACAGCAGGGAAAGGAATACTGAAAGGCGGCTGAAGTTTGCCTTTCCACCCTAAAACAACTTTCTCCCAATCCCCATTGTCATTCTTCAGTAAGACAGAGAAACCTTTTGATTTGAGTCTGCTCCTGTGCACATCTGAACGACTACAGCATACGACTGTTGAACACAAAAGGTAGCTTTATTAGGAAATATTTACTGAAAACTGATCACTTACAATCTCAGTCTTATACAGAGAGCAAGAACATTGGCAAGCCAACATAAATAGATCAACATCATAGAATAGACAAGGAACCAACCTATGCAGTCCTGGAAGATGCTGCTGCTCCTGAAGGGACTAAAACTGCACTTCTCAGTGTAACTGGGAAAGGAAAGGGGGGGGGGGGAGAGAGACAGGAGGAATATTGCATTCGGCAACCTAGGCATAGGTCAAAAAATACAAAGCATACACAAATGAGGGGGAAGAACAACAAAGATAAATTTAAATGGTTTCACAAATAGTTAGAATAGTGCCTATGGCCTTCATTAATTCATTAGCAATCCTATAGATGCGCTCCTAAGAGGGATTGATAATCATAAACAGGCCTTCATTCTACTTTTTATTGATATATCAGCTGCGTTCGATAGCGTACACCACACAATAATGCTCAATAACTTGAAACAAATAGGCTTAAACTCCACAGTACATAATTGGTTCTCATCCTACCTAAATAACAGAACGCAAAACGTAAGAATTGGGAACCAAAACTCAACCACATATAAACAAGAAATTGGATTACCACAAGGATCAGCGCTGTCAGCCCTGCTTTTCAATATTTACATAAAACCAGTCTGCAACATTTTCAAAAAATTTGGAGTAAAATATCACCTATACGCAGATGATATTATGATGTATATTCCATTTACGATACCCAACCTACCACTTCAACTCCTATCGGACTGCTATAATGAAATTACAACCTGGCTAAAAGCACAAAACCTCCACATAAATCACACTAAAACTGAAGTTCTAATCGTGACCAAGAACAAATCCTATATCCCCCCAACACACATAAGACTTCAAAACCAAGAAATTAAAATAAAAGAGGAAATAAGATATCTAGGCGTTATATTAGATACACACCTTACGCTGGAAACACACATTAGCAACACCATAAAGAAAATTTATTTCAAACTCAAAACCCTCAAACAACTTCGTCCTCTAGTATTTACACAAGACTTTATCAACATAATTCAGGCCACCATAACTCCACATTTTGACTTTGCCAATCTAATTCTAATAGGCATATCAAAACAAAACATCAAACGAATGCAATTAGCTCAAAACGCAGCGGCCAGAATTATATTGAAAATTAACTCACTCCAACACATATCACCAATACTAGCCTCCCTCCATTGGCTACCAATTCAAAGTAGAATAATCTACAAAACAATAATAACTTCATTCAAAGCCTTATATGATATGGCCCCGACTACGCTATGCAACCTAATACACAAAGAACCATCTAAGCCTACACACAGAAAAGGACAATTAAACAAATTAAAGATTCCAAGAGAGTATACAAGAGCCCATAAATCAACGAACAACAGAGCCTTTTCTCACATAGCCCCAACTATCTGGAATTCCCTCCCAGAGGAGCTACGAACACTAACAGAGATCATGGAACTCCGCAAAAAACTGAAAACTTATCTGTTCACCAAACACTAACATAGATAACCAATCACCTACTTTAGACAAAGGCTAAACGGGTATCTGTCTGCCTCAACCAAAATCCCTTCAACCCTCACACATAGCACACATTCTTGATGATCCCACATCTTTTGTCTTCTCACTTCCATGTATATATATATACATATATATTTGAATATAGTTTATGCTGTTCTGTATTATTTCACATTGTCTAGACCAGGGCCGGATTTACCTTGAGTGAGGCCCTACGCCAACAAAAATTGTGGGCCCCCAGCAGGGGTGGTCCAAGGGGGGTGCGGGGCCTCATTTGCATAAGGGGCCTCATTTGCATAAATATTTGCATAATGTTACCATATACTAATTTTTAGTAAACGTGCCTCTTAATGAGTGTATGGATAAAGAAAGACTAAAAGATTTCTACATTACTATAATCCAGTGCCAACTGCCAGACACATTAGGAACTACTACAAACACTGCCCATTTAGAACCCATAGCAAACCCGCCGTATCCTAACAGCACAACCAGGACTCACAAAGCACCATACTCTACCAATCAAAAGGCAACACTGCAAATATTAAACCAATACATTTCAGAGAACAATACATGACCTACTGGGGAAAGAGAACAAGTGGCAATGTCAAATAGGAATTATATAAACAGAACACCTCAGCTCAGTTACACATGCAGAACGTAGACCATCACCAAACAAGTAATCACAATTTAGAAACAGGAAGACAATAATTAAACTGGGAATCCCAAAAGCCAAACTTGGAATGTACAACACTGTAGAAATAAAACTATACATTAATTTGCTCTTGTACTAAACAAAGCGCAGACGTTAATGATGCACATTTACCAGAGCTGACATATTCCAATTAATAAATTCAAAATAAAGAGATATTTTCTACCTTTTGTGCATTTTTTTTCAGCTGCAATTGCTCCAGCCACTTTCTTCTGGTTTCTTCGTGTCTTCTGCTAACTCTCCATCGTCTGCTGTCCATCTGTCCTTTCTTCTCTCTTCTAGTTTTTTTCCATTCTCTCTCTACATCTGCTTTAACATACTAATCTTTCTCCTTTTGCTCTTTCCTCATTCCTATTTCATCCACTCAAATTTTACCCCTCCATCCTCAATCCCCACTTACTCTCCCAATACCCGGCCAATTGTAGATTTTTTTATCCCTCCCACACAAAATATTTTTCCCCTCTCCATTTTACTCTCCCCGCCCCCTCCCATTCTAATCCTCCCCCAACATCAGCTCCCTTCTAGTTCCAGCCCCACCCAGCATCCATTCCCTTCTAGTCCCTGCATCAGCCCATTTCCAGTCCTAGCAACCCCCCAACCCAATACCAGTCCTAGCCCCCCTCATCAACCCACTTGCAGTCCTAACCCCATCAACCCATTTCCAGTCAGCCCCCCATAGCCCATTGCCAGTCCTAACCCCCCCATCAGCCCACAGCCCATTACCAGTCCTAACCCCTCCCCATCAGCCCATTTCCTGTCCTAGCCCCCCCCCCATAGCCCCATATGACTACCGAAAGAACCACGTTTCCTCCACGGAGCATGCTCAGAAACACCAGCTGGCCGAAATCCCCTTCATTCTCGTCCAGAAATGTCCTAAGGCTGGAAACAACCGGAATGGTGGGATGTTGCTCTGCAGGACACCAGTGAACATTATCTAGTGCTCAGTAACTGTCCATCTCTCTCTCTTCCCCCACCCCTCAAGCTCTCTTATTTGTGGCACACTTCGGTTCGTTCAATCCTCATGGCATCAGTCTTTTTCCTTTTATATCATTTTCCTCCTTTTCTTTCTTCTGCACCTGTACATTTCTCCCTTACAGCATCATCTCTTCAAACTCTTTACAATCACAACTGCCTTTCATCTCTTTTCTCTTACTTTTTTTCTTTATTATCTTTCACCCTTCAGTTCTCCCTCTAACACCACTTGATCCTCTCAGCTTACTTTGCATGTTATGTGTGTATCAAGTTTATATCTAGGTTGCTTCTCTATTCATCTCCTACTTTCTGCCTCCTTGCTTCCAAAATGCAATGCAATGTGTGCCTTTGAGTCAGTCCTGACTCCTGGCGACCCAGAAACTCCTGGTTTTCTTGGCAGTGTCACCAGAAGTAGATTGCCAGGCCTTTCTTCCAGGGCAATGGAGGGTTAAGTGACTTGCCCAAGGCCACAAGGAGTGCTAGTGGGAATCAAACCCTGGTTGCTTGGTTACCAAGCCAGTGCTCTAACCACTAGGCTACTCCTCCACTCCAGCAAACATATACTGCCCTGATTATATATTTCTTTACTCCTAAATTCTCTCAGGTACAGCAATTTAATACAGAAATCATTTAGTTTAAATAGTAAGACAAACATATCAATAACCATCACCTATAAGATCTTTAATATCCTCCCTTAAATGAAGGGACCAGGGAAATAATCATTTTATACCTTATCCGTAGAAAACGTTAAGTGCATCAGCAGCCACGGTTCTCAAGGTCTAGCCATCATAAGTCACACAACAGTAGACCAGAAATAAAGTCAAAATATGAGATGAAGAAAGCCTGAACTACCACAACACACTTCAGTTAAAGAAAACTGACTAACAAATGAGCCCTAGTAGGCGTTTCGTTGTCATGGAGACATCTCACCCAGGAATAGTTACCCCAATGTTATGAATTTTTCCAGCCAGTTTCACTGGGAATCAAGCCAAGTTGGGAGAACTTGTGGGAAAAATTCCACGAAGCTTGAAGATCGGCTTCCGCCGCCCTGAGCATTTTCACCTTCCCAGGACCGCGCGGCTCGCAAAATTGAAGGAGGCCGCACCGGGACTCGCCGGCCCGTTCCTACAATCCGGGAAGAGTCGCGCCTCGAGTGCCGGCTGGAACAGGCGACCACCACAGGACTCTCATCTTTCCGCGACCGTAGGAAGTCCCTCAGGACTTACCCCAGACGACCGAAAAAATGGAAAAAAATCAGCACTCGCCCGTCCATTGCACACAGAAACCCGCCGGGAGATGAACTGACGGGAGGCAAGAGCGCGACTCCCTCAGACAGCCGCCTAATATAGAACCCCTAACTGCTACATTTTGACTCTGTGACAGAAGAGAACGGGGTTGGAGCAGCTTGTGTAGGTACTACTTCTTTGCTCTGCAGTATCCGCTCCAGTCAGAAGCAGTGGCTCTTTTCCAGGGTATTTCCAGCTTTGAGAGGCGCGAAGAGAGAGTGTCTCCCTCGCGCCTCTCAAAGCCGGCACGGAGGGAGGGAGGAACGGACGGACGGCTTTAGCCGGGCAGAGGGGGCCCCGCGGGAACAGTCCATGCTGCCGCGGCGGCAGCCAGCGTTTTGGTTTTTTTTTAATTTTAAGAAGGCTATTTTTGTGGGCCCTTGTCAGCTGTGGGCCCTACGCCACGGCGTAGTTGGCGTATAGGTAAATCCGGCCCTGGTCTAGACTATAATATGATGTTCCCTGAACATATGTTCTGTTATATTATGACGTTCTATGTAAAACAAACTTGCTTTGTTAATTGTTGTTCACTGTGAACCGCAACTGAACTTTGGAAGATGCGGTATATAAATGTGTATAAAATAAATAAATAAATTAGCTTCAGATTTAATAGTGAGCTACTGTCAGCACAGAGTGGAGCTTATTTTGCTCTGTATTCAAGCAGGGGGATGCAGGCACACTCAAAGGTGCTGTCGCCGCCGACAGCACCAGCTCTCCCTTAGCTCAGAGAAGTTGTTTGGACGTCTGAGCACCTGTGTGCCTTCCTGCCACTACGCTGCTCCGTGTTCCCTTCAGTCTCGTTCCACTGTGGCAGCCAGCCAGCAGCGTCTCTCCTTTTCTCTGTTGCTGTCAGGGTTTTTCTTCTTTGCTTTTACTTATTTCTTTGTTTTCTTTTTAACCGTGGGGTTACTGCAAAAACTACTAACTAATGTTCTGCTTTATTGTGCCTGTATTGTTACCTGCCTGCTGCTATTTGCGTTTTGTCTTGTATTTTAGGACTCTGTAGTTCCTCTGTGTGTCCCAGAGCCCTCCCGACGCCCGGAAGTGACGCAACTGCGCCCCGTGGTCGCGACCTTCCCTGGTAATCAGTCATCTACTTAAGCAAGCTGTCTGCGGCGTTCCGCACCGCGGGCGTGCGACCAAGGAGCGCGACCAAGGAGCAGGTCCTGCTCCTTGGTCGAGCTCCTTGGGGCGAGCGAGGGGCGCAGGCTGGGGTTTCTGTGCCTATGATGTCTTGGTCCTTTTTAGAGGGGTTGTTTAACGTGACCCGCTGTTCCTTCTGTCGGGGCAAGCCTCGACCCCCTCAGTGTCTCACATCTTCGCTTTGGGTGTTTATTTGCTGTTTTATCTTTCTCTCTATGGCAACTATCCCTGTCTTTTGGGGCCAGCGTTGTCTTTATCTCCTGTCCCCTCGGGCTCCCTCTCTCGTTGTCTCTGTAATTTGATTCCATGTCACTCTACCATGCCCCCGTCGGAATTTTCCCCTTCCTCCCTAGGACATGTTGTGGCTGCCTGCAATCTTACACTTAATCTAGCCTTACTGAACTGCCGTTCCCTTCGGTCAAAGTCTCTACTGGTTCATGATCTTATCTCTCAACATTCGCTTGATCTCTGTTTTCTCACGGAGACCTGGTTGAAGGATGGTGACGGGCCTGTTCTGTCTAGCTCTCTTCCTCCCGGTTACTCAGCACTCTCGGCTTCTCAAAGGGGTAGAGGCGGGGGTGGGGTGGGGTGGCCTCTATCGCTATTGAGGAGATTTCTTCTCCCTCGGCCTCTCTCTCCGAATCTCTCTTTCTACGTCTTAATTCATCCCCCCCACTTTATTTTCTACTTATCTATCTCCCTCCTTCCCCTTCCACTACACGCTGGGATTCAACATTACAAGTGCTCTCAGATATGGCACTGCAGTTTTCCAATCTCATAGTTCTTGGTGATTTCAATGTCCATGTGGATCACCCTTCCAGATCAAAAGACCGTGACTTTCTGAACCTTCTGTCTGACACTTCTCTGCGGCAGCATGTCTTTGGTCCCACCCATGTAGCAGGCCACACTCTAGATTTGGTTCTTTCACCCCCCACGTCGTTGCCCACAATTTCACCTCCCACTCTGGTGGCTGTTCCATGGTCCGATCATTTCTGTGTACTTTTTTCAGTATCCTCCTCCTCATCTGCGTTCACCCTGGCCTCTGCACCCTCTTCCCCCCTCCCTTTGCGTCGTCGCTGTACTTCTGATGCCCTTCAGGCTTTTCCCTCTGCCTCTGTGCTCTTTCCGCCGGATTTTGCTTCACGCTCCCTTGAATGTCAGACCTCTCTTTGGAATTCACTGCTCACTAGTGCGCTCGATGAGGTGGCGCCTCTTCGTTCCGTTCCTAGGCAACGTTCTGTTAAGCACTCACAGTGGTACCACCCTTCGCTACGCCTGCAGCGGACTCAACTCCGCCAGGTACAGCGTCACTGGACTAGCCGCCCCTCTCCCGACTTGTTACTGCGTTTTCGCCAGTTATCTACTGCATATCGGGTGGCGGTCCAGGCAGCAAAGCGTGCTTTCTACTCTGCGCAGATCTCAGAAGCTGCCCATTCCTCCAAACAGCTCTTTGCTATCCTTCGAGAGATTTCCTCTACTAGTTCCCGCGGTGGTCCAACATCCCGGCTGCCAGACCCTCAACTTCTGGCTACCTTTTTTTCAGACAAGATACATAAGCTGCAAGCCTCTTTTTCGACACCTTCTCCTCCCTTACCTCTATCCCCTCTGCCCGATTCCTCCTCCGGGGGGTCTCCCACTCTGTTCACTGATCTTTTGCCGTCCCCTCCTTCTTCGCCTAACCAGGCTCTTGCTCATACCTGGACCACTTTTCAGTTGGTCACATCCGCGGAGGTTCTACAGTTGTTGAAATCTCGTAAAACAACTTGTGTGCTGGACCCCATCCCGTCTCTCTGGTTATCTGAACCTTCTCTGCAACTTGTTCCAATTCTTACTACTATTATCAATTCTAGTTTATCCTCTGGCCTTTTCCCGTCTTTGTGGAAATCAGCTGCCGTTCTTCCCCTTCTGAAACAGCCCACCTTAGAGCCTTCTGTTTTGTCCAACTGGCGGCCAGTTTCCAATCTTCCGTTCTTGGCGAAACTTTTAGAGCGCTTTGTTTTTGAGCAATTGAACTCACATGTTGAGGCTACACATATTCTTCTCCCCCGTCAAGCAGGTTTCCGTCATGGGCACAGCACTGAAACTGTTCTTTTGGCACTTCTTAATGAAATTCACGTTGCTCACGATCGTGGTGATCTTACTCTTCTCGTTTCTCTGGATCTTTCTGCGGCTTTCGATCTGATTGATCACCGGACGCTTCTTTCTCGTCTTTTCGATATTAGGTTGCGGGGTTCTGTTTTTCAATGGTTCCGTTCTTTTCTCACTGCTCGCTCGTTCACTGTACACTCGGGTAAGCACTCTTCTTCCTCCCTTCCTCTTTTCTGTGGTGTTCCGCAAGGTTCTGTTCTATCACCTCTATTATTTAATATTTTTCTTGCTCCGTTGCCTCTTTCTATTCAGCAGTTTTCAGTGTCTCCGTACATCTATGCGGATGACATTATTCTCCTGTACCATGTCTCCCCCCTCACTTTGGATATTACCCCACTTAATGACTGTCTGTCTGTCTCACATTGCTTCTTGGCTCTCGCAGAACTTTCTTCACTTAAACCCCTCAAAATCCACGGCTATGTGGGTATCTCTTAGCGGTTCCTGTCCTACGGTCTCTCCTATGATTGATTCAGTTTCTATTCCTCTTGTCTCTTCTTTCCGTTACCTGGGGGTTATACTTGACTCCACGCTTTCTTTTCACGAGCACATTTCTTCACTCACTCGGCGGTCCTTTGTGACCCTTCGGCAGATTCGGGCTACTCGTTCTCTCTTTTTCCCTTGATTCTCTGGTCACTTTGGTTTTGGCTCTGGTGGTTAGCAGGCTTGATTATTGTAATGTTTTTCTAGCCAACCTCCCTAAATATCAGCTTCAACGATTACAATCTATTCAAAATACTGCAGCTCGCCTTATCACCTTTTCCCGGCCGTTCGACCACATCACTCCCCTCCTTCTCCGTTTGCACTGGCTTCCACTTCATTTTCGCTACCAATATAAGTTTCTGATTCTGATTCACCGTGCTCTTCATACTGGTCATCCTTTGTATCTTGCGGATCTGGTTTTTCTTCACACTCCTTACCGTCAACTCCGGTCTCTTCACGCTAACCGTTTATCACTGCCTTCTCCGTCACAAGCCCGGTTAGAGCAGACTCGTCATTCCGCCTTTTTCTTTCTCGGTCCATTCCTCTGGAATTCTCTACCACCCTCCCTCAGATTAGAATCTTCCTATCCTCAATTCAAGTCACTACTCAAAACACATCTGTTCACTCAGGCTTTCGACCTTCCTGCCGGTTCCCCTCCCTGACCATAAAGTTGTCTCCCCATTGTTGTGTGTCTGTTGGTGTTGTTCCACCTCTGTGTTTTTAGTTTTAGCTTTTATGTTAAATTTTATCTGGTTAGTTATTTGCTTTTATTGCTTTGTGCTTTGCTTTTACTTTCCTTTCATTTTATGGCGTTCTTTTCTATGATTTGCAGTGTAGACCTTTTTATTGTACACCGCTCTATGCTTCGGCAGTAGCGGTTGATCAAATGTTTTAATAAAGATAAAGATAACAGGGCAGTTTCTAGGTGGCTCCTTGCCACTGCGTTTATTCAGGCCAGTCAGCCCTTTCTGCCTCAGCCAGCAAGAGTTGTTGACAGAAAAAAAAATAAAAATGCATTTGAAACATCAGAAAGAAGCCAACCATTCAGTCTCATTCCTGTCACTGGACTGTCTCCTCCTGAGAATTGTTGTACTGCAACTGAATTGAACGGAACACTGCCCATCTTCTTATGGCAGCTCCAGCTTCAGATCCTGCCCCTGTCCCATCGGGCCCAGACAAGGCACAAAAGGGAAAAGATGAGGCTGTTGTGCGGCTACAGGTAGACCTCTTACCGGCGCAGGCTTCTAAGACGATGATCCAGAGCCTCGCACAGCAGGCCAGAGGCCCTACACTATCTCCACCTAACCCGGCCTCCACAGAACTGTCTCCAAGGCCGGAGCATCAGGTAGGTGCCAAGCATAGCTCTAAGCCAGGGGTCTCCAAATCCAGTCCTGGAGGACCACAAACCAGTCAGCTTTTCAGGATGTCCCTAATGAATATGCATGAGATAACTGCATGCACTGTCCCCATTGTATTCAAATTTCCCTCGTGCATATTCATTAGAGATATCTTGAAATTCTGGCTATTTTTCAGCCCTCCAGGACTGGATTTGAAGATCCCTGCTTTAAGTCAAAGCATTACCACAAAGATGACTCTGTCAGTGAAAAAAAGCTCCAAGGGCAAGCGGAAGTCCGAAAGACTTCTCTCAAAGTTCCTCTCATGGGTCCAAAAAAAGCAAAGCTAGCATATGGACCCTATACCAACTTTTTCTTCTCCAGTTCCTCTGGTAACAGATAAGTCTCTCTCTACGACCCCCTGTTGCAACTGTTATGCCACTTGTTCCAGGACACTGCAGTCCTCCTGTTGACCAACCGCCTACTACAGAAGTTCCTTCCTGCCAGCCTCCACCTGTTTCTTCACAGGAACCCCCTTCCCTCATGGTCTGAGGAGCTCCTGTAACCTTGGATGTGGATTCTTACTCCCAAAAGTGGAATTCGGAACCCTCCCTTTTAGGAGAAGTGGAGCTTCCACCTTCCTTGGTGCACCCTCTGGATGAAGACCTTCCTGAGGATTTTTCTTACCCGAAGTTTCTCCAGAAGATTTCTAGAGCACTTGCTCTCAATGACACTCAGACTCCCACCAATAAGAAGGATTTTCAGTCTATTCTGTGGGCCAGCTCCACTCCTAAATAGGCCCTGGCCATTCCAATTCTCCATGTCTTATAGGATCTCCTTCTGTCAAGTCCATGCCAATGCTCGGTGACTCAACCTTAAATACAAGATGCTGCCTGCACCTGGATTCCAGTATCAGCAGATGCCTCTTCAGCTCTCTGAAGCTGTTCTAAAAAAAATAAAATAAAATAAAAGCCTTCAAAATCTTATCTTCAATACATCGACTGGGAAAGACCAGCAGACATTTGATTCAGTTGGTAGGAAAACTTTTCAGAGTGGGATTTAAGTCATGAAGATTCTAGCTTATCAACTCCAACTGCTGCAATACCAACATGAACTTCTTTTGCAGATGCCAGACCACACAGGCAGTTCACCTCTAGAGACGTACTGTTCAAGATGATTTACAGGAGTCCCTGTCCATATCATTAGGGCCACCTACGATGTCTTTAACTCAGTCGCCCAATCCACAGTTACTTCCATCTTTGTCCGTTGAACAGCTTGGCTTCGAGTCTCTGGCCTGCGAGAGGATCTCTATGACTGCCTGGCAGATGCACCCTGCCAAGGTGATAGTCTTCAGTCCTAAAGTTCAGGAGGCTGTCTCAGAGATCAAGGACCATTCCTCTACAGTGCGAGAACCTGCAGCTCAGTCTCAGGAGGCAGGGGCCACCAGTCCACAATACCTTCAGTACTGGAGTGCATACCACTACCAATATTTCCAACAATTTTACCCACGCAGGCATTATCAGCCCTATTCTCATCCTCCACCACAACATCAGCCTGCATCTGTGTATTCTCAGCACCCCAGGCAGGAGGATAGGACACAACCTGCAGCTGCTTCAGTTCAGCTGCCTAAGGTGGCACCCAGCTTTTGACTATCTCACAGTGGGAGGTAGAGTCCAGCACTTCCAGGAGGTCTGGCAGTCCATAACCACAGATCATTGGGTACTTAGCATCATTGCATCGTGTTACAAGCTCAATTTTAAGGTTACTCCTTCACAAAAACTATCTCCACCTTCACATCTACCTCTTCAGAGGAGATTGCAAGCCTGCTCAAAAACTGCAATCAAGCTTGTAATGGAGCAAGAGTGTAACTAGGGACTTTAATCCCGGTGTTTCCTTATACCCAAGGAGACAAGGGGCCTCAGACCGATCCTCGACCTCTGGGACCTCAACCTCTGCATCAAGAAAGATAAATTCAAAATTACTTCTCTAGCCACCATTCTTCCTCTGTTGCAACAGGAGGACTGGCTCGCCTCTCTGGATCTCAAGGATGCCTACAGCCATATTCCAATTCATCCTCATCATTACCGATACCTCTGGTTTCACTTCAAGACAGAACACTATCAGTGGTGTGCCCCAGGGATGTGTCCTTGGTCCAATTCTTTCTAACATCTTTGTTAGTGATATTGCGAAAGGGCTGTCAGATAAGGTTTGCCTCTTTGCAGATACCACCAAAATCTGCAATAGAGTAGACACCCAGGAAGGTATAGATAACATGAAGAGGGATCTAGCTAAGCTTGAAGAATGGTCTAGAGTTTAGCAGCTGAGATTTAATGTTAAAAAATGCAAATATCATGCATTTGGGCTGCAGCAATCCAAGGCAGCAATACAGTATAGGGGATGAAGTACTTTTGTCCACTAAAGAAGAGCAGGACCTAGGCGTGATTGTGTCTAATGATCTTAAAGTAGCTAAACAGGTAGAAAAGGCAACGGCAAAAGCTAGAAGGATGCTTGGGTGCATACGGAGAGGAATGGCTAGCAGAAAAAAGGAGGTGATAATGCCTCTGTATAAGTCTTTGGTGCGACCTCATTTGGAGTATTGTGTGCAATTCTGGTGACTGCACCTTCAAAAGGATATAAAAGAGGTTAGAATTTTGTGCAGAGGGTGGCTATTTAATGGTTAGTGGTCTTCATTATAAAAGCATATGAGGACAGACTTAAGGATCTTAATATGTAAGGAAAGGCGGGATAGAGGTGATATGATTGAGACATTTAAATACCTCCATGGCATAAACGCACACGAGGAGAGCCTCTTTCGATTGAAAGTAAGCTCTGCTACGAAAGGACAGAGGATGATGGTGAAAGGGAATAGACTCAGGAGTAATATGTGGAAATATTTTTTTTACGGATAGAATGGTAGATCCGTGGAATAGTCTCCCAGTGGAGGTGGTAGAGATGAGGACAGTGTCTGAAGTCAAAAAGGCATGGGACAAACACAGAGGATCTCTAAAGGAAAAAAGGGGACTGTCGTAGTGATTGATATGGAAGGGCAGCCTAGTCACTTCACCCTCCATTGCCTTGGAAGAAAGGCCTGGCAATCTACTTCCGGTGACACTGCCAAGAAAACCCAGGAGCTTCTGGGTCGCCAGGAGTCAAGACCGACTCGAAGGCACACACTGCAGATAGAAACATGAAAGCAGAAAAAGACCACATGGTCTATGTTTCTTAATACAGAGTATTACTCTTCAGTCTCTCTTCAACACCAATTTCACAAAATGTCTCGCAGTGGCTACAGTGCCTCTGCATTTATCCTTATTTAGACGATTCACTCATTTCAGGGCCTGATAAAGCCTCAACCCAGCTGTCAGCCAGCAGGACATCCCTACTTCTGTAGCAGCTCGGCTTCATCATCAATTTCCAAAAGTCGGAGTGCGAACCTCGTCAAGTGCTGTACTTCATCGAAGCTCGTCTACACACCACACTGGCTCTGGTTTTTCTGCCACCCGACAGTGTCCATTCTGCACCAGCTCAGTACCCAACTATTCAGTCTGCACAGTGCCTCGACTTGCACCATCCTACGCCTCTTAAGCCACATGGCAGCCTTACTACATGTCGTCCTCTTGGCTCTTCTCTACATGTGGCTGCTCCAGTGGCATCTCAAGCTCAACTGGAATCAGCAGTCTCAATCCCTTCATCATCAGATCCCTCTCTCCAAACCCAACCTCTACATATTATGTCAATCTCTTCGCTGGTGGATACTTCCATCCAGCCTCACCAAAGGATAGCTTTTCCAGGAACAGTCACATCAGCTCACTCTAACAGATGCCTCCCAAATGGGCTGGAGAGCCCATCTTTTGCATCTTATGACTCAAGGACATTGGACCAGCAGAGATGCCCGTCTGCTCATCAACCTCCTGGAGATGCGGACCCAGTGATGGAAGGTGTGGAGAGCATAGTAAACTGCATGCAACACATTGTTGCTGGTGCAGACCGACAATCAGGTCATCATGTTCTACATCAACAAGCAGGGTGGCTCAGGGTCATGAAGCTGTCCACCTATGGCTTTTCACTCAATCCATCGGAGTCTTCCTCTGGGTAGTCTACCTCCCAGGTATCCAGAACTAGTTAGCAGACTCCCTTAGTCGTTGTCTCGACCCACATGAGTGGTCCCTGGATCCCGAAGTCTTAACCTCCATTTTCCAAGCCTGGAGGACTCCAGAGGTGGACTTTTTCACTACAGACAGCAATGCCAAATGCCTTCTGTACTGTTCCCTTCATCCCAGCTCCAACAGATGAGCAACAGACGCCTTCCTCGTCTTTTGGAAGGATCGCCTCTTCTATGCATTTCCACCGTTCCCTCCTCAAATCCGTGCAGACAAGGCAACTTTAATCCTCGCTGCTCCTCAATGGCCGAGACAGATCCAGTATCCACATCTGCTCACTATGGCAAAGCATGACCCATGGCCATTACCACTTCATCCCTTCCTTCTCACACAGCAGGGAGTTTGTCTCCTACATCCCAACCTACAGTCACTAGCTCTAGCTGCTTGGAAGCAATGTTCCCTCTAATTTTCTGTAGGCTGTGTGCGCATAAAATATCAGCTGTGCAGCTTTTGAAGGAAGGTTAAATTTTTGTGTGCCGCATAACGACACTCGGAGTTATAGACTTTAAAATTTGACTACATGTCAGAATACAGTATGTACACCACATTGATTTTAATCAAATTAAATGAAAATAGATGATTACTAAATGAAGTGAGGTATGCTGTCTGCCTGGTGCCAAAATCCAAGATGTTACGGAGAGTTTGCCGAGACTCATCAAGCCCACTGACTATTACCCAATGTTGCTAATCCATGTTGGAACAAATGATACTGCCAGGTATACCTCGGAACGTATCAAAAGTGACTTCATGGCTCTGGGACAGAGGGTGAAGCAGTTAGGGGCACAGGTGGTGTTCTCTTCAATCCTCCCTGTTGAGGGTAAAGGCCAAGGCCAGATGTTGATTGGCACATTCCTGCTGCAGTATCATCTAGAAGTAAGGAGATCCTGGATTCTCTACAGGGAGAACTATTCAGGCAATTGGTAACAGACCCCACACGTGAAGGGGCCATACTGGACTTGGTGCTTACCAATAGTGAAAGTGTTTCTGATGTTGTAGTGGGAGATCATTTTGCATCCAGTGATCACCAGATGGTGTGGTTCAGTATTAGGACTAGGGCTGTTAGAATCCATTCCAAGGTGAGGATCTTAGACTCTAGGAAGACTAACTTTGCGAAGATGGGCCAATACTTCAGGGAGTCGTTAGTGGGATGGGAACAGCTGGGGGATGTAGAAAAACAGTGAGCAAAACTGAAAGGGGGTATTTTAAGGGCAACCAACCTTTTTGTTAAAATGGTAAATAAAGGTAAAAGGAAAAGGAGACCACTATGGTTTTCGAAGGAAGTAGCTGAAAAAATGAAGAAAAAGGGAGGCCTTCATGAAATACAAGAGATCACAGAGAGAGGAAGACAGGCATCTGTATTTGGAAAAACTAAGAGAAGCTAGCAAAGTAGTCAAGAAGGCAAAGATTCAAAAGGAGGAGGAAATAGCCAATGCAATAAAATGGGGGGATAAGACATTTTTCAGATATATTAGTGAGAAGAGGAAGGGCAAAAGTGGTATCGTCAGACTCAAGAGTGTAGGGGGGGGGGGGAATATGTAGAAGCTGATAAGGATAAAGCAGAATTGCTTAACAAATATTTTTGTTCTGTGTTCACAGATGAAGAACCAGGAGCAGGACCTCAGAAAACACCCACAAATAGGAACAGAAGCGAGGAACATCTTGAACGATTTTCAGAAGACTGTGTTCGTGAGAAACTAGCTCAACTTAAAGTAGACAAAGCGATGGGACCGGATGGGATACACCCTAGAATACTGAGGGAACTTGGGGACGTTCTAGCAACTCCACTGACTGACCTTTTCAATGCCTCATTGGAGTCGGGAGTGGTGCCAAAGGACTGGAGAGAGGCTCATGTGGTGCCTTTACACAAAAACGGAATCGGCCTCGGCCCCGAACCCGGGGGCGGCGCTTCCCCCCGTGACTGGAGCGAATCCGCGGCCGCCACAGGGGAAGGGCCAGCGGTCTCTGCTCTGCGTTGCGGGAGGGGACAGGGGCCGATCCCGAGACGTGCAGTGGCCAGGCTTTCAAGGCTGGACAACGACTCCAGGCTGGGCATCGAACCGAGCGAGGAGATCGACTCCCTCCTCGAGGACCCCGGCGGGAGCGACTGTGCCGGTGGTGGAGATCCCGGAGCGCGGATCGGAACCGCGCTGACCGGTGCCGCGAGCATCAAGGGCCCCCGAGGACGGAGCTCGGTGGAGAGGGGGTCATCTGACGCCAGCGCCGATGTCGATCGGCGGGCGCTGCCCGATGCCGGGCCCCCTCTCGAACCCGTCCTACCCAGAGGGAAAGCCTGCCAGGGCATACGGCCCGTCCCCGAGGGGACCCAGGTCACCCGACGAGTCCCTGCGGGGGGGGGGGGGGGAAGTGCCAAGCCCCTGCGGTAGGATCGATGCGATCGAAGACCCCGAGGCCCCTTTTCTGGGCGACACACCCCGAGGTCCCCGGGGAAGGTTGATGCCTTGAGCTCGACGCCCCTGCCGTCGCCGGCGGAGTGGCGCCGCTCGAAACCGGTACCACCCTTGCGCAGGGCTGGGATACCGGCGACCCAGCTCGGGTCGAAGCGAGCGGCTCCAAGGGGAGTGAGGCCAGCAGATCATCCCCGGCGAGGGGTGGAACCATCGACGCCGGCATGCTCGAAGCAGGTACCGCCTCCGCGCATGGCCGGAACGCAGGGCCAGACTGCGTCGAGCCGATCGGCCCCAGAGGTGCCGAGGGCAGCGGCTGGCGATCCCCGGTGGGGAGCGGGTTACTCGACGCCCACGGGTCGGCACCGCCCGAAGCGGATACTACCCCTGTAGGGACGCCATACCGGCGCGAGTCGGTCGGCGCCGAGGACCGCAGCCGCCAATCCCCAGTGAGGAGCGGAACCCTCGACACCGACGTCGAGGGGTCGGTACCGCTCGTAGCGGGTACCACCCCCGCGCATGGCAGTGATGGAGGAACGGCAGGCTGGACCGAGTCGATCGGCCCCAGAGGCGCCGAGGACAGCAGCCGACGATCCTCGGTGAGGAGCGGAACGCTCGACACCGACGCCGATGCCGGGGTCTCAGTACCGCCCGGAGCGGATACCACACCCGAGCATGGCTGGGATGTAGGGAGGTCAGACCCGGTCGAGTCGATCGGCCCCGGAGGCGCCGAGGACACCAGCTGACGATCCCTGGCGAAGAGTGGAACACTTGACGCCGACGCCGATGCCGGGGAATCGGCACCGCTCGAAGCGGGTACCTCCCTCGGGCATGGCTCGGGAATGTTCTGTGAGGAGCAAACCTCAGGAACATCCCGAACCCCGTAAATGCTTTGGAGCCCGAGGACTCCCGCCGGGGTATATTAGCCAAGGGGGACTTGAGGGGTCGGCTGGAGCTGTCGCCATGCCACGCATGAGACTCGCCCCTCAAGACTCGGCTAGTCTTAACAGACTGTTGTGTGGATACCTGATCCTGGAGAGAAGAACAACCCGACGACCGCGCGGCGTTGGGCGCGAAGACGTCGTCGAGGGATATCCGAAAAAGGGAGGGTCTTCTCCCGACACTGTAGCCCGGGGGATCCGGGAAAGAAGGGTCAGGCCCCAAACAGGAGAGGCACCAGGCATTGGAGTCCAATTGGAAAATTAGGTCCCCGCAGCGAGGGCACTTCTGGGGAGAAGAAGGCTCCATGCTGTAAGCCCGGTAGGCCTTGGCGCCCAGAGGGGAGGGTCCCTCCAGGCGACCAAAAATAAATGAAATTTAAATGAAAATTAATTGAAAAGAAAGAAAGAAAGGGGCACGGAGGTGCCACCGTCGGCGGGAAAAAGCCGCGACTACAGAAACAAGAACAAAGGGAAAAAATTTCTGCGATGGCAGGAGGGACGTCCTGCCTGCTCCATGGAAAACGAAAAACTGGGGAGAGGCAGTAGGAAGGGCGGGAAGCCACCGCGCAGGCGTGGGGGATGCTCCCAAAGGCTTTCTGATTGGATGCTGGGGAGCATTCCCGTGCGGGCTCCGTCGGCGACGTCTCCCACGTGTGAAGACTCATTCCTGCTTGTTCCTGGAGATACTACAGACCGGTGAGCCTGACATCAGTATTGGGAAAAATGGTAGAAACCATTTTAAGGAACAAAATTACTGAACATGTCATGGCTTAATAGGAGACAGCCAACACGGCTTTAGCCAAGGAAGGTCTTGTCTTACTAATCTGTTATGTTTTTTTGAAGGTGTGAATAAAAAAGTAGACAAAGATGAGTCATTTGATATAGTGTATCTGGATTTTCAAAAAGTCTTTGACAAGGTCCCTCATGAGAGACTCTTGGTGAAATTAAAAAGTCATGGGATAGGAGGCAGTGTACTATTGTGGATAAGGGAACTGGTTAAAAGATAGCAAGCAGAGGGTAGGTTTAAAATGGCCAATTTTCCCAATGGAGAAAGGTAAATAGTGGAGTACCCCAGGGAACCGTGCTGGGTCTGCTGCTCTAACATTTGTAAATGACCTGGTAATGGGAACAACAAGTGAGGTAATCATATTTGCAGATGACACAAAATTATTCAAAGCTGTTAAAACCCAAGAGAAGTGTGAAAAATTGCAAGAGGAACTTGATAAATTGAAAGACTGGATGTTCAAATGGCAGATGAAATTTAATGTGGACAAGTGCAAAGTTATGCACCTAGGAAAAAGAACAACCCAAACTATGGTTACACAATGCAAGGTTCCACATTAGGAACCACCACCCAGGAAAAAGATTTAGGCGTCATTGTGGATACCATGTTAAAACCCTCGGCACAGTGTGCAGCGGCGGCCAAGAGAGCAAATAGAATGCTAGGTATGATAAGGAAAGGAATGGAAAATAAAACAAAAGATATTATAATGCCTCTATATCGTTCCATGGTGAGACCGCACCTTGAATATTGTGTGCAATTCTGGTCGCCGTATCTTAAAAAGGATATAGCGATTTAGGTTCAGAGAAGAGCCACCAAAATGGTAAAGGGGATGGAAGGATACTCCTATGAAGAAAGGCTAAAAAGGTTAGGGCTCTTTAACCTGGAAAAGAGACGGCTGAGGGGGAGATATGATAGAAGTCTATAAATTAATGAACGGAGTAGAACGGGTAAATGTAGATCGATTGTTTTTGTTATCAGAATATAGAAAGACTAGGGGACATGCAATGAATCTACAGGGTAAACTATTTAAGACTAATAAAAGAAAATATTTTTTCACTCAACGTGTAATCAAACTCTGGAATTTGTTACCGGAGGATGTAGTAAAGGCTGTTAGTGTAGCTGGGTTTAAAAAAGGTTTGGACAAGTTCCTGGAGGAAAGGTCCATAAACCATTATTAAGAAGTGACCGAAGATATCAATGCTTGACCCAGTACAAGCATTGTGGAACTTGTGTCTCTTGGGGAAACTGCTAGGTACATATGACCTAGATTGGCCACTGTTGGAAACAGAATACTGGGCTTGATGGACCTTGGTCTGACCCAGTATGGCATATCTTATGTTCTTATCTCCTCCAGCAGCCTTGGAGACTGAAATACATCATCGCTTTGCTGGCACCAGTATAAGTAGGCAAGGACCGCCCCTTCACATCAGTACCTATTGACAAAGCACACTCAGCAGAGCAACAAATAAGTAGATTAAATAAGAATACATTCAACCCGTCAAACACAAGTTAGTTTTGGTTATAGGTTTTGTCTTGCTTCTTATCTTTGTTTTTGTTTTGTTTTTTGAACAAAATGTACAACCTGAAAATGTAAGCTGGCTAGCTAGCAGCACTATGGAAGAGGACCCCCAAAGGCTCCATTCCGTGCTTCTTGACAACCTACACCAACTAAGGTAACAAACAGACAGGGAGGGATCCGGGACTGGACTAGAGTTCCTTAAGGAACAACAATTAGCAGGTAAGTCTAATTTAACCTTCCTTTTCGTCTCTCTAGTCCAGTCCCAGAACCATAGAGAATGTAACAGAGCAGTGAATATCAACGGGAGGGACCAGCAAGCCCAGCCTGAATCACCGCCGAACCAAAACGAACATCTCCTGACATCACCACATCCAGTCGATAATGCTTCGCAAAGGAATGCAAGGACGACCAAGTCGCCGCCCTACAAATGTCGTCAACCGGAACTAAACTGAATTCCACCCAAGACGCCGCCTGCGCTCGGGTCGAATGAGCCCGAAGACCCTCAGGAACCAATCTACCCTTCAAAAGATATGCTGAAGCGATCGCTTCCTTCAACCAACGAGAAATAGACGCTTTCGCCGCCGCCTCTCCTTTACGCGGCCCACCGAAGGCCACAAACAGCCTGTCTGACTTCCAAAAGGGCGCCGTCCTAGAAAGATACTTCTTCAGAACTCGCCTAGCGTCCAATCGATGCAACTTGCCCCCCGAATGCTCCTTTTGCCGCTCCGAGAACACCGGGAGTGACACGCCGGCACCATACGCAGAACCTCCTTGTGATCGTAAAAAGAGAGATAAGGCTCCTTGCAGGAAAGCGCTTGCAATTCTGAAATCCTCCGCGCAGAACAAATGGCCACCAGAAAAACTGTTTTCAACGTGAGATCTTTCAGAGAGGCCTTGGACAGCGGTTCAAACGGCGCGCTGATCAAGGCCTCCAAAACCAAATTCAAATCCCACGGTGGCAGAGCACAGCGCAGCGGCAGACGCATGAGCAGCAACGCCCGCAAAAATCTCCGAATGTCTCCATGAGTACCTAGCACCTGACCTTGGATCTTACCACGGTAACAAGCGATGGCCGCCAGCTGCACGCGCAAAGAGCTCACCGCAAAACCCTTGTTCACGCCATCCTGCAAAAATGAAAGGATCTGAGACACCAAAGCTCGCAAGGGGTAAACACTGCGCTCCGCGCACCACGCCTCAAAAATGCGCCAAACCCTGATGTACGCTATGGAGGTAGATCGTCTACGCACCTTTAACAAAGTGGAAATGACCGCTGCCGAATATCCCTTCGTCGTCATCAGAGCCCTCTCAAGAGCCATGCCGTAAGCGAGAACCGATCCACCTGGGGCATGCGTAACGAACCCTGACACAAGAAATCATCCCGCTGAGGCAACCTCCACAGCCGGTCCGCCAGGAGCCACACTAAATCCGCGTACCACGGTCGTCTGAGCCAGTCTGGCGCTACCAGAATCACCAGGACGCGATGTCCCTCTATGCGCTGCACCACCCGGCCTATCAGAGCCCACGGCGGGAACACATAGAAAAGACCTCTTTCCGGCCACCGCTGCGCCAGAGCGTCGAGGCCTTCCGACACCCGCTCTCGCCGCCTGCTGAAAAAGCGCGGTACCTGCGCCGACTCGAAGCTCGCCATGAGGTCCATCCAAGGGACCCAACGCCTCACCAACAACGCAAACACGTCTGGGTGGAGAGCCCACTCCCCCGGATCCACCCTGCGGCGACTCAGAAAATCTGCCTCGACATTGTTCACTGGCCACGTGCTGCGCTGACAGACCCGCTAGATGTCGTTCGTCCCAAGCTAAGAGAAGACCGGCCTCTTCCTCCAGCATCACGCTGCCGGTGCCGCCCTGTCGATTTATGTAGGCTACGGTCGTCGCATTGTCTGACAGAACCCGAACTGCCTGCTGACTGAAGCGCTCTTGAAATGCCCGCAGAGCCAAAAACACCGCTCTCATCTCCAACCTGTTGATGGGCCATTCCTTCTCTATCAGCGACCACCGCCCCTGGGCAAACCTGCCCTCGTAATGCGCCCCCTACCCCAGAACACTGGCATCTGTGGTCAACAGTCTCCAGGATGGAGTTTCCAAAGGCATGCCCGCAGCCAAGTTCTCTGGTCGCAACCACCAAAGAAGATCCAGCCGCACCTCCGGCGGACAGAGCAATCGTTGGGATAACGCATCTCGCTGATGAGACCAACGCCGAAGAAGCACGCTCTGCAACCGACATATATGCGCCCTGGCCCAGGGCACCACCTCAATCGTGGCTGCCATCGTCCCGAGCAACTGGAGATACTGCCACGCCGTTGGAGCCGCCCTGGACAAAAATCGCCGCACCAGTCGCCTCAGCCCCTGCTCTCTCTGATCTGGCAGAAACACTGCGGCCTGCCCCGTCTCGAACCGCGCTCCCAAGTATTCCAAGGACTACGAGGGAACTAACCGGCTCTTTGCAAAGTTGACCACCCAGCTGAGACTCTCTAGCAGCTTTACGACCCGGGCAGTGGCGTCCATACTCTCTTCCCTTGATTTCGCCCGAATCAACCAATCGTCCAGGTAAGGATGCACGAGCACTCCCTCCTTGCGAAGCGCCGCCGCATGATCTTGGTGAACGTCCGCGGCGCCGTAGCAAGCCCGAAGGGCAACGCTTGAAACTGAAAGTGCCCCATGGGGACCGCAAACCGCAGGAACCTCTGGTGCTCCTGTCGAATCGGGATATGCAGATACGCCTCCGTGAGATCGAGCGACGTTAGGAATTCTCCCGGCCTGACCGCCGCAATGACGGAACGCAGTGTCTCCATCCAAAAGTGAGTGACCCGGAGACACCGATTTACCCTCTTCAAATCTAGAATAGGCCGAAACATTCCTTCCTTCTTTGGCACCACGAAATAGATGGAGTATCGACCGCATCCGCACTGATCCGGCGGAACGGGAACCACCGTGCGGAGCTGCAGCGTGTCTGAGACCACGCGCCGCTTGAGAGGAGCTCTGCAAGGTGACTGGACAAAGGAATCTAACACGGGACGGTGAAGCTCTAGCGCATACCCCTCTCGAATGACCTCTAGAACCCACTGATCTGACGTAATGTGGACCCAGGCTGGGTAAAACTCCCGCAATCACGCCCCCACGGGAACTACCTCCACCTGAGTCCGCCTTCTTTCATTGCAACTTTTTAGCGGAAAGGGACTGGAAGGGGGAAAAACCTCTGCCGGCGCCTCGGAAACCCCGAAACCCCTGGCTTCGAACCGGAAACCTTCCACGCTGGGGCTGGCTAAAACGAAATGATCGAAACCTACGAAAGTCTCGAGGGGTTCCCCGTGGCCCCGCATTAGTCCGTACCTGCTTCGGCTTATCCTCCGGAAGGTGACCCCCCTTAGACTCTCCAAGATCTTTGACCAGCTTCTCCAAATCCTCCCCAAACAGCTTCCCTCGAAATGGTAGCTTGCTGAGGCGAGTCTTAGAAGAACTGTCGGCCGCCCAATTCCGCAACCAGAGATACCTACAAGCCGCTACCACCGAGGCCATACTCTTAGCCAAGCCGCGGATAAGATCATAGTGGATGTCCGCCAAATAAGCGGACCCGGACTCCAAACGCGCTCCATCCTCCATCTGCGAAGCCGCCAGATCCCCCTGCAATCTCTGGGCCCAGCGCAAACAGCCTCTCGCCACCCACGCCCCTGCCACCGAGGCCTGCATTGAGAGAGCGCACACATCAAAAACCTGCTTCAATAGCGTATCTAATTTCCTGTCCTGCATGTCCTTCAACGCTGCCGCCCCTTCCACCGGGATCGTAGTTTTCTTAGTAACCGCCGATACCGCCACATCTAACTTTGGAGAGCGAAACAGTTCCCTATTGGAATCTGACAACGGATAGAGGCGCGCCAAGATCCGGGAACCCTTCAGGGCCGACTCTGGCGAATCCCACTCTTCCTGAATCATACTCCGAAACACTCTATGCAGAGGGAAGACCCGCTGGGACATCCGCACCGCCTGCAACAAGGGATCCTCCAGAGCATCCTCCGGCCCCGCCGTTTCAGAGGGCATATTGAGGGTCTTGAGAGTCTCGGCTATCAAGGCCGGTAGTTCCTCGCGCCGAAAGACTCTGACGACCCTACTCTGCAGTTCCGCATCAGGTAACTCTCCTTCCTCCAACTCCTCACCAGAGTTCCTCCAAATCCGCGTCTTCTGTCACCAGATCGTCCCCCAGGCGCGACGCCGGGTTCTCATCCCCCACCCCCTTGCTAATCTTCGAGGGAGGGATGCCCTCCTCAAGCAGGACCAGGGACCCCTGCCGCTTCTGGCCCTCCGATCCCCGAGACTGCGAGACCATCCCGGGCGGCAGAAGCGCAAAAGCCTGCTGCATGAGGGCAAAGAAATCCGGCGGGATCACCGGAGCCGACCCCAGAAGATTCATCCTTTGCGCACCAGAGGACCCCTCACTTGAGGACAACCCCAGCCCTGGCACCATCGGGTCTAGCGACGGAGGCAGGACATCCCCTGCACTTGATGGACCTGCCTCCGGCGCCACGGCAGTAGCTGTTGCCGTACTCTCCATCACGTAGTCGGTCAAGATTCACGGAGTGAGAGATGCCAAAAATAGAAAAATCACTCCAATATCAACAAACGTGTCTTCTAACTGCGAAAAATAGTGTAGTTTTCTTTAAACAAATAAATCAGGTCTCAGCATATCAAGGCACAGGTGAATAAACAACCATTTTACAGGCCGTCTGCACCAAACATAAGCCCAGTAACATCAATGACCTGATGAGTGGCAACTGGCGTACTCCACACCTCGTATTATACGAATAGAAAATGACAGCACTTAGCTTGTAAATCAGGCAGGAGAATCACAAAAACGCCAGCTGCATCCCAGCTGGCGTTTTTGTGATTCTCCTGCCTGATTTACAAGCTAAGTGCTGTCATTTTCTATTCGTATAATACGAGGTGTGGAGTACGCCAGTTGCCACTCATCAGGTCATTGATGTTACTGGGCTTATGTTTGGTGCAGACGGCCTGTAAAATGGTTGTTTATTCACCTGTGCCTTGATATGCTGAGACCTGATTTATTTGTTTAAAGAAAACTACACTATTTTTCGCAGTTAGAAGACACGTTTGTTGATATTGGAGTGATTTTTCTATTTTTGTACTCTCCATCACTGCAGACTCCAGCGTGCAAGCCCCACACACCCTTGAGTCTGCCAGCAATCTGCGCCTCGCGCCACACAGTGCGGTTTTGCGGGCATACTAACTTCCAAAACACCCATTCTAAAGCCCCCCCCCTACAGGCACTGTACGAAAAGCCCCAGAGCCGGAGCTCCTCCGCCAAGCCAGTCAGGCCCGTGGTTCTGTGCTCGTACTTTTTTTTTATTATTATTATTAAGGCAACTGCCGCCCCCCTCCCCCCCCAGAGAAGAATCTCCTAGTCCACTACCAAAACGAGGGCTAGAAACGGGCAAAAACATTCCCAAAACAAAAAAGTAAAATCTAAAATTAAAAAGAATACCCCCGGGTTACCAACACAAAATGGCCGCTGCCCCAGCCACCCCGACACTACCAAACAAGCCTGCGACCTACCCAAGCGCCTAACGCGCTCACGGCCCCTTGATTTTAATGAAGGACAGCTCCCTCACTCACCGCTCCGTCCTGGCAGAGAGAGAACAATCACCAGCCATGCCGGAGCTCAGCCGAACCGCGGCTTCAGCTCCGACGCCTGGAAACAAGCAGGGCTGACTCGCGCAATCCTGCGGCGCTGCCGGTAAGCCTTCCACCTGCTCCTCACCCTTCGAAGCGGGTTCGGGAGCAGGGAGGCACACAACTTAATCCTGTCAAGTTCTCTGCAGCAATGCTCGTTTACAGCCCCCCTCCCCCCCCCCTCCGTTTCACAGGCCCCGGGGCTTAGAGGAGATGGAGCCAGAGGAAGAACTCTTCAGCGAAAGCCCTGCTCCTGCAACAAACAGCAATGGACAAATTAAACTAAAATATTCTAAAATAATCTAAAATTAAAATTTAAAAGAAAATTTAAACCCAAGCACCCAGAAATTAGAAAAGGGGATGTATCCAATCTAACTCTGCTTATTTGCTTAGACTGAGTCCAGACCCAGGCTCAGAATCTCCTTCAGCTGCTTGGAGACTGAAAGTACTGGTGTGAAGGGGCGATCCTTGCCTACTTATACTGGTGCCAGCAAAGCGATGATGTATTTCAGTCTCCAAGGCTGCTGGAGGAGATTCTAAACTCTATGGTTCCAGGACTGGACTAGAGAGACGAAAAGGAACTGCAGACTACATTCTTTCCACCTTGCTGCACTGTACGGCTGGGAACAGCTTTCTTGAGTCTCCTCCTCCAGCCCTATGCAAATCCAGGCTAAAAGCTCAAATTTTTGAGACTTGTCAAACGCCCTCACCACTCGCCTCTAGTTTTAGAAAGGCGTGGTGATTGGAGGAACCTTCCCCTATCAGCCTTAGCAGCCTACCTCCTTGTGGTGTCTTCTGGGAAATGTAGTACTGCTAAGATGTGTTTGTGCTTCAGGTAGAAGGTTGTAGTTAAGGCCACCGAGGTAAGGCATATAACAGAAAATTTATTTCGCACAAAAAGATTCAAAGTACCAAATACAGGATTATTTCTGTAGGATTTGCTCAAGGTACAGCAGATGGTTGGCAAAGTAAACAAAAGAACCCAAAAATGGCTGTTTAAAGTCTTCTTACTTTCAGAAGCACAGCCTTTGATAGCAAGGCTGCCACTTTCCTTTTAGTCCTTGCTAATTACAGCATAAAGTCCAAACAAGCTTAATCTTTTGTGGCAGTTTGGCTTCTATCAGCCTCAATTCCTTCAAGGCTGCATTTCAGGTACAACAGAACTCAAAACAAGAAGCAAACATTCAGACTGCCATCAAAAACTCTCAAAAGGCTTGCCACATAACAGAGGAGCAAAGAAAACCTCTTCTAGCAGGTAAATTGGCTTCTTGCCGTTTCACAGCTCAAACCACAGGTGGATAAACAAGCATGAATCACAGCTTCCTGCTTATCCTTAAATTTCAGTATACTTCCCTTTTAAAAACATATGGGAATTTACCCCCACATTGCCTGTTTCTTATGGTTACCTTTTCAGGGAGGATAATTCTTTAAGGGCTGGCACTTCCTCAAGACTCTATGTCTAAAGCTTGGCACAGAAAGCAATCCATAAGGATGTCTTCTTCCCCCAACTCTGCCACTGGCTCTCCCAGCTGCATGGGTTCCGACTCACCCACCCGGTCAGACTGCTCAGCTGACAACCTCTCCGGTGCTCTGAGAGCTTCTCCACTTCCTGGCTCCAACCTCTGCTGCCAACCTGTTGCAGGGAATTCAGCCCTCTCAGCTCCTGCTAGCTCGGCTCTTCTGCATGAGTCAGCACCTTCTCTACCTCCTTCTCTTCTCCGGTCTCTGCCTTCTCCTCCCTCTCCTTTCTTCCTCTCTGTATACTCTAGCATAGGCTTACACCTCCAGGGTTCTAGGCCCACCTCCTTCCTTCCCAGGTGTTGGCAATCCCCCTGCCTGCTGGTATTTGAGTAATCAGGGAATTTGTTGAAGTAAGGGTTTTGGACCTCGTGCCCGTAATCTCTCTCTCTTACTCTATTAGACACTGCATGAAACCTGTTCCAGCTGGGGTTTTTCTGGTTTTTAGGTGTGGCTGTGGCTTTCTCACCCTGCACTCTTAAAAGGGGACCCTTTACTAGGGTGAATTCTTTACGTTTCTCACTTCCCCCATACTCAGGATAGATGACCTTGCCACAGACTACTTTTAAAATCCTAACCCCTTATTTCCCTCATCACCAAGTTGTTTTTAATCATTTCCCACAATGAAACTCCTTAACCTTTGTGTGTGTACAGCACTGATTATGTCTAGTAGCACTATAGAAATAAGCAGAAGGAGGAGTAAAGGTAGTAGCAAATCTCTCACATGAATATTAATAATAGATATGCTGATAAAGCACAGTTACTTACCTGTAACAGGTGATCTCTGGGAACAGCAGGAATTAGTCTTCACATATGGGGTACGTCGGTACCGACGGAGCCTGCACTGGAATGCTCCCCAACATCCAATCAGAAAGCTTTTGGGAGCATCCCTCGCGCCTGCGCGCTGACTTCCCGCCTTTCCCACTGCCTCTCCTCAGTTGAGTTTCATAGCTGAGACAGAAGGAGAGAAAGAGGAAAGGGGATAGAGAGATACAACTCCTAGAGGAGGTGGGTGGGTTGTGAAGACTAATTCCTGCTGTTCCCAGAGATCACCTGTTACAGGTAAGTAACTGTGCTATCTCCAGGAACAAGCAGGAATGAGTCTTCACATATGGGGACTCCCTAGCTGTGGGTGCCAGGGGAGATCCCATAAAATGCGTATCCCTGGAACAGGACGGCATTTCCCAAACCTGGATCCCCGGCATCCCCTGAGGGATGGGGGGTAGGAGTTGAATAGAGAAGTACTGTAAAGGAACAGCGAAGCTAAAGACTACAGAAAAAAAAATGAGTCTTTAGAATGTATGTCAAGTATCATTAAAATATTTAATGAACTAGTACAATATAGAGCTTACCTACTGGATTGTAGGAAGTAGAACTGTGATGGAGTGTACTGTAGATGCAGTAGCGGAATCCTCAAGGTAACTTCACAGCAATGAGGATGAAGTTCTAAATCTGGAATGGGCAGGTGACCCAGGTGTCAACTGGGGTAGGAGAAGAACGGCAGGTCTTCAATGGAAAGCTTTATGGGAAAAAGCTGAAAACTCTTTTAGGTACAGAGTTATTAACATTGAGGACTAAAAGAAGAAGACTGACCGATCTGGAGAATTAGCCCAGTTCTGAAGGGAAAAGGGGGTATGGAAAAAAGCCCCTATTCCCAAGGAGAACAGAAGCGTACTCAGAAATACTGAAGATGTACACTGTCTTTCCTAGCTGGTAAGAGATAGGAAGACATTGAAGTTTGATACTTCATAGATAGGGAGATCTATAACAAAAATAGAAGCTGTTGACATCACAGCAGTAATTGTGTGTATAAGCGCTCCCACTTACTGAGCCGTATGAGAATAGGCAAGTGGACTGTCTGGACCCCTTAAGAAGGTAAAAGCTTTATAGCACAGACAGTTAGGGAGATAGTAGGTAATACATAGCGTCCTATGGACATCTCCCAATGGAGATAGATAGATGTACATATATGTCTAGATATGTGTGATATATATATGGGCAAGACTTATGCCCACACAGCTTACAGAAATATGTATGTATAGGACAGGGGTCTCAAACACGCGGCCCGCGGGCCGCATGCGGCCCGCGAGACAACTTTGTGCGGCCCGCGACGGCGGAAAACCAAAAATCCCCCAAAACCCTGGCTTCTGCTGCTGCCGTTGCCGCCGTGGCAGCAGCAGAATCAATTGTTAAATTAAAAAAAAAACTGACTTCTGCTGCTCAAGCAGCTGTCCTGCGGCCCCTTTCCCTCTGCCCGGAGATCCGACTCTGCTCTCAGCGGCGTGCTTTTCAAGCCACGAAGAGAGTATTCCCCTCTCGCGCGGCTTGAAAAACCACGCGAGAGGGGAATACTCTCGTCGCGGCTTGAAAAGCACGCCGCTGAGAGCAGAGTCGGATCTCCGGGCAGAGGGAAAGGGGCCGCAGGACAGCTGCTTGAGCAGCAGAAGTCAGTTTTTTTTTTTAATTTGACAATTGATTCTGCTGCTGCCACGGCGGCAACGGCAGCAGCAGAAGCCAGGGTTTTGGGGGTTTTTTGTTGGCCGGTAATGAGCTATGGAGGGGCTGACTGAACTGGAAGTGGGCTATTGGCAGAGGGGTGAGGGGGGGGGTTATGACTGGTAATGGGCTGGGGGGGGGTTATAACTGGTAATGGGCTATGGTGGGGGCTAGGACTGGAAATGGGCAGATGGGGGTTAGGACTGGAAGTGTGCTATAGGCAGGGGGGGTTATTACTGCTAATGGGCTGGGGGGGTTATAACTAGTAATGGGCTATGGTGGGGGCTAGGACTGGAAATGGGCAGATGGGGGTTAGGACTGGAAGTGGGCTATTGGCAGGGGGGGTTATGACTGGTAATGGGCTGCGGGGGGTTATAACTAGTAATGGGCTATGGTGGGGGCTAGGACTGGAAATGGGCAGATGGGGGTTAGGACTGGAAGTGGGCTATTGGCAGGGGGGGTTATGACTGGTAATGGGCTGGGGGGGTTATAACTAGTACTGGGCTATGGTGGGGGCTAGGACTGGAAATGGGCAGATGGGGGTTAGGACTGGAAGTGGGCTATTGGCAGGGGGGGTTATGACTGGTAATGGGCTATGGTGGGGGCTAGGACTGAAAATGGGGTGATGGGGGATACGACTGCAAGTGGTCTAAGGGGGGGACTAGTACTTGTAATGGGCTATGGGGGGGGTAAGACTGAAAATGGGGTGATGGGGGGGTAAGACTGGAAGTGCGCTATGGGGAGGTTAGGACTGGTTATGGGCTATGGGGGGTCTAGGACTGGTAATGGGCTGGGGGGGTTGCTAGGACTGGAAATGGGCTGAGTGGAAGGGGGGCTAGAACTGCAAATGGCTGATGGGGAGGGGGGCTTGGAATGGAAATGGGCTGTGAGGGGAGGGAGCTAGGATTGGAAATGGGCTGATGGGGGGCTAGGATTGGAAATGGGCTGATGGTGAGGCTAGGATAGGACTGGAAATGGACTGATGCAGGGACTAGAAAGGAGCAGATGCTGGGTGGGGCTGGAACTAGAAGGGAGCTGATGTTGGGGGAGGATTAGAATGGGATGGAGCTGGGAAAGTGAAATGGAGAGGGGAAAAATATTTTGTCTGGAAGAGAAGACAAATCTACAATTGGCCAGGTATTGGGAGAGTAAGTGGGGATTGAGGATGGAGGGGTAAAATTTGAGTGGATGAAATAGGAATGAGGAAAGAGCAAAAGGAGAAAGATTAGTATGTTAAAGCAGATGTAGAGAGAGAGAATGGAAAAAAACTAGAAGAGAGAAGAAAGGACAAATGGACAGCAGACGATGGAGATAGCAGAAGACACGAAGAAACCAGAAGTGGCTGGAGCAATTGCAACTGAAAAAAAATGCACAAAAGGTAGAAAAATATCTCTTTATTTTGAATTTATTAACTGGAATATGTCAGCTCTGGGAAATGTGCATCATTAATGTCTGTGCTTTGGTACAAGAAATTATTTATAGTTTTATTTCTACAGTGCTGAGGTATTCTGTGTAATTCCTATTTGACATTGCTACTTGTTCTCTTTTCCCAGTAGGTCATGTATTGTTCTCTGAAATGTATTGATTTAATATTTGCAGTGTTGCCTTTTGATAGGTAGGGTCTGGTGCTTTGTGAGTCCTGGTAGTGCTGTTATGATACGGGGGGTTTGCTATGGGTTCCAAATGGGCAGTGTTAGTAGTAGTTCCTAATGTGCCTGGCGGTTGGCACTGGATTATAGTAATATAGAAATTTTCTAGTCTTTCTTTATCCATGCACTCATTATGCAACATTATGCAAATATTTATGCAAATGAGGCCCCTTATGCAAATGAGGCCCGTGTCTTATGCGGCCCCCGGGTTACTTTACAAGTCCTCATTCGGCCCTCAAAGCAATTTGAGTTTGAGACCCCTGGTATAGGACATATACATACATGAATATAAGTCTGAGGATACATGCCTGCAACTGAGCCCCACAAAAACATTCACATGGGGAATGTGATGGGAAAAGATTCATCTAATAATAAGGGGGTGAAAACCACCTGAAGATATATAGAGAATCTATTTCTGCGGTGCAGGAATGTAGTTCAGTGAAATAACCAGTATGGTTGCGTGAAAAAACAGAGGATAATAGCAGTCTGGCAAGAGCACGTCAGGAGTACTTTAGGACTCTGACATGTCCAAAGGACAAAAAAACGCATAGACTAAGATACCAGGATGACCCAGCCAAGGGACACAGGGGTATCATGTATACTAAAAGAGTATGCCTTGTCCAAGTGGAGCAGAAAAGCATAATGCCAAGCTGTAAGGAAAAAAGGGGTAGATTCCTGCAAGACTGGGAACTCCTTGGACATTCACACAGAAAAAGCTTGTCTTCTGTATCACAACAGGAGACAAGAGGGTATAAAGAACCCATATAGCCCATGGAATGATTACACAGGTACACTAAAAAAATTTTTTTTAAACTGCCTCTAATGTTTCGATTGATTTTTACGTTTTTTGGTGCGCTGAATCCAAATCTGGTAACCAATTTGCTCCATCACGTACAGATTTTTTGCTACATTGGGTTAGCAGTTTGAGGTGAACGTTTCAGATTGAGTGCGATCGAGATAAAAGTTTCTTGGATGAATTCTTTATACTAATTGTTTAGTAGTTATTCAAATAAGAATAAAGAAAATTGTAACAAGGCAGCACATAAGAATAGAGTAATGTCAACAAAACACACTGTGATGGTAGCAAAATTGTCTGCACTTAAAACAGCCACATACATGTGCACAAACATTGAGCATATAAGAGCGAGGTTAGACACAAAGCAAAGCAAAGAAATGTGCAAAAAATGTTGTACAGGTATGTATGTAAGAATAGAAAACGCAAATCGCACCATTGCAATACATGAAGACAAACACCCGATGGTGTGAAAATAAAATTCTAATAAATGAGATCCGACACTGTGGTAATAACTAGCAAATTTGTATTTCAAAGTTTAGTAAAAACACGATATTTGTCAACACAGTTTAGATTTTAAAGTCATTCTTGGGTCAATCAATCTCCTGGTGGGCTCGTTTCTTCTTCCCCCGAATGCTTCTCTTGGTGCGCTGCTTGGCGTATTTTTCATCTGGGGTTTCCCGCAGCAGCAACCAGCAGAAATCAGCCATCATAGTGGTGTTCCATCTTCCTTGGTACCTTCTTCTCTGCGTCCTTGATGTCCTGGTGAAACCTTTCACCTTGTTCTTCACTGTACGCCCCCAGGTTTTCGGGAAAGTAGTTCACATGGGAGTGCAAGAAATGGACTTTCAGGCTCATGTTACAGCCTTGTTCTTTGAAGGCATTGAGCATCCTGGCAACAATATCCTTATAGTTCTCATCCCGCCTGTTCCCCAAGAATTTGAGAACAACATCCTTGAAGGAATCCCAGGCTTCTTTTTCCTTCTCAGACATCGTTTCAGCGAATGCTCCATCTGAAATGAGTTTCCTTATATCAGGGCCAACAAACACTCCTTCCTTTAGCTTTGCTTCAGAAAGTCGGGGGAACTTTGAGCAAAGGTACCGAAAGCACTCACCATCTTTTGGAAGGGACTTGATGAATTGCTTAATGAGACCCAACTTAATGTGGAGAGGTGGTAATACAATTTTATCACGAGGTACCAAGCTCTCATGAAGAACATTTTTCTCACCGGGTCTCAAATACTCCCGAATTGGCCAGTCTTTTTTCCCCCAGTGTAGGTCGCGGGCCCGGCTATCCCACAAGCAAAGGAAGCAGGGATATTTGGTGAAACCGGATTGCTGCCCTAATAGCATGGATAGAATTTTAAAGTCTCCACAAATCATCCACTTATGCTCATCATAACGAATCTTCTGAAGAATCAGGGCCAAATTCTCGTATTTTTCTTGGAGAATAACAGAGTGAGCAATAGGAACTGAAGCGAATGTGTTGCCATTATGAAGAAGAACACCTTTTATGCTGTCTTTTGACGAATCAATGAACAGCCGCCATTCAGCAGGATCATACTTGAGTTTAAACTTTTCCATCACTCCGTATATATCGTTGCAAAATACCAAATCTTCCTCTTTGCTGAAATACTTCAAAAATTGTGTCTCGCGGTTGCGGTACCAATAAAAAGTTGTTCCTGGTGACAATAGATTTTTCTGTTTAAGCCGAGAACCTAGCAGTTGGGCAGCATCTTTTGGGAGTCCTAAATCCCGGACTAAATCAATCATTCAATTCAGCTTGAGAGAAAAGTTCAGGTTTCGGATCTAGTTCAGTTTCAAACTCAGAAGTACTGGACTCATCGGGAAAAGCTATCTGATGAGTCTCATCATGATCAGAACCGTCCACACAAATATGATCCAAAGATTTTGGTGGTTCAGGCACAGGTACTTCGTTGCTATGAGGCATAGGCCTAATTGCTGAGGGAAGGTTGGGGTAACTTATTACGTTCTTATTTTTTAAGTTGTATCCCTTCACAATGCAAGAGCAAAAATAGCAGTCACTGCTGTGGTCTCTTTGTTCACGCCACATCATAGGTATTCCGAAACGAAATGCTTGTTTTTTACCTTTCATCCATAAGCGTAGATCTTCCTCACATGTCTTGCACACTTTGTGAGGAGCCCACGGTTTGTCTTGATCGCCTAACTTCAAACCGAAATAGGCGAAATATACTTTTTTAATAAATGCAGAAATGTTCCTCTGCCGCTTTTTCACGGTATATTCCCCACAAATAAAACAAAAACTGTCCGGAGAGTTGACGCAACCTCTGGCTCTGTGAGCCATCACAAATACACAGCACTGCAAACTACAACTGTAGTGAACCACTTCGGAATAAAGCTGGATTACGACTGAGCAAACAAAAGGTAATAATGAACTTGCAAGAAACTGAAATTTGACAGGAACGTTCATGTCGCAACCACCGTGTTTGAGCGAGCGAGCGAATGAGGCGAGGCGAACAGGAAAGAACATGCGCCAGCGCGAGTAATGGATTTAGCCCCCCGCCTCCCAATTGTCCTGTTAATGTATAAAATGAATACAAAACACTCTAAAATGTCATGAGGGAGTGTTTCTAGTTAATTAACCATTACAACCTCTATTTTGGGCCAAGAAAATAAACTGCAGTCGGCTAAAAAGAAATTATGTGAACATTCCTTATATGGGTAAGAAATCTAATTTTGCAAGAAAACGTGACATGATGGAACATTTTGGCTATTTTTCCTGGATTCAGCACCCCAAAATCTATAGGAATCAGTTGCAAAACTGGAGGCAGTTTTTTGGTAGTGTACCTGTGTTATATAAGCTTTTTCTACTATATGGAAAAACCCTCAGAGACAAAGTTCAATGCTCTGCAGCAAGGGCCCATAGTAGAAAGCTTCTCTGAAGATTGCAGAGAGCATTGTGCAGGAGAATTATGAGATAAAACTGACTGAAGTCAGGTGTGTTGCCACATCCTAGGAAAGGATATGGCTAGAAGAAGATAACCTGCAGTGAGTAGTATTATGCAAGATAGTTGAAAGTAGCTTGCAATGAGCACTAAAGTAATCACTGGAACTCCTGCATGCACAGCAACTGAACAAAACAGCAGAGGGGATTCTCCTGTATAAAAACAGAGAGAAAACAAAGGAAGCGGAGATATTCCCGTCCCTGTCTGATGAGTTGTTCAGAGCATGCATTGAAGGATAACAAAAAGTCTACACTGGAAAGAAAGAGAAGTGTTTCAGTATGGTACCAACTCAAGCAGGGGAAACCCTGGAAGAGGGGGTTGGAAGGTGACTTACCATATGGTAAGTCAGCTGAAGGAAAAGATGTCCATGTGGGGACAGAAACTATCATGGGATAGATGTAACCTCCCTTCGTAGTAGTAAGAAGGGGAGAATTCTGTAACCCATGGACAAAAGTATCCTAACAGCTTAGCATACTGAAAAAGAAAAAAAAACAGTGTAGAGTTTGAAGAATAAATGTCTGCTAAGAAGAAGCTAACTGTAGATTGCAACATACAGGAACCTATGGTTGCTGGTTATGATTAGACTGGTTAGAGTCTGGAGACTTCAGACTAGGATGAGATGTCCCTTGCTTGGGTACATCTGGAGGATGGGCAGGAGAAGGGGAAACCTTCTTTTCTTAGGGAAAGAAGGTTTGGTAGGACATTTCCTACGTTCCGGGGAAAGAGAAGGCTTAGGATGGTTTCCAGAACCAGGGAAGTCAGTGGAGCAATGAGCAACCTGACGTAAAGCCTCTCTATTGAAGAGATTTTCTCCAGTACAAGGAGAATTACCCAGTGTATGTTGTGCCCATCTGCTCAAGCCTGAAGCTTGCAGCCAGACTTTACGACGTGCTCCAATGGCAATAGCAGAGGATCTGCTAACAGACTCAAAAGAGTCTAGAGAAGCACGAGAAAGAAACCAAGAGATATTCCTGCTATGATTAAGAAGCAACGAATAGTCAGTGGCCTTAGGCTCTGACAAAAAAGGGGACAAAAGAGATAATTTCTCTGTGACCTCCTGAAGTGTCAGACTCATATAAAAAATATATGAGATAATTCTTGAAGCCAGCATAGAAGTTTGGAAGGTTTGACGTCCAAAGGTATCAAGTGCTTTAGATGCACGACCTGGCGGATAAGAAGAATGCTTCTTCTTGCTTCTTACCTTCCTCATTGCTGATTTCACTACAATGGAATGATGTGGAAGTTGGTTTTTTTGAAACCCCGGAGAGGGAGGCACCTGATACAGAACATTAGTGGCTGTAGAAGGCGAAGGAACCTTTAAAGGTGATTCCCACATCCTCAGAAGAAGATCCTGCAAAGAATGATGTAAAGGAAGCATTATATTTTCCTTTTCTGCAGGATCTTGGTTAAGAGTAGAGCCAGGAATAGGAATGGCAAGAAAGGTTGCCATGTCAAGGAGAAATTTCTGAAAAGAAGGATCTCCAATGGGAACTATTCCTGGGTAAGCTGAGGTTGAAGAAGCAGCTTGAGCACCAGAAGACATACTGGACTGGTGCAGAAAAAGAATCCTGCTAGATGGACAGTGATACTGACAGTTCTGATTCGAGGCAGTTAGTACTGCATCGTCAGTGCCCGGTATCGACTCCAAGCTAGGCAAAGAAAGGATTGATGGCACCGATGGAACTGCAGGTATCGACATCGATATCGGTATCGGAGACGGTAATGTCATCGAAGCAGTAATTGGGGGCTGCTGAAGCGGTACCGAGGTAGCCAGAGAGCCTTGGTAAATATCCTCGGTACTGCGTAGTTGGAAATGATATGGATCGGTTCCGAAACGCGTCGGTACCAAGTCATCTAGACTGGATATCGATTCTAGACTTGGCGTCGAAGGGAGCGAGTCTATCGATGCATGTCTAGAAGGTACCGACGTCAGTGGTGGTATCGGCAATGCCGATACAGGAAAATCAATCGGAGTAGTTATCGATCGGTTCCGAAGGTACCGAGGATGTCCGATGACGATTCCTGGTGAAGAGTGGAACACTCGACACCGGCGCCGATGTCGGGGTATCGGTACCCCTCGAAGTCGATACCAACCCCGAGCATGGCAGAGATACAGGAAAGCCAATCTGGGTCGTATCGATCGGCCCCGAAGGTACCGAGGACACCAGATGACGATCCCTGATGAAGAGTGGAACACTCGACACCTTTATCTTTATTTAAAATTTGATAAACCACTTTCCGTAGAAGCGGATACCACCCCCGAGCATGGCTCAGGTATGTTCTGTGAGGGGTGAGCCCCAGGAACAACCTGAAGCCCCGTAAATACTTTGGAGCCCGAAGACTCCCGCCGGGGTTTTATTGCCAATGGGGTCTTGAGGGCAAGGCCGGAGCCGTCATCATGCTTGGCATGAGACTTACCCTTCAAGAATTGGCTAGTCTTAACAGACTGTTTGTGGGTTACCTGATCCTGGAGAGAAGAATAAACCGGTGTCCTCACCTCAGGAGGAAAAACGGCATCGAGGGAAACTCGAAAAAGGGAAGGTCTTCTCCCAATAATACAGCCTGATGGATCAGGGGAAAAAGGGTCAGGACCCAGACAGGTTAGACACCAAGCATTGGAGTCTAAAAAGAAAACTATGTTCCCACAGTGAAGGCACTTCTTAGGGGAAGAAGGCTCCATGTTGGAGAGGCCTGGTAGGCCCAAAACGTTAAGACAAAAACTGAGGAGAAAAAAATATCTCTAATTTTAGAAAAGAAAAGAATAAAGCACCAGCGGTACCGGTATCGGCGGGAAAGATAGCCACGACCACAAGAAAAAAAGGAAATAAGAATTTTAAAGAAAAAAGTTTCTGCGGTGACAGGAGGACGTCCTGTCGGCTCCGCGGAAAAACGAAAACTGAGGAGAGGCAGTGGGAAAGGCGGGAAGTCAGCACGCAGGCGCGAGGGATGCTCCCAAAAGCTTTATGATTGGATGCTGGGGAGCATTCCCGTGCAGGCTCCGTCGGTACCGACGTACCCCATATGTGAAGACTCATTCCTGCTTGTTCCTGGAGATCCAAATTGATAAGGAATACTGCAGGACTAGGCTGAAGACTATTGGGCTAATAGCTGGAGCTTAGAACCAAGTTAAGCCTATTATTGTTGAATCACAATTTTACCTTTTCTGTGTCTAGATTTACTCAGATTAAGAAGTAACTGCAAAATACTTAACATAAGAAATGTCATGCCAAGGCCGATCAGTGGTCCAACGAACCCAACATTCCTTCTTTGACAGTAGCCTGTCTGGGTCTTTGGAAGAAACTGAAGCTGCATTGAGGGCTTATAGGTGGTGTCCACAATTACTCCCAGATATGTTTTCAGCAGCTTGGCTTCTGCACCTGTCATTTTCACAAGGTGAATCCAACACTAAGCTTTGTGTTACTATTTAACACAGTGTACACTTAACACCTACTAATCTGAGCCTACCTCTGTATTTCTGTCTTACTATATCCCTCTCTTCACGAGGTCTAGGAAGAAAGAGCTGGAGAAGCTCACTCCTAAAGGGGTGGCATCTATACTGGAACCCTAAACATATAACAGAGACATAAGGTCAAAATCCTTTTTCAGAACACTAGTGGCATGTACCTGATGCAGTCCAAGAAATCAAAGAACTCTGAAACTTGAATTTTACAGACTACAAGCAAGTTACTAAACTGATTATGTCATTTCTCCAGTGCAGCTTCTTCCAACCTTAGACTTGCACACCCTACTCTTCCCCAGCTGAAATCTTTTCTTATAAAGACAAGATGTCACTATGAGAACTGAAGCAACTATGTGCATAAAGGTTTAGGATGGGCTTCAGAATTACAAAGGTTATAAATAAGAGAATTTTATAGATGCTAGGGTTGAAGCCTTTTTGATTGCAGCTTATTATTACTACTACTGAGCATTTGTATAGCGCTGCAAGGAAATAGAAGCAGAAACTATTAGAGGAAGAACAAGATCGGCTTTCCTAAAGCTGCGAGAGCTAAAGAAAAAGTTCCAGCCTCGAATTGGAATGTTACAAGATGCTCAAGGTTCTATGTTGAATGATGCTGAGAAGATCAAGAAAAGGTGGAAGGAATATACAGAGTTTTTATATGATAAAGATCAAGTGGACCAACAGCCGTTTCAACCTATACCTTATGATCAGGAACCATTGGTGATGAAAGAAGAAGTTGAAGCAGCATTGAAAGCCTTATCAAAGAACAAAGCACCAGGCATTGATGGCATTCCCATAGAAGTATTGCAGCAATCTGATGCAGCTGTTACCGTACTTACAAGGCTCTGCCAAGAAATATGGAAGACAACATCATGGCCAACTGACTGGAAAAGATCTGTGTTTATACCAATACTAAAGAAAGGTGATCCAACTGACTGTGGAAATTATCGCACAATCGCTCTGATCCCACATGCCAGCAAGATTCTACTGAAGATTATTCAAAAGAGACTACAGCCATACCTAGAACAAGAACTACCTGAAGTGCAAGCAGGGTTCAGGAAAGGACAAGGAACGAGAGACATCATTGCGGATGTGAGATGGATCCTTGAAAAGACTAAAGAATACCAAAAGGATATCTATTTGTGCTTTATCGACTATAGCAAGGCTTTTGACTGTGTAAACCATGAGAAACTCTGGGCCACGTTAAGAAGCATGGGTATACCAGAACACCTGATCGTTCTCTTGCGCAATCTGTACATTGATCAAGAAGCAACAGTTCGAACGGAACAAGGAGAAAACAGAATGGTTTAAAATAAGCAAAGGTGTAAGACAAGGCTGCATACTTTCCCCCTACCTGTTTAATTTATATGCAGAACAAATCATCAGAGAAGCAGGACTGTATGAAGACCACAGAGGTGTGAAGATTGGTGGAAGACTCATCAACAACCTTCGCTATGCTGATGATACCACATTACTGGCTGAAAGTGAAGATGATCTGAAACATTTGCTTCTCACAATCAAAGAACATAGTCTCAAAATGGGCCTGCACCTTAATGTAAAGAAGACAAAGATCATGACAACTGGCATAATCAACAGGTTCATCGTTGAAGGAGAAGAAATTGAAATCGTGAACAACTTTAACCTACTTGGATCAACTATCAATAAAGAAGCAACAAGCAGTCAAGAAATCAGACGACGCATTGCTCTTGGCAGAATGGCTATGAAAGACCTAGATACGATTCTCAAGAGCAGAGATGTCTCTCTCCATACAAAGATTCGACTTGTTCAAGCCATGGTATTTTCAATAACATCATATGGATGTGAAAGCTGGACAGTGAAAAAGACAGACAGGAAGAAAATTGATGCCTTTGAATTATGGTGCTGGCGGCGAATACTGTGTATACCATGGACTGCCCGAAGAACAAACCAGTCGGTACTAGAGGAGATCAAACCTAAGCTTTCTTTAGAAGCTCAGATGACAAGACTTCGACTTTCATACTTCGGACACATCATGCGAAGAGAGAGATCATTAGAGAAAGACATCATGCTTGGCAAGATAGAAGGTCAACGCAAAAGAGGAAGGCCAGCAATGAGATGGATCGCTACAATAACAGCAGCTACGGGTACCAGTCTGTCAACAATGAGCCGCCTGACTGAAGACCGAACACAATTTAGGATAGCTATCCAGAGGGTCGCCATGAGTCGACTCCGACTCGACGGCACTTAACAACAACAACAACACAAGACATACACAGTGTTGCACAGACATATAAGAGACAGTCCCTGCTCATCAGAGCTTACAGTCTAGTCAAGACAGACAACACATTAGATGTAGACAGGGATACATATAGGGGGAACGGTAAGGAAACTCAAAGGAGATCATAAAAACATAAGATATGCCATACTGGGTCAGACCAAGGTCCATCAAGCCCAGTATCCTGTTTCCAACAGTGGCCAATCTAGGTCATACGTACCTAGCAGTTTCCCCAAAAGACACAGGTTCCGCAATGCTTGTACTGGGTCAAGCATTGATGTCCTGGGTCCCTTCTTAATAATGGTTTATGGACCTTTCCTCAAGGAACTTGTCCAAACCTTTTTTAAACCCAGCTACACTAACAGCCTTTACTACATCCTCCGGTAACAAATTCCAGAGTTTGATTACACGTTGAGTGAAAAAATATTTTCTTTTATTAGTCCTAAATAGTTTACCCTGTAGCTTCATTGCATGTCCCCTAGTCTTTCTATATTCTGATAACGTAAACAATTGATCTACGTTTACCCGTTCCACTCCATTCATTAATTTATAGACAAGATCCGAAAGTGGCAAAGAGGTGAGTTTTCAGTCTGGATTTGAAAACAGAGAAGACACCTGACGTACAGACTCAGACAGTTCCAGGATTAAAGAGCAGCAAGGTGAAAGGAGCGGTCTGGAGTCAGCAATAGAATAGAAGGGCACAGATAGAAGCGATTTGCCAGAAGAGCGGAGGTCCCAAGTAGGGGTGTAGGGAGAGATGAGAAGAAAGGTAGTGAGGCGCTGCAAAATGAATGCACTTATAGGTCAGCAGGAGAAGTTTGAAATGGATGTGGAAACAGATAGGGAGCCAATGAAGTGACTTGAGAAGACGGGCAATGTGAGCATGACGAGGCTTGCAGAAGATTAGCCGCGCAGCACAGTGTTGAACAGATTGAAGGGGAAAGAGATGACTCAGAGGGAAATCAACAAAGAGCAAGTTACAATAGTCTAGACTGGAGGTAACTAAGGAGTGGATAAGTGTCTTAGCAGTGTGTTGAGAAAGGAATGGGTGGGCGGATTTTGTTGATGTTATAGAGAAAGAAATGGCAGGTCTTAGCTATCAGATGGATGTGTGTAGAGGAGAGAGAGAGAGAGAGAGAGAGAGAGAGAGAGGAGTCAAAGGCGACCAAGTTTGCACGCCGAGGAAACGGAGGAGAGTTATCCACAGAGATTGAGAAAGGAGGAAGGGGAGAGGAGGTTTTAGGGGGAAAAATAAACAGCTCAGTTTTGGCCATGTTCAAATTCAAGCAAAGGTGAAAAATCCAAGCTGCAATGTCAGAAAGGAAGGCAGAATGAAATTATTTTAAATATATGAACTTACAAACTATAGGCCCAATACACAAAAGGAGAAATTAGACCTTACCTGCTAATTGTCTTTCCTTGAGTTCTCTCCGGGCCAGTCCAGAAACCATAGGGGTAAGTCAACCTCTTCCAGCAGCTGAGGACTGTCTAGTCTAGTCTAGTCTAGTCAACACTATTTGTTGCTCAGAGTACTGACCCTGTCTTGCCTTTTATGCTAAGTTATATTCTGATTTGTTTTAAATTACAACTCTTTGCTGCTGCTAGGCTCTGACTTATTATGAAATTTAAACTACAAGCTCTCTGCTGGGTATGAAATGTAACAAGAAAGTTCTCTTCTGTGTTTTAAATTTAAACTTAAACTGCTGCTACTAGGCCCTGACTGATTTAACAAAAAACACTGGGTAAAACAGGGTCAGTACTCTTTGAGCAACAAAGTCTTATAGAGACCTTTACAAAGAGGCCTTCTACCTAGGGGGCAAGAGACCTGTGAAACCTTTCCAATAGATGTTAACACCAGGTGGCAGGTCAAGAGGCCATTTTGAAAGACTCCTTATATCCAAGTAAGGACTGTTAATCACCCAGGAAGTTGGTCACAGCTTACCTCAGCAGCACAGAACAGGGTACTGTATAGCAGCCCTCTTTTAATAAGAGTTCTTTCCCTCCCTCCCTCCCCAACACCCACCCACATCTTGGATAATCGTAGCTTTATAGGTACTTACGTATCTTAAAGGAAAGGAGGGGCTCTCATGTGAAGCTCGTTATCCAAATCAGTCATACACTAAGTACCTGAGATTAATTAAGCTTCAGATGAACAAAGTATATTAAATGTATTAGGTACAGTTTTATAAGTATAAATATCCATAGCAACCCTTAGTAAGTAAAGAACTTAAAGATCTAAACAAAAGCTTAAAACTAAGATGCAGACAGCAATCCAGCAGCGAGATGGGGGCTTTCCAGTCTTTTGCATTGAGTGTCACATGTATGATTTTCTCCCAGTTGGTGAGAGGTCTAACATGTGCACAAGGTGCAAGGAGCTCTTTGCTCTCAGGGAACGAGTCTGTTCTCTAGAGGCTAGAGTAGCAGACTTGGAAGACAGAGGTACATAGACGAGACCTACAGGGATATAGTCCTGAAGTCCCACCTCCAGTCTGGCAGCATCCCTGTTGCCATGGAGGAGAAAGGTCACGTGACAGGAGAGCATCACCCTGATGTGGCAGGAAGTGATCCTGTAACTAGGACCTGTCCTCCAGGTGATGAAAAACCCTCTCGCACCGAGGAGGTTTCTCCAGGGCCATGTACCCATGAGGGAAGGGTTAGGACAGCCGTCATAGTTGGTGATTCGATCATTAGGCATGTAGATAGCTGGGTGGCTGGTGGACGTGAGGATCACCTGGTAACGTACCTGCCTGGTGCGAAGGTACAGGACCTCACGAGCCACCTAGATAAGGTCTTAGATAGTGCTGGGGAGGAGTCTGCTGTCTTGGTACATATCGGTACCAATGACATAGGAAAATGTGGTAGGGAGGTTCTGGAGGCTAAATTTAGGCTTTTAGGTAGGAAGTTGAAATCCAGAACTTCAACGGTAGCATTCTCCGAAATGCTTCTCGTTCCACACGCAGGACCCAAAAGGCAGGCAGAGCTCCGGAGTCTCAATGCGTGGATGAGACAATATTGCAGAAATGAGGGTTTTGGATTTGTTAGGAACTGGGCAACATTCTGGGGGAAAGGAGGGGCTCTTCCAAAGGGATGGGCTTCACCTTAACCAGGATGGAACCAGGCTGCTGGCATTAACCTTTAAAAAGGAGATAGAGCAGCTTTTAAACTAGATAATAGGGGAACACCGACAATCGCCCAAGAGCACATGGTTCGGAAGAATGTATCCTTGAAGGATACTACCAAAAGCAGCGAGGTTCCAAAAAAGAGTAAAGTAGCCCAAATGCCCTCGAGTATGGAGCAGGTAGAGCTTAAAGATCTCAAATTACCCATGCCTATTTAGCCAGATTAATATGAATAAAATACAGTCTCTAGAATGCTTGCATGCAAATGCTAGAAGTCTAAAAAGTAAGATGGGAGAGTTAGAATATATAACACTAAATGAGAGTTTAGATATGAATGGAATGTCAGAGACATGGTGGAAGGAGGACAACCAGTGGGACACTGATACCTGGGTACAAACTATATCACAATGATAGAGCTGATCAAATTGTTGGAGGGGTTGCGCTCTATGTTAGAGAGGGCAATGAGTCAGAAAGGATTAAAGTTTTGCAGAAAACAAAATTTGCTGCAGAACCTCTATGGATTGAAATTCCATGTAAAAAGGGTAAGACGATGGCAGTGGGGGTGTACTATCGAGCGCCTGGCCAGAATGAATAAATGGATGATGAAATGCTCAAAGAAATCAAGGAAGCTAACAAAAGTCACAGCACCGTAATAATAATGGGTGATTTCAATTACCCCGGTATTGACTGGGTCAGTGTCACAGCAGGACATGCTAGGGAGATAAAGTTCCTAGATGAAATAAATGACTGCTTCTTGGAGCAGCTGGTTCATGAACTGACCAGAGGGGAAGCCATATTGGACCTAGTCCTTAGTAGAACACCAGATCTAGTGCAAGAGATAAGGGTGTTGGGGCCACTTGGCAATAGTGATCATAGCATGATTGTATTTGATTTAATTAGTGGAGGAGGGATAGTAAGGAAATCCACAGTACTACCTTTTAACTTTCGAAAGGGAGACTATGATAAAATGAGGAAAATAGTTAAGGAAAAACTAAAAGGAGCAGTTGCAAAGGTTAAAGACTTACATCAAGCTTGGGTGTTGTTGAAAAATACCATCTTGGAAGCCCAGACCAGCTGTATTCCACGCTTTAAGAAAAGTGGAAGGAAGTCCAAAAAACTGCCAGCTTGGTTTAAAGGTGAGGTCAGAGAGGCTGCTGCCAAAAAAGCAGCTTTCAGGAAATGGAAAAAAAGAGCCAAATGATGAAACCTGGAAACAGCACAAGCACTGGCAAGTCAAATGCAAGGCACTGATAAGGCAGGCAAAGGAAGAATTTGAGAAGAAGCTTGCTGCAGAAACAAAAACGCGAAATAAAGACTTTTTCAAGTACATTCGTAGCAAAAAACCTGTGAGAAAGTCAGTTGGTCCATTAGATGATGGGGTTAAAGGGGCACTAAGAGGTGACAAGGCAATAGCAGAGAGACTGAATGAATTATTTGCTTCGGTCTTTACTGAAGAAGATGAAGGGTTGTTACCAATGACTGAAGTGGTATTTAAAGGTGCGCAAGTATTGAAGGAAATATCGATCAGGAAGATGTATTACAACTATCAGATAAACTGAAGAGTAGCAAATCACCTGGGCCGGATGGTATACATCCAAGGGTGTTGAAAGAACTGAAATGTGAGATTGCAGACCTGCTATTAGTAATCTTTGAATTTTCATTAAAATCATCTGTAATACCTAAGACTGGAGTATCGCCAATGTAACGGCTATTTTTAAAAAGGGTTCCAGGGGTGATCTGGGAAACTACAGACCGGTGAGTCTGAAGTCAGTACCGGGAAAAATGGTAAAACCATCATAAAGAACAAAATTACTCAGCATGTAGATAGTCATGACCTAATGGGAGACAGCCAACATGGCTTTAGACAAGGAAGATCTTGTCTTACTAATCTGTTATGTTTTTTTTGAAGGTGTGAATAAACAGGTAGACAAAGGTAAGTCGGTTGATATAGTGTATCTGGACTTTCAGAAAGCCTTTGACAAAGTACCTCATCGGAAAACAAAATATATTATAATGCCTCTATATCGTTCCATGGTGAGACCGCACCTTGAATATTGTGTGCAATTCTGGTCACTGTATCTTAAAAAGGATATAGCGTTATTAGAAAAGGTTCAGAGAAGAGCCACCAAAATGGTAAAGGGGATGGAAGGATACTCCTATGAAGAAAGGCTAAAAAGGTTAGGTCTCTTTAACCTGGAAAAGAGACGGCTAAGGGGAGATATGATAGAAGTCTATAAATTAATGAATGGAGTGGAACGGGTAAACGTAGATCGACTGTTTACGTTATCAGAATATAGAAAGACTACGGGACATGCAATGAAGCTACAGGGTAAACTATTTAAGACTAATAAAAGAAAATATTTTTTCACTCAATGTGTAATCAAACTCTGGAATTTGTTACCGGAGGATGTAGTAAAGGCTGTTAGTGTAGCTGGGTTTAAAAAAGGTTTGGACAAGTTCCTGGAGGAAAGGTCCATAAACCATTATTAAGAAGGGACCCAGAATATCAATGCTTGACCCAGTATAAGCATTGTGGAACCTGTGTCTTTTGGGGAAACTGCTAGGTACGTATGACCTAGATTGGCCACTGTTGGAAACAGGATACTGGGCTTGATGGACCTTGGTCTGACCCAGTCTGGCATATCTTATGTTCTTATGTAAGTGCTCTCCTCTGTGGACCAGATCCCCTGCGTTACGTGAGCCATACAATGAGCCCCCCAGCCTGAGAGACTCGCGTCTGTGGTGAGCAACACCCACTCCGGCTGCTCCAGCAGCACTCCAGCTCGAAGATGCCCGGGATCTAACAACCACTGCAGACTGTTGCTCACGACCTCCGGGCACACAAGCCTCTGGGATAGAGGATGATGCTGTGGAGACCATCTGGACAGCAACGCCCACTGCAGTGGATACATATGAGCTCTGGCCCACGGAACCAGATCCAAGGCCGTTGCCATGGACCCCAGCAGTTGCAAGTATCTCCACGCTGTTGGCGCCTGAAGGCGTAAGAATGCCCGAAGTTGAGCCCAAATCTTTTGCACTCTGACCTCGGGTAGGAACACTGATCCTATCTCCATATCGAACAACGCCCCGAAATATGTCAGATGCCTCACCGGTTGCAACTGACTCTTGGCCCAGTTTATCACCCAACCGAGCTGTTCCAGGAACTGGACTACACGACCGGTCATCATGATCAACTCCACCAGAGATCCTGCCCGAATCAACCAATCGTCCAGGTAGGGATTCACCTGAATTCCTTCCTTCCGCAACGCTGCTGCAACCACTATCATCATCTTTGTGAAAGTGTGCAGAGCCGTAGCCAGACCGAACGGCAACACCCGGAACTGAAAGTGACCAATGGGAACAGCAAAGCGCAAAAACCTTTGATGAGCCAGTCTGATCAGGATGTAAAGATATGCCTCTGTTAAATCTATGGACGAAAGCCACTCCCCCGGCTTTACCGCTCGGATCACAGATCTTAGGGCTTCCATCCGGAAATGCGGTACTCTCAAACAGCGGGGTTCACATGTTTGAGATCGAGAATTGGACGAAAAGACCTGTCCTTCTTGGGGACCACAAAATAAATCAAATATCGACCTAATCCGCACTGGTTTTGGGGGACCGGTACCACCGCTTGGAGCTGGAGCAAGGGTTGGAGAGTGGCATCTATGGCTCTCCTCTTCGCTAGAGCCCCGCATGGGAACACCAGAAACGCATCCGCCAGCGGTTGAGCGAACTCTAGCGCATAACCCTCATGGATAATCTCCAGCACTCACTGGTCCGTAGTTAGGTTAGTCCACACGGAGTGAAACTCCTTGAAACGTCCTCCCGCCGAGTTCTCCGCCTGGACCAGCCGTCCGTCATTGTGGCTTCTTGGAGGCATTCTGCTGGGAGTTGAAATACCCCCTGCCGAACCCCCTGGCTCCACGAAAGGACTGCCCCTCTGGCTACAAAGCAGCCTCTCTGATAAAGGGCAAACTGGGGCCCATGGAACCTGTGAAAGTCTCTACCTTGCCCTCTTGTCTGAGCTGCAGATCTCGTACCCTTCGGGTGTTCTTCTGGAATCCGGCCTCCTTTGGAATCTCCCAAATCCTTCACAATCTTTTCTAGGGCCTTCCCAAAGAGCAGCTTGCCCTTATAGGGGAGCTTACTGAGGCGAGCCTTAGACGATGCGTCCGCCGCCCAATTCCTCAGTCAGAGGAACCTCCTAGCGGCAATAACCGACACCATAGACTTCACCAATATCCTTACTAGATCATAGAAGGCATCTGCCAAATACGCCGCTGCCGACTCCAGTTTCACCCCTTCCAAGGAAGACCCTTCCTCCCTGTCTGGGGCCGACTCTCCTTGGAGTCAACGAATAGCAGCCCTTGACACATATGCCCCACAAATTGAGGCTTGGAGAGACAAAGCACTGGAGTCAAATGCTTGCTTGAGAAGAGCCTCAAGTTTGCGATCCTGAAGATCTTTCAGGGCTGTACCTCCTTCCACCGGAATAGTTGTCTTCTGTCACCGCTGAAAGCAAAGCATCTACCTTAGGCATCTGCAGCAAATCCTTTTCCTCCTGCGGAACTGGATAAAGGCGCCCAATGGCACAGCTACCCCTCAGAGTAGCCTCCAGACACTCCTATTCCAATTCTATCAACTGTTTAATCACCCTATGAACTGTGAAAGCGTAGTTACTTACCTATAACAGGTGTTCTCAGGGACAGCAGGAATCAGTCCTCACATATGGGTGACATTGGCGCCGGAGCCCTCGTGCGGAGCAATTCCCCAGCTTTCAAAGAGAGCCTTTGGGAATACTTTGCGCATGCACAGTCCCCTTCCCGTCCAAGGGTGCCATCTTGCTCAGTCAGATGACATAGCTAAAAAGATGGCAAAAATGAGAAAAAAAAATAATCAAGGACTGCAACGCCAGTGGAGGAGGGAGGGTCGTGAGGACTGATTCCTACTGTCCCTGGAGCACACCTGTTACAGGTGAGTAACTACGCTTTCTCCAGGATCAAGCAGGAAGTCAGTCCTCACATATGGGACTCCCTAGCTATAGGCTACCGAGAACCCATAGCTGAAAATGGCTTCCTCTAGAAGAGCTGCTGCAGCAGCAGCGATAGGATTTTTCTCCGAGAACGCAACCCCCACGGTAGCCTGACACCAAAGGGTCGGAGGGAAGGAGTTGCCTAAACCTCAAATAGGTTACGGAGTACCGCCTGACCGAAAACACTGTCTCGCCAGGACTCTCTCTCTAGGCAGTAGTGGGCTACAAATGTCTGGCTTGAAGACCAAGTTGCGGCCCAGCAGATGTCTGCCAACGGAACAGAGTGGTGGTTAGCCACTGATGCGGCCTTAGCCCTGACAGAGTGGGCTGTGATTCAGCCCTGCAGCTGGAGGTCAGTTGCCCTGTATGCCCAGGCGATGCAGTCTGCCACCCAGGTGGATAACGTGCACTTGGAGACAGGTAGATCCAGTTTACTAGGGTCATAAGAGACGAAGAGCTGGGAAGCTCTCAGATGTCGCCGCGTACGTTCCAGATAGAAGGCGAGCGCCCTCTTACAGACCAGGGTATGCAGAACCGCTTCTGCCCTGCTGGTATGTGGCCTGGGGAAAAAGGTTGGAAGAACCACCTCTTGGTTGAGGTGAAATGAGGAAACCACTTTTGGAAGGAACTTGGGGTGAGTACGTAGGACCACCCCGTTTTTATAAACTGTGTATACGGTCTATCCGATACTAAAGCTTGCAGCTAGCTCACATGATGAGCAGACGTGAGTGCCACCAGAAAGAGTGCTTTCCAGGAAAGGAAGCGGAGATGACAGGTGGCCATTGGTTCAAAACGTGGGCAAGTAAGCCGCTGCAAGACCACATTTAAGTCCCACTCTGTAGCCGGTGGGTGAATTGGAGACTTCAAGAGTAGGAGGCCTCTGAGGAATCGGGATACCAAAGGGTGAGCTGAAAGAGGTTGCCCGTCCACTGGAGAGTGGTGAGCTGATAGTGCACTCAGGTGGACCCTGACAGAGTTAGACCTGAGGCCTAACTCTGAGAGGTGGAGCAAGTACTGCCAATACCTGAGGTACTTGACAAGTGAACGGGTCCTCCTTATTCTGGGCACACCACCCTTCAAACCTACGCCACTTGAAAGCATAGGATTTTCTAGTGGATTGTCTCCTAGAGGCCAGCAACACCTCCTCAACCTCTTTGGGAAGGAGTCGAGGAGCAAGTACTATCCTCTCAGCAGCCAGGCCATTAAGTTGAGGGATCTGAGATTGGGGTGTAGCAAGGAACCCTGTTCCTGGGTCAAGAGGTCGGGCTGCACCCCCAGTGGGAGTGGAGTTTCAACCACCAGTTGAAGGAGAAGAGGGAACCAAGATTGTCTGGGCCACCTGAGAGCTGCCAGGATGACCGATGCCTTGTCCTGAAGAATCCTGAACAGAGTGCGTGACACCAGGGGCGTGGGTGGGAATGCATAGAGAAGGCCCGGTGCCCACGAGATCAGAAAAGCATCTGCCACCACACTCAGCGGATGCGGCTGCCTCGAAGAGAACCAGGGCAACAGATGGTTTTGCGGGCTGGCAAAGAGATCCATAGATGGGAGACCCCAACAGTTGAAGATCCGCTGGGCTACATCCCGGTTCAGTTGCCACTCGTGAGGCTGAAGAATCCTGCTCAACTTGTCGGCCAGGAGGTTCTCCTGACCGGGCAGATAAACTGCCCTTAGGGACATGTGATGTACCACTGCAAAAGAGCAGAGATCCAGGGTTTCCTGGCATAGGATGCAAGATCCTGTGCCCCCGTTTGTTGATGTAGAACATCGCTACCTGATTGTCTGTATCAGCACCGACTGATGTGCAAGATGATGACGGAAGGCTTGAAGAGCTAGGCGGATGGCTCGAAGCTCTAGAAGATTGATCTGAAGTGTGGCCTCTCGTGAGGACCACAGACCCCGAGTGCACGAACCCTGGCAATGGACACCCCAGCCCAGCAAGGAGGCATCTGTCGTCAGCACTCTGGTGCGAGAGGGAGGTTGGAATGGTACTCCCTGAAACAAGCTGGGAAGGTGAAGCCACCATTACAAGGCTGTAACCAGTAGCTTGAAAATCGCTACTCTGTCTCTGGGGCGGCCAGTGGCTTGCGTCCACTGGTCTCTGAGGCTCCACTGAGTTGTGAGCATGTGGAATCAAGCATATGGAGTCACATGCACCGTGGAGGCCATGTGGCCCAGGAGGCGCAGGAAGACCCTTGCGGAAACTTGAGGTTTGTGCTGGACCTGCTGTACCAAGTCCAGCAACCACCTCGCCTTGTCCAGCAGTAGATACACCCGTGCCTGAAGTGTGTCCAGTCTTGCCCCTATGAACTCCAAGCTCTGAGTGGGGAGTAAAATGGACTTTTCATGATTTATAACAAACCTTAGGTGCTGGAGCAGGGTGACTGTGAGAGCAGGTATGGAAAGACGAAGACTCCCTGGCTTCTGAGGAAGGCCGCCACCACTGCTAGGCATTTGGTAAATACTCTGGTAGCGGAAGCCAGGCCAAAGGGAAGCACCTTGTACTGGAAGTGGTTTCCTCCGACCACAAACCTGAGGTATTGTCTGTGGTCTGGGTGTATAAGCATCCTTTAAATCTAAGGAGCATAGCCAGTCTCCCTGGTGGAGGTAAGGCAGTAGGATCCCAAGGGGAAAGCATCTTGAATTTTCCCTCACCAGGAACTTATTTAAATTTCGCAAGTCCAGGATGGGGCGTAGGCCTCCTTTTCTTTTTGGTATGAGGAAATACCTGGAGTAGAAGCCTTGTCCCTGCAGGTGATGGGGCACCGGTTCCACCGCCTGATCCTTTAGCAGACCTGCCAACTCCTGCAGGAGGTGGTTCCTGTGAAGAGGGGGCCTGAGAGGCTCTCCTGGGAAAAAGGAGGTGGGCACCTGGTGGAAGTGAAGTAAGTAGCCCTGCTGGACTACTTGCAGAACCCAGGCGTCGGTAGTAATGGCTATCCACCTGTGAGCGCACAGGGCCAGCCTTCCTCCTGTGCAGGGCCAAACCACTGGTGGGAGAGGAGCTATGCAATGGTAGTCAAAAAACCCCTCCCGGCTGGGTAGGAGCCGGAGCTAGAGGCTTGGGGGTCTTCGGCTTACGTGGTCCATGCCCCTGTCCCCTGGCCTGCTGCCCCTGTTGGGGAGCTGGGGCGGCCTGGTAAGTGGGGTAGTTTCTGTACGTCGTACCCTTGCTCGGGAAAAAGGTCCCCCCCCCCAAGGCCTTCTTCTTGTGAGAAGGTGCGGATGTCTTCTTCGACAACCTTGTCCGGGTCAAGTACTCGGACTCGAGTTCTGCAGCTTTCTCACTCATGGGTTTGCCGAAGAGGTTGTCTCCTCGGCACGGGACATCGACCAACTGAACCCATGGCTCTAGGTCCATTGACATGAGCCAGCCTGACGGCGTACACCGATGCCGGCCGCAGCCTCAAAAGTGTCATAAGCTTCTCGAGACATGAACTTCGAGCACTCTCTGATCCCCGTGGACAAGGCCTTGAAGCGCTGCAAAGGTTCCTTGGATAGGCCAGTTGACAACCCGGCAATCTCCTTTGCCAGGTCCCGCAAGTACATGCCCATGTACAGCTGGTAAGTTTGGACGCGGCATGACAGCATCGAGCCCTGGTAGCACTTTCTGTCGAGGGCATCCAGGTTCCGGGCCTCCCGGCCAGGAGGCACCAAGGAGTGTGTTTTTTGGCTTTTCAGCCGTTGCATGGCCGATTCCACAACCATGGAGTTGTGCGGCAGCTGCACTTTCTGGAACCCAAGACTCTTGCGGACTTGATAGATGGAATCGACCCGCTTGCTGAGCACCGGCATCGAGGCCGGGGACGCCCACATGCGGAGCATCAGCCATTCCAACATCGGAGGCACTGGCACAGTAAGGGCCTCCTTCGGAGGAGAGTCATACTGGAGGGCATCAAGCTCCTCGGCTCGAGGCTCCACCTCGGCATACGCAGGGAATGCCAAAGCCTTGGCCATGTCCCTGACAAAGTCCAAGAACCGAGTGTCCTCCGGGGGGGACCTATTCCGATGCTCCGAACCCAGAGAGTCCGATGGGATACACCGGGTCCAAAAGGTGTCTGGGGAGTCTTCCTCCTCCGTCTCCCACACCGAGTCCTCCGAGGAGGACTCGATGGGCTCCGGCCTCGAGCCCGACCGCCCTGACGCAGAGGGCACCGGCACCAACAACCTCGGCCCCAAACGGGAGGTCGAGGGGAACCTTGGCCAAGGATTGACTCGAGACCTGATCGACTCTAGGATCGGCTCGGCCTCCGGCGTCGACTTCGACGTCCCGGTAGTCGGGGCGGATGGACTGGCGAGACCGGCCATCAGCGCCTGCTGCTGCTCCATGAAGGCAGTCATGCTGCTCTCCAGGGCTGCCAAGCTGAGAAGGCTCCGCAGCTCCCGGCTCGGGTCCCGACGTTGTCGGGCACAAACACCGGCTCTCCCGGAGGAGAGTCCACGAGGACAACAGAAGTTACCTTGTCCGATATCTCCGGCTCTCTGCAAGGTTGTTTAGCCGGCTGCTCTGACTCCGAGGACCCGGGGCGGTGGTCCGGGCTCCATGGCCTGGAACCCAAGGGCCCAAGCCGATCAGAGGCGTCCAGTGACGCCGCCCTCATGAGTTTCTTCTTCCTCCAGTACTCCCTGGAGGAAGACCCCCGCTCAGAAGACCCATGACAGTGCTCGGGCTCCAAATCCCAAGGCTTCTGACGAGGTCCGGGTCCGGCCCCGGCCAGAGGCGGACTCAGAAAAAATCTTGTCATGCTGCTGCTGCCGCCTGCTCCTCAAAGACTTCAAAGACATCTTACCACACGGCTCACAGACCACCGGGTCATGTTTGAGGCCGAGGCAGCAGTCGTGTGTGTCGGTGAGAGACATCAACTTCTTACACCGATCACATTTTTTACACCTGCTGGCAGCAATCGGGGGAAAAAGGGCCCCTGCGAGGTCAAACAACCGGGCTGCCAGTGAAAACTATAAAGAGCGCGAACGCTAGTCACGAAGGACAAAAACGAAAAATAGGGCCGGACTTGATACTGGTGTACCGAGCCGAGGGCGGGAAGGGGAACCGGTGTCGAACCGGGAAGCTGAAAAAATAAAATCAACTTTTCTACTTTTTCCACGGTGAAAACAGGACCACGTCCGCTGGGCTCCGCAGAAAAAAGGAGACTAAGCAAGATGGCACCCTTGGGCAGGAAAGGAACCGCGCATGCTTTGAAAGCTGGGGAATTACTCCGCACGAGGGCTCCGTCGGCACTGACGTCACCCATATGTGAGGACTGACTTCCTGCTTGTTCCTAGAGAAACACCACTGCTCCGCCTTAAAGCCCTGGAGCAATGGATCTTCTAGTGGCTCCTCATGTACCGTCGGAATGACAATATTTAGAGCCACTAGGGACGGGGTGATAAGAGCCCCTAGCTCTTCCTTGCGAAACACCCTGAACATACTGGGGTCTTCTCCAGGCACAATCTCGCCTTCCTCTCCTGCCCAGGGATCCAAACCCGCCTCCGAGAGAATTTCTCCCTCCTCTGCTACTTGAGACGTTGAGAGCTGCGAACATAAGAACATAAGATATGCCATACTGGGTCAGACCAAGGTCCATCAAGCCCAGTATTCTGTTTCCAACAGTGGCCAATCTAGGTCATACGTACCTAGCAGTTTCCCCAAGGGACACAGGTTCCACAATGCTTGTATTGGTTCAAGCATTGATATCCTGGGTCCCTTCTTAATAATGGTTTATGGACCTTATAAGAACATGCGGCCCGAAGCTATCAAGGCCCGCCTCTGGACCCATAGTCTTCTGAGAGGAGCCCTCTCCAGGGTCCGCCACACTGACCTCCCCCTTAGGCAAACTTAACAAGCTGGGGGAAGAAGGCTTGCTTAGAGTCTGCTCCAACTTTAAACAATAGGCCTTATGCAAAGAGGATAAAATCCGTCAAAAACAAGGACTGTTAAGCCTTCCTGTACCGCAGGCTACTGCCCCTGGGCCTTAAATTTATCCGAAGGCGTTTTTGCTTTTGCTTTTTTCTTTACAGTTTTGCCCTGTAACGCGGGAGAAACGGCTGGCTCAGAAAATGGCCGCCATTCCCGCCTTCTCCGCCGTGCCCTGAGGCCTCTGAGCCACGTCTCCCGACGCCAAATTTCCCTCCATTCTGCCCCTGGATAGTCTCTCAACTACTACTTGTCCTAAAACAAATGCGGCAGACTCCCGGCCCTGACAAACTGCGACGACTCCCACACTGTGCGCACGCTGCTATGCCTGGCAGCATTCGTCCGAAGAAGCCACACTCCGCAAGCTCTCTGATGGCCTAAAACTGCGGTGGCGCACTAAGCTCCGTCCCTTCACCGGAGCCACGTGGATTACTAAAAATAACGTCCTACCTGAGCGGAGCGGAGTGACCTGCCGGATCCTCCTTTATCCCCGCTGCTAGCGGGCGAAGAAGATCGGGCACTGCAGGCAAAGGGCTGGATTTTATTTATTTATTTATTTAGCTGTATTTATATCCCGCTTTTCACCAGGTCAAAGCGGTCAATTGGGAGATACATTTAACACGAGGGGATATGACACACATACGCTAATACTTACAGGGAACATGGACAATGGAGGGTTAAGTGGCTTGCCCAAGACCACAAGGAGTGCCTATAGGACTAGAAATCCCAGTCCCTCCGGCCTGAGATTGCTGTCCCCAGGTGGGACTTGAACCCCCAGCCCTCTGGCCTGAAGTACCTTGTCCTAACCACTAGGCCACTCCCCCCCCAGATCCTTCCTCCTATCCTGGCACGACGGACTCCCTTCACTGAGGCAGGCTCTGCCTCTAGTGCCAGCTTACCCCAATTGGTGTCGGCTGAAGTCCGGCACTCTTTTTTTTTTTTTTCTTCAAGTGAAAGATTCCCCTGGACTTACAGCCCTGCTAGGGCAAACCAGTCAAAAAACACTTTTCCTCTTCAAACTAACTAATCGCTGAATTCCTCTTCTTCTCCCAGGGAGCCTGTCAGCCATACGTCCTATTCATGCTTTTTTGAATTCAGATACTGCCCTCATCTCTAACACCTCCAGAGACTATTCCGCAGATCCACCACTCTTTCCGTAAAGAAATATTTCCGCATATCACTCCTGAATCTATCCCCTTTCACCCTCATCCCATGTCCCCTCACAGCAGAACTTGCTTTCAATCAAAAGAGGTTCTCCCCCTGTGCATTTATGCCAAGGAGATATTTAAACATCTCAATCATATCACCTCTATTCCTCCTTTCCTCTAAGGTGTACATATTAAGATCCTTAAGTCTGTCTTCATATGCTTTACTAACCATTTTAGTAGCCACCCTCTGTACTGACTCCATTCTGTTTATATCCTTTTGAAGGTGCGGTCTTCAGAATTGACCACTATACTCCAAATGAGGTCAGCACCGAAGACTTATACAGAGGCACTATTGCCTCCTTTTTTCTGCTAGCCATTCCTCTCCCTATGCACCCAAACATCCCTCTAGCTTTTTCAGTCGCCTTTTCTACCTGTTTAGCTACTTTAAGATCATCAGACACAACCACACTGAGGTCCCGCTCTTCTTTAGTGGACAAAAGTACTTCACCCCCTATACTATATTGCTCCCTTGGATTGCTGCAGCCCAAATGCATGATCTTACATTTTTTAACATTAAATCCCAGCTGTCAAATTCTAGACCATTTTTCAAGCTTAGCTAGATCCCTCCTCATGTTATCTACACCTTCCTGGGCGTCTACTCTATTGCAGATTTTGGTATCATCCGCAAAGAGGCAAACTTTACCCAACACCCCTTCCGCTATATCACTAACAAAGATGTTAAAAAGACTCTGGTAAGTAAAATGTCAACTTCCATATCTTCTTCCTAGACTAGTCAAGTAGAATGTACCAAAGCTACTGGGTAGGAAGAAAACATAGCAGCTTGCAAAACCTTGGAGCCAAAGGCCGTATCCGCCCAAGCATGGACATCCAAGCGATAATGTTGTCAAAAGTGGAAAGAGATGGGGGTCCAGTGAAATCACTATCCAAGATGGCAGCAGCTATGTGAAGCTCCCGAGGTCGGGAAGATAAGATCCCCAATTAGCAGCCTGAATGCCCAAACTAAGCTGTAAAAAGTGTCAGCGTTACCCTGTGGAGCGAACTAGTGAGTGATGGCACAAAAAAAAAAAAAAAAAACGAGCCCAGACCTGAAAAACTTTGGGTTTAAGGCGACCCCAGGGGCAGCAGGAGAGCAAAGATGGCAGCGAATGGAGTGGCGGGGGAAGAGAAAAATTCTGACAGGAACCCACGTGCCAGGAACCACTCTTTCAGCTCGCTTAAAGAGGAGCTCAAAGAGTGGTTCGGGACTATCCGACAAGACTTGGCCAATTTCAAAGCAGAAGCAAAAAGGTTAAATTAGACTTACCTGCTAATTGTTGTTCCTTAAGGAACTCTAGTCCAGTCCCGGAACCATAGAGTTTAGAACGTCCTCCAGCAGCTTTGGAGACTGAAAGATGTCATCGTTCTGATGTCACCGGTATAAGTAGGCTAACACCGCCCCCTTCCACCAGTACCTATTGACAAAGCAGACTCAGCAGAGCAACAAATAAGTAGCTGAAAGAGTAATAGAATAGGCAGTCGCAACCACCAACCTTAGCCACTAAAGATAGTAGGGCAGTACATAACCCGAGCCCCCTACGGGACCTCTATACATTTAATTCCCGTTATTTATTTATTTTTTTACAAAAACCAACAAAACACTAACGAAGCACTGCTGCAAAGAGAGTTCCCTCCGCACTTTGTGCCCTCCTCGGAACCCCTTCTTAAGGCCAAACCCCAACACTTCAGGCTGAACGACTCCCTCAAAAAATACTGGGAGGGATCCGGGACTGGACTAGAGTTCCTTAAGGAACAACAATTAGCAGGCAAGTCTAATTTCACCTTCCTTTGCGTCCCTCTAGTCCAGTCCCGGAACCACAGAGGATGTAACAGAGCAGTGAATCTTAACGGGAGGGACCAGCAAGCCCAGCCTGAAGAACCGCTGAGCCAAAACGCCCATCCCCCGCCTCCTGCACATCTAACTGATAGTGCTTTGCAAAGGAATGCAAGGACGACCAAATCGCCGCCCTACAGATGTCACCGACCGGAACTAAACTGACCTCCGCCCAAGACGCCGCGTGCGCCCTAGTTGAATGAGCCCGGAGGCCCTCCAGCACCGCCTTTCCCTTAAGGAGGTACGCCAACGCGATCGCCTCTTTCAACCACCGAGACATAGAGGACTTTGCCGCCGCCTCCCCTTTACGTGGACCCCCAAAGGACACAAATAATCTGTCCGATTTTCGGAAAGGCGCGGTCCTGCGGAGATAGCTCTTAAGCACACGACGAACCTATCCTTCTGTTCCCACGAAAACGCCGGAAGTGACACCACCTGGTTAACATGAAAAACGTAAACCACCTTTGGCAAACACACTGGCACCGTACGCAACACCACCTTGTGATTGAAAAAGGACAAATTCGGCTCCTTACAGGACAACGCTTGTAACTCCGAAATTCTTCTAGCTGAGCAAATGGCCACGAGAAACACCGCCTTCAATGTCAGATCCTTCAACGAGGACTCGCCCAAGGGCTCAAACGGCGCTCTCACCAGAGCCTCCAAGACCAAATTCAGATCCCACACCGGTACTGAACTAGGCTGTGGAGGTTGCATGAGTAATACGGCTCGCAAAAACCGACGTATATCACCGTGAGACCTTAACAGCTGACCCTGAATCTTACCACGGTAACAGGAGATCGCCACCAACTGCACCTGCAAGGAACTAGCTGCTAGGCCTCTTTCCACACCATCCTGCAAAAAGGAAAGGACCTGCGGCACCGAGGCCCGCAAAAGCCTCAGCTTCCGCTCAGAACACCAGGCTTCAAAAATCCACCAAACTCGGATGTACGCCAACGAAGTGGAGTGTCTCCGCGCCTTCAGCAAAGTAGAAATGACCGCTGCCGAGTAACCCTTGGCAGTCATCCTAGCCCGTTCAAAAGCCATGCCGTAAGCGAGAATCGAGCTACCTGGGGCATGCGTAATGGGCCCTGCAGCAAGAGGTCCTCCCAAAGTGGAAGCTTCCATGGCCTGTCCACCAGCAGTCGCACCAAATCCGCATTCCAAGGTCTTCGGGGCCAATCGGGCGCTATAAGGACCACCCGACTGCGATGCCGCTCTATGCGCTGCACTATGCGGCCTATGAGAGTCCACGGCGGAAACACGTAGAGCAGCCCGTCTTCCGGCCATCTCTGAGCCAAGGCATCGAGACCCTCCGACATTCTTTCTCGCCGCCTGCTGAAAAATCGTGACACCTGCGCCGACTCGAAGCTTGCCATCAGATCCATTAGGGGAATCCCCCATCGTCGCACCAATAGCGCAAATACGTCCGGGTGCAGTCGCCACTCCCCCGGGTCTACCCGGCGGCGACTGAGAAAATCCGCTTCGACATTGTCCACGCCTGCCACATGCTGAGCTGAAAGCGCCACCAGAGTTCGCTCTGCCCACCTCAAAAGCCGACTCGCCTCCGCTTCTAGCGCCACACTGCCGGTGCCCCTCTGATTGATTTAGGCCACTGTTGTCGCATTGTCTGACAGCACCCATACCGCCGTCTGCCGCAGAGACACCTGAAACTCCTGCAGAGCCAAATACACCGCTCTCATCTCCAGACGGTTGATGGACCATGTCTGTTCTTTCGGCGACCACTGGCCCTGGGCAAACCTTCCTTGGAAATGTGCACCCCACCCTGCGAGGCTGGCATCTGCCGTTAACAATCTCCACAACGGAGGTTCTAGAGGCATGCCCGCCTCCAGATTCCCCGCCGCCAACCACCAGAGAAGATCCTGACGTACCTCTGGGGGACAAATCAGTCGCTGAGACAATGCATCCTTCTGATGAGACCACCGGAGCAGCGCGCTCTGCAACGATCGCATATGAGCCCTGGCCCACGGCACCACCTCGATCGTGGCCGCCATTGTGCCCAGTAAATGGAAATTACACTAACCTGGTAATTGTAGTTCCTGTAGGATCCAGTTTAGTCCTCCACAATCGGGTAATGCCCCTCCTACTGCAGCCTGGAGACTGGACCAATCAAATCTTCTGTAGTACATATCCAGCAGGAGCTCCCAGAAGCCCCCCAGTGTACTAGTAACAAAGCAAACTTAACGAAGCAACACATCAGATTATTATTAGGCTATCAATAAACTATGTACTTCCCCCCCTGGAATAACCAACTCCCTCCCCAAACGAGGAAGTCAGGACACTGCATGGCGCCGGTATCGACGCCTTTAAATTTACACCGAGCTTCCCCCAGAAACTAAGGAGCTGACTGAACTCCAAAATAAAGGGAAGAGCCATAGCGATAAGCACGACTGCCGACAGAGTCCGAACGGGACGAAAACCATCCTACAGGCACCCGCTCGGGACAGCGCGCCGCAAAATCATACAGATAGTCGGGAGGGAAGGAGGACTAAACTGGATCCTACAGGAACTACAATTACCAGGTTAGTGTAATTTCCATTTCCTGTGCGGATATCCAGTTTAGTCCTCCACAATCGGGATGTAACAGAGCAGTTAAGACCGGGCGGGACCTTGCAGGCCGGCGCGCAAAACCGCCGAACCAAAACAAGAATCCCGAGCCGCTGACACATCCAAGCGATAGTGCCTGCTGAAAGCATGCAGAGACGACCAGGTGGCCGCCCTACAAATCTCTGCTGGTGGAACCAGGCTATGCTCCGCCCAAGAGGCCGCCTGAGCCCGAGTAGAATGAGCCCGGAGCCCCTCCGGGACCGGCCGCCGCTGCAACAGATACGCGGACGCGATCGCTTCCTTGAGCCATCGAGCAATGGAGGCCTTAGCCGCCGCCTCCCCTTTTTTTGTACCCCCAAAGAGCACAAAAAGCCGATCAGCCTTTCGAAAGGACTCGGTAGACTGCAAATACCGCCGCAGCGCGCGGCCCACATCAAGCCGGAGAAGACTCTTGTCCACCGACTCGACCGAGCATGCCGAAAGCACTGGCAGAAATACCGCCTGATTTAAGTGAAAGGGAGACACCACCTTTGGTAGAAAGGACGGAGCACAATCCGCTCCGAAGAGAAAGACAAGAAAGGCTCTCGGCAGGACAGGGCCTGCAGATCCGAAATACGCCGTGCCGAGCAGATGGCAACCAGGAACACCGTCTTCAATGTGAGATCCTTCAAGGACGCCCTCCGCAAGGGCTCAAATGGTTCCCGAACCATAGCCCGCAGAACTAAATTCAAGTCCCACGAAGGAATCACCGCTCTGCGGGAAGGCCGTAAATGAAAAACGGCGGTCAAGAAACGCCGCACATCCGCATGAGCACCAAGAAGGCGGCCCAAGACCTTGCCTCTATAACACGAAATCGCCGCCAGCTGGACCTTCAGGGAACTGGCCGCGAGACCTTTCTCGAACCCATCCTGAAGGAAGCTTAACACGACGGGCACAGAGACCGTCGCCGCCCGGACTCCCCGCCGGGAGCACCAGTCCTCAAAAATCCTCCAAATCCGAACATAAGTGAGAGAAGTGGAGGACTTTCTCGCCCGCAGTAAGGTGGAAATCACCGCGGGCGAATAACCCTTCTTTTTCAGCCAAGCCCTCTCAATGGCCAAACCGTAAGCGAGAATCGAGCCACCTGGGGCATCCGCAAGGGGCCCTGAAGGAGAAGGTCCGGCAACGCCGGGAGGCGCCACGGCACGCCGTCTTGAAGCCGGACGAGGTCGGCATACCAGGGCCTCCGGGGCCAATCCGGAGCCACCAGCAGCACTCGGCCCCGATGGCACTCGATGCGCTGTACGACCCGGCCGATCAGCGCCCAAGGAGGGAAGACATACAGCAGCCCGGACGTCGGCCACGGCTGAATGAGAGCGTCGAGTCCTTCGGACATTCGCTCCCGTCGTCTGCTGAAGAAGCGACTCGTCTTGGCCGATTGGTAGGTCGCCATGAGATCCATGATGGGCGGACCCCACCGCCGAACTATTTGCGCATACACCTGTGGATTTAACTCCCACTCTCCGGGGTCCACCCGCACTCTGCTGAGGAAGTCGGCCTGGACATTTTCTGCGCCCGCTATGTGCGCCGCCGAGATCGCCGGCAGGCGAGTCTGCACCCAACTGAATAAGGCCGTCGCCTCCGTCTCCAGGGCCACACTCCCTGTGCCCCCTTGGCGATTGATGTACGCCACCGTGGTCGCATTGTCCGACCAGACGCGGACCGCCCGACCCCGGACCAGAGGCTCCAGGGCCAACAGGGCTAGCCTGACCGCCCGAAGCTCGAGACGGTTGATCGACCACGCAGCTTCCCGAGAGGACCACACCCCCTGCGTGAAGCGGGCCTCGCAGTGAGCTCCCCAGCCGGCTAGGCTCGCATCCGTAGTGAGGGGAACCCACAGGGGAGGCTCCAAGGGAATCCCCCGCGTCAGGTTCTCGGAGGAAAGCCACCATCGGAGCGACCGCCGCACTGCCTTCGGACAGGGCAGCCTCTTGTGCAAGGGATCGCACTGGTTGGACCAGCGGCGAAGGAGCGCCCTCTGGAGCGGGCGCATGTGGAACCGTGCCCATGGCACCACCTCCAAGGTCGCCGCCATCGTTCCGAGAAGCCGTAGGTACCACCACGCCGACGGAGCGGGCATCCCCCGAAAGAGTCGGACAAGAGCCCGCAACGCCAGGACGCGGCGCTCGGGGAGACACACCAGTCCCCGAGCGGTGTCGAAGCGCACTCCCAGATACTCCAGGTCCTGCGAGGGACGCAGACAACTCTTTCTTTCGTTCACCACCCAGCCTAGAGATCGCAGCAGAGCCACCACCCTGCTCGTGACTCGCAGGCACTCCCGACTGGATTTTGCCCGTATCAACCAGTCGTCGAGATATGGATGGACCAAAATGCCCTCCTTGCGCAAGGCCGCCGCAACGACCACCATCACCTTTGTGAACGTGCGCGGAGCCGTAGCCAAGCCGAACGGCATGGCCCTGAACTGGAAGTGGCCCCACGGAAACGCAAAGCGGAGAAACCGCTGATGAGATGGATGTATCGGGATGTGCAAATAGGCCTCGGTGAGATCGAGGGACGTCAAAAACTCCCCCTGTCGCACCGCTACAATGACTGACCGCAAGGTTTCCATACGGAAATGCGGCACCCGGAGCGCGCGATTCACGCCTTTGAGGTCCAAAATCGGACGCAGGGAATCGCCCTTTTTGGGAACCACAAAATAGATGGAGTATCGCCCGGCGCCTCTTTCCAAAGGAGGAATCGGGATCACCGCTCCCAGCGCTAACAACCGATCCAGGGTCACGCGAATGTCCCGCGTTTTTTGCTCTCCCCTGCTGGGAGACAGAACAAATGAATCTGGAAGTGGGAACGCAAATTCCAGAGCGTAACCCTCTCCTATAATTTGTAGCACCCAGCGATCCGACGTGATTTGGGCCCAAGAGGAAAGAAAGTCGCGCAAGCGACCCCCGATAATCGGACCTCCCTCCAGAGCCTGCCTCGCGTCATTGTGGCTTGCGCCCAAAAGAAGAGCCCGAGGAAGAGGCGGCTCCGGAGAAGCCTCTGCCAGCTCCCCTGAAGGTACGAAACCCTTGATTACGGGCTCCAAACCTGCCCCGCTGCGAAGCCCACAGGCGGGAGGAACGAAACCTGCGCTGATCCCGAAAGGACCCCCTCGCCGAGGGGGAGGACCTGTTGGACCTTGGCCTATCCTCCGGGAGCCGGCCCCCCTTGGACTCCCCGAGATCCTTTACCAACTTCTCGAGAGCCTCCCCAAATAACAATCTGCCCTTGAAGGGCAGCTTACTGAGGCGGGACTTGGAAGAACCGTCCGCCGCCCAGTTGCGCAACCAGAGGGACCGGCGCGCCGCAACCGCGGATGCCATACTGTTAGCCAACGCGCGGATTAAATCATAAAACAGATCCGCCAGGTAGGCCGAGCCGGACTCCAGCCGGGTAACCTCCAACAGGCCCTGCTGGTCTAGCCCGGGGCTCGAGCGCAAATGCTGCGACCATCGCAGACACGACCGAGCCACCCAAGCCCCACAGATAGAGGCCTGCGATGACACGGCATCAGTATCGAAGGTTTGCTTGAGCAAATTATCAATCTTCTTGTCCTGACCGTCCTTGAGGGCAGCCGCCCCCTCAACCGGGATGGTGGTTTTCTTGGTCACTGCGGAAACCGCAGCGTCCACCCGGGGGGACCTGAACAAGTCCCTGTCCTTGTCGGCAAGGGGATAAAGCCGATTCATGGTCCGAATCCCCTTCAAGCCGGATTCCGGGTGCTCCCACTCCGCCTGGATCATATGATCCACCACGCGGTGAACGGGAAAAACCACCTGGGAATCCCTGACTGCCTGAATTAGAGGATCCTCAAGACCCTCCTCCTCCAGGGGCCGCACCGCCGAAAGGTTAAGCGCCTGCAGGGACTCCGTGACCAGAGGAACCAGCTCGTCCCTACGGAACACGCGAATGATCCGAGCCTGGTCCTCCGGCTCAAGGATCTCCCCATCCTCCAACTCCTCCGCTTCAGTCTCAGGATCGCCCTCTGCCTCGGAATCCAGGAGACCTAGGGCGTCCTGCTCCTGTTCCCCCAACCGAAGACGCTTGCCCCCGGGTTGCGAGGTGCATTGAGCCGCCCCAGAGGACCCCGGGGGGAGAGAGGGGGGCCAAACTGCCGGCAACTGACCGGACCTGCTCAAGCGAAACGCCTGATGCATGAGGAGCACAAAATCCGGGGAGAAATCCATAGGCGGTGCAGCTATAGCCGCCTGCTGGAGCGCAGCCACCGACCCGCTGGCCGGTGGAACCGACCCAGACTGAGGGAGGCTCGGGGAAAGAACACTAACCCCTGAATTAGAAGCATCCCCAGGGGTAGGCTGATCCGGGAGACTCACAGATTGCTCTAACTCTGCAGGCACTGCAGCACAGCTCCTGCAGATGCCAGAGTCAGTCCCTACTGCTCTGCGGGACCCACAAATCACGCACTGGGGCTGGGAAGCCATCCCAAGGCCACCTCTGCCCAGCGGGATAGAATACAACAGTCACAGGGAAGCCCACACCACAGGGGCAATCCTATGCAAATCAGCCCCGATTTGAAATTAAAACGTTTTTTTTTTTTTTTTTTTTTACAAGAAACAAAATATGCCCCAGACTCCCTGGGGTGCCCTGAGCAAAATCGCCAGCAAGAGGAACCCCAAAAACGCCAAGGGAACCTGTGCACAAGTGCTCAAAAGTGCCTCTAAAGCACACTTTTAAAATTCAAAATGGCCGCCGGACTTTTTCACCCGCGGTAAAAAACGGCGCGAAAATACAAAAGCCACCAAATAATATGGAAAAGAACTAAAACGACCCTCTAAGACAGGGCAAACGACCAAATTTAAGAAAAATTGCCAAATGGGCTCAGGAGAGCCTACAGAAATGCTGGCAGCTCTAACAGAGCACTGCACACAAGAAGAAATGAAATGAAAATCTCCTACCAGCTCAGGAACCACCAGGATTCAGCCAACATCTCCCAGTGCCAGCCACTACTGTATCAGGTATGGCTTTACCCCGTACTGTCCAGGGGGAGCTCACCCAGGGCTGTGAAAATTTGCTAGGCAGGAACACAGGAGCCAACAGGTCTGACTTCCCCCTAGTCTCCTGTGGCAGTGCTCCAGAGAGACAGACTTCTTCTTTTGTCTTCCTTTTAAAGATACAGCTAGCTATCAAAGAAATAGCAAGGAAATGCCCCAAAACAAACCTTAAAACAACTAACTAACAAGTGTTGCTCCTGCAATAGTCACTCAGTGTGCCCAGGAGGACACACTTTTACGTCTTCAAGCTGCTAGAGACTGGACACACTGGGGGGCTTCTGGGAGCTCCTGCTGGATATGTACTACAGAAGATTTGATTGGTCCAGTCTCCAGGCTGCAGTAGGAGGGGCATTACCCGATTGTGGAGGACTAAACTGGATATCCGCACAGGAACTGCAGATATTGCCACGCCGTCGGCGCCCGTCTTGCCAGAAACCTTACCACCAGCCCCCGTAGCCCCTGTGCCCTGAGGCTCGGGAGAAAAACTGCTGCTTTCGCTGTCTCGAAACGCGCCCCCAAATATTCTAGGGACTGCGAAGGGACCAATCTGCTCTTTGCAAAATTGACCACCCAGCCCAGGCTCTCCAACATCTGAACTACCCGAGTGGTGGCCGCCAGACTCTCCTGTCTCGACTTTGCTCGAATCAACCAATCGTCCAAGTAAGGATGCACCAGTACACCGTCCCTGCGGAGCGCCGCCGCTACCACCACCATGATCTTGGTGAACGTCCGAGGCACTGTCGCTAGCCCGAAGGGCATCGCCTGAAACTGAAAATGCCCCATGGGCAGTGTGAACCGCAGAAACCGTTGATGCTCCTGCCGCACCGGGATATGGAGATAAGCTTCCGTGAGGTCCAACAACATTAGGAATTCGCCCGCCCTGACCGCCGCAATGACAGAGCGCAGCGTCTCCATCCGGAAGTGGATAACCCGAAGACAGCGATTCACCCTCTTTAAATCCAGAATTGGCCAAAACGTGCCTCCCTTCTTTGGAACCAGAAAATAGATGGCGTACCGACCGAGACCACACTGGTCCGTAGGAACGGGTACCACTGCCCGGAGCTGCAGCAAGCGCTGCAGCATGTCCGCGATCGCTCGCACCTTCTGCGGTGAGCCGCAAGGAGATTGGACAAAGGAATCTAACACGGGGCGATGGAGCCCTAGGGAATAGCCCTCTCGAATGGACTTCCAAGACCCACTGGTCTGAGGTAATTTGGATCCAGGCAGGGTAAAAGTCCCGCAACCTTCCTCCCACGGGCACCAACTCCGCCTGAGCCCGCCTCATCTCATTGGGACTTCTTAAAGTTTGAGGATTGGAATGGCGTAAAACCCCTGCCCGCCCCTCAGAAACCTCGAAACCCCTGGCCACGTACCGGAAATCTTCCCCGCTGGGGTTGGCTAAAACGAGAGGCCCAAAACCTACAAAACTCTCTCGAATTCCCCCGGGAGCCCGCAGCACCTCGGTCCTGCTTTGGCTTATCTTTCGGCAGTCAACCTCCCTTGGACTCCCCGAGCTCCTTGACCAACTTCTCCAAATCCTCGCCAAACAAAAGCTTACCCCTAAACGGGAGCTTGCTGAGACGAGCCTTAGACGAAGCATCCGCCGACCAGTTGCGCAACCAAAGGTGCCTCCGGGCCGCAACAACCAACGCCATACTCTTAGCTAGGCTCCAGATAAGGTCGTAATGAATGTCCGGCAAATAAGCGGTGCCCGACTCCAGCCACATTACTTCATCTAAGTGTCCTTCTAACTGATCCCCCTGCAACCTTTGGGACCAGCGCAAGCAGCCTCTCGCCACCCACGCCCCCGCTATCGAGGCCTGCAAGGAGAGGGCCCCAATATCGAACACTTGCTTCAGCAAAGTGTCTAACTTCCGGTCCTGCACATCCTTTAAGGCCGCGGTCCCCTCCACCGTAATCGTAGTCTTCTTAGTTACCGCCGATGCCACCGCGTCCACCTTTGGCGAGCGGAAAAGCTCTCTGTCTTGGTCGGAAAGCAGATAAAGATGAGCTAAGGCCCTCAAACCACGTAGAGTCGACTCTGAACAGTCCCACTCCTCCTGAATCATACTCTTGAAAACCCTATGCACAGGAAACACCCGTTGGGACGTCCTCACCGCCTGCAAAAGCGGATCCTCCAAAGACTCCTCCGCCACTGACTCCGCCGAGGGCATGTTCAGCGTCCTGAGAGTCTCAGCAATCAAGGCAGGCAACTCCTCTCAGCGAAACACTCTGACTACTCTACTCTGTTGCTCCACATCAGACAACTCCCCCTCTTCTAACTCGATCTCTGAGGACTCCTTGACCTCGTCATCTGCACCTCTCAACTCCTCCTTGAGCCGAGATGGCGGACTATCTTCCACAGTCCCTTTACTGGCCTTAGCCGGCCCAACCTCCTCTTCGGGCAGACTCACCGACCCAGCCTGCTTCTGCCCCCTAGGACCCTGGGACCGAGCCCCCAACATAGGCTGTAGCAGAGCAAAGGCCTGAGTCATGAGAGTGAAGAAATTAGGAGGGATAGCTGAATCCCCACTTCCTGGGCTCAAAGATATAGGAAGCGAAGAACCCTCCCCCGAAGACGGCCCTGCCACTGGCTGTGCCAGACTCAAGGATGGCGGCAGGGACTCACCTGGCTCCCCGGGAACGACGACGCGATCCCCAGCAGAAACCCCTAGAGCCTTATCCATAACCTCTGCCTCCAAAGTGCAGGCCCTACACACCCCCGAGTCCAACACTTCTCCGCGCCGTGTGCCACATACTAAACAGCGCGGCTTTGCAGGCATCCTATCAAAGGTCAGGGGATCTCCGCTGTATGTCCTCTCTATGTTCACTTTTTTTTTCTTTCTTTTTTTTTACACCCGTGCACTAACAAAAAGAACCCCGCAAAGAGGTACCAACAGCCTGGGAGGTAAACAATCCCAATCCTCTCTCTCTCTCAAATTTTTTTTTTTTTTTTTTTTTTAACAAGACCTAAATCTGCCCTGCAGGTATCCCAGCTGATACTGACTGAAGACTGTGCAAAACAAGGCCTAAACGAAGCTTTAAAAAACGCTCTTTAAAACGCTCTGAGAGAGAAAGCTAAAGAGGACAATTCGCGATCCCCCAAAATGGCCGCCGCGTGTTTCCCGTTCAGCTACACGCGGTTGGCCCAGCCGCGTGCTCTCAGGCTGCCGTTAACAGAACTCCCCATTCTGCCCTACCGAGCAGAGCAGCCAGCTCCCGAGACTTACCGCTGCCGCAGAGGAAAGAGAAGGGAGTCCCCACAGCACCGGAGCTCAGCCGTTCCGCGGCTTCGGCTCTGGCGACTGGTAGAAAAATACCCCCGCAAGACTCCTGCACCGCCGCTGCTGCCTTGGCCTTCCCTTCGTGCGGGTTCGGGAGCAGGGAGGCCGAACTGCTGCCGGAACTCAGAGCAAAAACCCCCCAGCAAGCCCCTGCTCGTTTAGAGGATGGGGAAAATTAGCCCGGGGGGGGGGGGAGGAGTAGAGAGGAGAAGAGGGAGGGAGGCACAGCAGCACAGACGGGAGCTCAATCAGCAGCAGCACTCCTAGAAACCAAAAAGAAAACCAAACACTAACCAGGTAAGACTAAAAGAAATTCAAAAAGTCAAAAATTTAAACAGAACAAGAAGGTAAATTGATAAGGGAATCTAGCTCTGCTTATTTGCGCCACCTGAGCCCAGTCCCAGGCTCAGACATCTCTCCAGCTGCTTGGAGACTGAAAGTACTGGTGGAAGGGGGCGGTGTTAGCCTACTTATACCGGTGACATCAGAACAATGACATCTTTCAGTCTCCAAAGCTGCTGGAGGACGTTCTAAATTATATGGTTCCGGGACTGGACTAGAGGGACGCAAAGGAATATGGATTAGAGAGTTGAGCGATATCATCCACGAGCTTGGGGAACGGGTTGAGTCCATAGAGCAGAGAATAGAGGAGCACGAGGGGCTTCTAAATTCTATGAAAGAGAACAACCACCTGGCGAAAGTAGAATTGGGAGAGCTGTGGTCAAAATTGGAGGATTGGAAAACAGGTTGCGTCGCTCTAATATACGCTTGAGAGGCATCCCAGAGAAAGAGGGAACCTACAACTAAAAAGCGCTGGTGGAACAATTGTGTAAGGACATCTTATCACGAAAGTATACCATGTATTTTCTATCAAACCAAAACAAAGTTTCAAATAACAGGTGGTTTTCTTGTTAATCGGAGTGGCCGCAAGGTCTCAGCAGTAGCAGGCTGCCATTGACTATATTACAACCGGTATCGACTGGGTCAGTGTCATGTCAGGACATGCTAGGGAGATAAAGTTCCTAGATGAAATAAATGACTGCTTCTTGGAGCAGCTGGTTCATGAACCAACCAGAGGGGAAGCCATATAAGACCTAGTCCTTAGTGGAACACCAGATCTAGTGCAAGAGATAAGGGTGTTGGGGCCACTTGGCAATAGTGATCATAGCATGATTGCCTTTGATTTAATTAGTGGAGGAGAGATAGTAAGGAAATCCACAGTACTACCTTTTAACTTTCGAAAGGGAGACTATGATAAAATGAGGAAAACAGTTAAGAAAAAACTAAAAGGAGCAGTTGCAAAGGTTAAAGACGTACATCAAGCTTGGGTGTTGTTGAAAAATACTATCTTGGAAGCCCAGACCAGCTGTATTCCACGCTTTAAGAAAAGTGGAAGGAAGTCCAAAAAACTGCCAGCATAGTTTAAAGGTGAGGTTAGAGAGGCTGTTGTTGCCAAAAAAGCATCTTTCAGGAAATGGAAAAAAAGAGCCAATCTTTCAGGAAATGGAAAAAAGAGCCAAACGACGAAACCTGGAAACAGCACAAGCACTGGCAAGTCAAATGCAAGGCATTGATAAGGCAGGCAAAGAGAGAATTTGAGAAGAAGCTTGCTGCGGAAGCAAAAACGCAAAATAAAGACCTTTTCAAGTACATTCGTAGCAAAAAACCTGTGAGAGAGTCAGTTGGTCCATTAGATGATAAAGGGGTTAAAGGAGCACTAAGAGGCGACAAGGCGATAGCGGAGAGACTGAATGAATTCTTTGCTTCGGTCTTTACTGAGGAAGATGTAGGGATGTTACCCATGACTGAAGTGGTATTTAAAGGTGTGGAAGAATTGAAGGAAATATCGATACATCGGGAAGATGTCTTACAACTGTTAGATAAACTGAAGAGTAGCAAATCACCTGGGCCGGATGGTATACATCCAAGGGTGTTGAAAGAACTGAAATATGAGATTGCAGACCTGCTATCAGTAATCTGTGAACTATCATTAAAATCATCTCTAATACCTGAAGATTGGAGGATCGCCAATGTAACACCAATTTTTAAAAAGGGTTCCAGGGGCGATCCGGGAAACTACAGACCAGTGAGCCTGACGTCAGTACCGGGAAAAATGGTAGAAACCATCATAAAGAATAAAATTACTCAGCATGTAGATAGTCACAACCTAATGGGAGACAGCCAACATGGCTTTAGACAAGGAAGATCTTGTCTTACTAATCTGTTATGTTTTTTTGAAGGAGTGAATAAACAGGTGGACAAAGGTGAGTCGGTTGATATTGTGTATCTGGACTTTCAGAAAGCCTTTGACAAGGTCCCTCATCAGAGACTTTTGGAAAACCTAAAGAGTCATGGGATAGGAGGCAGTGTACTATTGTGGATCAGGAACTGGTTAAAAGATAGAAAGCAGAGGGTAGGGCTAAATGGCCAATTTTCCCAATGGAGAAAGGTGAATAGTGGTATACCCCAGGGATCTGTGCTGGGTCCGCTGCTTTTTGACATATTCATAAATGACCTGGAAAGTGGAATAATGAGTGAGATTATCAAATTTGCAGATGACACAAAACTATTTAAAGTTGTTAAAACCCAAGAGGATTGTGAAAAATTGCAAGAGGATCTTGATAAATTGGAAGACTGGGTATCAAAATGGCAGATGAAATTTAATGTGGACAAGTGCAAGGTTATGCACCTAGGGAAGAACAACCCAAACTATGGTTACACGATGCAAGGTTCCACATTAGGAACCACCACCCAGGAAAAAGATTTAGGTGTCATTGTGGATACCATGTTAAAACCCTCGGCCCAGTGTGCAGCGGCGGCCAAGAGAGCAAATAGAATGCTAGGTATGATAAGGAAAGGAATGGAAAATAAAACAAAAGATATTATAATGCCTCTATATCGTTCCATGGCGAGACCGCACCTTGAATATTGTGTGCAATTCTGGTCGCCGTATCTTAAAAAGGATATAGCGATTTTAGAAAAGGTTCAGAGAAGAGCCACCAAAATGGTAAAGGGGATGGAAGGATACTCCTATGAAGAAAGGCTAAAAAGGTTAGGGCTCTTTAACCTGGAAAAGAGACGGCTGAGGGGAGATATGATAGAAGTCTATAAATTAATGAACGGAGTAGAACGGGTAAACGTAGATCGATTGTTTACGTTATCAGAATATAGAAAGACTAGGGGACATGCAATGAAGCTACAGGGTAAACTATTTAAGACTAATAAAAGAAAATATTTTTTCACTCAACGTGTAATCAAACTCTGGAATTTGTTACCGGAGGATGTAGTAAAGGCTGTTAGTGTAGCTGGGTTTAAAAAAGGTGTGGACAAGTTCCTGGAGGAAAGGTCCATAAACCATTATTAAGAAGTGACCGAAGATATCAATGCTTGACCCAGTACAAGCATTGTGGAACTTGTGTCTCTTGGGGAAACTGCTAGGTACATATGACCTAGATTGGCCACTGTTGGAAACAGAATACTGGGCTTGATGGACCTTGGTCTGACCCAGTATGGCATATCTTATGTTCTTAACTGTCAAATGGATCAATGCCTATTCACATCAACGACCTTATTCACAAGCGGTCACTCTCTCAAATAATTGAAACTATTTTATAAAGTGAAGTAACGTTAAAAAGTGCTGTTTAAATGATGTTTAACCAGTGCTTAACTTTCAGTAGAGGTTTCGGCTTTCAGCATACTTCACTTTATAAAATAGTTTCAATTATTTGAGAGAGTGACCGCTTGTGAATAAGGTCGTTGATGTGAATAGGCACTGATCCATTTGACAGTTGTAATATATTCAATGGCAGCCTGCTACTGCTGAGACCTTGCGGCCACTTCGATTAACAAGAAAACCACCTGTTATTTGAAACTTTGTTTTGGTTTGATAGAAGATACATGGTATACTTTCGTGATAAGATTACAGAGAGTTAGACATAATTTCCAAGATATAAACTCTGATAAAAACAAGACCATAATTAGATTTGTTTAAGGACATCTTAAGACAAGCTGAAGCACCAATGGAGAATTTATGCTTTGATATAGACAAAGCACATAGATCTTTGGGCCCAAAGCAAGATGGCGTGCCAAGAGACATTGTAGCGTGTTTTCATGATTTCAGCACAAAGGAGGTGGTTATGAAAGCTGCATGGAAAGTGGGCAACGTGCTCTTGGAGGATCAACCAGTGGAACTGTATGCTGACATTTGGATAATCACCATAAGAGGAGAGCTTTTAAAGCTCTTGATTGGTTTAAATCATATATAGCTGACCGTACACAATTTGTACAAATCGATCAAGTTGCGTCGTCATCTTTCTCACAAGAACAGGGAATACAACAGGGCTCCGCACTTTCTGCCCTCCTTTTTAACCTATACCTTCAACCGATATGCACCATATTCAAAAGACACAATATAAACTACCATATTTATGTGGACAACATCATGTTGTTCTCCCCAATTAACATATCTGACCCTAATGATGACAAACTAGCAGCCTGCCTCTCTGAAGCAGAACTATGGCTCCGCTCAAGGAATATGTACATCAATTTCAGAAAGACTGAAGTACTATTTACTTCACGAAACCCCAACTTCACCCCTCCTTCAGACATCAAGCTCCAGAATTTCACCCTCCCAGTGAAACATGAAATAAAATACTTAGGAGTCACCTTTGATAGGACACTTAGTTTCACTTCTCACATTAAGCAAACAGCCAGAACAATCTTCTTCAAGCTTAGGACTATCCAACAACCAAGACCACTTTTAGACAAGGATGATTTCAGAACAATCACCCAAGCTCTAAACTCCACACCTGGATTATTGCAATGAGATACTCCAAGGCATAACAAAGAAGAACCAAAACATTCTCCAGATGGCTCAGAATGTTACCGCCCAAATAATTTCCAAGGCCAGACTATTTGATCACATCTCTCCCATTCTATACACCCTTCATTGGCTTCCTGTTGCCAGCAGGATCCAATATAAAATCATACTGACTACCTTTAAGCTAATTAACAAGATTGCCCTATCATATCTATCTACATTGATACATAGCCCCCCTGAAAACAGAATGAGAAGAAGGAACCTCAATACCATTCTAGTACCAGACTCTATAAGAAAGACTAAACAAATAACAAGCAACAGCGCTTTTTCCTATGCAGCACCTATGCAATGGAATAATCTTCCAGTTCAGTTAAGGGAGATAAAAGACCTCCAAACATTCCGAAAGGAACTAAAAACATTTATTCACTCACCATTATAACTTAGACCATTGCTCAGATCTAGCCCCCCCCCCCAGCATGAACTGTCAAGCCTACTCATATACCCTTCCATACAATTACAGTCTCATCCACGCTGAATCACTGACAAGCATTTTCTCCTCTTAAAAAAGTAATTAAGCCTGAACCCTAAAGTTATGATGCAAGTTGTAAATAGTTGTAAAACGTTTATGATTATACTTGTTTTTTGTAAATAGTTGCAATGTTGCATTACGTTCTATGTATGGTTTCCATTGTTCTATGTAAACCGCCCCTGATCTTGGGAAGGGGCGGTATATAAAAGTTGTCAAATAAATAAATAAAGATATTACAGCACGGTTAAGAGAAGAATGAATCCACTACAAGTGGCTTTTTCCCTTTGGACTGCAATTCAATATTGTGGGAAAGACCACCACTGCGTGTACCATAGAGGAAGCTATCAAAGGAATGGAGATGGTAGGGTGGTCGGAGCTACCGGAAGTCCCCGTGGGGAAAGAAGCAGAGCAGAAGAGGTTGGGTTTTGTGAGTACGAAGTGGCAGCAAGCGATGCAGGGGAGCCGACGCTTGAGATGCCAGAAGCCCAAAAATGTCAAGCACCTGGGAGATACTTGATTATGAACGTTGAAGCTTCTACAGAGCGGGTGTTTGATGGGGTGTGAATCTGTGGGGAAATGGCAGGCTTTTTGTGCTAAGGGCAGAAGAATATGTAATAATGGGGGAGGAAGGTGTAAAGTTGATCTTGGTAGTGACCCACACCTCATAGAGGGGTGGATCCTTCTGGAGAAATGAAGGGATGGTGGGGGGGGGGAAATCGGAGGGAGGGGAGGGGGGAGGCGAGGTAAGAGGGGAGGGGGGCCTTGAGGCTAGAAATAGTAAATCTTCTTGGAAAAGTATGGCAGGTCATACAAGACATGATTTTAGAGTGGTATCCTTGAATGTAAGGGGCTTCAACTCTGAAAGAACGCGGCAGTTATGCTATAAAGAAGCGCTTAGGCTGAATGGTGATATAATTTTAATACAAGAAACGCACCTTACGGGTGGGGGAGGAGAATGGTAAATAAAAAATTTCCAAACCAATGATTTGTATCTAATCACCATGAAAAGAAGAAAGGAGGGGTACGTATATTTATAAAATGCAAGAATTCAGTGCCAATGTTGGAGGTAAAAAAAAAAAAAAAGATAAGGGAGGTTAAAAATTAAGTTGTTTGAGCAGGTCTATACAATAGTGAATGCGTATGGTCCTAACTACACGCAAGGTGACTTTTATGAAGGTCCGAAATCCACTTTAATTAACTTTAATGAAGGTCATTTAATTGGGGGGGGGGGGGGACTTCAACTTAACACTTAATCCCGAATTAGATTCATCAAGGGGACAAGTGGGGGGTACAGCTAGGCAGAAAAAAAAATTAAAAGCTTTTATGAGGGAATTGGGCTTGATTAATGCCTGGAGGGATATGCATGGGCAAGAGGATTACACGTTTTATTCATCTGTACATGGGTCCTACAGTAGGATTGATATGTTGCTGGTCCACAAGGAACTGATGATCTGGGTAGTGGGAAGTAATATTGGTGAAAGTTCCTGGTCTGATCACGCACCAGTGTAGGGGGATTTTAGAAACCCAGCTGCTAGTAGGGGGAGGGGTCAATGGAGATTAAATGAGGCTTTGTTAGAAATTCCAGGGGCTGTTCAACAGATCTCTGACACCATTTTGGAGTATTTGCAGTTTAATGATAATGGGCAATGCTCCATGGGGGTAGTTTGGGACTGTCAAAGCGGTGATCCTCGGGAAATTTATAGCATTAGGATCTCAAGTTAAGAAAGAAAAAGAGACTAAAAAAGAAGAACTGAGAGAAAGTATGAAAACAAGGCCAGTTAAATAAAGACAATAAAAAACTAACGAGCATTAAAACAGCAGTTGAATGAATTGGAACTAGGGGAAATTAAGTTTGTACAAGAGAAGCTTCAGCAAATGCAGTTTGAGTATGGGAATAAACCAAGCAGATTATTAGCATATCAGCTGAAAAACTGCAGGTGCGGACTTGTATTCATAAAATAAGAGATAGACACAGGAAGGAATTGAGGCAAAGAAAAGAGATTAAGGCTAGGCTTGTGGAGGTCTACAGGGAACTATACACACCTGAAGGGACAGTAACCCAAGAGTTGATAAAAAATATTTAGAGGGAATTCAATTACCTAAAATTGGGGAACATGAGAGTTTGTTTACGTCTAGGCCTATTATGGTCCAGGAAGTAAGAAGTAATTAGACCTTACCTGCTAATTAGTGTTCCTGAAGGAACTCCAGTCCAGTCCCTTTCCTATGGGTTGTGCAACCCTTCCAGCAGCTTTGGAGACTGAGCTCATCATTGATTTGATGACCCTCTGGTATAAATACCACTGGCACCACCCACCAGCTTCCAGTATTCTATTGAAAAAGCAGACAATGGAGAGACAATCAAGAAAAAACATGAACTCTAACTTCAAACAGTAATAACCAATAACTTCAGCTTCTATCCCCCCCCCCACCTCCCCCAGAAGAGACCTCTTACCCCCCAGAAGAGGAGGAGGAGGAGACTTACCTGAACGGCACCAGACCCTGGCCACCCAACTAACAGGGCCCTCTGCTGGTCCAGTTACCACCGAAACCTTCAGAGAACAGCCTCCGGAAACCATCTCCACTGTTATGAAACTTCAGGCTGGCAATCTGTATCCTGAAACATAATACTGACAACACCAGGCGGGATCAGGGACTGGACTGGAGTTCCTTCAGGAACACTAATTAGCACCTAAGGTCTAATTACGTCTTCCTCATTGTACCCTCCAGTCCAGTCCCTTTCCTCTGGGATGTAACAGAGCAGTTCAAGTCTGGGTGGGGTTCCCAAGACCGGACCGAAGCACCGCTCTCCCAAATCCAGCATCCGCCTGAACATCCAACCGGTAATGTCTCGCAAAGATATGTAAAGACGACCACGTAGCCGCTCTACAAATGTCCAGCGGCGGCACCAAACTATACTCCGCCCACGATGCCACCTGGGCTTGGGTCAAATGCGCTCAAAACCCCTCTGGGACCCTTCTCCACGTCAGGATGTAGGCCGACGCAATGGCTTCCCTGATCCATCTCAAGATGGAAGCCTTGGCCGCTGCTTCACCCTTACGCGGTCCCCGAACAAGACAATCATTCCGACTTCTGAAAAGTCGCAGTGCGACTGAGGTAACGCTTCAACAACCTACGCACATCCAGACTGTGCAAGTGCGCATCCTCCGCTCCTCGCCCCTCCCTTGGAAAGGATGGAAGAGAAACCGATTGGTTCACGTGAAAAGGTGAAACCACCTTAGGTAAAAAGGAAAGTACCGTACACAAGACTACCTTTTCCTTAAAGAAAGAGATGAACGGTGGATGAAACGATAGAGCCTGAAGCTCCAAAATACGCCTAGTGGAACAAATTGCCACTAGGAACACTGCCTTGATAGTTAAATCCTTCAAAGAAGCCTTCCCTACTGGCTCATAAGGTTCTCCGGCCAACTCATTCAGCACCAAATTAAGATCTCAAGGAGGGACCGTCGACCTTCGCTGAGGCCGAAGATGCCGAACCGCCCGCAGGAACCTAACTTCTGTCCACATATTCCCCTAAGGGCTTTCCATGGACCTTGCCCCTATAACAGGAAATGGCTGCCAACTGCACCCGCAAGGAACTGTCCGCAAGGCCCTTCTCGAAACACGCTTGTAAAAACTCTAACACCTCCGGCACTGAAACCGAAAGGGGTCTCTTTCCCTGGACTGCGCACCAGCCCTCAAATATTCTCCAGATTCTCACATAAGAGAGGCACGTAGAACGCTTGCAAGCATTCAATGTTGTAATCACAGCTCCTGAATATCCCCGCTTACGGAGCCTTGCCCTCTCAATAGCCAAGCCGTAAGCAAGAACCGATCCACCTGAGGCATCCTTAGAGGCCCCTGGACCAGAAGATCGTCCCTGCATGGCAGGTGTCAGGGCCAGTCGACCAGCAGCCTCATGAGGTCTGCATACCACGGTCTCCACGACCAATCCGGAGCAATGAGGATCACTAAACCTCAGTGTGCCTCTACCCGTTGCAGGACCCTTCCTATGAGAGCCCAAGGTGGGAAAACATACAGAAGTCCCTCGGTGGGCCATCTCTGTACCAGAGCATCGAGTCCTTCCGACATCCTTTCCTTCCTGTGGCTGAAGAAACGTCTCGCTTTGGCCGACTCCCAGCAAGCCATGAGATCCATGACAGGGACTCCCCAATGGGCTACCACCCATTCGTACACTTCCTGGCAAAGTTCCCACTCGCTGCGGTCTACTTTGTACCCGCTCAGATAATCCACTGTTACGTTTTTTACCCCAGCCACATGCTGAGCTGACAAGGCTAACAGATGAGCTTCGGTCCACTCCAGCAAGCTCTCCGCTTCCTCTTCCAGCTGCGCACTTCTCGTGCCGCCTTGATGGTTGATGTAGACCACCATGGTGACGTTGTCGGACAACACTGACCACTTTCCCTTGGACCAGATGCCCGAATGTCTTGAGAGCCAGGGCTACCGCCCTCATTTCCAATTTGTTGATTGACCACTGGGCTTCCATCCAATTCCAGAGGCCCTGAGCGAAACTGCCCTTGCAGTGGAGCGCCCCACACCGTCAGACTGGCATCCATGGTCAACTGAAGCCACTGCGGGGGCTCGAAAGGCATTCCTCGCTCCAAATTCCCTGGAGCGATCTACCACTGCAAGGCTTTCCTGATCTCCGGAGGGCAAGAGAGCATTACTGACAAGGACTGGCGCTGATGGGACCAGCGACGAAGCAAGGCTCGCTGAAGTGGCCGCATGTGAGCTCTGGCCCACGGCACCAACTCGATCATTGCCACCATGGTCCCCAACACCTACAAATAATGCCAGGCTGAAGGTGCCAGCGTGGGCAGAAACTGCTGCACCAGACTCCTCAAGCCCTTTGCCCTGGCAAGAACACCCTGCCTCAGTCGGTGTCGAACCTTGCTCCCAGATACTCTATTTCCTGTGTGGGTACCAACATGCTCTTTGTCAGATTGATGACCCAGCCCAGTTCCATTAGCAGACCTACTACTCTGGCCGCTGACTCCAGACTCTCCGCCTTGGACTTTGCCCGAATCAGCCAATTGTCGAGATATGGATAGACCAAAATCCCTTCCTTGTGGAGCGACGCTGCCACCATGACCATCACCTTGGTGAAGGTCCTCGGAGCTGTTGCCAGACTGAATGGCAAGGCCTGGAACTGAAAATGTCCCATTAGCACCCCCCTTAGACTGGATTCCAGCTGATTCCATTCTTCCTGAATCATCTGACGAACCACCCGGTGAACCGGAAAAACCTTCTGGGCTTTTCTGACTGCCTGAATTAGCGGGTCCTCCAGCACCTCCTTGTCTGCTGGAGCGTCCGCCGACATATTGAGTACCTTCATGGTCTCTTTAATTAAGGCCAGGAGCTCCTACTGCCTGAAAACCTGAATAATCCGGGTCTGTTCCTTCTCAGGAATCTCTCCCTCTTCTAGTTCAACTTCCCCAAGGTCCCTATCGGAGGCCTCACTCTCCAAATTTTCGGACGAGGACCTTAGCGTATCCTCAACCGCTAATCTAGGCCGCTTAGGGGGAATAGCTAACTCCTCCTGTACCACTGTCCCCTTCTGTCTTACTGTCCCGCTTCCTTGAGTGGATGCCAACCCACCCGTTCCGTGCTGACACAAACAGAACGCATTGTGCATAAGGAGAACAAACTCCGTGGAGAACCCCCCCCCCTTCTCCTTCCAGGGCCCCCAAGGAAGTAGAGGGCGTGGGTTGAACCGGTGGAGGGAATGAGGGCAGCGGAGAAGGCGGAACTCGCCCCCCCTCCAGTGGATCCTCTGAGCCCTGGGAGTCAGAAGGCGGCAAAGGAACAGCCAACTGTATTTCCTGATCCACTGAGGCGGCTTTGGCCACCCAACCCCTGCAAACACTGGCCTCAGAGACCATGCCCCGCCTGGTACCGCAGATCAGACACTGCGGCCTACCAGGAATGACGCCATGCCACCAAAAGAAATCAAATCTATTAAAGAAAACAGACCAAAAGAAAATATATATATCTCTAGACCTCTAAACCTTAACTTTTTTTTTCCCCCCCCAACTCTTGTAAGGAACAAACTCCACTTGCTCTTTTCTCTCTCCCCCCCCCCCCCGAAAGCACGCAAAAAACACACTAAAAGAGAAGCCACCTACTTCCTGCAGCAACTCTCCACACGCTGCAGCAGGCCGTGCTGGGCCACGTGGCCGGCAGCCGTGAGGCTTCTGCTGCACTCGCGGTTTAAACCACCGCTGTCCCCGACTGCCTCTGCCCACCTATGGTAAACTACAGCTCTCCCGTCAATGACTCCTCTTTGCCGCGCTCAGCCGCTTTCAGGCTTTGGAACAGCGGGACCGGCAGGTAGGGCTTCACTCGTGTAGTGGCCGGAAGAAAACCTCAGCCACACACAGAGCAGCGGGAAAAAAATGTCTTCCTCTCTTCTCTGCCAGGCTTTAAGGTTAGAAGCCAGCAGACAAGTCTCCTCCTCTCATCCCTAACCGAGGGGAAACAAACGGACCAGGGAGGGGAGGGAAGGGGGGGGGGGAAGACCTACTACTAAATCTCCCTTCTTAAAGAAACAGCACCTTAAAAAAATTAAATAAATAAATTAAATTTAAAGGAAAAATTAAGGATCAATCCAATTCTTAGGACCAATGAACCCACTAAAATTAAAACAAAAAAACCCCTTAGACCTACGTCTCTCCAGTAAGCTCTGGCTTACTGCCTCCCTCCAGCTGCTTGGAGACTGAGCTTTTACTGGAAGCTGGTGGGTGGTGCCAGTGGTATTTATACCAGAGGGTCATCAAATCAATGATGAGCTCAGTCTCCAAAGCTGCTGGAAGAGGAGCACAACCCAGAGGAAAAGGGACAGGACTGGATGTACAGTAAGGAATGGGGGTTATTAAGGAGCTACCAATGCATAAGGCCCCGGGAAGGGATGGATTTCCCAATAGATTTTATAAGGTTTTTGCACCGATTCTGGCCTGACCTTTATCTCGCTTATGCAATGTAGTGGGGAGGGAAGCACCTTTACCCCCAACGATGAGGATGGCGGGAATAACGCTAATACCTAAAGAGAGGAAAGATCCCACTCAATGTGGGTCTTACCAGCCAATCTCTTTACTGGGATTTGATTTAAAAAAATGTTTCTAGAGTACTGGCCAATAGATTAAATTTCATACATGCCCCATTTAATACACATGGCTCAATCTGGGTTTATACCCGGTCGACGAGCATCGGATAATTTAAGGAGGGGTCCTTAATGTTGTTTGGAAAGGCAAGAGTAGGAAGGAAGAAATGCTGTTGTTGGCGATAGATGCAGAGAAGGCATTTGACAGGGTGTCCTGGCCCTTTCTGATCCAGACCCTGGTGAAAGTGGGGATAGCAGGTAGATTTTTAGAGTGGGTGGGTGTTTTGTATAAGAACCCTCAAGTGGCTCTGCGTATTAATGGAGAATATATGGGGGCTTTTGCAAGGGATCAGGCAGGGCTGTCCATTGTCTCCTCTATTGTTTGTATTAACAATGGAGCCACTTTCCCAGAGAGTAAGAGAATCTGAGGAGATTCAGGGGTTGAAATGGGAACGGGGGGGAAAGTAAGGTGTCTTTGTTTGCCGATGATCAATTGTTTATCATCACATCCCCAGAGCAATTGTTGAGCGCTCTGATGAGAGAGCTGGAGTTTTGGGAAAACGTTTCTGGGTTTAAAATGAATGCATTAAAATCAGAGATTTTAAATATATCCATTCCTGTTAAAACAGGCGAAAGATTGAGGAAATCATTCCCCTTTAAGTGGGCTAAGAGAAGAATTCGCTATCTAAATGTCCAAGTAACACCGGTGATCTCAGATCTGTTTGGAGCAAATTATATACCTCTGGAGGGTAGGATTAGAAGAGGGATGGGGAGGGCTGAAATTGACTTGGTCAGGGAGAACAGCAGTGGTAAAAATGATGATATTGCCTAAGCTGCTATTTTTGGTTTAGCATGTTGCCGGGGGCTGTACCAGGGGGATTCCTAAGAAAGATGCAAAGACTGCTATGGAAGTTTATCTGGGGAGGAAAAAGAGCGAGAGTCCCCAAACATATTTTGATAAAGATAAATTAAAAGGGGGAATGGCGATCCCGGATTTAGGAAATTATTATAGTGCAGCGAAGCTGAGGGCAGTTTTTGAATGGGGAATACATGACAATCAAGATTGTGTTCAGATGGAGAGGGTGGCCTTGGGAGTACCCTCGTTGAGAGAGGTACTGTGGATTCCTCAAGGACAAAGGTGGTGGCTAGGCGTGTTAACCCATTTGTGCAAGTAACTTTACAGTTATGGTTCCAGTGGCGAACAAAGTGGTTGGGGGAGGAATGTGTGACTACAGGTGTAACCCTCAGGGGCAAAAGTGAATACCCCCCAGGAATGAAAGGTGGGTTTGCTGAGCGATGGGCTAAATGTAGTCTGTGTTACATGGGTCAGTTCCTGGAAGGGGGTAAGGTTAAATCATTTGAAAACATTAAGGAAGAATTTTCATTGAGAGATTCAGACTATTACCACTATGTTCAGGTGGTTAATTATATCCAAAAGAGAATTATCCCGGGTTTAAGGGAGGATATGGCCCCAATTGAGAAGCTGTTTCTGAGAGATAAGATAAAGGGACTTATCACCGAACGATATGACATTATGGACACGGCTAAGAATGAAAAAGAATCATTCCAAAAGAAATGGAAAGCAGACCTGGGGCTGGTTTTGTCGGAGTAAGCCTGGAATGGGATTTATGCCCAGAGGTATAAAGGTCTCCTAGCCAGTAGTCTAATAGAACATAACTATAAGATCATGTATAGGTGGTATGTGACACCAGATATAATTCAAAAAATGTACAGGAAGACTAGTGACCTGTGTTGGCGTGAGTATGGGGGCCAAGGAACGTTTCTTCATATATGGTGGCTCTGTCCAAAAATACAGGTGTTTTGGAGCTAAGTATTCCAGACTCTGGATACTATGATGGGGAAGGTAGTTGGGACAGATCCAGGGGTGGGGATACATAGAAAGGGAGTGAAAAAAGAAGAAACCTCATTAATTTGGGTTGTCTGGCAGCTTGGTTGGAAATTGCAAAGAAGTGGAGGCAATTAGGACCGCCGCTGTTGGGAGACTGATGTACCGATAAAACTCTTAACAGATTGTCTTAACAAAATCGCAACCTGGCTAAAAGCGAAAAACCTCCACATAAACCATTCAAAAACAGAGGTATTAATTGTAACAAAAAACCATTCATACGTCCCTCCAACCCACATAACAATACAAAACCATGACATCACAATAAAAAACGAAATAAGATACCTAGGAGTCATTTTAGATACACACCTTACGATGAACACCCACATTAGAAACACTATAAAGAAAATCTACTTCAAACTCAAAATACTCAAGCAACTACGCCCCTTAGTTCACTTACAAGATTTCATTAACATAATACAGGCAACCATAACCCCACACTTTGATTTTTCCAACCTAATTCTCTTAGGTATAACGAAACAAAACATTAAAAGAATACAACTAGCACAGAACGCAGCAGCCAGAATTGTAATGAAAGCACACTCATTCCAGCATATTACTCCAATATTAGCAACCCTGCATTGGCTCCCAATACAAAGCAGAATAATATATAAGACCACAATAACCACATTTAAAGCTCTCAATGACATGGCTCCAATCCCATTAAGCAATCTTATAAGCAAGGAATCTCAAAAAGTCACTCACAGAAAAGGACACTCAAATAAATTAAGGACTCCAAATGATTTTATAAAAGCAACCAAACTAACTAATAACAGAGCCTTCTCACATGCGGCCCCCATCATTTGGAACTCCATCCCAGAGGACCTAAGATCTACAACAGAAATTATAGAATTCCGCAAAAAACTGAAAACCTACCTCTTTGCCATGCACTACAACAACATTAATAATCCACTAATCATCCCAGAAAAAGGCTAAATAACACCCAACTGAGTAAAGCTAAACTCAATCTGAGTAAAGCTAAACCGCATAATTTAACAGATTTACACCCTCTTGTAAATAACCATGATTTAAATCTAAGGAACCTACAAACCTGTATCTGTACATAGTTCTTAAATTGTTCTTGTTCTGTTATGTATTTAACCATTACATTGTTCTGTTACGTATTTAACTATTACATTGTTTACTGTCAAAAAATTGTTCCATGTAAAACAAGCCCTTGCTTTGTTGACTGTTGTTCAATTGTAAGCCGCATTTGAACTCTGGAAGATGCGGGATATAAATGATTGTTAAATAAATAAATAAATAAATAAAGAGGAATGCATCATATATATTTGATGAGCAAGTTGACAGTCCTGAAACAAGAGAGAATGATGCAGTTTGGGAGGATATGGTCTAAATATTCTGCCTGGCTGTTTAAGGTTTAAGTGTGTAAAGCTAAGTAAGAGGAGAGTTGATTGAATGTAATCATGTGTTAAAATGTTGCCTGTAAGAGAGTGGGGGGGGGGGGGGGTAGGATCTGAGATTAACAGGGTAAAAACTGAGTCACGGGAAAGAATAAGGGGATAATGGCAAAATACATCTGAGTAGTGGTAAAGTTCTCTTGTGGGATGAATACTGTCATTGAACTGTTGTAATGCACACCACACACAAAAAAAAAAAAAGGGGGAAAGATGCCCATGTTGCCGCCTAACATATGTTTGCAGGGGCTACTGAGCCCCGCTCTGCCCATAGGGATGCTTGCGCTCGGGTAGAATGGGCATGCAAACCCTTCAGAACCATCCGGCTCCACAACAATATGCCGAGGCAATGGCTTCCTTATCCAACGTCTCAAGATAGACTTAGCTGTCAAGTCGCCTTTGCGCAGGCCAGTAAAAAGCACGACAGATGAACTGATTTACGAATGGAATTCAGAATCTACAAGTACCGGAGAAGCACCCTCCGGACATTCACAAAGCAAAGATCATAGAAACATATCAGCAGAAAAAAAACATATAGCCTATCTAGTCTGCCCTTTCATATCTACTACTATAGTCCCTTTTTTTTCCTTTAGAGATCTCCTGTGTTTGTCCCATGCTATCTTCAATTCAGGTGGATGCCAATTCCGTCCAGCCCATCCGGATGTCCAAGATCAGGACAGACTGGATTTGCACCCAATTCCACACTCACGGGAGCTAGACACTCACACAGGAGCAGAATTGGGTGCAACAGGCCTGGACGGGCAGGACATGCCCTGATCCTGGCCCGCTGTGTATCCCAGCCTGACCCCCATACAAATCAGTTAGGGCTCCTGCATGGAGCCCGTGCTGTGGTGTCCCATCGCCATGGCACCGGGACGCCATTCAGGAGCCCCGATTGCTCGTGTGCCAACATGTCCTGTTTCCCTGCCACCCGACCCCCAGAGCAGCCTGCCATGGCCGGGATCGGACGGCAAGAAACCCTTGCTGCACATCACCTGCTTTTGGTAGCCTGCGGATGGCGATCCCTTACTTCCAGGGGTACTTATTTAAGAACATAAGAACATAAGATATGCCGTACTGGGTCAGACCAAGGTCCATCAAGCCCAGTATCCTGTTTCCAACAGTGGCCAATCTAGGTCATACGTACCTAGCAGTTTCCCCAAAAGACACAGGTTCCGCAGTGCTTGTACTGGGTCAAGCATTGATATCCTGGGTCCCTTCTTAATAATGGTTTATGGACCTTTCCTCCAGGAACTTGTCCAAACTTTTTTTTAAACCCAGCTACACTAACAGCCTTTACTACATCCTCCAGTAACAAATTCCAGAGTTTGATTACACGCTGAGTGAAAAAATATTTTCTTTTATTAGTCTTAAATAGTTTACCCTGTAGCTTCATTGCATGTCCCCTAGTCTTTCTATATTCTGATAACGTAAACAATCGATCTACGTTTACCCGTTCCACTCCGTTCATTAATTTATAGACTTCTATCATATCTCCCCTCAGCCGTCTCTTTTCCAGGTTAAAGAGCCCTAACCTTTTTAGCCTTTCATAGGAGTATCCTTCCATCCCCTTTACCATTTTGGTGGCTCTTCTCTGAACCTTTTCTAATAACGCTATATCCTTTTTAAGATATGGCGACCAGAATTGCACACAATATTCAAGGTGCGGTCTCACCATGGAACGATATAAAGGCATTATAATATCTTTTGTTTTATTTTCCATTTCTTTCCTTATGATACCTAGCATTCTATTTGCTCTCTTGGCCGCCGCTGCACACTGGGCCGAGGGTTATAACATGTTATCCACAATGACGCCTAAATCTTTTTCCTGGGTGGTGGTTCCTAATGTGGAACCTTGCAGCTTGTAACCATAGTTTGGGTTGTTATTCCCTAGGTGCATATCGTTGCACTTGTCCACATTAAATTTCATCTACCATTTTGATGCCCAGTCTTCCAATTTATCAACATCCTCTTGCAATTTTCCACAATCCTCTTGGGTTTTAACAACTTTAAATAGTTTTGTGTCATCTGCAAATTTGATAACCTCACTCGTTATTCCATTTTCCAGGTCATTTATGAATATGTCAAAAAGCAGCGGACCCAGCACAGATCCCTAGGGTACACCACTATTCACCTTTCTCCATTGGGAAAATTGGCTATTTAGCCCTACCCTCTGTTTTTTATCTTTTAACCAGTTCCTGATCCACAATAGTACACTGCCTCCTATCCATGCCTCTTTACCTCGAGGTAGAATAAGTCCCACTAAGTCAGCAGCCCAGACCTACAGAGCTGTGACCGGAATCAGCTCTGTACATCCAGGTTCAGGGTCATGCCTCTGGCCCATCCCGAGTTCCCCGCACAACTCCTCTATACGTGCAGAGAGCTCAGGATCGGGAATCGGCCCCTGGTGTTTAAAGGGGATGTACTTCTAAATTGGCTATACATCCCCACTAAGCACTGCTCAGAATCTACCCTATACTTTCCTCATCTCTACTTCCTCCATAAAGAAATATTTCTGCATATTACTCCTGAGTCTATCCCTATTCATCCTCATCCTATATCCCCTCATTGCAGAGCTTTTTTCAATTGAAAGAGGCTCTCCTTCTGTGCATTTAAACCACAGAAGTATTAAAACATCTCTATCTCGCCTTTCCTCTAAAGTATACATATTGAGATCTAAGTCTGTCCACATGTGATTTATTATGAAAATCACTGACCATTTTGATAGCCACCCTCTGCACAGACTCAATCCTGTTTATATCCTTTCAAAGGTGTAGTCTCCAGAATTGCACACAATACTCTAAATGAGGTCTCACTAAAGACTTACCTCCTTTTCCCTGCTGGCTATTCCTCTCCCTATGCAACCAAGCATTCTTCTGGCTTTTGCCGTCGCCTTTTCTACCTATTTAGCCACTTTAAAATCATCAGAAACGATCACAGCCATGCCCCGCTCTTCTTTCGGGGACAGAAGTACTTCAACCCTTTTACTATACCGCTCCCTTGGATTTTTGCAGCCCAAATACAAGACTCTGCATTTCTTAGCGTTAAATCTCAGCTGCCAAATCCTTGACCATTCCTCAAGCTTAACTAGATCCCTTCTTATTTATTTCTTATTTATTTATTACAGTTGCTTATATACCACACTATTCGGTATCAGCGCGGTTTACAGTATAACAAAGTGACCAATACACACATTCTGTTTGGTTTTACATCGAACAGGAATATAAACTTGGATAACAGGGGCTGAACTATATACAAGAACTATTTACATGAAATATGCTATATACATGAAGTAAAATTCCTATAACATTGTTGAATTGCACAATAAATGATGTTTATCTACTCCTTCCCGAGTGCCTACTCTACATATTGCAGATTTTGGTATCATCTGCAAAGAGGCAAACCTTACTCAACAACCCTTCCACAATATCACTAACAAAAATGTTAAAAAGATGTCGGACCAAGGACAGATCTCTGCAGCACACCACTAGTAACATTCTTCTCCTCAGAGTGAGCTCTATTTACTGCACCCTTTGTCGCCTACCACTCAACCAATTTTTTACTCAAGACACTTTAGGGTCCATCCCTAGGATGCTCAATTTATTTATATGTCATCTGTACAGAACGTTACCAAAGGCTTTACTAAAATCTAAATACACCACATCTAGGGTTCTCCCTCATTCCAACTCTCTGGTCACCCAGTCAAAAGAAAGCAATCAGATTTAGCTGACAAGACCTGTCTCTAGTAAACCCATGCTGCTTCGGATCCTGTGATCCATTGGACTCCAGAAACCTCACTATACTCTGTTTTAGCAGCATTTCCATTCATTTACTCATCACAGAGGTCAGACTAACCGACCTGTAGCTCTCAACCTCATCCTTACCTCTCCTTTTTCTTTCTAATTAGTATTTTAGCTAACATCTTTTCAATGGTAGTTAAGGCAAGTTACATTCAGGTATGTAGGTATTTTCCTGTCCCCAGAGGGTTTACAATCTAAGTTTGTACCTGAGGCAATGGAGGGTTAAGTGACTTGTCCATGGTCACAAGGAGAGTCAGTGGGAATCAAACCCAGATCATTTGGGTACTCTATTAGGCCACTCCCCGCATGGACATCCAAACAGTAATGCTTGACAAAAGTGGAAACTGATGCCCATGTTGCTGCCTGACAAGTGACTGCAGGGGCAACCGAGCTCCACTCTTCCCACGAGGATGCTTGTGCTCAGGTAGAATGAATGCACAAACCATCTGGAATCAGCTGGTTCCACGAGATGCAGTGGCAATAACCTCCTTAATCTAGCACCCTAAAGTCAACTTGGCCACCGTGTCACTCTTTTGCAGGCCAGTAAACAGCACAAAAGGATGGTTGGACTTATGAAGGGAAACAGTTAACTCCACGTACCAGAGAAACACCATCCGCACATCCACAAGACAAAGATCCTTATCCCTCCCCTGACACTGCTCCTTAGAGTATAAGGGCAGGCAGACCACCAGGTTCACATGAAGGGGAGAAATTACCATAGGCAAGAAGAACGGCACAGGCCAAATGGAGACTGCCTCCTTAGAAAGGACAGATAAAGGATCTCAGCAAGATAGAGCCTATAGCTCAGAAATCCACCTTGTGGCACAAATCACCACCAAGACGACTGTCTTGGGCATCAAATCCTTTAAGGTAACACCGCCATCAGGGCCCTGAGCACCAGAACATAATAAAAGCCATACTGGGCCAGATCAAGGTCCATCAAGCACAGTATCCTGTTTTAAACAGTGGCCAATTCAGGACACAAGTACCTGACAGGTTCCCAAAACGATATACAGGTTCCACAATGTTTGTCCCAGGGTAAGCAGTGGATTTCCAGGGTCCTCTCTAATACTGGTTTATGGACCTTTCCTCCAGGAGTTTGTCCAAACCTTTTTTAAACCCAGCTACACTAACAGCTTTTACTACATCCTCCAGTAACAAATTTCAGAGTTTGATTACGCATTGAGTGAAAAAATATTCTCTCTTATTAGTCTTAAATGGGTTACATTATAGCTTCATTGCACGTCTCCTAGTTTTTCTACTTTTTGATGGTGTAAACAACCAATCTACGTTTAACCCATTCCACGCCATTCATTAATTTATAGACCTCTATCATATATCCCCTCAGTCATCTCTTTTCCAAGTTGAAGAGCCCTAACCTTTTAAGCCTTTCCTCATAAGAGAATCCTTCCATCCCCTTTACCAATTTGGTGGCTCTTCTCTGTACCTTTTCTAATTCTGCTATATGCTTCTTAAGATAGGACGACCAGAACTGCACACAATACTCAAGGTGTGGTTAACACAATGAACAACAGAGGCATTATACTATCCTTGGTTTTATTCTCCATTTCTTTTCTTATGATTATTAGCATTCTATTCGCCTTCTTGGCCACCGCTGCACAATGGGCGGAGTTTCAACATACTGTCCATGACGACGTCTAAATCTTTTTCCTGGATGGTGGTTCCTAATGTGGAACCTTGCATCATGTAACCATTATTCCGGCTGTTCTTTTCTAGGTGCATAACTTCGCACTTTTCCACATTAAATTTCATCTGCCATTTGGACATCCAGTCTTCCAATTTATAAAGGTCCTCTTGCAATTGTTTGAACAACTTTGAATAATTTTGTGTCATCTGCAAATGTAATCATCTCATTTGTTAATTCCCATTTTCAGGTCATTTTACAAATATGTTAAAAAGCAGTGGGCCCAGCACAGATCCCTGGAGGTACTAATCACCTTTCTCCACTGGGAAAATTGTCCATTTAGTCCTACTCTCTGCTTTCTATCTTTTAACCAGTCCATCCAAACCCTATAATCATCTCTACCCCATAAAACCAATTCCTTAAAACTCAAACCCTGAAACTGCTAAATACAACATACTCTCTACTCTGTTCCTGAATAATTACAGGAATCAAATTTCTAAAAATACAGGCTGGGGGTGGGATGGGAAAGAGGCGGGGGGAGAGAGTTTGAGGGGAATGGAGTTAAATGGTGCAGCGTGGAATAGACCTAAGGATGGAGCCATGTGGTTAAAAATTGGAACATTGTTTAAAGTATCAATTGGACTGAGCATTATATAGATTGGATTTAGCTACATAATGATGCGAAGACTGAATGTTAAAGATAGCATCAGCATGAAAATGTATCCCCATCTTCCTAAAATACAAAACCAGACCATGGGATGCTGTTCCAAAGGTTGCAGAGCAGAGATGGTATCCATCTGTCCAAGAAAGGTAGACTGGCTAATCTACTGAAGAGGGCTTTAAACTAGATTCGTTGGGGATGGGTGAAGAAAGTCCCCAGGTAAGTGATACATTAAATACCTTTATGGAAATGGGTAACAGGGGTACCATATGGAAAGCAATGTGTATATATGCCCGTAGCATGGGAAATAAGTTCCCTGATGTTGAAGCTTTGGTGGGAGTGGCTGACTTGGATTTAGTGGCAGTTACAGAAACATGGTTCACAGAAAACCATGATTGGGATGTAACTATACCTCACTATACTTTATTCAGAAAAGGACAGGGTAGGAAGAAGGGAAGGAGGAGTGGCACTATATGTAAAATACTACTATTAAAGCTTTGGAATTACAGAGCTTAAAAGGGAGAGAGGAGGCATTGTGGGTTAAACTAGAAAGAGGGAAAGAGAAATCTATTTGCATTGGTGTGATATACAGATCTCCCTCACAAGAGGAAGAGGTGGACAGAGTTAATTGAAGACATACGCAGCATTGCTAGGAAAGGGGACGTGCTACTGATAGGAGATTTCAATATGCCAGATGTTGATTGGCACATTCCTGCTGCAGTATCATCTAGAAGTAAGGAGATCCTGGATTCTCTACAGGGAAAACTATTCAGGCAATTGGTAACAGACTCCACACGTGAAGGGGCCATACTGGACTTGGTGTTTACCAATGGTGAAAGTGTTTCTGATGTTATAGTGGGAGATCATTTTGTATCCAGTGATCACCAGATGGTGTGGTTCAGTATTAGGACTAGGGCTGTTAGAATCCATTCAAAGGATCTTAGACTTTAGGAAGACTAACTTTGCGAAAATGGGCCAATACCTCAGGGAGTCGTTAGTGGGATGGGAACAGCTGGGGGAGGGGATGTAGAAAAACAGTGGGCAAAACTGAAAGGGGAAATTTTAAGGGCAACCAACCTTTTTGTTAAAATGGTAAATAAAGGTAAAAGGAAAAGGAGACCGCTATGGTTTTCGAAAGAAGTAGCTGAAAAAGTGAAGAAAAAGAGGGAGGCCTTCATGAAATACAAGAGTTCACAGAGAGAGGAAGACAGGCATCTGTATTTGGAAAAACTTAGAGAAGCTAGCAAAGTAGTCAAGAAGGCAAAGATTCAAAAGGAGGAGGAAATAGCCAATGCAATAAAATGGGGGGATAAGACATTTTTCAGATATATTAGTGAGAAAAGGAAGGGCAAAAGTGGTATTGTCAGACTCAAGGGTGCAGGGGAGGAATATGTAGAAGCTGATAAGGATAAAGCGGACTTGCTTAACAAATATTTTTGTTCTGTATTCACAGATGAAGAACCAGGAGCAGGACCTCAGAAAACACCCACAAATAGGAACAGAAGCGAGGGACATCTTGAACGATTTTCAGACGACTGTGTTCGTGAGAAACTAGCTCAACTTAAAGTAGACAAAGCGATGGGACCGGATGGGATACACCCTAGAATACTGAGGGAACTTGGGGACGTTCTAGCAACTCCACTGACTGACCTTTTCAATGCCTCATTGGAGTCAGGAGTGGTGCCAAAGGACTGGAGAGAGGCTCATGTGGTGCCTTTACACAAAAGCAGAAGTAAGGATGTGGTTGAAAACTACAGACCGGTTAGAATAACTTCGGTGGTGAGTAAATTATTGGAAACCCTGCTGAAAGAGAAAATAGTGAGGTTTCTGGAGTCCAGCGGATTACAGGATCCGAGGCAGCATGGATTCACCAGAGGCAGGTCTTGTCAGACAAATCTGATTGATTTCTTTGACTGGGTGACCAGGGAATTGGACCGAGGGAAAGCTCTAGATGTGGTGTATTTAGATTTCAGTAAAGCCTTTGACACTGTTCTTCACAGGCGACTTATAAACAAACTGAGCACCCTAGGGATGGACCCTAAAGTCACTGCTTGGGTTAGAAATTGGTTGGGTGAGAGGCGACAAAGAGTACAAGTAAATGGAGCTCACTCTGAGGAGAAGGATGTTACCGGTGGTGTGCCCCAGGGATCTGTCCTTGGTCCGATTCTTTTTAACATCTTTGTTAGTGATATAGCAGAAGGGCTGTCGGGTAAGGTTTGCCTCTTTGCGGATGATACCAAAATCTGCAATAGAGTAGAAACTCAGGAAGGTGTAGATAACATGAGGAGGGATTTAGCCAAGCTTGAAGAATAGTCTAGAATTAGGGAACTGGGATTTAATGTTAAAAAATGTAAGGTCATGCATTTGGGCTGCAGCAATCCAAGAGAGCAATATAGTATAGGGGGTGAAGTACTTTTGTCCACTAAAGAAGAGCGGGACCTAGGCGTGGTTGTGTCTGATGATCTTAAAGTAGCTAAACAGGTAGAAAAAGGCGACGGCAAAAGCTAGAAGGATGCTTGGGTGCATACGGAGAGGAATGACTAGCAAAAAAAAGGAGGTGATAATGCCTCTGTATAATTCTTTGGTGCGACCTCATTTGGAGTATAGTGTGCAATTCTGGAGACCGCACCTTCAAAAGGATGTGAACAGGATGGAGTCGGTGCAGAGGGTGGCTACTAAAATTATTAGTGTTCTTCATTATAAATCATATGAGGACAGACTTAAGGATCTTAATATGTACACCTTAGAGGAAAGGCGGGATAGAGGTGATATGATTGAGATGTTTAAATACCTCCGTGGCATAAATGTTCAGGGAGAGAGCCTCTTTCAATTGAAAGCAAGTTCTGCTACAAGGGGACATGGGAAGAGGGTGAATGGAGATAGATTCAGGAGTGATATGTGGAAATATTTCTTTATGGAAAGAGTAGTGGATCCATGGAATAGTCTCCCAGTGGAGGTGGTAGAGATGAGGACAGTAACTGAATTCAAAAAAGCATGGGACAAACACAGAGGATCTCTAAAGGTAAAAAGGGGACTGTTGTAGTTGTTGATATGGAAGGACAGACTAGATAGGCCATGTGGTCTTTTTCTGTCATCATATTTCTATGTTTCTATGTTTCTACGTTACAACTGCCCATCCGCCAGAGAAAAAGCTCTTAAACTTAAAAAGGTTAAAAAAATGATGATCAGCCAATCAATCCTCAACTTCATTTTCAATGGATCATCACATAGGTTTTCAACCCAGTCCTCAGGGAACCCTAGGCCAGTCAGGTTTTCAGGATTCCCACAATGAATATGCATATGATAGATTTGCATACAATGAAGACAGAACATGCAAATCTTTCTCATGCATATTCATTCTGGGAATCCTGAAAACCTGATTGGCCTAGGGTTCCCCAAGGACAGGGTTGAAATCCCCTGGATTATTGTTTTGCAGTCATCATGGTCAACCTGCAGCTGTTTTGGAATGATGCAAGATCCCAATAAGATAAAGGGACCCTTGTACACTATTCACCATTTGCTAAGACTCCAGGAACCATAATCAACAGCACGAGGATTTGAAGGAATCATTTTCTCAATCACTACCATGTAGCATAATGAGACATTCAGGGATCGCTTTACTAGAACGTATTAGGCTTTTGCAGCCCATTGATCAAGAAAAGTGCAGCTAGCATGGTGTTCGCTGCAAAAGCCATGCGTTGTCTGCTGGAGGCATGTGCAGCATTTGCCAGTGGATAATATACCGAAATTGCAGAACATGCATTGCAGCAGCATCATGGATGCAGTCAAGGTGGAGTTGTGAGCACCCACACAATCTACAACTTTACCAGTTACTGTGTGCTGTGGCCTTCCGCACCACCCTAGGCAGTTGCCTAAGGTAGGGCGAGCACTCCTTTTTGTAGTTGTGGGTTTTCAAATAAATTGGAGGTCCGAGAGAGATAAGGCAAGCACAGGAAAATTTATTGATTTTTACTACTAAACCATACAGAGCTTTTGGAAAGCTCAGCGCAAGAGCAAGAAGAAGAAAAAAAAAAAGGTAGGATTTCTTCTCCTAACACAAATAGCTTCTACCACTTCCAGAATTCACAAATTAGGCTTTCGTTACTTCTTCCAGCCTTTAAACATAAATGCCAGTTTACCCTTCTTGAAACTTTCAAACATTCAAAATAAACTTTCTGGCTTCATTCAAGGAGAAACATTTTCAAAAGCAAACAGGGCTTTATAACACTGTCCAGCCTGTTTCTTTTTCTTTACTGGTTAAGGCAGTTCTTTGAGCTTCACACTCTATAGTGCTCAAACATTTAACTTGTCTTGTGACACAAAGAACATTCCATTGCAGAAGATTCTGAATCAATGTCAGAAGCATAGCTTTCTGTCTGCATTTCTTCTACAGCTGACTCTTCAGTATCGTGGTTTAAACTTCTCCGTGTAAACCCAGGCTCCACCCCTTATAACAGCTCAAGAATTTTCTTCCAGCAAGACTTTTCCTTTCCTATAGAATTCTCAGCATACATTGGCAATTCTCTCTCTCTCATTAACTGGCTTACTGTCTGTAGCTGGCTTAACTTGGAGGATCGCCAATGTAACACCAATTTTTAAAAAGGGTTCCAGGGGTGATCCTGGAAACTAAAGACCGGTGAGCCTGACATCAGTACCGGGAAAAATGGTAGAAACCATCATAAAGAATAAAATTACTCAGCATGTAGATAGTCATGACCTAATGGGAGACAGCCAACATGGCTTTAGACAAGGAAGATCTTGTCTTACTAATCTGTTATGTTTTTTGGAAGAAGTGAATAAACAGGTGGACAAAGGTGAGTCGGTTGATATTGTGTATCTGGACTTTCAGAAAGCCTTTGACAAGGTCCCTCATCAGAGACTTTTGGCAAAACTAAAGAGTCATGGGATAGGAGGCAGTGTACTATTGTGGATCAGGAACTGGTTAAAAGATAGAAAGCAGAGGGTAGGGCTAAATGGTCAATTTTCCTAATGGAGAAAGGTGAATAGTGGTGTACCCCAGGGATCTGTGCTGGGTCCGCTGCTTTTTGACATATTCATAAATGACCTGGAAAGTGGAATAACGAGTGAGGTTATCAAATTTGCAGATGACACAAAACTACGGGTACCAGTCTGTCAACAATGAGCCACCTGACTGAAGACCGAACACAATTTAGGATAGCTATCCAGAGGGTCGCCATGAGTCGACTCCGACTCGACGGCACTTAACAACAACAAAACCCAAGAGGATTGTGGAAAATTGCAAGAGGATCTTGATAAATTGGAAGACTGGGCATCAAAATGGCAGATGAAATTTAATGTGGACAAGTGCAAGGTTATGCACCTAGGGAAGAACAACCCAAGCTATGGTTACACGATGCAAGGTTCCACATTAGGAACCACCACCCAGGAAAAAGATTTAGGCGTCATTGTGGATACCATGTTAAAACCCTCGGCCCAGTGTGCAGCGGCGGCCAAGAGAGCAAATAGAATGCTAGGTATGATAAGGAAAGGAATGGAAAATAAAACGAAAGATATTATGATGCCTCTGTATCGTTCCATGGTGAGACCGCACCTTGAATATTGTGTGCAATTCTGGTCACCGTATCTTAAAAAGGATATAGCGATTTTAGAAAAGGTTCAGAGAAGAGCCACCAAAATGGTAAAGGGGATGGAAGGATACTCCTATGAAGAAAGGCTAAAAAGGTTAGGGCTTTTTAACCTGGAAAAGAAACGGCTGAGGGGAGATATGATAGAAGTCTATAAATTAATGAACGGAGTGGAACAGGTAAACGTAGATCGATTGTTTATATTATCAGAATATAGAAAGACTAGGGGACATGCAATGAAGCTACAAGGTAAACTATTTAAGACTAATAAAAGAAAATAGTAATTACACTTACCTGGTAATTGTAGTTCCTTGAGTGACGACAGCTTAGTCCTCTACCTATGGGTAGTGCACCTCCTCCTGCAGCTTGAAGACTGGACCAATCAAATTTCAGCATCACCGGAGGTAGCGTACTGACAACCCACCATAGCTCCAGTGAACTAATGACAAAGCAGACTCAACAAAACAATAACAGTTAGCCAACCTTATATAATATATGTTTGATTGTTTGTTTGGTTTTTGTTGGGGGGGGGGTTATATATATATATATATATTTTTTTATTTTTATTTTTTTTTTTTTTTTTTTTTTTTAACAACAACGGTAAGAAAAGTGGAAACTTCCCCAAGCAAAGCAGAAGGGGAAGAAGGAAATTATCTTCAAAGGTAAAGGTTCCCCCGCTTGCCGAACCACAACCAGGTAGCGAGAGAAAAAGAGCAGACAGAGCAGAAAGCAAACCCGGGGACAGGAGTCACCTGACCCACTCATCCGGGCCGACAGCTGTCCAGACAGAACGTGTGCCAAGCCAATCCTACCCCAAGGGCGGGACGGAGGACTAAGCTGTTGTCACTCAAGGAACTACAATTACCAGGTAAGTGTAATTACTATTTCCTTAGCGTTCCTCCAGCTTAGTCCTCTACCTATGGGATGTAACAGAGCAGTACTAACGGGAGGGACCCTGCCAGCCGGCACGCAGGACAGCTGATCCAAAACCGGCATCCGCAGTCGCCAGCACATCGAGGCGATAGTGCTTACTGAAAGTATGCAGAGATGACCACGTCACCGCTTTACAAATTTCCACCGGCGGAACCAGACTGTGCTCAGCCCAGGACGCTGCTTGCGCTCTAGTAGAATGAGCCCGGAGACCGACCGGAGCCGGGAGCCCCTGCAACATGTAAGCCGAGACAATGGCTTCTTTAACCCATCGGGAAATGGACGCTTTCGCCGCCGCTTCCCCTTTCCTGGGACCCCCGAACAGCACAAACAACCGATCCAACTTGCGGAAGGGCTCGGTGACCTTCAAATAGCGACGCAACACTCTTTTAATGTCCAAACGACTAAGGCCTCGATCAGAAGCCCGCTCACCCGTCGCCCGCAAGACGGGAAGAGAGACCTCCTGGTTCACATGAAAGGGAGAAGAGACCTTCGGCAGAAAGGAAGGCACTGGCCGGAGAACCACCTTGTGATCCGAAAAAGATAGGAAGGGCTCCCTACATGAAAGCGCCTGAAGCTCCGAAATACGGCGCGCGGAAGAGATCGCCACTAGAAACACCGTTTTAAGAGTTAAATCCTTCACCGAAACTTGGGAGAAAGGCTCAAACGGAGCTCTGCCGAGCGCCCGTAACACCAAGTTGAGATCCCACGGAGGGATGGAAAGTCGACGCGCCGGACGCAATCTGGAAACCGCTTTCAGAAAACGCCTGACATCGGCGTGCTCCCTGAGAGCCATGCCTTGGACCTTACCTCTGTAACATGCCAGAGCCACCAACTGCACTCTTAAGGAACTGGCCGCAAGACCCTTAGCAAAGCCATCCTGCAAGAAATCCAATACCACTGGGACCGATGCCGTAGCGGCGCAGACTTGACGCCTGGAACACCATTCCTCGAAGATTCGCCAAACGCGAACGTAAGCAAGGGAGGTCCAACGTTTACGCGCCTGAAGCAGAGTCGCCACGACGGACTTAGAATAACCTTTCCTTCTTAGCCGCGCCCTTTCAATGGCCAAGCCGTAAGCGAGAATCTCTCCACTTGCGGCATGAGGACTGAACCCTGAATCAGTAGCTCCTGGGACATCGGGAGACGCCACGGAGTTCCGTCTAGTAATCTTACCAGATCTGCATACCACGGACGCCTGGGCCAATCCGGCGCTATCAGCAACACACTTCTTTGGTGCGCCTCGATGCGCTGAATCACACGTCCTATGAGCGCCCATGGAGGAAACACGTATAGAAAACCCAAAGAGGGCCACGGTTGCATGAGGGCGTCGAGGCCCTACGATATGGGTTCCCGTCTTCTGCTGAAAAACCGCGCCACTTTTGCAGAGTGAAACGTTGCCATGAGATCCATGACCGGCGCCCCCCACCGAGACACTAGTTGCGCGAACACCGCGGGATGCAGCTCCCATTCCCCTGCATCCACCCGGTGCCTGCTGAGAAAATCCGCCGTCACGTTGTCCTTCCCGGCTATGTGCGCTGCTGATATCGCTTGCAACCGCAGCTCTATCCAGGCGAACAGCGTCTGGGACTCCTCCATGCCCGCGCTTCCGGTACCGCCCTGTCGATTTATGTAAGCTACGGTCGCTGCATTGTCGGAAAGTACCTGCACCGCCCGGTGCGTGACCTGCATTTCGAAGCTCTGTAGCGCCAAGAAGACCGCTCTCAGCTCCAAGCGGTTGATCGCCTAACCGCTCTCCTCCGGGGACCAGAGACCCTGCGCAAAGTCCCCCCGGCAATGTGCTCCCCAGCCTATCAGACTGGCATCTGTCAATAGCGGAGTCCAGTCCGGCTGCTCCAACGGCATCCCCGCCTGAAGAGAGGCCGGCCGTAGCCACAATCGAACTGATTGGACCAGCAGCGGAGCAGAGCCCGCTGCAACGATCGCATGTGAAACCTGGCCCAAGGCACCACTTCCAACATCACCGCCATCGTCCCCAACACCTGAAAATACCTCCACGCCGACGGAGCTGCGACCTTCCGGAAGCTTCGCATCAGACCCCGAAGAGCTAGGACCCTCCGTTCTGTTAGGAATACCGACCCTTTGTGAGTATCGAATAGAACTCCCAAGTACTCGAGAGACTGAGTCGGGGTCAGATGGCTCTTGACCGGGTTGACCACCCAGCCTAGGGACTGCAGAAGATAGACGACCTTCCTGGTGGCCTGCACGCTCTCGGCCTGGGACTTCGCTCGGATCAGCCAATCGTCTAGATACGGGTGGACTAAGACCCCCTCCTTGCACAATGCCGCTGCCACTATCACCATGATCTTGGTGAACACGCGCGGCACCGTTGCAAACCCGAAGGGCAGAGCCTGGAACTGGTAGTGCCCCCAAGGAAGCGCAAAGCGCAGGAATTGTTGACGGGAGGCCCTGATGGGAATATGGAGATAAGCTTCTGTGAGATCGAGAGATGTCAAAAACTCTCCTTGCCGAACTGCGACAATGACCGAACGAAGGGTTTCCATACGGAAATGCGGTACTCGGAGACAGCGATTCACGCCTTTGAGATACAGGATGGGGCGAAGAGTGCCATCCTTCTTTGGCACCACGAAATAAATGGAATAACGCCCTATGCCATACTCTGCCGGCGGAACGGGAACTACCGCCCCTAACCGCAGAAGACGGTCCAGCGTTTGCCACACCTGAAGCGCCTTCTGGGGACCCCTGCAGGGGGACTCTACAAACGAATCGAGCACCGGTCTTGGAGATCATTCGCAACGGATATGCTTTAGATCTAGCAACACCCACTGATCGGATGTGATGTGGGTCCAGGCAGAAAGGAAACCCCGAAGACGACCGCCGATCGGTTGCAATTCTGCCGGGACCCGCCGCCCTTCATTGGGACTTTCGGAGGGGTGTAGAGGCCGCCGTTGCAAACCCTCTACTGGCACCGCGAAATCCCCGAAACCCCTGGGCTCTGGACACATACCGTCTCTTTGGGACCCCGCAAAACAGGGCGACCGAAACCTCCGAAAGTCTCGAGACTGCCCCCTAAAGGACAAAGCGGGCTTACCCCTTTTTGGCCTATCTTCTGGCAATCTGCCGCCTTTGGAGTCCCTCAACTCCTTAACCAACTTATCAAGGTCTTCACCAAACAAGAGCTTTCCCTTAAACGGGAGCTTACCGAGACGCGACTTAGAGCCATCCACCGCCCAATTTTTTAACCAAAGAGACCTACGTGCCGCTACCAAGGAGGCCATACTATTGGAGAGGGCCCTGATAAGATTGTATTACACATCGGCCAAATAGGCCGAGCCAGACTCCAAGCGCTGGAGCTCTCGCACCTCGTCGGGCTCAAAAGATGCAGACTGTCGCAGGTGCTGGACCCATCGAAGACAGGCTCGAGCAACCCAAGCCCCACAAATGGAAGTCTGCAACGCCACGGCGTCTGCCTCAAAAGATTGTTTCAAGAAACCGCCCATCTTCCTATCAGACGCCTCCTTCAAGACCGCAGCGCCTTCCACCGGGATCGTGGTCTTCTTAGTGACTGCCGAGAACACAGCGTCAATCTTTGGGGAACGAAACCTGTCCTTATCCTTATCTGCCAGAGGATACAGCTTGTTCATGATCTTCATCCCCTTAAGCCCGGATTCGGGATTATCCCACTCCGTCTGAATCATCTGATCAATAACCTTATGGATGGGGAAAACTACCTGCGTCTGCCGGACCGCCTGAATAATGGGATCCGCGCCGTCCTCGTCAGGCTGCTCAGAAGACAGCCGAAGCGTTTGAAGAGCCTCCGCAATAAGGGCCGGCAGCTCCTCCCGGCGAAAGACTCTTATGATCTTCGCCTGATCCTCAGGCTCAGGGATTTCCCCTTCCTCTAACTCCTCCATCTCAGTATCTACATCAAAGTCGGCTTCGTCTCCCTCTTGCCAGTCCGGCTCGGAGAGAACAGGCTCAACCACACGCGGCCTTTTGGCCGGTTTCACTCCAACAGATTCGCACTCTGCTATACCAGCTCTCGCGCGCTAGAGGAAGGAAGCGACTGGGGCTCCGCCACGAACCCCTGCCACCTGCGACAAAACGCCTGATGCATAAGCAAGATAAAATCTGGAGAAAAATTGTCCATCTGCAGCGCGCTGCCAAGCGCAGACTGTGTGCCAGAAGCGCCCAAAGAGGATTCAGCTACCGGAGCCGCAGGCCCCGCAACAGGCCCAGCACCTCTGGACCCGCGAGAGCTGCTAGAGCAACCAGTGCCATGGCATTCTCTAACTGCTGCTCCATGCTAAGTGAGACTGACGCGCAGCGCTGACAGATGCCAGTCTCAGTGCCTGCGCCCCTGCGAGAGCCACAGATGACGCACTGGGGTCCGGCTGACATGGATCCCCAAAACTGTCTGACCCCTGGGGACTTGGACACAATGGAGTACCGTGCCCTGGAACTGCCTGGGCCTGCCCTTCAATAACAGCTGTGGCTCTGGTGTCTATTGTCTCAGTAATAATCCTTTATATAAGTTAACAGAGGTCTGCAGACGCGGAAGGCCGAGCCCCGGAGAACCCGCTTAAAAAAGAAATCCGCTGGGAACACTTGTCAGTGAATCTCGGGCCCGACGCAAGCGAACAGGACACCTGCCCGAGACGGGAAACCCCCGAAACATGAAGGCTCCAAAAACAAAGTAAGAAAAAAAATAAAGAGAAACAAATACCTGGCAAAACCTCACCGATCGCGGTCCGGAGGGAATCGCAGCCCCATGTAACCGCGCTGAGGCCGCTTGGGATCGAAAACTGTGGGAGCCGCGTGCTCAAAATGGCCGCGGCGCCTCACAGAATTTGGGCGCGCTGCTCCTGCCCACTCTCCCGAGCCGACTCTCCTGGCAACTTAGATGACAGGATGCTCTGAGCTACAACCCCGCTGCTCCGCACAACCAAGGAGCAGAGCGAGAAATAGCCTCGAGGACTAAAACGACCCACTGGTTCTGCGTGTCGAGTCACAAAGCGCCACAATGCGCTGTCCCCCAAGCTGCAGGCTCTCACCCCGGAGAAAGCGCGCCGGCGGCAGCCCGAAGAAGGTGCTCTGCCCCGAACAGCCTAGGGGTCAGAGATCCTTAAGCAGGAGAAATAGGCAGACAGCTGTGGCAAGGCAGGAGGGAGAACTCTCCACAGGAGTCCCCGGAGCAACAGGGATCAAAGCACCTTAGTATGTTCCTTTTTTTTTTTTTTTTTTTAAAGGAACAGTACAAACGAACCTGCCCAAATATCTAAATCAGAGAGAAAAGAAATAAAGCATCTCAATCAAACAAAAATAAAAAGGTTAGCTAAAGATCTTGCTTATTAACAGTCTCCCTAGTGAGCCCAGCACCTAAGCTCACTACGTCCTCTAGCTGCATGAAGACTGGACACACTGGAGCTATGGTGGGTTGTCAGTACGCTACCTCCGGTGATGCTGAAATTTGATTGGTCCAGTCTTCAAGCTGCAGGAAGAGGTGCACTACCCATAGGTAGAGGACTAAGCTGGAGGAACGCTAAGGAAATATTTTTTTCACTCAACGTGTAATCAAACTCTGGAATTTGTTACCGGAGGATGTAGTAAAGGCTGTTAGTGTAGCTGGGTTTAAAAAAGGTTTGGACAAGTTCCTGGAGGAAAGGTCCATAAACCATTATTAAGAGGGGACCCAGGATATGAATGCTTGACCCAGTACAAGCATTGTGGAACCTGTGTCTCTTGGGGAACCTGCTAGGTACATATGACCTAGATTGGCCACTGTTGGAAACAGAATACTGGGCTTGATGGACCTTGGTCTGACCCAGTATGGCATATCTTATGTTCTTATGTTAACTTGCTGTTGGTCACAGGGTTACTCACGGTTCTCCTTGTAACAGGTAAGCATTCACCAAGCCTTTGGCTTGCAGTAAAAGTGTCCTCATTTAGAGCTCTCTCAGTTAGGAATCTCCTGCCTCCAGGCTCCAAAGCAACTCCTCTGCATTCTTGGTTCTTCCCTGGCTTATGGCTTTTCCCCCTGAGGGCTCCAGCAGATCCCACAGTGTCCTCTGAGGCTGGGCTTCTCTTAGAAGTCTGTCTCAGCAGTTCTTTCTCCTCCCCTGGGTTGTCATGGGAAATCCCTTTCTCTCCAGCTGCCCTGAAGCTTCCTCCTCCTTCCAGCACCTTAGGACTTCTGCTGTGTTCTGCCACTCTGGTAGCTCCTCCCCTGGGAACTCCTTCTCTCCTCCCGCAGCTCCTGTTGCTGCCCTCCTCCTTTTCTAATCCCCTAGGGACTCTATCTGAACGTGTTTGAGCTGTAGCCTCCTGCTGCTCCCTCAGCTGGCTCTCATTAGCCTTACAGCTTGTTTCTGAGCTAGGGCGTGGCTTGCAACTAGGAACTAGATGAGTTTTTTTCTGTTCAGGAGCAGTTTGAGTTTCACAGCCCTGCTTCCTGTTTCTCTCCCTTAAGGTAAAAGTGTGTTTTTTTCTATTTCTAGGGGCTCAGGAACATTTTGGCCACCACAGTGCCAAGCCTACAGTAACTGTGCACTGCAGACATGCCCACTCTTCAACCATATCCCACCTACTCCAGCGATTAGCATGGGATCTGCAAACTGCAGATAACTGGGAAATAGTTAAAAACAAAATTGCTACATTATCTGTTAACGTGCTCAGATAGCATGTGCTATCTACCATGTTACAGTTTATTAAACTTTATAAACTGCCCATCATGAGCATACCTGGGCAGTGCACAATAAAAGAAAAACTGAAAAAGCAAACCACCACCACAGGGGAGGACCTCACAAGGATAAGAAAGGGTAAGGAGGCCTATGTTACAGGAAGTAATAACAAGCACTAAGATCACAAAATTAGGGACCAGGGAAATAGACTGAGACCAGATAAGGGAGAGGAGCTACTCTTAAGCGCCAGCCAGTGCACAGTCAGAAGGCCCGGGAGAACGAGGAACACAACTGTCAGAGAACAGCAGAAGGAAAAGCCTGTACAAAGAGGTAGCTTTTAAGCTGGCCTTAAAGCGGGAAAAGGAGAGTTGTGTACAAAGGTGGAAAGAGAGTGAGTTCCACTGGACCAGTGCAATGACCTGGAACACCGAGAACATACTGCCAAGAATAGAGGACCCAGAGACACAGTACTGCTAGCAAATTCTGCGAGCCAGAACACAGGGCACTGAAGGGGTATATGAAGTGAAGAGCTGGGACAAGAAAGCATAGCTACTCAACTGTAAAAGGTGATCACCGGGAACAGCAGGAATCAGTCTTCACATATAGGTGACATCCCCCGACGGAACACTCCCCAGCATCCAATAGGAAGCATCTGGGGGCATTGCCTTCCTGCTTTCCCAGGAGGTTCATAGCTGAGAAAAAGGAGAAAACCTACAACTCCTTGGGGAGGAGGGCAAATTAAGACAACTTATTTCTACTGTTCCCGGAGATCACCTGCAACAGGTGAGTAACTACGCTATCTCTAAGAACAAGCAGGAATTCAATCTTCACATATGGGACTCCATAGCTCCAGGCTACTGGAAAATGGTGAGGAGTAGAGCCTGTTACAAATGGGATAAAAAACTAAACAAACAAGGAGCGCTGCTCTTGCAGCTGACAATAGGGTACACAAGGAGCAAGAGTCAAATATCGTCAGGATAATTTCAAAGGTTCTTTATTAGGGTGGTCCCCAACGCGTTTCGGCATACAATGCCTTCCTCAGGGGATAACAACTAAAACAGCAAACATAAAGAGCTTAAAAAATTAATAAATAATGAACAAGATCAATATGTGCAGACAATAATATGTGGATAAAAGGACTTAAAACAAGACATCTAACTAAACTTTAAATGAGATTGGTTAAGTCCAAGATGTCATTTGGACCCAGAATCATCGAATACATATAAATAGACATAAGCACTCCTTATAAATAGCAGTGAAAACCATATCTAAAAATTGTGTATCTAAAAAATAAATATAAATAAAAATGATTAAAATGATAACCTTGTTATATAGAAAGACAGACAACCAAGGACAATAAATTAACAGACAAAACATTATACTCCAATAAATACTCAAATTGACTAGTATATCATAGGTAATGGATGATATCAAGCTATAAAATAAAACATACAAACTTATACTTGGAATTGTATATGAAGAAATTTAATATGTAACTTGTCAGACGGCTGCCTAGGGTGAGAACTTACACAATCTTGACGATGCATATATTCATATGATTCTTGCAAGGTATTGTGGGTAATGTAGTTCATTCACTCCCAAACACAGCTGAAGACAATAATTGAGTTGTGATACCAGTGGTAAGGCCAATAAAATACTTCTTTTATTGATGGGGTTTAATTCACCCAGCACAAGTATGCTTGTTAGCAATATAAATGAGGTTACTTGCTTGCAGTGTTTAAATGGATAACATAAAGTCACAAAGCAAATCAGAAAACAACCTTCAGCTTGTCAGGCAATTAGCTAATGTTTTCTTAGCAAATAATTACCAAATAAAAAGGCACAAAGAAATGAATAAACTTTGCTTGTTAGGTTAACTTCTGCTTATTTTCCACGCAGATCCCAGCAGTGATTCTCCCTTGCTCACACACACAATCAGGTGCAGCTTTAATTACTATCAATTGACCAGCTGAAACCCTTAAGCTGGCTGGCTGCTACTGTGTGAACCCAAATCCTGCTTTAAGAGCTGTTTGCAGTGGAAATAAAGAACAAACTTAGGTTTCTTTGTGATGGCTGAGGTGTTTGCTCACAGAAAGCTAGCAATAGCATTTAGATAGAGAACAGTCCATGTAATGAATAGTTTCATCTGCTGTATCTCCCCCTTCATCAATCAGCATAGGGTCACTATCATACATTGGCACAGACGAGTCTTTCCATAAGGCACTATCATGAGAATGCTTATTCCCTTGCTGCCATTCACTATTATAGATAGGGTCTGGATCAGTGTTCATATCTGAGCCTCTCCTGCTATCATAATTCCTCTCTGTATATCCTGGCCAGTATGTAATCCAGTTCTGATGTCCAGCCTTCCAATCTTGATCCCTGGACACTGGATCTTCCCTCACATACCTTTTGGCATAGGTCTGAAAGTCCTTTCCACGTGCAGTCTTCTCTCTTCTAGGTAGCCACTGGTGATTCCTATCTCTGCCATTCCATTCCTCTGGCTGACTCCAGTCCAATGGACTCTGCTGGCACTTGGAATACCTCCCAGTATGGGTACTGCCTTAGACTCTCCCAGACCATCCAATGGGCTTTCTTCTCGTCCTTCCAGAGAGTTTCCTTCTCTCTCTATCCGCTTGGCTTGGCTTCTGCTTCTCCAGGTGATACTGGGGCTTGTAGCCGTTGCTGAAGCTCTCCCTCAAGCTCTTTCTGTAGCTTTTGCTGAAGCTGTTCTTGAAACTGTTATCTGAAGAATAAGCTCTATTCTTATTCTTTCCTAATGTGTGCTGCTCCCTAACACAGCGCACCTGTGTTGAATCAGGCCCTACCCTTTGAGATGAGTGCTTAGGGATTACCTCATAGCTCTCTTGATTGCACACATTTTCTCACTTCAGCCCCTCTCATGGCTGCTGGAAACCTGGTGCATTCTGGGACTGGTAGTCTTTTATATGAAAACTCTGTTTTCTTGCTTCTACCAGAACTGACAGGTTGCTTGTTCAGAGTCACATCATCTTTTCTATAGCTCCTACCTGAGCTATGATAAGCTTCCTTATCACAAACTGTAAAGGATCAAATCATCAATATTATAACATATTGGATCTAATTATGTCATAAAATAATTCATAAAAAACAATTGTACCATCAAAATGGACTTATTATCCTTAAAAAATGTGTACATGAATTGCACGGTATGTGGAATGAGGAACATAAACGAACAACTGTGTTATATAATCTTGCTAAATCTACTGAATGAGGCTAAACAAGTTCAAACAAACAACCTTATTTTGGTAATGCTGTTGCAAATTGGTTACAGCTGTAGAACTTCTACAGGGCAAACATAATAATGTAATAAAGACCGTAAAACTGAGAAACATGTACTCTCAAAAACATCATATTGTAATAAAACCAGTAAAACTGAGAAGTATATACTCTTTAAAACAACCTATAAAAGGGGGGAAATTGAAATGTGCATGTTGTATTAGTGCTTGTGAGAATGGATTAATAAAAATAACAGACTCTGTCTTAGAAGAACTATGGAGGAATGTAGTTTCTAAATGTAATCTAGAAACGCCAAGGTCATGTAATGATATGTTCTATTATTCTGTACTACGTAAACAATGGAGGGAAACTCACTGGATGATGCTGTAAAACATCGCGTATGGCAAAAAGAAGTGTAGTGACCCTTTTTGGCGAACCTTTTGTTAAACTAAATGAACAAACAGTTATGTTATTAATATATGTATACCAAAAAATGTAATTTCCTGAACCAATTAGTAATAAAAACCACGGGTTTAGACATGATGTTCGCTATCACGCAGAGCTATAGAAGAACAGAAAACACGTGTTCCTTTCTATAAACGCTTTGGCATGGCGCTTCGAAAACTGTTAAAGGATCTTTTCTACTTGGAGAAGCGAATACTGCAATCCGAATGTGATTGTATACTGTTTGTAATTTGAATACGAGTTTTAAAATTAGAAATATTCAATTATACCTATAAATAGATTATCCGTAATTTCAAAGCAACATAAAGTTATTATGCTACAGTAATGAGGGGTAAATTCAAAATGTTTTAAAAAACAATGTGAGCGTATATAGATATATACAAAAACTTATAGAGAGCAAACTGTCTTCTCAGGGATAGCGCTGGTATGAGTCTGGACAGTGGAGATTAACATATATAATTATTTTTGCGCTACCCCAACATTTATTAAACTGATAACCCACAGTGTGTCTGTACGCTTTGTTGAAAACTTTGGCCCGATATGTATTCAGAACCTAGGTGATCGATATCCTCAAACTGCCTATTAACTCTACAGGCTGTCTGTAGTGCGCGCCAAGATATTGTACAAAATAACCTATGGCGTCTATCAATTGAAACTCCTTAACTGTATTTCTAATAGTGACTAGATGGTTATAGTGTATTAGAGCAAAAATATCATGTTACGGGTGATTTATATATCATAGTACTTTTCTAAAAATGTATAATAAAACGAAGACAAATGATAACCTATCATTGTACTGAACTCGTATGTTAGCATTCATCACCTTTTGGGTGCTGTTAAAATCAAAATAAAAGAAAAATAACCGTGGTATTGTGGTAGAAACGGCTCTTATGAAACTGTGTTATGTCTGCAAGAAAGTAAAGATTACCTTTGGAATGCAGGACGAACTTCCACTCAAGCTGCTTTCTGCAATGTAAAATCGGACTGTTCGTAGAATACAATTTAAAAACCTTGCCGTTCGCGCCAAAATGGGAGGAGCTAGTTCTTGCAGACATAACATTTTGAATTACATTATGTTTGCCCTGTAGAAGTTCTACAGCTGTAACCAATTTGCAACAGCATTACCAAAATAAGGTTGTTTGAACTTGTTTATTTAGCCTCATTCAGTAGATTTAGCAAGGTTATATAACACAGTTGTTTGTTCGTTTATGTTCCTCATTCCACATACCGTGCAATTCATGTACACATTTTTTAAGGATAAGTCCATTTTGATGGTACAATTGTTTTTTATGAATTATTTTATGACATAATTAGATCCAATATGTTATAATATTGATGATTTGATCCTTTACAGTTACATATTACATTCCTTCATATACAATTCCAAGTATAAGTTTGTATGTTTTATTTTATAGCTTGATATCATCCATTACCTATGATATACTAGTCAATTTGAGTATTTATTGGAGTATAATGTTTTGTCTGTTAATTTATTGTCCTTGGTTGTCTGTCTTTCTATATAACAAGGTTATCATTTTAATCATTTTTATTTATATTTATTTTTTAGATACACAACTTTTAGATATGGTTTTCACTGCTATTTATAAGGAGTGCTTATGTCTATTTATATGTATTCGATGATTCTGGGTCCAAATGACATCTTGGACTTAACCAATCTCATTTAAAGTTTAGTTAGATGTCTTGTTTTAAGCCCTTTTATCCACATATTATTGTTTGCACATATTGATCTTGTTCATTACTTATTAATTTTTTAAGCTCTTTATGTTTGCTGTTTTAATTGTTATCCCTTGAGGAAGGCATTGTATGCCGAAACGCGTTGGGGACCACCCTAATAAAGAACCTTTGAAATTATCCTGACGATATTCAACTCTTACACAAATGGGATAAAAACCATTAGAGAACATAATGGGGAGCCCAGGGGATCTAGTAGACTGGGCAACCCCCGCACACACCCATCAAGACAACAGTGGTGGTAGCTTGGATGGACAGAGGGCTCGAGGGAAAGAGGTGTAGCTAAGTCCCATAGAGGTGCAGTAGTACGGCTTGGCCAAAGCCACTGTCTGAGAGTCCTTGTCCAGACAGAAAGACTGCAAAGGTATGAATTGAGGACCATGTGGCAGCACAGCAGATCTCAACTATGAAGACAGAGCATAAGTGGGCTACGGATGTAGCCACTGCCTGGACACTGTGAGAGGTTACATGACCCTGTAATGTCAGACCCACCTGAGGGTATGCAGAGGATATGCAGTCTGCTATCCAAAGAGAAAGATGTGTTTTATCACAGGGAAACCAAGGTGACTATGGTCAAAAGAAATAAATAAAATGTGAGGTATTCCGGTGTACCTTGGTTTTGTCAAGGTAAAATGTTTTACGAGAGAGATTCTTCAAAGTAAGGATATCCATCTTGATCTCACCAGCCTTCTCTCTAGCCTTTACCAAAGAGGTTCTCACCTCGACAGGAAATGCCTGCTAACTTGTTTGAGGTCTGAAGACTGCAACCAAGTCAGTTCTCTGGCCCCAATGCCCACTGTTGCAGGTCTGCTGGTAGATTCAAGAGTCAAAAGCTGCTCTGGTGATGAACTTGGAACAGTCCTGACCATGCTTGACTAAGGCCCTGTAGGCTTCTCTGAAGAAACTACAGCAGAGAACTTATCAAGATCCATTACAACGTGCCTGAGGAACATACCCATATAAATTAGCATGTAAGAATTAATACAGCAAGCCAGCATCGATGCCTAGAAGCATTGAAGCCAAAGGCATCAAGAGAATGCAATTCTCTTCCAGAAGGAACTGATGAGTGGTGCTTGGTACTCCTAGACCACCATAGAATGGCCTCCTAGACCACCATAGAATGGCAAGTGCGTTGAGGTTTCTGGAATCCCAGGGAATCAGGAATCTTGTACATGGTGTCTAGCCTCTTATTGATTGAGGGGACCAAGAGAGGGGTCTCCCACATCCAAAACATAAGATGGTGGGAGACCTGTAGAATGGCAGCCTCCTTAGGAGTCGAGGGGTACTGCAGTATCTCCAGTTTCTCGACTCTGTCTCAGTGCCCACTGAGACGGAGAGCCTTGGCCATATCCCGGATTAAGTTCTGGAAGGACATGTCCTCCGTTGGGGATCGGTGGTGTTCGTGAGGTGGTGAAGGGTCCAACGGCACATCACGCTGCCTCTGTGAAACAGAACTCAGCCTCCGATACCCAGGCATCGGAAATGGAAAGGAAGTCAAAATAGCAACGGTCGCTGTCGCATCTCTGCCACCGATTCGATGTCGATACAGTGAGATATCAGAACATAGAAACTCTATGCCTGTTCCTCCTGCAATCGATGAGATTCAGCCGGTTCTAGGCTCAGCATGGACCCCAAGGGTCCCGATGGCAGCAGTTCCAGGCTCAAAATCAAGACCTGGGCTCCCAAGGTGCTTGAAGCCACTGGCATGGATGCCGCCATGAGCGCAGCCAAACTCCTCTTGATGGACAGAATGCACTGCTTGAGGGAGATAGAAGACGTCTGGGTGGACTCCGGTGCAGGACTCTGGACCACCGTCCCAGACAACAGAACCGGAGGCTCTCCAGAGATCAAAGCCTTGGTAGCACTCTGGAGCCCCTCTTGTGCTTTGGAGGTGGATTCCTCCCACCAGGGCTCTTTACCGGGCCACTTTTGGGTTCTCAGGATCAGAGTCTTGCCAAGAGGACCTCCGGTATCAATGTCCAAGGGAACAATTCCAGGAACCGTCATCGGTCCTCAATGTCAAAGGCTGAGATGCCGATGCGGCATTGGTGGTTAACTGTTTCTTACCATGGCCTCTTGGTTCCGAGGGAGCGCAGGAACCACACGAAGAACAGGAGCCTCGAGAAGGTGTCGACATCAAAGAAGAGTGTATTGAGGCTGCCAAGTCAGACTCAAAAAGACTTTTGCGTTGCTTTTCCAATTTTTGACCCTTTCCTTGTCATTTGCAGACACAAAATTACAAGAGTCCGGGTGGTTATGGTCAGCACCCAAGCACTATAAGCATCAATTGTGCTTGTAAGTGGCCGAAATTGTGCGGTTACAGTTAGTACATTTTTTTAAACCACTGGCTGGCTTCTCCATGTCAGGAAACAGAGTTATTGCCAAGACAAAAGACTCAATGGCAGCCTGTACCAACAAAAATAACCCATGGAAACCACGATAAAAAATTAAAAAAAAAGAGAAAATAAAAAAGGTTAGTGGAAGTGCCAAAAAAGGGCACTGGCGTCAACAAGCCGCTTTGACCCGGTGAAAAGCAGGATATAAATACAGTTAAATAAAATAAACAAACAAGCAACGGTACTGAAGTAGACAAAGGCAAAAAAAGAAAAATAAAGCATCCCGAAGGGCACAGAGAAAAAAGGTTTTAACTACGGTGACAAGACAAGCATCCATAGGACTCAGAGGAAAGACCAAGACTGAGGAGAATCACCTGGAAAGTGGTAAGGCATGCACACATGCGCAGAGGGGAACACTGTTGGATGCTGGGGAGTGTTCCCACGCGGGCTCCGTCATGGGACGTCACCCATATGTGAAGACTGCATTCCTGCTTGTTCCTGGAGATAGGTGGGTTGCCAGAGTGCATGGAAAGTGATAGTAAGAAGCTTATGAGATACCCACTATCATACTTATGAGCACGATGAAGAGGTTTAAGAGCTGTATTTGGAATTAACTGAAGGCGATGAAGTTGGTAATGGGGGAGGCCAGAAAGGAGAGAGTTAGCATAATCCAAGCAGGAAATGACTAAGGAGAGTACCAGAAGGCAAGTGGAGGGAACAGCGAGAAACCAACGTATAGAACAAATCATCCGCAGGAGAAAAAAAAAGACACACACACACCTGGACAGTGGCTGAGATCTGAGAAACAAAATGAACACCGAGGATTCTGAGATAGTCCTTGAGGGAAATTTGAAAGCCATGGATAGTGGGAAGAGTAGGAAGGGATGAGGGGAGAGTGTGAGAGAAAACAGTAGCTATAGTTTTAGACAGATTAACGCTTAAGGCCATGAGTGACCAGCCAGTCAGCAATCTTGTCAAGCTTAGAGGAAATGGAGGAGACAGCAGCACAGGAATGAGCAGGCAGGTGGAAGAGGAGTTGAATATCATCTGCACGGACATAGAAAATGATGTCTAGTGGCTGGATTAGATGAGCCAGAGAGATGAGTTAAAGGGAATAGGGCACAGAACCAAATCCTGAGGACCACCACAGTACAGGGGCAGAATACAAGGAAGACCAAGAGACCCAGAAGGTTCAGTCCTGTAGGTAGGAAGAAAACCAGCAAGAGCAGAATCAGAAGGTGGCATTAGGTGGGATGTTAAATTGGAACCAGTCAACAGCGACCGCACCTTGAATATTGTGTGCAATTCTGGTAGCCATATCTTAAAAAAGGGACATAGCATTATTAGAAAACGTACAGAGAAGAGCAACCAAAATGGTAAAGGGGATGGAAGGATACCCCTATGAAGAGAGGCTAAAAAGGTTAGGGCTCTTCAACTTGAAAAGAGACGGCTGAGGGGAGATATGATAGAGGTCTATAAATTAATGAATGGAGTGGAACGGGTAAACCTTAGATCGATTGTTTTGTGCAATCAAAATATAGAAAGACTAGGGGGGCATGCAATGAAGCTACAGGATAACCTATTTAAAGCTAATAAAAAATATTTTTTCAAATCAACGTGTAAACAAACTCTGAAATTTGCTACCGGAGGATGTAGTAAAAGCTGTTAGTGTAGCCGGATTTAAAAAAAAAGTTTTGACAATTTCCTTCAGTAAAGGTTCATAAACCATTATTAAAGTTGGTGCAGAATATCCACTGCTTACCCCACTACAAGCATTGTGGAACCTGTGTCTTTTGGGGAAACTGCTAGGTACTTGTGACCTAGATTGGCCACTGTTAGAAACAGGATACTGGGCTTTATGGACCTTGGTGTGACTCAGTATGGCATATCTTAGGTTCTCATCAGGAGGCTGATTTTTGGCCTGGTCTCTGCACTGCGAGGAGTTCGGCAGGATGGGGCATCCAACTGGAGAGTGCATCTGAGAGAGAAGAGAGTGATTCACCAGGACAAAGGCAGCAGCGAGATCCAGCAAAACCAAAAGAATCTCGTGGTTAGAATCCAGGGAAGTGCAGAGAAAGTTAGTAATGGCTAAGAATGGATGTTCTGTAGACAGCTTGGGGTGAAAAACTGTTTGAGCAGGATGAAGAGCAGCAGAATGGAGAAGAAAAGGACCGAAGTTGTTGAGCCAACAAACATTCAGTGACCTTAGAGAGGAAAGGCAGGAGAGAAATAGGACGATAGCGGAGGGGATTCTGGGGGTCTACCTTCCCAGGTTTCTGGACAGAAGAACAATGGCCCGCTTTCAGAGGGAAGGAAAGGAAGCAAAGGAGAAAGAAACTGTAATAACAGAGGGCAACAGAGAAAGGAAGGATTCCTCAACCAGCTTAAAGAAGTGAGAGAGCATAGGATCAGATGGTGCAGTGGTAGCCTGAAACTGAGCGACATCATAAGAGAGATCACAAGTAGAAAGCTGAAGAATTGAAAGACAGAAGTTGGATGAAAAAAGAAGGAGGGAGGAGGTAGGGTGGACTGAATGTCCGATATCTTTTGCTGTAAAGCAATGGCAAAATCCTGGGAACAGAGGAATACACTGTAGGAAAATCAGAAGGGGGAATCAGTAAGCTGACGTAGGAGAGGGTAAAAGGCGAGATGAGCTGTTGTAGAGGGTAAATATACGAGAATAATAGGATTTTTTTAGCCTGGATAATAGCCACACAATAATGTAAGGAGGTGGACCGGAAGGCAACAAGGGACAGATGGGCGGGTTTTGCGCCAGCGGTGTTCAAAGTGACACAGTTAGCTCTTAAGAAGGCAGAGGCCAGAGTGGTACTAGGGATTAGACGAGAGAGGGGGGAGGACAAGGACGTAGAGGAGCAATAGCATTCAGGGCAGTAGAGAGAAGATCGTCAGAGGGGTCTTGCAGGGAGAACAAAAGGAGTCTCTGAAAGGACATGCCAACCCGAGGGCATAACCCTCTCTGATGATCTCTAACGCCCACTGATCGGCAGTAATGTAGGCCCAAGCGTGGTGAAATTTCCCACAGCTAACCCCCTAAGGGTACCAACCCCCTACGGGTACCAACCCCCACCGGGATCCCCCTTATCTCATTGTGGTTTCTTAGCAACGTTCGAGGGAGAGGTATAGAACCTCTTTCCGATCCCCAGAAACCCCAAAAGGGCCGTCCTCGGGATGGAAAACACCCTCTTTGAAATTGTGCACTAAGCGGAACCTCTGAAAATCTTGCAGCTGGGCTTGCACCGGTCCCACGGACAGAATCGGCTTTGACTTATCCTCGGGCAGCTGGCCTCCCTTGGTCTCGCCCAGGTCCTCCACCAGCTTGTCCAAGACTTCCCCAAACAGGAGCTTACCTTTGAAAGGAAGCTTACTCAAACGTGATTTGGAGGAGACAACCGATCAATTACGCAGCCATAAGTAGTGCCTGGCTGCCACTACCAAGGCCATATTCTTGGATATGCCTCTAATTAGATCGTAAAAGGCATCCACCAAACATGCTGCTCCGGACTCCAACTTGGCCACCTCCAGAGATAACGTTGAAGTCTATGCCCATCGCAAGCACGCACAGACCACAAATGCCCCACAAACAGATGCTTGTAAGGACAGTGCGTTGATATCAAATGCCTGCTTGAGCTAGGTCTCCAACCTCCAGTCCTGGACATCCTTGAGAGCGGTACTGCCCTCCACTGGAATTGCGGTCTTTATAACTGCCGCATCTACCTTAGGAGAGCAAAGCAGCTCCTTCTCTTCATCTGGTAAGGGATACAGTCTCATATCGCACAAGTGCCTCTAAGCGCAGTCTCTGGCACCTCCCATTTATCTTGAATCATCTACTTGATGACACGATGGAGGGAACACCATGAGCGACTTCCAAACCTCCTGGAATGGATCCTCTAGCGACTCATCCTCCAATGTGCTTCTGAAACGATAAGGGCCTTAAGCAAATGGGTGAGCAACACCACCAACTCCTCCCACCGGAAGACACACACAATTCTCGCTTCATCTGCCTGCAAGATCTCTCCTTCCTTGAGCTCAACAGCTTCCTCTGTCATTTCTGTTCCTATCTCCAAGTTGTCTTCTTCCTCCTTCGAGTGAGGGACTCTGTGTCCTCCCGAAAGTCCTCGCCCAAACATCTCCGGCTAGGACTGGGTTCCCGTTTGGCTCTTTGTTTCCGGCAGCTTTCAGAGTTCCTTATTTCTGGACTTCTCCAAGAGTTCTTGTAGGTCTCCATCCCCTCATTTCCCCATGCAGAACACCTTATGCATGAGCAAAATAAACTCCAGGGAAATCTGCTTTGGCCCAATTCCTCCGCCACTCTTCTGGCAAGGAGGGCCTAGAAGAACTGGCCCACTACTACGCCGCTCTAGAAGGGGCAGGGAGGGTCTCCACTCTCTCTGGCAGAGTTATCCGCCTGTCCTCCGTTGTAGGAGATGGGCGCTCTCTCAGCCACTGAGAATGGCCCTCAGAGCCCCCCCCCCAGGGTCCCTCCTTCCCAGCCTTCTCTACTTGCATCTCCATACTCTCCTCAGATGAACGGGATTTAGTTTCACAGCTGTGGCAAACCGCAGCTGCTGAAACAAGAGTCCCTGTGGGAGCCACAAGCTGAGCATGTGGCTTTAGCAGGCATGCTGTAGCTATAGGTCACCCCTCTGTAAGGCACAATATACCCAGACAGCCTCTCTCTCCTTTTAACTTTCCCTTTCGGTGTTACCTACTTCCCACTGCTTAGTTCTGATCGAGGTGCCCCAAAACAAAAAAACACGGTGGAAGAAAAAAAAACCCTGCCTCCGAGCCTGACAAAATGTCTCCCGCTGAAGCTGTCTCTAAAATGACACCTTTCCCGTACCTTTCCGTACTGGTGAGCCTAAAGTGCTACCCAATGTGCTGTCTGAACAACTCCCAGACCAGCACCCCCCCACCCCCGACAGGTGCTCACTGCCCCAGCCCTTCCAGAGGGCAGCTCTTGCTCTACTCCCTGTCAGTGCCTGTTGCTTGGGGTTTTTTTTTTTCAATAAACTTTTTTCTCAGCCAGAAGCCCCTTACAATAATGCATTAAATAAAGTGCACTACTGCTCCGAGTTGCCCCTGAGCAAGTCCACTCTGGGGAGTCACACCTCTCCAGCTGCATGGAGACTGAGAATACTGGGGTGGCTAAGGTGGCAAGTACCTATGAGGGGTGATGTAATCAGCACTGACATCATGCTCAGTCTCCAAGCTGCTGATGGGGTATGACTACCTACATGTCAGAATTGGACTGTAGGGGCAATAAGGAATAATCATTTCAGTAGCCACCTTCTGCACAGACTCCATCCTGTTTATATTCTTTTAAAAAACTGAGCAAAATTGGACAAAGATTGTAAATATGTTATGTGTAAACCCATTGTGATTCTAGTGTTTAAACCACCCCCCACAGTGATGGACTCCCCCGCCCACCTCAAAAAATTACCCCACACCTTATTATTTGTAGTAAATAAACTGTTGAATTGTAAACAGCTTTGACCAGGTGAAAAGCGGTATATAAGCACAGCTAAATAAAGGTGCGGTCTCCAGAATTACACACAATACTCCAAATGAGTTTGCACCAGACCTATACAGAGGCACTATTCACCTCCTTTTCTCTGCTGTTCCTTCCTCTCTTTATGCACCCAGGCATAAAAAAAGAGGCAGTGCCTCTGTATAGGTATCTGGTGCACCCTCATTTGGAGTATTATGTCAGTTCTGGAGACACTACCTTCAAAAGGATATAAACAGGATGGAGTCAGTGCAAAGGGCGGCAACTAAAATGGTTAGTGGTCTTCGTTACAAAGCATATGAGGACAAAGAGCTTAATATGTATACGTTAGAGGAAAGGTGGGTTAGAGGAGATATTAAACAGACATTTAAATACCTCTGTGGCATAAATGCACAAGATCTACTATGAAGGGACATAGGATGAGGGTGAAAGGGGAGACTCAAATATTTCTGCATATTACTCATTACAGAAAGAGTGGTAGATGCGTGGAATAGTCGCCTAGTGGAGGTAGTAGAGACAAGGACAGTATCTGAATTCAAATAAGCATGGGACCAACACAGAAGATCTCTAAAGGAAAAAAAAAAAGAGAGAGGACTATTGTAGTTGATATGGAAAAGCAGAATAGATAGAAACATGTCTGAAAAAAAGACCACATGGCCTATGCCCCTTAGTTTTCCTCTGTCTCCTCAGCATGTAACCTTGGGTTATCTTAGACTCCTCTCTCCCCCTTCTCTTCACACATCCAGAACATTGCTAAAACATGACAATTTTCCTGATCACAACTTTGTGGTTTATAAGTAAAATTTCCAGTCTTTTTTGTCCTATAAGTTCATCTTGACTGAACTTTAAGCTCTACAGAGAAGAAACTAGAAAATGTGTATTTGTACAGCGCTATGTTCTTCTTTCTGGCAATAAATGATGGTAGCAGTAGTAGCACATATAACTTCTAAATTATTAACTCTTCTGGGAGATAAGTATCAAACAAACAGACAAAAGGGTCCCATGTTATTTAGCAAATGTACAAGGCCCAGGCCCACCTGGACATTACAGCTTAGGTCCCAGCATCCTTACAAAACACTATTAGCAGTGCTGCTAAAGGAACATTCATTTTGTGACAAACATTTACCATAAAGAAAAATACCATAATAGTCACAAATGACTCTAGAGCAAGAGAAAATTTAGTTACTGCTTATAACATCTTGAAAACCGAATGTCTAAAACAGGTATTATTTTATATCCTGGTTTTCACTAAATTAAAGATTTCTGTTTTTCTAATTCTTGCTTTTCTAGTGTACTATATTGTGCTAATTTTTGGAGCAGAGGTGTTAAACGTGAAAGATACTTTAGTTGCTTATTGAAATCCACTTGTCATGGAAAAAGTACATTATCATTATTCCGTGTTAAACTCTTTTCCCCATCAAGTCACTTTCCCCCTTTTTATCTTATCCTATTAGAATCCCTAAAGGGAAGCTGACAGCCATAGAAGCAACTCTGTGCTAATAGGCCAGTATAAGAGAATATGTTCCTTTGTAGGATCTTCCATGCATCTCTCTAAATCTAGAGGAGGATGAACATCTTTATTTATTTATTTAGTATACATTTGTATACCGCTACTTCCAGCGATCAGCAGCGGTTTGATTACAGATTGGAAATTGTCAAATCATGACAGGAAATTTTTGAGGTATAAATACATTGATTAGACAGGAAAGCACAGCACACAGAGAACTATTTTACAGGGAACATGGGCTATGGAGGGTTAAGTGGCTTGCCCAAGACCACAAGGAGCACCTGTGGGACTAGAAACCCCAGTCCTTTCGGCCCAAGGTTGCTGTCCTCCAGTGGGATTTGAACCCCCGACCTTCCGGCCCAAAGTCTTAGATCCGTAATACGGTCCTCGGAACATACCTAGTCAGTTGAGCTTTCAAGATTCCTACAATGAAAATGCACGAGATAGATTTGTATGCACTCCCTCTATTGTATGCAAGTCTCCCGTATGCACACTGTATATCCAACTGGCCAGGTATATCCCCAAGGACAGAGTTCAGAACCATGGCTGTAATAAAGCAGCAATTGAATCTACGTGGCTTTAAAGCAAGGGAATATTCTGTCCAAGGGGGCAAAAAGGAGGATCTACTGTAGTGGTTTTCAAACTTTTATCCCATATGACCCCATTCTAACTGCTGAAAATTCACATGACCCCTAGATGATGAAATCAAAACAGGTCTCCAAACTCCTTCCCCTTCATCCATTCACCTAAAGCTGAAAACAGCAACAGTAGTGGCAACAACAGTCAGCACAGGGTCCTTTGTGTCAGTGTATGCTTACAGAACCCAGTACTCAGCAGGGGTTTCCAAGCTAAGAGGAAGTTCACCCAAGGGGGGCAAAGGTCTATGAATGTTCACTGGCTCACAGGCCACATGCTGACTGGTGACTGCCACTACCTGGCATAGGTCACAGTGAAAGTCCAGAAAGAAGGGGAAATGGCCCCATTTCTGTGACTCCATCCACTGATGATGCGACTCCATTTGGGGTCCATTGGTCTAATGATTGGCAAACAGTCATGTAAAACTTCTGAGCACGCTTATGTATGAAACTTTTAAACCAAATGAGAATGATCTTGTAGGTTCTATGGCTAGTACCATGATCTTTGCAGTTTTCTGGCTCATATCGCATCTTAACAGTGGCTTTTTTGTCATTACAGCCTAACATTACAATGAATTTAACACCCCACTCTACACCATTTGACTTTGGCTAGCAAACATTTTAGCAAAATAGTGGATGCCAAAATATCATGCGACTCCTGAGAACAGGGTGTTGTGGGCTAAAATTGCTTTCATAAAAATACACCCACCCACCCCTACGTTTACCAGGAAACTTGTCAGCACAGTGCTGTTATATGTCCAATAGCACTAAAATTATAAATATTATTTAAAAAGGTCCTCAAGATGAGTAGTACTTGAGAAGTAATATGCATAGAAATGCTGCCTGAGCAATGTATCATAGGCCCAGACCAGCCACAGAAAACAGGTGTGACCTTTGGAAATATTTTATGCGGTCACAGAAAAGAGAAATTAGACTACCTGCTAATTGTTGTTCCTTGAAGAACTCCAGTCCAGTCCCGCACCTCTGGGTAGTGCACCTCCTCCAGCAGCTTGGAGACTGAGCATGTCATCTTTTTGATGACACTAGTGTACATATGCAGCTGGAATCGCCCACCAGCCCCAGTAAGCTGTCTCCAAGCAGCAGCACAGAAATACAAGTTACATACAGGAAGTTTTATTGGTAAGAATACCTACCGATACTGGACCCAACATCCACAGCCAACGTTGTTAGATCATTAGAGCAGATTGTCCGATTCTCTTTAGAGGGTGCAATATAACTGCTCAATCCAGTGGCTCTGTTGATATATACTGTCCTACCCAGTAAACTATCAAAATATTGTAACCAATCACAAGAGGATGGACTCCTGCCATCATTTATAAACTGAGAAGCAGTTTCCCTTAGGTCATCTTCCAATTTCAGTGGCGAGGCAACACCTAAAAATTCACCATTTTGAAAACTGTGTATCAAAGATAGATCCACAGTACCTGTACCGACACAACCGCCTCCAGAAGAAACTTCTATAGCCTCCAAATCTGGATGAATATTTGGGCTGTCTGCACACTCCCCAGTTTTGCTAACATACATAAAGCCCTGCACATTTTCATCTTCTCCCCCACAGCTCGCAGTAATGCTGCTGCAGGAGTCACTCATTTCACCAGCTGTGTAACTCAGTCTACAGCTCTCAGTTTGATTATTTACAGATAATCTTTGAAAGCTATGCTTGGCCCTCTGGTCTATGGCCTCATTTGCTTCTAAGAGTTCCCAAGTCATATCTTTTCTGCTTTGGTTAGCTTGGCATTCTTGCATGAAATGTCTAGACTTTTCTGTAGTTAAAACTTTTTCTTGGTCACCTTTCATTCTGGTAAGTTCAATAGCCAGTGGCCTTAGAGATGAAATGCTCACAGCATCTTCTTGCTGCAAAGTGTAATCAGACCATATCAGAGATTCTCTTTCTGGACAAGTGATCTTCCTATGCAGAAAGGCATCATCTTTTAAGATCAGACACTTCTCCACAAACTGATTATAAGAATTATCTAAAGCAAGAGCAGCCAGGTTACTGTTTTTGGAACCAATGGGTTCTGCAATTATGTTTACACAATCACTACAGCATTTAAGATGATTACTGCAACTCCTTACGTGTTCTGGTTCTGTTAAAACACTGAAAGAGGAAGTAAGACTACTTTCACTACCATCGTTTTGAAAAGGTACTGAACTCTGAGTTTTCCCATAATGTCTTCTAAACCTTTCTAATGACCCAATATGGGCATGCAAATTCAGTTTTCTGGAGTTGGAAAACAACTGTTTGGTTGTATTTTGTCCATTTACGTTGTCTTTCATAAGTGAAAAATCAGAGATATGTTGCCATGTGCTGTCATCTTTTCTTCCACTGTCATCAAATACATAAAAGCTCTCCTGATTATTCTTATCTTTTAAAGTGCACTTCTCCTTCAAGCTGTCTGTATCACACCTGCGTACTCCTCCGCTTTGCAGACCGGCAAATCCTCTCTTCAAAACACCTGACAAACTTGTAACATTTTCAGCCTGCGCTAAAACACTCATCTCATTTCCAAATATTTCCTGGGCACTTATAGGACCCAGTCTAGCAAACAGATTTAACGGATCATTTTTTATTTCATTGGTCTCAGAAACTTGATTTGGCATCGGGTGAGCTAGGTGGCCGGTGTAACACAACTCCATTTGCAAAGTATTATCATTTCTCCCTCTTTCTTTAGAGCCTAGTTCTTTATTCAGTTTCTTTCTCACATCATATCCATCTAATGATGTTCTTTCAAGCACAAAATCTGATTCATCTATTATTTCATGGCCACCATGAAATGTTTGAGTGATGTTCTCCTTTTCTATTTGATTACAGCCCTTTAGGGAAATAGCAGTAATATTTGCTGGATCAGTTTCAGGTTGAGTACATTTATGGTTTATGTCTGCCTTGGAATCCTCTAGCAGAAGAGGTGCCTGAACACTGCACTCCCCTACAGAAATGTCAAGCAAGGATTGTCCACAGCTGATGGGTGGTTCTGGAGTCAAATGGCACATAGTTGAGTGTTCTGTAGACTCAGCTCTTATTCCTTTTAATTCTGCTGCCTGTCGATAAGTAGTAGTAGTTCTTTGGTTTTCACAATCCACATGCTTATCGTCAGAAAAGCTACGTCTTATGTCTCTTTCAACTCCATTATAACAAATAGATTCCACAGTTGTAACATCTGGGGAACCTTGTACTATTATACTGTTTTCTTCGGTAGTCACCGATTCAGTCTTTCTTTGTGCAACTTTGGATTTGAGGTTAGACAATTTGTAAGGGTCCATAATACCTCTGCATGCTTTGCTAAAGCTGTTGTGCACATTAACGTCAGCTATAATATGCTGAATGTCATTGTGTAACAATTTAAAGTCACTGTTTTCGTTACATTCTTTAACGTCATCGCTGGAGGACTCAACAAATAAATTCTCTCTATTTAAAAACCTTTGTACACCTTTCTCTACGCATTCCAGTACACTGTCCCAGTTGCTGAATTCTATCAGAGTTTTAGCAGGCTCAATACAAATATCATACTCAGAGTAATGGCATTTAATGTTTATGACATATATTCCATGAAGTTCGGTGGCAGACTTGTGTCGGGATGGGCTTAAACTAGTTTGTCTGCTAGAAGGGCCACATTTTAACTTGCAAATGTTGCTCTCTTTTTTCAACAAGAAATCAATCAATTTATGTAATCTTGTTTTCAAAATCAATCGACTATTCACATACAAGAACTGTATATTTTTGTTATAATGGCCCTCTGAACTTATATAACCATTCAATTCGAACCCCTTCTGCTTAAAACGTATTTCTCTCAACTTCTGCGATCTACTCAGGCCATAAATTTGGGAAAAACGAGCGCACACATCCTTAGTCTTGGGTAACTGAAGCGCCATCAGAGCTGTGGCATCATTTCTCAATGAGAAGGAGACGGCAGGATGCATTAGGGCTACTGCCTCCACCCTCTGTCGTATCCTTTCGAACTCCAAAGCGCCGTCCATGCATTTCCTCCGCACCGGCAAGTTGTAAAGCAGGTTACAAACGGTAACTGTAGTGCCTACGCTTGGCCGGGCCAGCTCTGCTTCAGAGGCTGCGTGCGCTTTCCCGTTCTGAAAGAGTTTAGTAAACGTCTGTAACGACTTGTTGGTTCTCGAGGAAATTTCTACCACACTCGCCATAGTCACTATGCTGGCCAGAGCTTCCCCCCTGAAGCCGTAGAGCCGCAGGTTCTCCAAATCTTCCAGCGAGTGACATTTACTGGTGAAGTAGCGGCTGCCCACGCTCTCCACATCTTCCCGGCTCATGCCGAAGCCGTTGTCCACCACCTGGACTCGGAGGCTGTCCATGTGCACGCGCACGGCCGCACATGTCGCCTGAGCGTCAAGACTATTAAGCGCGAGCTCCTCCACACACTGCGCGACTCCAACGACAACCAGCCCGGAGCGCAGACAGGCTCGCACGTCCTCGGGCAGGCGGCGAATCATGGGGGCGTGACCTCGCGCAGCCCCGGCAACGAGAAACACGAAACCCTCCCTCACATCCAGCTTCCAGTTCTCTGCTTCGCCTAATGAAGGAAAAGGCGGGCTTCGGGGTGCGACGATTGGCAGAGACGCCTCAGGAACTCAGGACGCGCTCGGGGCTCCTATGTCGCGGTATAGCTAAGTAGCGCGCATGCGCGCGTGAGGCAGGGGCGTGTTTGTATCTTCCCAGGGTTGCGCATAACTTTGAGAGAGTGAAACTACAGATCCCAGCATTCCCTCCGTTGTTTGGCGATAGCGCGGGAAGCATCCCTTCTGCAACAATCTGTTTCTTTGAGCTGTTCCCACTCTATGAGGTCTGAAAGTTACACGTTTTTTTCTGTAACATTTTTTTCCTGGTGGAATATGTCTACTTCTTTGTGGCCGACTTGAAACCTGCTCTGACAGATGTGTCCGTGCCTGCCCCTAACCCTTTGCTGACAGCTATTTCTTGGGGTTTCCTCCACTGTCTATTCCCCTCTCCTCAGGGCCGGATTTACCTTGAGTGAGGCCCTACGCCAGTGATGGCTAACCTTTTTGAGCCCGAGTGCCCAAACTGCCGCACAAAACCAAAGAATTTCCTCAAAGTGCCAGCACGTCAATTTGCATAAATATTTGCATAATGCTAACATACACTAACTTTTAGTAAACATGTCTCTTAATGAGTGTATGGATAAAGACAGACTAAAAGATTTCTACATTACTATAATCCAGTGCCAACCGCCAGGCACATTAGGAACTACTACAAACACTGCCCATTTAGAACCAATAGCAAACCCGCCGTATCCTAACAGCACTACCAGGACTCACAAAGCACCACACCATACCTATCAAAAGGCAACACTGCAAATATTAAACCAATACATTTCAGACAATAACAATACATGACCTACTGGGGAAAGAGAACAAGTGGCAATGTCAAAAAGGAATTACATAAACAGAATACCTCAGCTCAGTTACACAGTTGCAATTGCTCCAGCCACTTTCTTCTGGTTTCTTCATGTTTTCTGCTAACTCTCCATCATCTGCTGTCCATTTGTCCTTTCTTCTCTCTTCTAGTTTTTTTTTCCATTCTCTCTCTCTACATCCGCTTTAACATACTAATCTTTCTCCTTTTGCTCTTTCCTCATTCCTATTTCATCCACTCAAATTTTACCCCTCCATCCTCAATCCCCACTTACTCTCCCAATACCCGGCCAATTGTAGATTTTTTATCCCTCCCACACAAAATATCTTTCCCCTCTCCATTTTACTCTCCCAGCCCCATCCCATTCTAATCCTCCCCCAACATCAGCTCCCTTCTAGTTCCAGCCTCACCCAGCATCCATTCCCTTCTAGTCCCTGCATCAGCCCATTTCCAGTCCTAGCAACCCCCCCAACCCAATACCAGTCCTAGCCCCCCCCTATAAACTCACTTCCAGCCCTAAACCCCCATCACCCCATTTCCAGACAGCCCCCATCAGCCCACAGCCCATTAGCAGTCCTACCCCCCCAGCCCATTAGCAGTCCTACCCCCCCCCCCCCCACCCGCCCGCCCGCCCGCCCGCCCATCCGCCCATTAGCTGTCCTAACCCCCCCAGCCCATTAGCAGTCCTAAACCCCCCCCTCCTGCCCATTAGCAGTCCTAAACCCCCCCCCCTGCCCATTAGCAGTCCTAAACCCCCCCCCCCTGCCCATTAGCAGTCCTAACCCCCCCCCCTCCTGCCCATTAGCAGTCCAACCCCCCCCCCCCCGGCAAATTTTTTTAAAAAAAAAGCAGGCTCTGGCTGCTGCCGCGGCAGATTACAATGTCCCGCGGGGCCCCCTCCGCCCGCTAAGCCCCTCTGCAAGGGCTTTCAGATTCGCGAGGGAGAGCGTCTCCCTCGCGTCTCTGTTAAGCCCGCAGGGGCTAATGGGAAATTTCCCATCAGTCCCTCGCGTCTAAAGGGGCTGATGGGAAATTTCCCATTAGCCCCTGCGGGCTTAACAGAGACGCGAGGGAGACGCTCTCCCTCGCGAATCTGAAAGCTCTTGCAGAGGGGCTTAGCGGGCGGAGGGGGCCCCGCGGGACGCTGCATTCTGCCCTTGCCGCGTCCGCGGCAGCAGTCAGAGACAGCTTTTTTCTTTTTTTTGCGGACCTATTGCCCGCGTGCCAGCTGGCACGCGTGCCATAGGTTCGCCATCGCTGCCCTACGCCAACAAAAATTGTGGGCCCCCAGCAGGGGCGGCCCAAAGGGGGTGCGGACCTCATTTGCATAAGGGGCCTCATTTGCATAAATATTTGCATAATGTTACCATATACTAACTTTTAGTAAACGTGCCTCTTAATGAGTGTATGGATAAAGAAAGACTAAAAGATTTCTACATTACTATAATCCAGTGCCAACTGCCAGACACATTAGGAACTACTACAAACACTGCCCATAGTAAACCCGCCGTATCCTAACAGCACTACCAGGACTCACAAAGCACCATACTCTACCAATCAAAAGGCAACACTGCAAATATTAAACCAATACATTTCAGTTAACAACAATACATGACCTACTGGGGAAAGAGAACAAGTGGCAATGTCAAATAGGAATTATATAAACAGAACACCTCAGCTCAGTTACACATGCAGAACATAGACCATCACCAAACAAGTAATCACAATTTAGAAATAGGAAGACAATAATTAAACTGGGAATCCCAAAAGCCAAACTTGGAATGTACAACACTGTAGAAATAAAACTATACATTAATTTGCTCTTGTACTAAACAAAGCGCAGATGTTAATGATGCACATTTACCAGAGCTGACATATTCCAATTAATAAATTCAAAATAAAGAGATATTTTTCTACCTTTTGTGCATTTTTTTCAGCTGCAATTGCTCCAGCCACTTTCTTCTGGTTTCTTCGTGTCTTCTGCTAACTCTCCATCGTCTGCTGTCCATTTGTCCTTTCTTCTCTCTTCTAGATTTTTTTCCATTCTCTCTCTACATCTGCTTTAACATACTAATCTTTCTCCTTTTGCTCTTTCCTCATTCCTATTTCATCCACTCAAATTTTACCCCTCCATCCTCAATCCCCACTTACTCTCCCAATACCCGGCCAATTGTAGATTTTTATCCCTCCCACACAAAATATTTTTCCCTTCTCCATTTTACTCTTCCAGCCCCATCCCATTCTAATCCTCCCCCAACATCAGCTCCCTTCTAGTTCCAGCCTCACCCAGCATCCATTCCCTTCTAGTCCCTGCATCAGCCCATTTCCAGTCCTAGCCATCCATCAGCCCATTTCCAGTCCTAGCAACCCCCCAACCCAATACCAGTCCTAGCCCCCCCATCACCCCACTTACAGTCCTTAACCCCCCCATCACCCCATTTTCAGTCCTTAACCCCCCATCACCCCATTTTCAGTTTAAGCCCCCCCTATAAACCCATTACCAGTCCTAACCCCCCATCAGCCCACTTCCAGTCCTAACCCCATCAACCCATTTCCAGTCAGCCCCCCATAGCCCATTGCCAGTCCTACCCCCCCATCAGCCCACAGCCCATTACCAGTCCTAACCCCATCATCCCACCTCCAGTTTTAACCCCCCAGCCCATTTCCAGTCCTAGCCCCCCATAGCCCATTACCAGACAACCCCCATCAGCCCACAGCCCATTACCAGTCTTAACCCCCCCAAAGCCCATTACCAGTTCTAACCCCCCCCCCAACAGCCCATTACCAGTCCTAACCCCATCAGCCCACCTCCAGTCTTAACCCCCCAGCCCATTTCCAGTCCGAGCCCCCCCCATAGCCCATTACCAGACAGCCCCCATCAGCCCACAGCCCATTACCAGTCTTAACCCCCCCCAAAGCCCATTGCCAGTTCTAAGCCCCCCCAACAGCCCACAGTCCATTACCAGTCCTAACCCATCAGCCCCTCTAGCCTTAACCCCCCCCAGCCCAGCCCAGCCCATTTCCAGCCCCAGCCCTACCCCCCCCCCCAGTCCATTTCCAGCCCCAGCCCCCCCAATAGCCCATTACCAGTCCTACCCCCCCCCATAGCCCATTACCCGTCCTACCCCCCCCCCAGCCTAAAGTAAAATTCAATTTAAAAAAAAAACCTGGTGGCTGCCGCCGCGGGGCCCCCTCTGCTGCCGCGGGGGCCCCGTCTACAAGCTGAAGCGGTCCGGTCCGGTCGGGTCGGGTCTCTCTCCCTCCCTCGCTGCAGGCTGCAGGCTGCGAGAGACGCGAAGATAGAGCGTCTCCTCGCGTCTGTGTTAAGCCCGCAGGGGCTGATGGGATTTCCCATCAGCCCCTGCGGGCTTAACACAGACGCGAGGAGACGCTCTATCTTCGCGTCTCTCGCAGCCTGCAGCGAGGGAGGGAGGGAGAGAGACCCGACCGGACCCGACCCGACCGGACCGCTTCAGCTTGTAGACAGGGCCCCCGCGGCAGCAGAGGGGGCCCCGCGGCAGCAGCCACCAGGTTTTTTTTTTAAATTGAGTTTAAAAAAAAGAAACTGGTTCTTTTTTTGTGGGCCCCTGCCGGCTGTGGGCCCTACGCCATGGCGTACATGGCGTATACGTAAATCCGGCCCTGCCTCTCCTCCTCTTGTGGCCCCAGGCGCACTCTGCAAGACTGCATCCTGTCTCTTTTTAGATCTGTGAGTCTGAAATAAAAGATTAGCAACACTGTAGCGGCGGAGTGCCACCAAACCAATTACACCAGGAGTCTTTATCAAGGTTCAAGCCAGTTTATTGTATACAAGGCAGTCTAAAAGTGACAGAGCCCTGCTTTAGCGGAAACATGTTCATTTTATACAGCCAAAACATTTTGATACATGAAAACATTCTATTGGTCTAATGCTAATTTCTACAAACTTTCTATTGGTCTGACATTTCCCTGAATTTGACCAATCAGGATCTATGCCCTTTGCTCTACTTTCTCCAGCTAGCTGAACAATGGCTTGGTTCAAACCTGGTTACTTTCCTTCATCAAGGTCATATCTAGCTCCTAAAATGTGTAAGTAACAATTCTGAAGTAACGATTTAACATACAGGCATTGTATTCACTTTGTGCAAACTCTGCTATAGCAATATTTCATTCTAAAGTAATATTCAATTCTGTCTTTTAATTTTTATGTCTCAGCACTACTGAAATCCAAGCTTGGTTCTGAGCACTGTTCCCTCTAAGCTGTGCGCGCGCGCACACCTCGCCGAGCGAGCGCACATACTTTACAACAGAGCGCACAAAAATTACGGCTCTGATTCTGATAAAAAACAACACAGACGTCTTAAAATTTAAAAGTTATGATTGTAATTACTAGAAATTTCCCGCTTCATTTAGTAATCGTCTATTTTAATTTAATTTGTTTAAAATCAATGTGGCGTACATACTGTATTCTGCCGTGCAGTCAAATTTTAAAATATATAACTCCGAGTGTCGTTATGTGGCACACAAAAATTTAACCTTCCTTCAAAAGCTGCACACTGCTGATATTTTATGCTCACACAGCCTACAGAAAATTAGAGGGAACATTGGTTCTGAGGCCTGTCATTTTTCAGGTTCAGGCTTATGGCCTAGTCTATAGGTCTTGGCTACCACAACACAATGCCCGCTGTGACTAATCACTTCAGTATGGCCAGACAAGAGAAAGACAGGCAGCATATAGGGTGAACGTGTTCTCTGCCTACTGTTGAAGCTGTTCAGATTTATATACAAGATACATAAAAGCTTACAAATTACTTATATCTAGACAGCTGCCAACCTTCAATAGGATGAAGATGAACAAGGACAGATGTAGGCGTAATATTACTACTACTATTTGTAAGGGTGGGGTCCTTTTCCCTTCCCAGCACTATATCACTTACCCTGGGACGTCCGTTATTGTGCTGGGTCGAGGAATTTACCTTACCTTCACTGTCTGGGATCCCAGGAGAACAAACACACACACTTGTACATAAGTAACATGTACGTTTATTCCATACGTTAGAAGTGCAGTCTATCTTTTGTACAGTATCAAAAACATATATACATCATAAACCCATCCCAGCAGCATAACCCTGCTCCTGATATTGCTAATTAGCATCCGTACAAACTGGTACCTGTCTCTGTGAAGATCACTGAATCTTGTCTTAGCACAACACATTCCTTTCTATCTAGGTATTCACAGATGGGCCTCATGGTCCCTCTGTACAACAAGAAACTGATTTTCCCCTTACAATTCCCCCCTTTGGGCCTGTATAGGCCCACTAGAAGAACAGCCTAACAATCTACTACAAAATAACTAAACAGGCATTATTAACTGAATATCTGTACGCAGTAGTTCAGGTACATCAGCCACCGTGGAAACAGGTGTATAAGAGTACATAAAAGTGGTGGAGTTCTGTAGGGCCTTCCAACAGCAGCCAAGAACAAATGAAAATATACAACAGAAAAGAACAAGGATTATAAAACCACTCCATAGGGCAATAATCAGCCCTTTGTGACCAGCCCAAAGCACGATACATCAGAGAGTAAGCATGAGAAACTGCTGTAGTTGAAGAACAGTATAGAGCAGTATTAGACAGGCTAAAAGCAGAAACAATAAAACAATCTGTAGCATTAAAACTAGAGACAGTTTACAATGGGCAAGGGACCTAGTCATATCCCAAAGAGGGGCGAGTAACACCAATGTTGTACAAGAAAGTAGAAAAAGAAACATGGGGCTGGGTGCAGTTTAAATTGTCAAGTACAGTAAACTTCTGCATTTCACACAGATTAGAAGGTACAGTAATGAGACATGTTGAGAGAAAAGCTCCAGCTTGTAGCGAGCTGTGCACACAAAGGTAAGGCAGTCTGGGCAAGTAGTATTGCCATATTAACAGTTCCAGAAATGGGCTGAAGGAGGCACCACATGAGTGGTAGGAAGAGTCAACACAGTTTTGTGGATGATGGTCAGGAGGCTGGAGGGCGGTCTGGAACCGAAGAAGATGTCAGTGGAGACGATACACGCTTGATTCTTGACGCATGGATCCACGAAGGGCAGGAGTCCCACAGGATGGCTGTCCATGTGATGGCGATCACTGTAGTTGGAGGTCCATAGGGCGGGTCTAGGGTACTGTGCTTGTGAGGTGCTCTGACCTGTACCTGGTCACCAACCTTGAAAGGATATGTTGGTTCAGTACCTCTAGGCCGAAAGCTGCTTTTCTTCAGGAGTCTTCTCCTCTCCTCTCCAGTTGCTAGGGCCTTGGCTGCCCCGGCGTCAGCTACTTCTCATCCTGGTCCTGAAGCCAGATCTATAGATGGAGAATGTTTCCAGCGAGGGCAATGGCTTCAGGATCTTTTAGCCGCCACCTTCACTGTAATCGGTGTTATCAGAACTTGGAACGGTCCCATACTGGAAAAGGGGCTTGTACTGTGTGCTGGTGGTATGTCTTTACCAAAATCCAGTCTCCGGATTGAAAGAAAAAAGCTGAGTCATCCAGCAGAAAGGACTGGACCTGCTGAGCATACCTGTGGAGGGAAGAGAGTTGCCTCTGCTGCTAGGAAATACAAGAGATCAAATGTGAGTCTCAGGAGTATAAAAAGTAAGCAGTCTTCCATATAACAGTTCAAAGGGAGAAAATTTTCAGTCTACTCCCTTAGGGCAATTTGTTGTTTGTTTTTTTGTTTGTTTTTTTTTGTTGAACAGAGTCAAAGGCAAGACAGTTTAGTGTCTTTACAAAGTTTTTTTTCTTTAAAGGTTTCGGAGATTCCCCCCTTCGTGGGTTGCTGCTTGCATACAACAGCCATTCCTAAGCAACTCAATTTAGCTAATACATTTTGACAAGATGCCCATCCTTCCTCAATTTTTCACAATTTTAGAATTATACCAATTTGTAAAGATTTTGTGTAGGTAACTTTCCTCCTTTACCTTCATGTGTCGGGCCAGGACACAAAGGCAAAAAGGGATAAAAGCATCTGAAAAGCACCACATGGCCAGTGGGGGTCTCCCCAAAGCTCATTATTTTTTATTTGTATTTTTATTTAGCTGTATTTATATCCCGCTTTTCACCGGGTCAAAGCGGTCAATTGGGGGATACATTTAACACGAGGGGATGAGAGACACACACATTCATACTTACAGGGAACATGGGCAATGGAGGGTTAAGTGGCTTGCCCAAGACCACAAGGAGTGCCTATAGGACTAGAAATCCCAGTCCCTCCGGCCTGAGATTGCTGTCCCCAGGTGGGACTTGAACCCCCGGCCCTCCGGCCTGAAGTACCTTGTCCTAACCACTAGACCACTCCTCACCTCATTAGGATGAAAAGTGCACTCAGCCTATCTCAAAGTGTCTATTTTGTCAGACGGCTGCCTGGGTGAGAATCTTCACACTCTTGGCAAGTGCATATTTCTATATGATTTGCAGGGTATTGTGGGCAATGTAGTTCATTCACACCAGACACAGCTGCTGACAATAATTTAGTTGTGCTCTTGGGTAAAGCCAATAAGATATTTATTTATGGGGTTATTTCTCCCAACACAGATATGCTTGGTAGCACATAAATTAGGTTACTTGCTTTCAGTGTTAACTTGGAAAAACAAAGTCAAAATCAGGAAAACAACAAATGAAAAGCCACAAAGCAAGAAACAAACTGTTCTTTTCAGGTTAACTTCTGATTACTTCCCACATAGATACAGAAGTGATTCTCTCCTAGCTCACAAGCAATTAGGTAAGGCTTATTTGCTAGCAGTTATCCAGCTGAAACCCCTTAGCTGGCTTGCTTTCTACTGTGTGGGTCAAAACCTGCTTCAGGAGCTTTTTTTGAGTAGATTAAAGAACAAATTTGTATTTCTTTGTGATGGTTGCTGTACTTTATAACAGAAAGTTACCAACGGAGTTTAGATAGAGAACAGTCCATATAAATAGGATCCTCATCTGCTATTATTCCCCCTTGTTCAACAAGCATGGGTTCAATATCATGGATTGGCACAGATGAATCTCTCAATGGAGCATTTTCAGGAGACTACTTGTTTCCCTGCTGTCTTTCAAGGTTATAGCTAGGGCATAGATCAGTGTTCATACCTGAGCTTCCATTGCTGTTAGAGTTCCTCTCTATATAGCCTGGCCAGTATGTAGTCCAGTTCTTATGTCCAGCCTTCCACTCCAGATCCCTGGACACTGGATCTCTCTTCACATACCTTCTGGCACAGGTCTTAGGGTCCCTTCCACGTGCAGCCGTCTCCCTCACAGGTAGCGTCTGGAGATTCCTAGCTCTGCAGCACCATTCCTCTGGTTTTCCCCAGTCCAGTGGTATATGCTGGTCCTTGGAATACCTCCCAGTATACGTACTGCTTTGGACTCTTCTAGACCTCTCAAAGGCTTTTCTCCTCTTTCTTCCAGAGGGTCTCTTTCCCTCTCTGTCCGTCCGGTTTGGCTTCTGCTTCTGATGATCCTTCAGATGAAACTGATGATCAAACTCAAGCTGATTCTCAGGATACTGAGGACAATTCTCTGGATATCCAAGGTGATCATGAAGATGGTCATCTGTAGAATAAACTCTACTCTTATTCTGCCTAGATGAGTGCTGCTCCCTAATTCAGCGCAGCTGTGCTGAATCAGGCCCTGCCCTTTGAGATGAGTGCTTAGGGATTACCTCATAGCCCTCCTGATTGAACACACATTTCCCCACTTCAGCTCCTCTAATGGCTGTTGGAAACCTGTTGCATTCTGGGACTGGTAGTCTTTTATGGGAAAATTCTGTTTTCTTATTTCTACCAGAACTGACAGGTTGCTTGTTCAGAGTCACTTCACCTTTTCTATAGCTCCTTCCTGAGCTATGATAAGCTTCCTTATCACAATTTCCAATTATTGGGTATATATCTGTGCTAGATGACTTCCAAAATTGGAGTTAATGGGGATGGCATAATCAAATATTGTAGAATATTCATTGTCAGTTTTCTTTCTAGGTGGATACATCAGATACATCATTTCACATTTCAATTTACCCTCACCATTTTATAATATTAATCTGAGTTCTCTTTTCCAACATGAATATTCCATCACACTCCTCTCAACACCACTTATTTTCCCACTTACATCATTCCATCAAACTACATGCATAGGTCCTTCTGTCTTGTTTATACCATACTAGTGTATCCTTATTTGGCAAGGCTGCTAAGAACATCAAACAATTGTTAAAAACTTAGTATTTTTGTAAACAAAAGGTATATATAAAATATAAATGTAGATCCTTTTCAATAAGCATAACAATATGAGTAAACAGTGCTCATTCTAATTAGCAACTACCTAAACAAAATATAGGTAAAGTCCTTACAATATAGACTAGTGCTTCACAGCATTTTATAACATCAATCCCAATAGGAAGGAGTATGGCTTCTAACAGAACGGCCACATAATCTCTCAGGTGTGACTAAAGTCTATCTTATACCCGGTTCCCAGTGAGAGTGCTGTGGAAACTTAAAAATATTTGAGGACTGATCTTATAATTGCAGTGCCCACAAGGATCTGTGCAAGTTACTCATTAATCATGGTGTTTAAGAGATCCTTTTGAGGTGAGAGGCCTAAGAAGGTTCAAGGCATTTGTGGTTGGGTCTCATGATGATACTTCCTCAGGTTCTTCTTGGCCTACTTTCCCCTGCCTATTCATGTCTCTGCCGAGGCATAAATATACAAGGTTCATGTTCTTCAGGCCTTGGGGGTCCTCGAGCAGTCTTAAAGCAGTCAGAATTCCGGTGGCCCAGATCATCACACTCGGAGCAGCACGTTTATTGCCTTTCCCAAGGCTGTAGCCTCACCTTCTGTCTCTCTCTCTCATTCTTTTTTTTTCCAAACCGCCCCTGGATCGTTGCTGACAAGCAAGACCTTGGTTTGGGGTTGTTTTTTTCAATGATCTCAAGTTAATGTTATTGTTTTATTTGTCTACTAACTTTACAAATATTCTCATATTTCCTGGGAACTAAGCTCCATCTTTCCACTAAATGTGATCTATGTGCTTGGGAACAAAACAATTTCAGATCAGCCTCTTTCCAAAATTCTATAATTTCTGTGTATACTGAACCTCTACATAATGTACTGATACAAGTATTTTGGTAACATAAGTGCAAGTGTGTAAACTAAAGAAAATTTGTATGTCATAGTGCTACAATATACTGTATTCCTAAAACTGAAATGTTAAAAACTTTCAAAACAAAGTACAATTTTTTTTCTCTGGACCCCAACACATAAAATTCAAATACAGAAAACCAGATGAATTTATCCTAAAATCCAATATTGTAATAAATTAAACTGGAAAGATCAATATAGCCAGCACCCATGGTGCTACTGTCCTGTTCATCAGCCATCCGCACCAAGCTAAACAATGCAAAGTAATTAACTTAAATCTTACAGTTCAGGAAACACATTCAAATAACATGAAACTGCAAAAAGGTGAATTCAGAATCATACTTTGTCATATTTAAATTAAAACCTTATACATAATACTTGAGACTGGTATCAAACTGATCTGAAACAATGGAATTATGTTAAAGCAATTTGCTTAGAGTAACAGTTCAACCTTGATGTTATCTCAAACACAAATAGCAAAGTAAACAGCAGGTCTCTCTTGTGTCCAGATTCCTTCAGGCAAATGCAGATTACTATATAGTTGAACAAGAGAGAGAAAAGTCCTAAATATTAAGAGTTTAAAAAGAAAATGTTGCTTGAGAATTGTCACTAATTGTGATTGCTATTAAATTCCTATAGTTACAACTCTTTGTGTTTTGTAATATATGAACAATAATTATGCCCTCTATGAGGTGCTTGCCACAATATATAAAATTCTCTTTTAACTCTTTAAGTTTGCTTGATAGCATACAGTCAAAGACAAAACAAACATATAACATATTACCATCTTATTCACCCAAACTTTAATCATTTTCAAGTTGCAATCTCGTAACTACTGGCTCATACAATCTCGTAATTACTGGCTCAGAATGCCCCATTGTCCTGACAGGGTTCTCAACCCCTACTTTGAAGGTCAAAGAAAAACAGAATAGCTCCCACCAGACCTTTCTGACATCATCCCAGCCCTTGTACCATCGGCTAGGGGGAGCACAGCGACAGCTGGAGAAAAAGTCTGAGATTTCTCACACGTTGGCATACACCCAGCCAAGCAGATATCAGCTCTCTTAGTTTTAGGCAAAGGTAACTCCACAATACCCTTTATTCTCTCTGGATTTATTTCCTCTTTCCTTCGCTTATGAGGTGTCCCAAATACTTAACCTCAAATACTTAACCTCCCTCTTCACAGATTGTAATTTTTTATTTATTTTTTTTTTTTCTGAACTTAGCAGGCCCAAAACACGTACCTCAAATCTACTCCACTGAACCATGTGTGGTCATGCAGAATTTTGCTTAACAAGATATATAAGGGTTTGGGGCCACAGGATGCTGGGTCTAGACAATCTTATTCAAATTCCTTAAATGCTGCCCCAGCCACTAAAACATATTACAGAGGTTTTTAATTTAAACAGAAGACAAGTCAACGCTTACAAGTGCTTTCTTAAGAAATTTCACCCTGCATAATGAACTAGACCCTCGGGGTATTTGGAGCCCACCCCTTTCCCTGGATTTCTCCACTTCAGACTCAGTATTTACATTGTACGTCTCACTCGCACACAACCAGTCTCAGTTCCCAAGAGAATGTCCCAACCACCTTACCTCGGTCTGTGCACAGAATTTACTTGGTTGCTGCAGTGCCTGGTTTTAATTCACCGTTTTTCACACTCTGGTTCACAACACCTCTGGGTTTTTTAACTCCGGGACCATTACCAGCTAGCAGAGAAACCTCTCTGCAGAGGAGGAGGTGAGACTGTTGAAATCAACAGGATGCGTCTTCGCACCTCCACTCAGCAGGAGTCACTCTACTGTGGGAAAATCCCGGCGAACCCCAGCTGTTATTTACAACCTGGCCAATGAGTCTCAGAGAGGAATATTGTGAAGCAGGTTAAGAGCTCTTTTAGTATTGTTATTATTCAGTACATCGCTATAGCAATGGGTGTCTAAATACAGACACACCCTTTTACATATTTCAGTGACAGTTATACCGTTGTTGAGTACAAAAGTAATTTTTTTTTTTTTTTTTTTTCTATTTAGCTTGTCTTCTTACAATATGGCAATAAATAGACACACTGCAAATAAATAATAATTTACGTTTTAGTATGCCGTTTAACTTTAGGTTTCTGTTCTGTCTGCCTGTCCGTAGCCTTTGAACAACAAAGAACAGGAAGGGAGGGGGAGGGAAGAGCGGAGCATGTCGCTCAGTCTCTGCTATCTCCAGATGCAAGAATTACTTGTACTTAATTTCAGTATTCATAAAAACAACAAAGTAAACTGCTAAAAACCTAACAACTCCCGCAGTGATTAGGAGATTCGGAATCTACGGGGAGGGGCCCCGGGGGGTACAGGAGTACAACTGGAATACAAAGTCTGCTTAACAATAGATTTAAACCTAATGAAAACCGGGCTGGTCCCCTTTACCCAGGAACCCCCCCCCCCTTTAGCTAAAGAAGACAGGAAAGGCTTGGAAGAATAGAGAGACAAATAAACAAACACCGCTTGTCACTTGCATTCCAGGGACTCTGAGTCATCAGTTTTACCTTCACCAGAGACGGGGGGGGGGGGGGTGTCGTATAGGCACAGAGATAAACTAAGCACAGTAAACATGCTAAAAGACTTCTGCAGCAGAATTAGCAAATGTCCTGTAACCTATACCAAATCAAAAACTCACTCAATCAAAACAAACATCATGTCCTTGATGTAAACAAACACTATGATAATTTCTTGTTTAACAAACCAACATGTAAGTGTAACCTACACCGACAGCCTATGTAAGATGCTTTTTTTTTTTAACTGCAGTTTTAAACCTTATCACAACATGTAGCTGCACACGCACTCCCGCGGATTCTGAAGTGGTCCCCTTACCTTGGGACCCCCCCATCCTCTAATGAATTCACAACAAATGCACGTCTGGCCACTTGCTTTCTGCACAGTACCCGTCACTAGCACTATATCGCTTTGAAGTATGGCAGGGACGTTTCGCCAAACTCACACAGGCACACAAGCACACAGAGAAGGAGAAGGATATTACCACAGACCCAGCAGGACATCCCTGTTATTCACTGCACTACCAAAGCGCATATTTTCCAGCGCTACCCAAGCGCATATTTTCCAGCGCTACCCAAGCGCATATTTTCCAGCGCTACCTAAGCGCATACCCAAAATGAGCTCCCAAAGCATCAAGGTAAAAATTCCAGTACAGCCACCAAAGCTGCAGCATTTTAGGGGGTTTGAAAACCCAGTGCAACGGAGAAAGGCCAACTTCTGACACCAAATTGTAAGGGTGGGGTCCTTTTCCCTTCCCAGCACTATATCACTTACCCTGGGACGTCCGTTATTGCTCTGGGTCAAGGAATTTACCTTACCTTCACTGTCTGGAATCCCAGGAAAACAAACACACACACAGACTCGTACATAAGTAACATGTAAGTTTATTCCGTACGTTAGAAGTGCAGTCTATCTTTTATACAGTATCAAAAACATATATACATCATAAATCCATCCCAGCAGCATAACCCTGCTCCTGATATTGCTAATTAGCAACCGTACAAACTGGTACCTGTCTCTGTGAAGATCACTGAATCTTGTCTTAGCACAACACATTCCTTTCTATCTAGGTATTCACAGATGGGCCTCATGGTCCCTCTGTACAACAAGAAACTGATTTTCCCCTTACACTATTTACCACTTATAGAGCGCCACACACACAGCGCTGTACAGCTAGCCTACAAGAGGCAGCCAGTATAAAAGACACAGTCCATCAGAGTCATGCTCATCGGAGCTTACAATCTAGTCAGAAGATTACAGAGCATTGGTCGGTTTAGTGCAAGGCACAGTATGGTCTATACAATTGGTCATGAGAGTTGGCAGGGATTAAGATAAAATAAGGATAGAAGTCAGGAGCTGAAAGCAACGGTGAAGAGGTGAGTCTTCAACCTGGATTTGAAGAGGGCCAGAGAGGGTGCCGGACGTATAGACACAGGTAAGCTCTTCCAGGCGTGAGGTGCAGCAAGTTGAAAGGAGCGAAGTCTGTGACACTGCAGCATTGCCAGAAGCCATGGAAACAGATGGTGACCCGGTGGAAGGTCCGGGTACTGCAGGTAAATGCAAGATATTCCCTTCTCAGCACAAGATGCACATGGCTAATCAGCTAACACAGCTCACCTCGGGGGAGGGGAGAAGCAGAGTTGCTGATTGGGCACGCCCTAGCAGGAGGCGGGTTCCCCAGAGCAGAGGCAGCTTGTTAAACAGGAAGAAGGAAGACAGAAGCCGAGGAGGTGGAAGGAAATACAGAAACAGAAGAAGCAGATGTGTGCTTTAGAGATGGAGCAGAGCAAAGACAAAGGAAGCAACTTGGAAGGCAGGAAGTAGCCTTGGATGCCAGAGCCTTTGACTTTGAAGGAGAAATGCTCCCCAGCTGCAATTCCAGGAGAACGCTTGTAAAGCCAAGAAGCAGGTACCAGGGAGACTCAGTGCATGGAAGAACCTTCTGGGAGCAAGAGAAGGGTGAGGCACTGAGAGACCCAGGGATAAAGCCTATGCTTTTGGAACAGAGAGCTGACCCGTGGAAAGAATGGCAGACTGCTAAAGAACATTCAGGCATTCCTCAACACAAGGTACAGGGTGTCTTTAATTCTGATAACAGCTTTTATGAGAAGCCAGACTGTGTGAATGCTTATTTTAAAGCCCAGGACAAGCCCAGGTTTTATGAAGGCAGTTGGCTGCAACCAGAAGCTCATTCAGATAAACCCAGCTTTCCTCACCAAACTGCTGACAGAGTTAGCAAGCAAGCTAGCTACAAGGACATAGCAGATGTATTTGCTAGAGATATATGCCAGAAGGTTTTAGGAGGTCCTAAGTTTGAATTGCTGTCTAAAAATCCTTCACCTGCAAATGAACTGACTTACCCAGCACTTACTGACAGAGACAAGTGGGGGAGGGGTAACTCCAGTGCAGTGAATGAGCATAATAAGAGAGACGGCATTGTTTGTTTGCCTGAAGAAAAACCCACAAGCTATCACTCACCCCAGGAAGGAGCTAATTCCCCGCCTAGCCCATATAGTAAGCAGGCTGAAGCACTCCTGAAAGAGTTTAAAGATTTTCTAGACAAAGGTACCATTCCTGGACAGAAAGTAGTTGAATCAGTACAGAGCCCAGAAGCACAAGTGCCATTGGTTCATCCCTTACCAATGGTGGATTTGAATCAGCCAATGGACTGCTCAACCCGTCTCATAGACAAAGAATAGTCAAGCAAAGCTTGTGTGGTCATTCGTTATAATATGCTGAAATGTATGCTGTTTAAGTTCCTTACCTGAAGAGCTTATGAAGAGATAAGAATAAGCTGAAGCATAACTTAGTTACAGTGCATGAACTTTATTGTTTGCTCTATGTTTAAGTGATTTCAAAGTACAGCTCACATGACAGGAATGTGAACTCCTGTGTTGAAGGACAGTTTTGAACACAGTATTGGAAAAAGCCTGTTTTCCTTTTGTTCTTGTTTTGGCTACAAGATATATTCCTTTACGCCTGTTCCATTCCACCAAGGAGCGGGAGAAATAAATCCTTATGTAAAAAAAATATTCTTTATACCTGCCTTGTCATTCGACCTTCACAACTACAACTTAACCTCAAGGCACACCCCTCCTCAAAACCTCGAGGTTAGGGAGCGGGTGCTGGCTATAAGTCGGGAGTTAGCAGTGCAGGTGAAAGGCATAGATAAAAGTAATTTGCTAGCGGAGCACAGGTTCCGAGAGGGGATGTAGGGAGAGATAAGAGATGAGAGGTATTGAGGGGCTGTAGAGTGAATGCAGTTATAGGTCAGTAGGAAAAGTTTGAATTGGACAGGGAGCCAGTGAAGCAACTTGAGGAGTAATGTGGGCATGGCGAGACTGGCGTTAGATTACTCGAGCAGTGTGATTTTGTATAGATTGAAGGGGAAGGAGGCTGACAGGGAGACCAGCAAGGAGTAGGTTGCAATAATCGAGGCGAGAGGAGATTAAGGAGTGGATAAGCGTTTTGGTGGTGTGTTCAGAGAGGAAGTGGCGGATTTTGCCAATGTTGTAGAGAAAGAAGCGTGTCAAACCTTCACCCACTCCCCAACCTTGTGAGTTAAGGAGGGATAGGCCTTGTGTAGTTGTGGGGGCCAAATGAATATGCGGTGACAAGAAAATTTATTTGTCTTCAAGGATTTTTATTTCCCCGCTCCGTGAGAGAGACAGGAACAGAAAAGATCAGTAAATCAGGAATCATGCAAACAGAGGCTTACAGTATTGTGCTTCAACAAAACTTCTCATATGGGAAAACACATTGCTTCATGTGTTTTCTCCTGCAATATATACAGGTGCTCAGGTAAGAAGTATAATTGTTCTCTTTATCAATTATATCACAGTCCAGCATACATTCAACGTTAGGATATGCTTTCCTTTCAATTGTCCTAAACAATACTTCTTGTTAGGTATTTTTCAGCAATTCTGGATTAGCATAACCAGAATAAAAGTCAGGTATAATCATTCAAGCTTTTGTCTCGTCGGTTCTCTCTATTAATCCTACAGAGCAATCCATCGGTTGATTGATGTCAAGCATGGGAACTTGGGCTTGGGGAATACTCTTGCCTTCAGGATTATTCACTGCTTGAAGAATAGCTTGTTGTGAAATGACTCTTTCATTCAAGAGTTGTCTAAGGTCACTTAAGAGTTGTTCTGCTTGTTTCCTAGCAGGACTCAACGGTAAAGCTTCTCCTTGTTTAAACAGCTGATTATCTGCATCTGGTGAGCAAACACGGCTTTCCCTATTCAGACAATCTATGCCTGAGGTAGAGATTCCCTTCCCCCACTTCTCTCTGTTAATGAATGGTGGAATCTCACGTTCGTTTGCAGCAGCTCTATTTCTAAGGAAGGCTTCAAAAGTAAGACTTTCTACATCAGGATAACCTGGTCTCTTTGTAAACAGCTGGGCTGTATTTCTTTCCTCAGCTTGTTTGTTAAGAACAGGTATTACTGGCTGAGTAAAACTTGGCTTGCATGGAGAGTTTCCAGGGTAAAACAAACTTCCTTTATATCCCCTGAAACCATCCTGTCCACTATAAACAGGAGTCTCTCTTCCTGGCATATAACACTTATCAGAAGGATTAAAAATAGGAGGTACCTTCAAATGAGACTGCTCAGGAACTGTCTTGCCAGCATGCTTTTCTCTCCAGGGATAAAAACTGCTTTTCAACAACGTGTGCTTTTCTCTTCGTGTTGAATTAGCTTCCCTTCTGTGGCAGCTGGGCACAGCTTCTGTAGCCAGGTCAAAGGGTTCTGCAGTCCGTGGAACTTCCTGCCTTTCCAATACCTCTTGCTTTCTCTCCTGTGGATTTAAAGCAAACTCTCTCCTCAATCCACTAGCAGTGCTTACTCCTTCATTCCTTCGTGACAGCCTCTGGCTTGGTCCTGTTCCTCCATTCGTTCTAGTCCTTCTGCTCCTCTCCTTTGAGTGTTCCCTCTCTCTGTTTAAGAAGGATCCCTTACTCTGGGATGCCCGCCTCCTCCTAGGGCGTGCCCAATCCATAGCTCCGCTTCTCTCCTCCTCTGAGGTGAGCTGATTGGCTGCCTGAAGGCTATGCTGAGAGTGGGAATTTCTTCTTTTCCCTGCAATACTGGACTCTACCAGGGGGTCAGTATCGGTCTCCATGGCCTCCGCGCTTGGCGCTGCGTCACAGATCCCCCCCTTAAGATATCACGGGCTGTTCCAAGGGAACCTGGACAGCACGGGATACGACTTAGAGCGTCCGCATTTTGGTGAATTTCCCGGCACGGTGCTCCACCTGGAACTCAAAAGCCTGAAGTGCGAGGAACCACCGTGTAAGTCGAGAATTGTGGTTGTGCATTTTGTTCAACCACTTCAGGGGTGCGTGGTCAGTAATTAAGGTAAATTTCCTTCCCATCAAATAGAACCGCAGCGCATCAACAGCCCACTTGATGGCCAAGCATTCACGTTCTATGGTAGAATAATTCCGTTCTGGCGGTGTCAGCCTCCTGCTCAAAAACAATATCGGGTGTTCCACCCCTTCATGTTGCTGTGAGAGGACCGCTCCTAGACCTGTATCGGAGGCGTCCGTTTGCACAATAAACATCTTGGTGAAATCCACTCCTCTTAATACGGGTGCTTCACACAGCTGTTTCTTCAGGAGGTTGAACATTCTTTCGGCCTCGGCACTCCATTTCAATTTATTCGGGGCATTCTTCTTTAACATCTCTGTTAACGGGGCTGTCTTCTCCGAAAAATGCGGGATGAACCTCCGATAATAGCCCACGAGCCCCAAAAAGCTGCGTAATTGCTTTTTGTCAAGAGGTTCTGGGAATGCCTGTACACTGGCAATCTTGCTAAGGAGAGGTTTCACCATCCCCCTACCCACTACATGACCCAGGTATTTTACCTCTTGTCCCCCAAAGAGGCACTTCGCTGGATTTAGGGTAAGGCCCGCCTTGCGAATTGACAGGAGTACCGCTTCAATTCTTTGTAGATGCTGGGTCCAGGTCTCGCTGTGAATCACCACGTCATCCATGTAGGCCACAGCGTAAGCATGATGAGGCCATAGGACCATGTCCATGAGACGTTGGCACGTCGCTGCAGCACCATGGAGTCCAAAAGGCATCCTTCTAAATTGGTACAGGCCGATGGGAGTGCTGAAGGCGGTCTTTGGTTTAGCCTCTCTTGTAAGGGGAACCTGCCAATAACCCTTTGACATGTCTAGGGTGGTGAGGTACTTGGCCTGTCCTAGACGGTCGAGCAGCTCTTCGATTCGCGGCATAGGGTATGAATCAAAGCGGGAGATCATATTCACCTTTCTAAAGTCTATGCAGAAGCGAATCGACCCATCTGGCTTCGGCACCATGACTATAGGACTGTTCCAGGGGCTCCGAGATTCTTCGATGACCCCCATGGCGAGCATCTCCTTCACTTGCCGGATCACTTCTACTTTCTTGGCCTCTGGAAGCCTGTAAGGCCGTTGCCTGACTACTTCACCCGGGGTTGTCTCTATATCATGGGCTATTAATTGGGTTTTCCCTGGTAGGGAGGTGAGGACATCTTTATATCTGGACAAAACTTGCCTCAACTCCTGTTGCTGGGCCCACGAAAGTCCTTCATCCAAACGAGGTTCTGGGTTTGTCTGGCAGTCGGTCAGCTGGGGTCCGAGGTCTTCCTCTTCAGGATCCTCCCTCTCCACTGCCGCCACCAATCCCTGCAGGTTATTTGTCCCTGTGGACCCAAAGCCCTGCGTTCCTCGCATGGTCGTGGACAGAGCGGGTACCTCTTCCAACGGGGGAATCCCAATACGCTCACAAATGAGCTGGGCTATGCGGTCTCCAGTTTTCACTTGAAAGTTGGCCTTTCCAAAATTAAAAAGTAGCACTTTTAATGAACCTCGGTAGTCCGGGTCTATCACCCCGGCCCCTATATCAATAAAATGTTTCAGTGCTAAGCCTGACCGGGGAGCCAGCCGTCCATAACAGCCCATCGGCAGCTCTATCTGTAGGGCCGTATCTATTAGCGCCTTTCCGCCCGCAGGAACCATTACATCCTCCGCACTGCTGAGGTCTAACCCTGCAGCATTGGGCGTGGCCCTCTTAGGTGCTTGAGCACTGGGGACCATCTTACAATATTTTAACACAAATCGAGGTTTGTCCGGAGTGCTATCTTTCAGCCTCTTTTCCTTTTTACTCTTCTTGCCCTGAGGCATTAAAGGTCGAAGTAGTGAATTTACTTTTTGTGTGGCCAGGGCCTGCACTTCCCCAGGATCCTCTTCCATATGGGCACTCTCTCTTTCCCTTATCCCCTGTACCAAACCCTGATGAAATTGGGGCCAATCTTTTCCTAAGATCATTGAGTGTGGAAGGTGGGGAACCACAGCCAGTGGGATCTCTCTCTGCGCCCCTAAGCCTGCTATATGAAGGTTATAGACGGGGTAAGAAGAGGTTCCCCCATGGACACACCTTATCTTTACCTCCTCTATGGGGTGTAGTGTTTCTGGGGCTTCTCTAGCTTCAATGGCCTTCCAAAATTCCTCGGATATCATGCTGAGTTCAGCACCCGAGTCTAACAAAGCTTGAGTGGTTATACCTTGGACGGATACGGCTAAAAGAAAACCTGGCCTGTCTTCTACATAGGTATCAGCTACCAAAGCATTTCTTATCCCACATTGTTTTTGCATATGGCCTATCTGCCCACATTTAAAACATCGCATTTTGCTAACAGAGTCTTTTCTGCTAGGCCGGGATATTTTAACCGGATCCTCTAGGACCCTGCGCCGCCTTTCTGATCCGCTACCGCCATACTCAGAGAATGGACTACCAGACCTCTTAGCCATTAACTCTGCTTCGATGTATCTTTCCGCAAGAGCAACTGCTTCTTGTGGATTCTTGCAGTTCTGCAGGATCAGGAAGGTGCGTATTTCCTGTGGCAGTGCTTCCATATACTGTTCCAGAATTAAATCGTCTAAGACGGATTCTAGAGATCTTCCCTCAGGAGTTAACCATTTATATAACAAGGCTCTTATGCGATAATATAGAGATTTGGGAGTTTCACCCTGCTCGAGTCTCACCTTCCTTAGGCGAGTATGATACAGGAGTGGAGTGAGACCCAATCTCTCACGAATGGCCTTTTTTAGCTCTTCAAAATTTCCAGCTAAGTCTGGAGGCATGGCTCTGTACGCTGCTCTGGCCTCCCCAGTAAGGGACGCAGCTAGCCTTAAGGCCCAATGCGCCTTAGGCCATAAGCTCAGGCGTGCCACCCTTTCAAAGCTCTCAATATAGTCATCTATGTCATCTTGACTAGATAAAGGTCCAAAATTGAATAAAGTCCCTGTTGGCACATTAACAGCGGATACGTTAGCCATTAAGGAACCTGTCTCCGGCGCTGGAACAGTGTCCTTCCTCTTCTCTTTTACGTATTCCTCCAAAAGAGCAAGGAGTGGTTGCTGCTGTTCCTTGAAAGATGCGTTGGCTCTCTGCTGGGCCTCCCGTGCTAAGTCGGCTTGGCGCTCAAATTGTGTCGCCATCCACTGAATGATGTCCTTCGGATCCATCGCCATCCTTGGTATTCACTGTAAAGGAAAAACACAGAGACCCAAGTGCGATATCTTTTGCACTCTCTGGGATTTCCTCCAGAAATAACCCCTTTTTTTTTTTTTCTCTCCCCCAGCTATCACTAGGGGTCACCCTCTGCTTAGGTATCCACACAACCCCAGGGTGTATACCCGTTACCTGGCTCAGGTGATAGTCAAGCACTTCAGGAATATGGCTCCTGCAGCCCTCTGCAATCCCTCCGTCTCTGCTGGGCCTTGTCAGCTCTTCAGCCGGGGTCCACTTTAAAGATGAGGTTCTCTGCAGTTCCTGAAACAGCTCTTCTGCGCCTGCGCTGAAAATCCTGCCAACTACGCCACTTGTCAAACCTTCACCCACTCCCCAACCTTGTGAGTTAAGGAGGGATAGGCCTTGTGTAGTTGTGGGGGCCAAATGAATATGCGGTGACAAGAAAATTTGTCTTCAAGGATTTTTATTTCCCTGCTCCGTGAGAGAGACAGGAACAGAAAAGATCAGTAAATCAGGAATCATGCAAACAGAGGCTTACAGTATTGTGCTTCAACAAAACTTCTCATATGGGAAAACACATTGCTTCATGTGTTTTCTCCGTGCAATATATACAGGTGCTCAGGTAAGAAGTATAATTGTTCTCTTTATCAATTATATCACAGTCCAGCATACATTCAATGTTAGGATATGCTTTCCTTTCAATTGTCCTAAACAATACTTCTTGTTAGGTATTTTTCAGCAATTCTGGATTAGCATAACCAGAATAAAAGTCAGGTATAATCATTCAAGCTTTTGTCTCGTCGGTTCTCTCTATTAATCCTACAGAGCAATCCATCGGTTGATTGATGTCAAGCATGGGAACTTGGGCTTGGGGAATACTCTTGCCTTCAGGATTATTCACTGCTTGAAGAATAGCTTGTTGTGAAATGACTCTTTCATTCAAGAGTTGTCTAAGGTCACTTAAGAGTTGTTCTGCTTGTTTCCTAGCAGGACTCAACGGTAAAGCTTCTCCTTGTTTAAACAGCTGATTATCTGCATCTGGTGAGCAAACACGGCTTTCCCTATTCAGACAATCTATGCCTGAGGTAGAGATTTCCCTTCCCCCACTTCTCTCTGTTAATGAATGGTGGAATCTCACGTTCGTTTGCAGCAGCTCTATTTCTAAGGAAGGCTTCAAAAGTAAGACTTTCTACATCAGGATAACCTGGTCTCTTTGTAAACAGCTGGGCTGTATTTCTTTCCTCAGCTTGTTTGTTAAGAACAGGTATTACTGGCTGAGTAAAACTTGGCTTGCATGGAGAGTTTCCAGGGTAAAACAAACTTCCTTTATATCCCCTGAAACTATCCTGTCCACTATAAACAGGAGTCTCTCTTCCTGGCATATAACACTTATCAGAAGGATTAAAAATAGGAGGTACCTTCAAATGAGACTGCTCAGGAACTGTCTTGCCAGCATGCTTTTCTCTCCAGGGATAAAAACTGCTTTTCAACAACGTGTGCTTTTCTCTTCGTGTTGAATTAGCTTCCCTTCTGTGGCAGCTGGGCACAGCTTCTGTAGCCAGGTCAAAGGGTTCTGCAGTCCGTGGAACTTCCTGCCTTCCCAATACCTCTTGCTTTCTCTCCTGTGGATTTAAAGCAAACTCTCTCCTCAATCCACTAGCAGTGCTTACTCCTTCATTCCTTCGTGACAGCCTCTGGCTTGGTCCTGTTCCTCCATTCGTTCTAGTCCTTCTGCTCCTCTCCTTTGAGTGTTCCCTCTTTCTGTTTAAGAAGGATCCCTTACTCTGGGATGCCCACCTCCTCCTAGGGCGTGCCCAATCCATAGCTCCGCTTCTCTCCTCCTCTGAGGTGAGCTGATTGGCTGCCTGAAGGCTATGCTGAGAGTGGGAATTTCTTCTTTTCCCTGCAATACTGGACTCTACCAGGGGGTCAGTATCGGTCTCCATGGCCTCCGCGCCTGGCGCTGCATCACAAGCGGCAGGTCTTGGCGACAAGCTGGATATGTGCAGAGAAGGAGAGAGAGGTGTCAAAGATAACCCCTAGGTTGCGGGCCAAGGGAACAGGAAGGATAGTAGCTCCGTCCACATAGACTGAGAAAGGGGGAAGAGGAGGGGAGGGTTTGGGGGGAAAGACAAGGAGTTCAGTCTTGGCCATGTTCAATATGCGGAAATATTTCTTTATGGAAAGAGTGGTGGATCCGAGGAGTAGTCTCCCAGTGGAGGTGGTAGAGATGAGGACAGTATCTGAATTCAAAAAGCATGGGACAAACACAGAGGATCTCTAAAAGGGGGAAAAAAGGACTATAGTGATTGGTATGGATGGGCAAACTGGATAGGCCATATGGTCATTTTCAGCTATCATGTTTCTATGTCTAATTATGACACTTTGTCTTATCAGTAAAAGGAAGCTACTGGAAAAACATGCACACTGCATGCTTGGCTGGGCTCTTTGGTTCAAGAATGAGGTATGTCTCTTAGCAGCTAGGGAAACTGGGAACCTTGAACTAACTAGCAGTAGCATAAGTTCCAATGCAGGAACCCCTCATTATGTTGGTGGCAGAACCACCCCCATGATGCCTAAATCTTTTTCCGGGGGGGGGGGGGGGGTGTCCTAATATGGAACCTTGCATCATGTAACCGTAGTTTGGGTTGCCCTTCCTAGGTGCATAAGTTTGCACTTCTCCACATTAGATTTCATCTGTCATTTGGACATCCAGTCTTCATAAAGATCCTCTTGCAATTTTTCACAATCCTCATGTTTTAACAACTTTGAATAATTCTGTGCAGATTTAATCACTTCACTCGTTATTCCCATTTCCAGGTCATTTATAAATATTTTAAAAAGCAGCGGGCCGAGCACAGATCCCTGGGGTACTCCACTATTCACCTTTCTCCATTGAGAAAACTGGCCATTTAGCCCTACTCTCTGCTTTCTATCTTTTAACCAGTTCCTGATCCACAATAGTACACTGCCTCCTATCCCATGACTTTTTAAATTTGGTCAAGAATCTCTCATGAGGGACCTTGTCAAAGGCTTTCCAAAAATCCAGATACACTACATCGACCGGCTCATCTCTATCTACCCGTTTATTCACACCTTCAAAAAATATAACAGATTAGTAAAACAAGACTTTCCCTGGCTAAATCTATGTTGGCTTTCTCCCATTAAACAATGACTATCTACATGGTCAGTAATGTTATTCTTTATAATGGCTTATACCATTTTGCCCATTGCTGCTGCTTTTGACTCTGTACATCACGATCTGTTACTAGGGCGGCTAAAAGAAAAGGGCATCGACGACACTGCCCTGGCATGGTGCAGATCATACCTGGGTCAGAGATGGCAGTATGTAACTTCAGGAACAGCAACATCCACACCTTTCCATCAAAAACAGGGTGTGCCGCAAGGGTCATCCCTATCATCACTCTTATTTAACATATACATACAGCCAGTCTGCAACATCATCAAATCCTTCAAGGTCGACTGTCTAATATATGCAGACGACATTCTCCTCTACATGCCTTTTTCCACACTCAACATGGATCTTTCACCGATGACCAAATGCTTTGATGCAGTGTCTGAATGGCTGCAATCCCAAAACCTCCGCATTCAACACAGGAAAACGGAGGTTCTCTTCATCACTAGAGACCCATTGTTCACCCCCCCTTCACAGATGAAGGTGAAAGAAGCCGAGCTCCAAACAAAGCCTTCAATCCGATACCTTGGGGTCACCTTGGACCAGCGCCTGGATATGAAATTACATATATCCAATGTAGTCAGAGTGATTTATCTCAAAATCCGGACACTCCGCAACCTTCGCTCCTTGCTTGATCCTGAGGACTTCCGGACTATATTCCAAGCGTTAACCCTACCGCACCTCGACTACGCTAATGCCGTTTTTCAAGGCCTCCCACACTCCACCTTAAACCCTTTGCAACTTGCCATGAAAACTGCGGCCAGAGTCCTCTACGGAGCATCAAGAAGGGACCATGTAACACCTATTCAAAACAGCTCCACTGGCTCCCCATACACGGGAGACTGGTGTTCAAAACATTATTACTCACATTCAAGGCTATCAAAGGCATCACCTCCTCCTCTCTAATGAACCTCATTCAGACCGTTCCACCTAACAGATCTAGGAGAACTATATCTACAAACTCGCTAGTAATCCCTAAGGCAGCAACTAAATGCTCACTAGCGACATCTAACAGGTGTCACCACTCACCCTCCCAGAGGCATTTAGCGTGGGCAAGGCAAGTGGGTAGTTGTGTTTCTTAGACTGTGAACTTTAAATGGAGGTTTGGAAAGGCCTCCTGGGTAATGTAGTCCTACAGTAGTAAGAATGAGTCCAAGTTGTGCACGAGTGGTTCAGGTTAAATTAGGATTTATTGCCCCTCCCGGGGTTGGATGTTGATGACCATGAACAAAGAATATATTTACAAAGAAACCATACTCCTGATATGAACAAAAATAGGCAACTTAAATAATGCTTATCTTCAGCTGTTACGGAATCAAAAAGAATAAAACAAACAGTTTCCCTCCAAAATACTTCTTTTGGCTGTTTTTCTTCCTTCAGCAAAATCCAGTATTATTAACAAAGGGACTGCACATTGTCTGCCACCATATAAGAGCAGTCCATAAACACTTCGGACTCAGGGGGTTGATAAGGGTCCCACTGCATAAGATCACCTTCTTCCTTAAGGTCCCTTAGAGAGGGTTCTTCTGCCTGCCATGCAAACCTCTCCGTTCCAATTACAGGGTTCCCTTCCCCCAACCTGCTCTGTGAGTCTGGGTGTTTGGCTTCCTGTGCACACAGCCCTCTGTAATTAAAAGGATACACATTTCCCTCTTCTGTTTGGCTACAGGGAATTCTGTGTCTGCCTTTAGAATTGCTTTCTCCCAGGAATCTCCCTTGGCTACAAAAAGGTTGGTAAAACTTTTCTCTCCCCTTTGATAAAAGCTTGATATCAGGGAAATAAGCTTTACCTGCAGGCTGTCTGTTGTGAGCACAGCGTGGTTGTCTTTTCTGGTTCCCAGAATAAACGTCTCTGCTTTTTGGATAGTAAAAATCCCCAGTGCTTTTTGTAGTTGAGCACTGCTCCCTAGGAACTGGACTTGAATATCTTCCCCAGCTCTCTTCCTCTGAGAAGTTCCTCCAAGTGGAATTGGGATTTCTTTCCCTTTTTCCTTCTCTCAGCCACAGACCTTGGCTGCCCTCGGAGTATCTATCTTTCTCTGGTTTTCTCCTTCTTTCAGCTTTCTCCACGCTTGCTGTGCTGCCTTTTCCTTCTGTCTCCGTATCTGAGACTATGTCTGTGACTTTCTCCTTCCCCTTCTCTGTCCTATATTTAACTAAAGGCTTTTTATCTAAGTTTCTTTCTCCGTTGTGCTGAGCCACACCTCCCACCAGGTGTTCCCACTTCCCTGATGAGGCAGGAGCTAGCTCAGGGGATGGGCGTTCCCTAACACTCTGTGACGTTCTTTGTTTAGGGTTTCCATGCCAACCCTCCATGCTTGTTTCAGCACTGACAGTTCTGGTTTCACTTTGCAGTGAATCCTCTGCCTCCCTTGGTTCTGAACCTTGCACTTCACGACACAGGGCGTTCAGCTTCTATGCCCCTAAGTGCTGGAACACCTTACCACCTGAAATTCGGGCTATCTCTGATCTAACCTCATTCAGAAAGGCAATCAAATCCCATTTATTCCCCCACTACTACCAGAACATCCAATCACCGTCCTGACCACCAACCCCCATTGAACACCCAACCTGATCTAAGAATAAATACTGTTGTATATACATGTAAATACATTGTAAATAGTTGCAGTTAACGATTCTCCCCATGTATTATCCAAGTTCTCTTTCCTGTTCAATGTAAAACCAAACAGCTTGTTGTTCTGGTCTTTTGTTATATTGTAAACCGCGCTGATCCCAAATAGTGCGGTATATAAGAGCTTGTAATAAATAAATAAATAAATAAATAAATAAAAATAATAACTAAATAATACTGGGGTGGCAGCAGTCCTTAGTGGACTGGTTTTCTACTTCCCATGAATTATGTCAATATTTGACTCTAATTGTTTCAAAACATAAATCTAGACATTTAAGATCAGACCCTTGGTTTTCACATGAGCTTTATTTGCTCAGGAGGGAGTGTAGGCATCTAGAATCTCATGGTGGAAGTCCGAAAGTGATTTGGATGTCCCATTGGAGACAGAGGTATCAACAGTATAAGATAATGACCCACAGTATTATGCTGGCTTGTTGGCGCAGGATTCGTCGCAGCCTCAGTTGTTGTTTAAGTTGACTTCTTCTTTGCTTCTGTATAAATTGAGAGTCTACCCTGATGCATATCTTTGGGGCCTCAGTGTTTTGCTGAGATTTTTCAGGTGAAAGTGCAGCGAATTCATAGTAATTTATTTTTCTAGTTCATCGGTGTTGGACATGTTCCTGGCTGCATTGTTGGAGATCTTTGTTATGCTGACCGTTTTTGGGCTGCTTTTGAGGTTCCTTCTTTACAGGCATTTGCTAAATGTTTTCATAAGTATAGTAAGACATTTTCTGGGGTGGATGTGTGCACTCCTTTTATTTTTTTGTTTGGTTCCCTTTTCTTTTAAGTGTTGGCTCTATGAGATCATTATTATTATAGAGGGAGGAGTGGCCTAGTGGTTGGGGCAAGGTACCTCAGGCCAGAAGGTCGGGGGTTCAAATCCCACCAGAGGGCTGGAAGAAATGGGGTTTCTAGTCCCACAGGTGCTCCTTGTGGTCTTGGGCAAGCCACTTACCTCTCCATAGCCCATGTGTTCCCTGTAAGTATTAACATATGTGTCTCATATCCCCTTGTGTTGTGATCATTTTGATTGAAGGATAAGGTGGTATACAAAACTGTCTAAATAACTAAATTATTACTTTATTGTCCGAGGGTGTTATCCCTAGGAGGCTGAGGAAATTATTTTTACCCCTATTCCAAAAGATGTTAAGGCAAGTTTAGCTGAGGTTGCCAATTTCCATCCCATAGCTAATATTTCATGGATTGTGAAGATTATGGAGGAGTTAGTGGCCCATGAACTACCGCATTACTTGGAGAGTTATGACTGTTTACATCCTTCTCAATTTGGGTTTAAAAAAGCACTTAATATGGAATTTCTTGAGTATTTGCGTTTCCGACAGAATGGTGGTATGGTGACCTGAAGCAGGGCTTGAAAATTGGTAAACCCGAAATGCAGGACTGTGTCCTGTTGATTCACCTGGATACACTGGCTCCAATTTGCTATGGCTTTTCCGATATGCCTGTGTTTTTACTGCAAATGATTAAAAGAACATGATCCTCAGTAGTGGCTAACCCCCACCTACTTGTCATTGTCCATCAAAAAATTGTTTTTTTCTGAAATATATTTAATGTCTATGAAAATAGGGACATGCAGACTTTTGGACCAACCATTTGTTTGAAGTTAATAGGATCTTGGCACAGGGACAGGTTGCTGTGTTGCTGCAATTTGACCTGTGTTGCGGCCTTTGATGTGGCTGACCACGACTTGTTGACTATGTTGGACTATTTGGATGTGTCTAGCATGGTTTTACAGTGGTTCTCTGTTTTGTTTTGTTTTTGTGCCATCAGACGTGTATGGTTCATACTGATGCTGGGTGTTCCTGGTCTTGGCACTGTCGCTGGTGCTATGTAATGTTTTGATGATCTTGCTGGGTTGGATAGTGGATGGGGTGGCTTTTAAGTGCTATGTTTACATGGACATTGCGGTTGATTATTTTTCGCGGCTTGATGGGCTGTTGTTTAGTTTTCAGTTGAATGTTGCTAAGACTAAGGTGCTTTGTTTTAATAATCGCCAGCCACCGCTGGATTTACTGTTGCCAGCTTTGGGTGGCTTGCAACTTGTGAGGGAACCTGGGGGTTTTAGTGAATGAAGATTTAAACTGGGGAGCTCCTGTTAAAAAAAAAAGACTTCAAGACAAGCGCATTAAGTTGCGTCAGTTGAAGTGCCTATGGTCTTATTTTCCCTTAAACTATTTTGTTTTTTTTGGTGCAAAGCTCTGTGCTGACGATGTTAGACTATGGTAATCTTGTTTTGCTTACTTGTTCTCAGCAGCAGTTGAGATGACTGCAGCTGTGTCAGAATACAGCAGCCAGATTGATATTTGGGGTGTCAAAATATATCCCTGTTTCTTCTTTGTTAAATAAGTTATTGTTTATTGTTTACAGAACATTTGATATACCGCCCCCCATTACATCGGGGCGGTTTACAATGTGATTAAAACATTATGTCAGAGAGAGAAAAAGAGGTTACAACAAATTAGGAGAAAGGAAAGATGGAGAATAGAGGGCAGAAAGATAGAAAGGAGAGTGGGGTTATGAGATGTCACAGAGAATCATGAAAGGCGGAGGAGAAAAAATGGGTCTTGAGGAGAGAACGGAACTTGGGGTAGGATTCTTCTAAGCGGAGGGCTGTGAGCAGTGAATTCCAGAGGGAGGGACCGAGGTAGAAAAAGGCTGATTTACGAGTGGATTGGAGGTGGGCACGAGAGGGGGCTGGAAGGTGGAGGCGGTTGACATGAATGGACCGAAGGCTGCGAGTAGGGATATGAAAAGTGAGCAGATCCGAGAGGTATTGGGGTCTGTGGAGATAGATAGCTCAATGAACTAGGGTGAGGACTTTGAAGGGAATCCGGAACTGTAGTGGCAACTAGTGGAGATGCTGCAAGAGAGGGGTGATGTGATCTCGTGGGGAGGCGTGCAGGACCATCCGGGCAGCTGTGTTCTGAATTAACTGTAGTCGATGTAGCTGATACTGAGGGATACCGGCATAAATGGAATTACAGAAGTCTAACCGGGTTATAACCAAAGAGAGAAGGAGGGTAGTGAGGGCTTGAGAAGATAGGAAAGGCTGGATAGCACGAATCTGCCTAAGGCAGAAGGAGGAACGCTGAGAAATAGAAGAAATGTGATCATGAAAAGTAAGAGCACTATCGAGAATGACACCGAGATAACGGAGTTTAACGACCGTGGAAATAGGGATTCCGGAAAAGAAAGGAGTGAGAGACGGAATGGGAGAACCGTGGGTGAACCAGATAGCCGCCGTTTTAGAAACATTAAGAACCAGACAGTTGGATGAGAGCCAGGAGGAAACTGAGGATAGACAGGCCTCCAGAGGAGTAATATCGGGATGGGACGAGGAAGTATGGTGTAGAAGTTGCACTGGCTTCAAGCGTTTGGCCAGGTACATTTTAGGTTTTGCTTTATAAGGTATTTTTGGTGATGTTCCATTTCATTTTTCTGAGTTGTTGTTGTTGCCCTTATTGAAAGTTAAGTAGGAGCATCTGCGTGCAACACAGACTCTATTTTTTCCATCTAGTAGGGGGGTTATTAGTAAGGTGTGTTTTGTGGGTACCCTCCCTTTTAAGGTGGCTGAATTATGGGCCACATTACCAGTGGGTTTCAGATCTATTTCTTCAAGTACTGTGTTTTGTAAGAGGGTGAAAGCTTGGTTATTTTCAGTTGGAGGGGGGCATAGTTTGGCTTGTCTTCCTTTTACGTTGTTTTCTTAATGTTATGTTATTAATTCTTTTGTGAACTGCGCTGATCTGATGTTATTGTGAATTGCAGTGGTATAGAAGTCTTATTGAATAAATACTGACATCAGGATCATCGATCTGTATTTTCCCAGATGACCCCTGGAACCCTTTATAAAAATTGGCATTATATTGGCCATTCTCCAATGTCAGGTACTACAGCTGATTTTAATGATAGTTCACAGATTACTAGTAGTAGGTCTGCAATCTTATATTTCAGTTCTTTCAACAACGTTGGATGTATATCATCTGGTCTAGATGATTTGCTACTCTTCAGTTTATCAAATAGTTGTAATACATTTTCCTGTTTATCAACATTTCTTTCAGTTCTAATACATCACACCTTTAAATATCATTTCAGGCATGGAAACTTCCCTACATCTTCCTAAGTAAAGAATTCAGTCTCTCCGCTCTGGCCTTGTCCTCCCTTTTATCCCTCTATCATCGAATGATCCAACTGACACTCTCAGTTTTGTTTTTTTTTGCTACAAATCTACTTGAAATAGTTTTTGTTATCTGTTTTTGCTTCCACGGCAAGCTTTTTTTTTCAAATTCTCTCTTTGCCTGCCTTGCATCTAACTTGCCAGTGCTTATGTTTCCCGTTTTCCGCTTTTGATTCCTTTTTCTATTTTCTGATCAATGCCTTTTTGGCTGCAACAGCTTCTCTGCCCTCACCTTTAAACCATGCTGGCAGCTTTTGGGCCTTCCTTCCATTTTACTTAAAGCGTGGAATACATCTGGTCTGAGCTTTCAAGATAGTTTCCAATTCATCCTGCTAGACCAGTCCAGATAAGTGGGTTTAGCGCTCCTTACCAGCAGATGTTGGAGATAGAGAAAAAAATTCACCAGAAGCCTGATTGGCTGGGCCCTGGCAGACATATAGCTGTACCCCAGTATTTTCCCTGTCTCCAGCAGATGATGGTGTCTCTGATTTTTCTTTTCAGGGTTCTCTATTTATTTTCCTCTTATTTTTCTCTACCTTCAGGACACACAAGAGGTGTTTCTCTGATTCTCCCGCACTAGTTCTTGTGGTCTAGGTTTGAGCTCTCAGTCTGGAGGACCAGTTGAGCTCCCTTCAGCAAGGGGGAAGCTGGCTTTTGGTCACAAGGACCTCTTCAGCTGGTAGCAGGGGGAGCCTTCAGCACTCTTCAGCAACTTATTCTTGGTGCCACCATTTGAGAAGTCTGTCTTCCGATTTGTTTGCCTTGGCTCCCCTGCTGCGGCTGGATTCGTACTGTTTCAGTGATGCTCTCAGCTCCCCCACCTCCTCCTGACACCGCTCCAACAATCGAGTCAGTGATCTCTCTCTCCTTCTCCTCCCGGGGCATCTCTCAGCACGGGGTGGTTTCTTCAGCACAGGAGGCATTCAGGGAAATGTTGCGGCAGCCATCTTCCTTCCTCCCTCCAGCCATGTAGGCACAGCTATGGAGGCCATTTTAAAGCAGGAAACTCCATGGTGAGAGCTGGCTTCACCATCACAGCCTCTCCCGGAGTGTTTTCTTCGCCAGTTCTGGGACAGTGATATTTTTTTCATTCACAAAGGCTTCATCTTTACAAAGGTTCAAGGTGCAGCTGGAAACATAAGGAGTTAAAAGATAGATTCTGCACTGCCTGCTCTTCCCATCCTACAGAAACATCCAATTCTGGGTCCACTTCTCATTTAAGCAAAGACATCTCCTCTGTTGCACTTCCTGGCTTGGCGGACCCTAGGACCGGTCCCGCTGCAGAGGTAGCTCTGGACCCTCCACTCCTGGTGCCCCAGCCTGCGGCCCCTTTGGCCCCGTCTCTGAATTCTGATGAAGCACCTTCCCAGAATCCAGATGCACAGTTCCTAGTCTCTTCAATCAGTCATGGTCCCTCTGGTGTTCTGACCCTTCTGTCGTTGGCTCCGAGTCTCACGCCATTCATGGCACAACAAACTCTGCTTTGGGAGCCCGGAAATGGCCTCAGGGGGATTCGGCCCCTAAGGATGGTGCCCGACCACCCAAGGAGGTATCTTGGGGCTCCAAAACTTGGCCAGTGGTCTCAGAAGACAAAGCTTTCTCAGCAGACGACAGTATTGAACCTTCCGACTGTGAGGATAGGGAATGGTGTGGATGCTCTGGTGACTAGAGTCACAAAGCACACTACCATCCTGGTGGAGGGGGGAGCAGCACTTCAAGACCAATAGGACTGGAAAGTCGAGAGTCTCTTTAAGACAGCTTTCTTGTCATGTACATTGTCTCTCCAAGCATCCGTTTGTGGAGGTTTGGTGGCCCAGTCCCTGTTACGTTGGATTCAGCATCTGCCGGAGGATCCAGTGCTGACTCGCATGGATTCGGTCACGGCCTTTCTGGCGGATGCCTTCTACGATGTGCTGCGTCTCTCGGCTTGGTCGGTGGCAGCAGTCACTGTGGCTTGTCGATGGCTCTGGCTTCGTCAATGGTCAACTGATGCTGCTTCAAAGGCGTGCCTCTTTAAGCTTCCCTTTAAGGGTAAGCTTTACTTTGGCAAAGATCTTGGAAAGCTCTCATCAAGGACCTGATGGAAGTTAAGCCCTAGCGTCTGCCAAATGATAAGCCTAAGTCGTCCATGTGCCATTTGTAACAGCACCTTTATTCCACGACCACACAGCACACATCCAAATTTTGTGACTACCATCGCTACCATCCCAGTCGGCCATCTGCCTCGGCTATGTCCAGTCATTTCACCAGAAGTCACAGCCTTTTCAGGGTGCCCAAAAGGGGAATGACTTCTACTCAGCCCCGTCCAAATTCTCCTGTGCTACACAATCTTCCCGCTGACAGGACGGGCAGCCCACCTGAGATGCTGCCACCGGTAGGAGGACGGTTGGTGCTATTTTCTCGGCAGTGGGCTCATCACCTCTGATCAGTGGGGCCTCAACATTATTTCCTGGGGCTATGCTCTCGAATGTCGATGGCCTATTCCCGAGGCTTTCCTCGTTTCACCAGGCGGGACACCTCGAAGAAGGGCAGCCATTTGCTCCACCATTTGTCGCCTCCTTCTTTTACACGCTATTCAACCAGTTCCACTTTCAGAGAGGGGTACCGGTCGTTACTCCATCTATTTCGTAGTGCCCAAAAAGGACGGTTCCTTTAGCCCGATCCTCGAACTAAAAGTAGTCAACAGGAGCCTTCGGGTACCTCACTTCAGGATGGAAATGCTTCAATCAGTGATCCAAGCGGTCCACAAGGGGGAATTCCTTGCTTCCCTTGATCTGGCAGAGGCATACTTCCATATCCCTATTCGAGATGACCAGCAGCGTTTTCTGTGCTTTGCCATCCTTGACCAGCACTTTCAGGTATGCGCTATGCCATTCGGCCTGGCCTCGACTCCACGTACTTTTTCCAAGATCATAGTAGTGTTGCAGCAGCCTTATGTCAGCAGGGAATTCACATGCACCCTTTCCTAGATGATTGGCCAATTCAAGCAGATTCCCTTTCGGAGGCCCACAAGACAATCTCCCAAGTGGTCTTCTTCCTACAAAGCCTAGATTGGAGGGAGGAGTGGCTCAGTGGTTGGGACAGGATACCTCAGGCCGGGGGTTCAATTCCTGCATGGGGACAAGTAACCTCAGGCCGGAGGGACTAGGGTCTCTAGTCCCATGGCCGCTCCTTGTGGCCTTGGGCAAGCCACTTAACCCTCCATTGCCTCAGGTACACTTAGATTGTGAGCCCTGCGGGGACAAGGGAATAAAAAGTACCTGTTAGTATACATGTAAACCGCTCTGATGCGTAAGTAAAGGGTGGTATATCAAATGCCTAAACCATAACCATAACCATAACCATGCCAAAAGTTGTCTGCAACCGTCCCAGCAGTTAGAGTTCCTGGGGGTGTGGTTTGACACCTGTCAGGGCAGAGTCTTCCTGACACACAAGTATTTTCTTAAGTTCTCATCGCAGCTCAAGGTATTCCTTCTGCAGAGCTGCCCATGGGTGTAGAACTATCTTCAAATTCTCGGTTCTATGGCGGCCACCATTGAGGTAGTCCCGTGGGCCAGAGTGCACATACAAAATCGACAGCATTCTCTGCTCTCCCGCTGGTCCCCAGTGTCAGAGGATTATGACTGGCATCTTCCACTTCCACCATCGACACAGCACAGCCTTCGGTGGTGGCTTTTGCCATCCTGCCTCCTCATGGGCATCCCCTTGGAGGCCCCTTGTTGGACCTTGCTGACCACAGACTGTGGCACCGGTTGTGGCTTTCCTACCCTGATTTGGTGAAAGGGGACCCTTTACTAGGGTGAATTCCCTGTCTCTTTGTCCTCCCCTGGACTCTGGATAGGCCGACAAAGAGACAGGGAATTCACCCTAGTAAAGGGTCCCCTTTCACCAAATCAGGGTAGGAAAGCCACAACCACCTCTAGGAATCAGAAAACTTCCACCTGGCCCACATTTCATGCTCCCCCTTGTGGAATGAAGGGGAGAGGATACAGGGCCCAGAACCCCAATGGCAGGGAATGCTCCAAGCACTCAGGTGCCCGAAGTCAGGCTGATTGCCATCACCTGAGTAGGGAGGAGTTGGAGCTAGAGCCCTGGAGGTATAAACCTAGGCCAGAATATGAGAGAGGGGGAAGAGAAGCAGGAAGCCAGGCTGACACGAGCAGAGGCACAGACACAAGCAAGGGAAGCTTGACGGGTGCTGAGCAGAGCAGAGGAACTGAGTTTCCAGGAGAAGAAAGTGCTAACTGGCATATAGCACGTCTGCAGGAGAGTTTGGAGACAGGAACAAGAGAGATTCCAAGATCCCCCGGGAGGCTGTTAGCTGAGCACTGTGAGCAAGATGGGGAGTCAGAACCCATGCAGCTGGGAGAGCCCGAGGTGAAGCTGAATGATGAGGACACTCCCATGGACTGTTCCTTTTGCCAAGCTTTAAACCTGGGAACGTAGAGAAAGCAAGCCAGTCCTGAAAGAGTCTTCCAGGAAAAAGGTACCCATATTCCACAAGCAGGGTGGCCGTGATTCCCACGTGCTTGTAAAGGGGAAGTTTACGGGGACTAAGGAGCAAGCCTGGAACTGTGATAAGCTTGTTAATCACCTGCTGCTGGAATGACGACACTGGGGTAAGCTAAAGTAGCTATTAGAACAAAGCTTTCTTTTGCCCCTGAATTATATCTGTTTACTTGGAAGGTAGCCAAGAAAGGTTGGAAGCTGAATAAAAGCTAAACTACCCCAGACTTTAAATGTGATTTTGTTTTTGTGCTTCAGCCAGCAAGGCTAAAAAGGGAATGCAATATCCTTGCTGTTAAAGACTGTGTATCCTGAACTATAGAGAACCTTTAAAACAGCATTTTTGTGTTTGGGTTTGTTTTTGGACAATGCTGTACTTCAAAGAGTCCTGAACAAATAATCCTGTATGTGGTATGATCGAACCATTGTGTACAAAATAAATTTCTGTCATTTGCCTTACCTCCTTGAGCCTGACTACAGCTTTCTGCCTGATGCACCCATACAGATAAACAAAGACTACATTTCCCAGAGGGCACTGTGGGGAAATAGTTTGAAAAAGCTGAAAAAGCGGATAGCAGAAAGTTCCTCTAATAACCACGCCCCTCTAAGCTAGAGGCGAGTGGTGGTGGCGTGACACCGACACGAGTCTCTTAGGTTGGGGAGCTCATTGCCTGAACTGCTCGGCTCAGGGCACCTGGTCAGCTCGCTGGACCATCAACCGTCTGGAGGCACAGGCAGTTCACCTGGCCATGTTGCGATTCCGTCCTCTGCTCTGGGCCCAGGCAATCCAAGTTTTGTCCGACAACGCGACGACAGTGGCCTATCTAAACTGCCAGGTTGGCACAAAATGTCCTGGAGTAGCCAAAGAAATAGCCCTCCTCCTTCCCTGGGCAGAGCGACGCCTGCAGGCCCTGTCAGCCCAGCACATCGCAGGTGTGGACAGTGTCCAAGCGGATTTTCTCAGCCGTCATATTCTGGATCCCGGAAAGTGGGAACTTGCCCCATGGGCTTTTTGGCAGATAGTACAACGGTGGGGTCAGCAGCGAATGCCAAGGCACTGGCCTTTTTCAGTCGCAGGAGGGAGCACAGCTTGCAGGGGCTTGATGCCTTAGCCTAGCCGTAGCCGGTGATGGGGCTACTCTACGTCTTCCCCCCATGGGTACTGATCAGGAAAGTCCTTGAGCGGATCGAAACACACACGGGTGCAGTAATTCTTGTGGCTCCCAGCTGGCCCCGCAGGCCATGGTATGCGACCTTATACGGTTGGCCTGAGCAGCCCCCCTGCATCTGGGAGTTTGCAGGGGTCAATCACCATGGACGACCCTCCTCTCTTCTCGCTTATGCCCTGGCTCTTGAATGCCATCGGTTGACTTGCAAAGGTTGCTCTCATTGGGTGGTGACTACACTACTTAAAGTGCGACGCCCATAAACATCTGTGGCATATGCCCGGGTGTTGAGGGTCTTTGAATCATGGTGTTCACAACTCCGCCTCTTGCCATGGCGAGCTCAAATCCCTGACAGTTCATCCTTTCTACAGGAAGGCTAGCCCTCAGATCTCTCTGGGTGCATGTCTCGGCTCTCACTTTCTTTCGTGAGCCATTGTGCGGACATTCCATCCCTTCTCACGCTGATGTGGCCTGCTTTCTCAAGGGTGCTAGGGTCGTATGTCCGCTAATCCATCCGGTTGTGCCACCATGGGATCTCTCCTTGGTCCTGAAGGTAGAGCTCTTCGAGCTGCTTAAGAGAGTCTCTCTGAAGAACTTGACCTCAAGACAGCATTCCTGGTGGTGATTACCTCAGTCAGGAGATTATTGGAGCTGCAAGCTTTCTTGTGCCGGGACCCTTTTCTCTCCTTCTCGGAGGAGGGCATATCCCTTCAAGTCATCCCCTCTTTCTTACCAAAGGTCCTTACTCCCTTTCATCTAAACCAGCCTTTCTTGCTGCACGCCTTCTCTAAGGACCAAGGTTCAGGCCCATATAAAGGGCTCTGGGCAGTTGATCTCCAGGGTCCTGCAACGCTATCTGAAAGTAACTAATCCGTTCCGTAAATCCGATCACCTTTTTGTACTGTTTGCCAGCCCTTGGAAGGGACTCACAGCTTCCAAATCCACCATTTATTGCTGGCTCCATCAGGCTTTTGAAGCCGGTGCCCTCTGGTCTCTGAGCCCACTTGACATAGGCTCAGGCGACTTCGTGGGCGGAGTGCTCACAGGTCATTCCTCTTGACATTTGTAGGGGGGCCACCTGGTCCTCCCTATCACTATTGCCTCAATCTCCAGGCTCACGAGGCAGCCCAGTTCAGGAGCAAAGTTATCACCGCTGCTGTCTCTTCCCACCCAGAGGGCAGTTAGCTTGGGTACTTCCCACTTGTCTGGACTGGTCTAGCAGGGTGAATTGGAAGGAGAAATTTTCACTTACAATTAATTTCCTTTCCTAGAATCCTGCTAGACCAGTCCAGGATCTGCCCGTTCTCTGGATCTGGTACAGCGGTGATTTGCAAAGGAATCAAGGCTTACGTTTTTTATGCAGTGGTTCTTCACTGCCCCTCTCCTTGTACATAGTTGCATGTCACACGTTGTTTTCGTGCTGGCACTGTTGTGGCCATGGCCTTTTGATATTTTTATTGTTGCTTTATCAGAGTATACTGAGGGTGACCCCTAGGGGTACAGCTATATGTCTACCAGGGCCCAGCCAATCAGGCTTCTGACAATTTTCTCTGTCTCCAACATCTGCTGGTAGGAGGAGCTAAACCCACTTGTCTGGACTGGTCTAGCAGGATTCCAGGAAAGGAAATTAATAGTAAGTGAAAATTTCTCCATTTTTAAACAACGCCCATTCTTGATGTAAGTCTTTAACCTTTTCATCTGCTCCTTTAATTTTTTCTTAACTATTTTCCTCATTTTATCATAGTCTCCCTTTTGAAAGTTAAAAGGTAGTACTGTTGATTTCCTTGCCGTCCCAAACACCCTTATCTTTTGCATGAGATCCTATATTCCACTAAGGACCACTCTAGCCACCTTACTGGGCAGACTAGATGGACCATACTGGACTTTATCTGCCATCATATACTCAGTTACTACTATATTGTCACAAGCACAACGCCCAAAGTCACTTGCCTTTAGTGGTCAAGGGGCGTGGTGGTTGAGGATTCCTTCTTCTATCAGCTCTTAGCAGCCTATTTCTTCGTGTTGGCTTCTGGGAAGTGTTGTACTGCTAAAATATGTTGGTGCTTTAAGTAGAAGGTTTGTAGTTGAGGTAACCGAGGGTAAGGCTTGTAACAGAAAGTTTATTTCCATAACACAAAACACAGCAGGTTCAAGGTATCATTTACAGGATTATAACTGTAGGATTTGCTTAAGGTACAGCAAATAATGGAAAACCAACCAAAAGAACTCAGAAATGGCTTTTAAAGTCCTCTTACTTGCAGAAGTATTGCCTTTAGAAACTAGGCTGCCACTTTCCTTTTTAGTCCTTGTTAATCAGAGCATAAAGAAAAATTCAAGCTTAATTCTTCTACAGCAGTTTGGTTTCTGCCAGCCTCAAAAACCTCTCTAGGCTGCATTTCTACATGAAAACCAAACTTAGAATAAAACAAACATTCCAAGCTGTTATCAAAACTCTTAGCAGGCTTTTCATATAGGAGAGGAGCAAGCAAAAACTCTTATAGCAGCTAACTTGGCGTTGCACAGTTCAAACACAGGTGACAAACAAGCATGAATCAGAGCTTCCTGATCAGGCTTACGTTGCAGTAAATTTCCCTTTTAAAACATACAGGAATTTACCTCCACACTGCTTGTGCCATATGGTTAACTTCCAAGGAGAATTACTTCTTTCAGGGCTAGCTTTTCCTCAAGACCTCCTGTCTAGAGCTTGGCATAGAGAGCAATCCATAAAGCAATCTTCTTCCCCCAACTCTGACACTGGTTCTCCCAACTGCATGGGTTCTGACTCACCGACCTGGTCAGACTGCTCAGCTGACAACCTCTCTGGTGGTCTGAAAGCTTCTCCACTTCCTGGCCCCCATCTCTGTTGCCAACCTGTTGCAGGGAATTCAGCTCTCTCAGCTCTGGGTAGCTCAGCTCTTCTCCAAGAATCAGCTCCTTCTCTCAGCCTCTGTCTCAGCTGCTCTCCTTCTCGTCTCCCCCTCTCTGCATAATCTAACCCAGGCTTATACCTCCAGGGTTCTAACCCCACCTCTTTCTTTCCCAGGTGTTGGTAATCCCCCTGCCTTCTGGTATTAGAATAATCAGTGCACTTGTTAAAGTAAGGGCTTTGGTCCTTGTGCTTGCAATCCCTCTTTCTTTCTTTATCAGTCATTGTGTGAAACCTGTTCCAGCTGGGGGTTTTCTGTCTTTGAAACCTGGCTGTGGCTTTCTCTCCCTGCACTCCTAGAAGGGGATCCTTAACTAGGGTGAATTTGTTATGCTTCTCACCTCCCCCACTCTCAGGATAGCTGACCTTGCCACAATATATTACCATGTAGTTGGAGACCTAAACATGTATACCTTAAAAGGAGGGAGAGATTCAATTGTTCAGATATCTATATTGTAAGTTAAGCAGTGGTTCAGTCAATTATGAAAAAAGTGAGCAAAATTACAGACCAAATTTCCCATTTACCATCTTTGGGTAAATTGTTTGAAGAAGCTATATGTTGTCAATTGACTGGTTTTGTGGAAAAAAGTAAAGTTACTTACCTGTAATGGGTGTTCTCTGTGGACAAGCAGGGGGTGACATCCCTCTATGGAGCCCCCACAGGAATGCTCCCCAGCTACTAATGGAAGCCTGTGCACCACATCCAGTAAATGAGAATGTGGGAGAACGCCTTTATTGTGCCTCCAGTCAGTAGAAGGCTTGACTCCATGTACCAAGCTCCTTCCCACCTGCCACCATAACACCATTTTAGCTCAGGCTTAGTTTTTCTGCAGAGCCCAGATACATTCCGGTCATCCTCTGCTTGGTAAATCATTTTTTTTCTCCTATGGGGTTTTTGTGCTTCCAGCTTTTTCAGCCTATTGTCTGCTGTCCCAGTTTCTCTTTTCCTTTTCTAATTTACAACCATTCAATTTTTCTTTTTTCCACAGCACCTCTGCCCTCTTACGTGCCAGTGCAGCTGCCATGTCTATCTTTTCAAAATCAAGCCGTTTGATTCTGCTGTGACTATCTTCCTGGATGACATGTCCCAGAAACTGGCTAGCGGGTTCAAAAAGTCTTTCCAATGCAATAGGACTGTATCCACCATGGATACCAACAGTTGGTGCCTCCAGTGCCTGTGACCCGATCATCAGCTCTTTTCTTGTAATTTGTGTTTACAGATGACAAAAAGAGAAATCAAAAGGTCGAAAGAAGCAGCGCAAATCATTTTTTGGCACTTAGAAGTCCAATCTATCGTTTTCAGCACTGGTCTCTCTGGCCCCCAAGGCTGCATCGGACACTGGTGGTACATCAATATTGAGGAGTTCTTGAGCCCACTCTGAGCCAAGCACATGTAATGCCCTGGAGCATCGGCCACTGATCGATCTCCACTTGAAGGTGAGAAAGGATTCAGCTTAGTCTTTGACGTCAAAGGGTGATTGAACTGAGCACTGAGTGAAGACACTGGTGCATCGGCATCAGAGCCCATTGAGATATGGCCTCGAGAGCGATGAAGGCCTCTATGAGCACCCCTCAAAGTTGCCTTAGCGGGAGTAGAGCTCATCCACCAAAACATCGGACGGGTACCGACACTAATACCCCTATACAGATACCGGGTACATTGGTCAAAATAGCCTTTGGACTTGGCTTCCTTGGAGAAGTGCCTTCTGCAAGCTCTAGAAGAACACATCTTGGCGGTGCAACATGCCAGGGCCTCGACGCTGGGTGCATCGGCATCGAGCAATCCTTGAGCCACATGCCGTGCCTGCGGGAGATGCATTGACATCGGTGCATCAAAGGGCCCTGACACAGATGCCTACCTGGCAGATATCCCTCTTTAACATTTTGGGGTCCAATGCACCCTCGAAATCTAGAAAAGCATCAGTGCATCATCGCTCCAGAAGGAGCTCCCAATTCCCTCGGGTCCAGAGAGAGATCCAGGCAGAAACTCAGAAGAACTTCGACTTCTCTGAGTCTTATTAAGAAGGCTGGGTAACCAATGTGGAATCTGAAAACGTGGCAGAGGACAGGACTCCTGAACTTCCATCGGACCCTTCTTCACCTCTTGAGAAAAATAAGTCCCCTCCTGAAGGCATGACCTTCCAGGATTTTATAAGAGACATGGCCAAGGCCATACCCATTTTCCTTGGAGACTGAGGATGAACCTATGGCAGAAGTGTTGGAGATACTGCAGTACTCCTCAGCCCCGAAGGAGGTAGTGACAGTGCCTGCGCACCACATCCTGCAGATGAGAATGTGGTAGTACCCCTTCATGTGCCTCTAGTCAGTAATATGTTTGACTCCATATACTGAGATCAGAAAGCTCCCGGATTCGAGAAGCCTCAACTTCCTCACCATTCCTTGGTGGTCAAATTTTCCCTTAAGAGGTCCAAGAGTTCCAAGACTCATTCCTCGATGCCCCCAGGAGGGAAGCTCAGACACTGGACTCCTTAGGGAGAAGATATTTTCAGAGTTCCATCATGGTCATAGCTCACATGGCCTCTTACCAGCTCTACATGAGCATGTTCTTGAAGAACATCATATGCAACCTCGCTGAGCTATCCAAGTTTCTCCCTCAAAAAAAACTGAAACAGTATCGTTCCCTAGTGGCTCACGGCAAGGACTGCTCGAAGTTCATGGTCCAGGCAACCTATGACATCTTTGAAACGGCATCAAGAGCTTCTGCCATGCTTACTAGCACCCAGTGACTCGCCTGGCTCCAGTCCTCAGACCTGGAACCATCAGTGCAGAATAAGCTTGCTGACATGCCATGCTATAGAGAGAATCTCTTCAGAGAACAGATCAAAGAGAAGGCTGGCTTCATTGAAAAGCAGCTTGTCACCCTTCACAATCTCTCAAGATGTATGTCCAAGATGGCCTCCTATCGCAGGAGGTATCAAGAAGGGGGACAGAACAAGACATATTTTACTCTCGTAGATGTAGATACTTTCCTGGGCCCCAGACCTCCCAGCCCAAACAGGCTCCTCACTCAGAACAGCACTGAGAGAAGCCTCAGAAAGCCCAGCCAGCTCCTCAACCAAAGTTGGGGGTGGGATTTTGACTGTTTTCTTTGGAGCATAGCCACTCTTACAGTAACCACAGTGAGGACTACTCACTCTTTTTGCCCAAAGGTGGCCGTTTATAACCTCAGATTCATGGGTTCTACAGAAAATCCAGAGTGGTTACAAATTACATTTATTGGATCTGCTACCAAACTGCTCCCAAAGGATACATCATCTCGACCCTCTGCATCAGGAACTGCTTCAGAGAGAAATCACTGCACTCTTCTCAAATGTCACGATTGAGCTCATGCCACCAGAGCAAAGAGAGCAAGGGTTTTTATTACAAGTACTTACTGTTCCCCAAGAAAACAGGGGGATACTGTCCCATCCTAGATCTAAGAGATCTGAACACATGCTTGGTAATAAAAAAATTCAGAATGATTTCTCTGGGGACTCTACTTCCTTATCTTCAAAAAGGAGATTGGCTAGGCTACCTGGATCTGAAGGATGCGTATACCTGTATACAGATACCTCCTGTGAGCAGGATGTATCAGAGATTCGTCCTGGGGGGACAACACTTCCAGTACAGAGTGTTGCCTTTTGGCCTAGCCTAGCCTCGCCTCACCACCTCGCATGTTCACAAAATGCCTTGCAGTAGTAGCTACATACCTCTGGATGCTGACAGTGTTTGTCTTCCCTGGACTATTGGCTGATCAAGCATACCACTCCAGAAGGGGTTCAAGAATCAACATGATTGACCATTCAGTGTTAGAACTACTAGGGTTCATTATAAATTACCCCAAGTCCCACCTTCAACCCACCCAGCAGTTGGAATTCATAAGAGCCCTGCTCAACCCAACTCAGGCAAGGGCCTTCCTCCCACACAATCATCTTCACAGACTGACAGCACTATGTTTATGTTTATTTGAATTTGATATACCGCTCAGGCCGAAGCATTAGAGCGGTTTACAATAATATATCATTTGAGGAAATATGAAAGGAAAGCCATTTGTAAGATAGGACAGAGTAGAGGACAGAAACAGTCAAAAGGATAGATAAAGAAAGGGAACAGCAAGTTACCATAATATATGCATATGACAATCCAGACCACATCTCCAATGCTCCCTACAGGACAAACGCCATGGACCAACGCCTAAGGGCCACGCCAAAGGGCCCTCTGGCGCGTGCCCGCAAGGCGTGGGCACGCCCCTGAAGCGGCGGTTTAAGCCGTTGTTGAAGGCTTCCCATAGGCAGGCTAGAGGAGGGAGGAGGGGCTCCTGCTCACAGCTCCGGTAACAACTCTGCTTTCCAGCGCGCCCCTGAAGTACTAGTACAGGAGACTCAATTGAGTCAGCATGTAGCAGCTTGTAGGATGTTAACTGTACTAGGCCAAATGGCCTCTACTGTACACATCACAACCTTGGCATGTCTACATATTTATTTATTTATTTTTATTTATTTACTTACATTCTCTTATATACCGCACTATTCTGCATCAGTGCGGTTTACATTGAACAAACAAATTACATTGAACAGGGTATTATAACTTGGAGATAACTATTTTACAGGGAACAAGCAACATACGAGAAGATTTAAAGCATTTATCAAAGAAGACTTCCTAGCACAAACTCTACCTAAACTCCAGACAAACTCCAACAACATCGATGATCTAATTTACAACTGGAACACCACAATCTCCTCAGCATCCAGCGCACCAACGAACAAAAACAACACCAGACTCACCTCCTCAAAAGCCCGATGGTTCACCCCCAGCCTCCGGAAACTAAAAACCAAACTCAGAAGAACAGAAAGAAAATGGAGAAAAACCAAAAACGAAAAGGACAAAATAAAATACCAGTCCGAACTCGATGCATACCACTCAGAAACCGACAAAGCGAAAAAAGACTACCATTCAAAAATCATAAACACAGCCATAAATAAACCTCGGGAACTCTTTCAGATTGTCAAAAAACTGACAAGGACACCTAATAACTCTGACCAGCTACCAAATATCCCACCAGAGCTATTAGCCAGACAATACAAACAGCTTCAACAACCACAAAATCCACAACAGAATTCCGAGACAACCAAAACAAACCACTGCACCATCATGAACAAAGACTGGAGTATGTTCGATGCAACCACAGAAGAAGAAATATCATCTACCATCTCCTGCCTAAACACCACCACCTCCCCGCTAGACACCTGCCCCACTGACTGGATAAAGAAATCCAAAGAAGACCCGACTGCACCATTAACCCACATTGTCAACGAATCCTTCATCCAAGGACGAATGCCAGACATCCTCAAAACCACAATCATTCGACCAACCCTAAAAAAGCACAACCTAGATCCCCTACACCCCACCTCCTACAGGCCGATAGCAAGCCTCTCATTCACCGCCAAGATAAATGAGAAAGTAGTCCAGCGCCAGCTTCAAGAACATTTAGACATCAACAACATACTGGACCCGCAACAACACGGTTTCCGTCCGCTACATGGAGTCAAGACCCTCATGACCACACTGCTGAACACCCTCATCATAGGAACCCAGGCAAAACACTCCGGATACGCCATGATCTTCCTATATATATCAGCAGCCTTCGACACCATCTCCCACATCATACTCTTACGCAGACTCCAAACAATTGGGATTAAAGATACCGTACTCCAATGGTTCCAATCCTACCTAACAGACAGCAATTAATCCGCACCAGCACCTCAACCTCGCCCCCCTTCCAGCATCATCAAGGAGTGCCTCAAGGATCCACACTATCAGCCATGCTCTTCAACATCTACCTCCGACCGCTCTGCTCAGTCATACGCACCCACAACATCAACTTCCACATATATGCTGACGACATAATGCTCTATGCCCCAATTACAACCACAAATCCAACAAATGAACATCTAACAGCATGCTTCACCGATGTATCCAACTGGCTACAAGAGAACAACCTGTCTATTAATGTAAAGAAAACCGAAGCTCTCATAGTAACAAAAGACCCGGACTTCAAGCCACCTACACACCTCAACATGGGAACCACATAAATTCGGATACAGCCACAAATAAGATATCTGGGCATTATCATTGACCAAGCTCTAACCCTCAAGCAACAAATCTCTAAAACCACCGGAACTATATTCCACAAAGCTAAAATGGTACAACGTCTCCAACCTCTCCTTGAACCTCAGGACTTTAGGACAGTAATGCAAGCTATGACGCTCCCACATCTGGACTACTGCAACATAATCTACCACGGACTACCCGCCACACAGACCAACCCCCTCCGAACTGCCTTGAACACCACAGTAAGAATCATTCAAAATGCAAAGCAGCGAGACCACATCACCCCAATTCTGAGGCACCCATACATACTTCCCCTTGAAGCAAGAATTAAATACAAAGCTATTCTACTCACCCACAAAGCCATCCACCAAACACAAGGCACCCAGCTCCACACCCTCCTGTCTCGTCCAGCCCACAGCAAGACAACCAGACAGACCTCCAGCAACTCCCTCACCATCCCTCACAAAAGAACCAAATGCACACAACGGACCTGCAACAGAGCCTTTGAACTTTATGCTCCGTCCCTCTGGAATTCTCTACCAACCAGCATCAAGAACAACAGCACTCAATTGTCATTCAAAAAACAGCTAAAAACCATCTTATTCCAAGAATATCTCAAAACAGAAACAAACTCCCACAAATAACTGTCCAATAACCCACTCATCAAGAACTTATGATCAAAATTATGTTACCTCATCCATGTCTATGTCCATCCTTTCCTGAAATCATCAATGTTGCCCTCCTGGTGATGGCCCTACCCTATAACTGATTACCCCCCCCCCCCCTTTTTTTGTTACACTGCTTTGACCCGGTGAAAAGTGGGATATAAATACAGTTAAATAAATAAATAAAATAAACATGGGCTATGGAGGGTTAAATGGCTTTATTTATTTAACGGGTTTTCTATACCGCATTGTCTTCGATTCAACGTAGTTTACATAAAACATTAACAAGTGTACATTGAACGAGGAGATATTAACTTAGGGCACTGGTTGGCAAATGAGTTGAAAGAATAGCAAGATATCTGGATGCTCTTGGGACGAAGGGAGGTTAGATTGAAGGCTATGGATTGGGGAGGCGAGGGGTAGGGAGCAGAGAACTATACCAAATTGTTGGTATAGTTAGTGCAGAAAGTCAGCACTCCAAAACTGAAGTTGTCATCCACTTGAGTACAAATGACCTGGCTAGAAACAGTGCCTCTGCAGTTCAAAGAGACTTCCAGATTCTGGGAGAGAAACTCAAGCCCATTGCTAACATTATAGCATTCTCAGAAGTTCTACCTATTCTTGGTAAGGGGCAGAAAGGCTACACTGCATAATCAACTTTAATACATGGCTCCAAACCTGGTGCAAACTAGAAGGATTTAGATATATAGGCAACTGGGGAAACAGATGGATCAACAAAAGACTATACTGTGCTGATGAACTACATCTCTCCGTTGCAAGGAAAAGGATCCTAAGTGAAAAATTCAGGCAGTATGTGGACAGGCATTTAAACTAGGGAAAGGGGGTGACGGATGGAGGAGGACATGTTCAGGATGTCACGCCCAGCAAAAGCATAACAACATTGGAATCAGCCACACTTCTAAACCACACATCAATGGCAAGTGGGAAGAGGCATGTAGAACAAAATCCATGCAAAAAAAGGCAAGCTAGTCAACAAATGCTGGAAAGCAATGAGCACAAATGCTCGAAGCCTAGCTAACAAAGTTCCTGACCTGGAAGCCTTAATGTTGGAAATGGATTTGGACATTGTTGCCATTACAAAAACATGATTTAATGAGTCACATGAAGGGAATATAGCCATAGCTGAATATAATCTATTTAGAAGAGAAAGAGAGGGTAGAAAAGATTTAGGAGTAGCCCAATATGTCAAAATCAATATTAAAGCTACTGAAATGCAGGGGACGTGGGGAAAAGAAGCAGCGCTGTGGATGGTGTTAGAAAGAGGAGATGGCACTGTCATCCATACTGGTGTAGTCTACAGGCCACCAACTCAAACCGAAGAAATAGATAGCAAATTGATTATTGATATTGCAAAGACAGCCATGAAGGGGGAAGTGATTATATTGGGTGACTTTAATCTACCCAATGTGGATTGGAGTATTCCTTCTGTAAATTTGGAAAGAAGTAAAACAAATTGTGGATGCCTTCCAAGATGTGTTACTTAGACAAATGGTGATGGAACCAACCAGGGAAAGCTTGATGCTGGATTTAGTGCTCACCAACAGAGATAGCGTGTCAAATATCTGGGTGGGTGCCCATATGAGCAGCAGCAATCACCACATGGTGTGGTTTGAGATAAAAGCCAAGGTGGAGTCCAATCAAAGCAAGCTCAAAGTCCTAGACTTCAAAAACACTGACAGTAAAATGGCCAAGTACCTGAAGGAGGAGTTGGCAGGGTGGAGGGGATAAGGGAAGTGGAATTGCAATGGGATAAACTAAAGGAGGCAATAAAAAGGGCAAAAGATACATATGTAAGGAAAGTAGGTAAAAACAAGAGGAAAGGGAAACCTATTTGGTTCTCCAAAGAAGTGGCTGCACAAATAAAGGCAAAAAACACAGCTTTCACAAAATTCAGAAGTTCACAAACCGAGGAACACAGAAAGGAATACAGGATCAAACTAAAAGAGACAAAAAGAGAAATAAGGATAGCAAATCAAAGGCAGAGGAAAAAATGGCTAAAGATGTGAAGTGTGGCAACAAATCTTTCTTCAGGTACAATCGGGAGAGGAAGAAAATCAGAGGTGGAATTGCAGGACTCAAAAGCACTGGGAAACGGATTTGTGGAAAGTGACATTGAAAAAGTGAAAATGCTAAATACTTCTGCTCTGTTTTTACTAAAGAAAATCCTGGAGAAGGACCACCTGTAATTCCCAAATATACAAATGGGAATGGAGTAGATACCACACCAATCACAGAAAATAATGTGTTAGAACAGCTTGCAAAACTGAAAGTGGACAAGGCCATGGGACCGGATGGATACATCCCAGGATACTGAAAGAGGTCAGAGAGGTTCTTGCAGGGCTGTCAAAGGATGTTTTTAATAAATCCTTGGAGACAGGACACGTTCCACAGGACTGGAAAAGGGCTGATGCAGTACCTCTTCACAAAAGTAATAACAGGGAAGAAGTGACAAACTAAAGGGTAGTAAGGCTTACCTCGATGGCAAGAAAAAGTAATGGAGGCACTCCTGAAAAAGCGAATAGTGAACTTCTGCGAAACCAAATGGTTGCATGATCCGAGGCAACATGATTCTACCAAAGGACGATCTTACCAAACAAATCTGATTGAGTTCTTTGATTGGGTGACCAGAGAACTAGATCAAGGGCATGCGATGGATTTCATCTACCTGGATTTCAGCAAAGCCTTTGATACTGTTCCTCATAGGAGGCTTATCAAAAAACTCAACAGCTTGGGGATGGGTCCCAAGGTGGCGAACTGGATTATAAATTGGTTGACTGACTGACAACAGAAGGTGATGGTAAATGGAACTCACCTGGATGAAAGGAAGGCGATTAGCAGTGTGCCCCGGGGTTCGGTCCTTGGACCAGTACTGTTTAATGTACTTGTGAGTGATATTGCTGAAGGACTGAATGGAAAAGTCTGTCTTTTTGCAGATGACACAACACTTTGCAACAGAGTGGACTCCCTTGAGGGAATGGAGAACATGAAGAAAGATCTACAAAAGCTGGAAGAATGGTCTAATGCTTGGCAGTTAAGATTTAATGTGAAGAAGTGCAGTGTCATGCATTTGGGAAGCAGAAAGCCAAGGGAATTGTACATGATAGGGGCCGCGAGCTTGGTGTGCACAGACTAGGAGAAGGAAAGAGTGATTGTTTCTGAGGATCTCAAGGTGGTGAAACAGTGCGACAAGGCAGTGGCAAAAGCCAGAAGGATGCTGGGTTGCATAAAAAAGAGGAATCACCAGCAGAAAGGAAGAGTTACTAATGCCACTGTACAAATCGCTGGTGAGGCCTCACTTGGAATATTGTGTTCAGTTTTGGGGACCATATCTTGCAAAGGATATAAAAAGACTGGAAACGGTTCAGCGAAAGGCAACCAAAATGATTTGGAGCCTGTGTCAGAAGACTTATGTGAAGAGGAAGATCTAAATATGTACACTCTGAAGGAAAGGAGGGACAGGGGAGATATGATTCAGACCTTTAAATACTTAGAGTATTAATGAACAAACCAACCTCTTCCAAAGACGGGGAAGCTGTAAAACTAGAGGGCATAACATGAAGCTGCAAGGGGGTAAATTGAAAGGCAATGTCAGGAAATACTTTCTCATTGGAAGGGTGGTGGATGCTTGGAATACCCTCTCGATGGAAGTGGTGGTGGCAAATAGAGTGACAGAATTCAAAATGGCATGGGACAGACACAGTGGATCCCTTTATAGCAACATGATAAGAGATAGTTATGATTATTTTCATTTTATGTCTCAGCAAATAGGGGTGACATACACGGACCGATGGGTACACCCCTAAACAAAGACATGGGGAGCGGCGACCTGCAAGGAGAGGCAGGTGCACCTACTCCAGCCACCTTGCTGGGCAGACTAGATGGACCATGCTGGTCTTTAACTGCTGTCATATACTATGTAACTCAGAGATTTACAACATGCAGGAAGACAAGGAGAGGTACTACAATGACACATGCAAGAAAATAGAAGCAGAAACTATTAGAGGAAGAACAAGATCGGCTTTCCTAAAGCTATGAGAGTTAAAGAAAAAATTCCAGCCTCAAATAGGAATGTTACAAGATGCCCAAAGATCCATGTTGAATGATGCTGAGAAGATCAAGAAAAAGTGGAAAGAATATACTGAGTTTTTATATGATAAAGATCAAATGGACCAACAGCCTTTTCAACTTGTATCATGATCAGGAACCATTGATGATGAAAGAAGAAGTCAAAGCATCATTGAAAGCCTTATCAAAGAACAAAGCACCAGGCATTGATGGCATTACCACTGAAACATTACAGCAATTGGATGCAGCTGTTACCATACTTACAAGGCTCTGCCAGGAAATTTGGAAGACAACATCATGGCCAACTGACTGGAAAAGATCTGTGTTTATACTGTACCAATACTAAAGAAAAGTGATCCAAATGACTGTGGAAATTATTGCACAATTGTTCTGATCCCGCATGCCAGCAAGATTCTTCTGAAGATTATTCAGGAGAGATTAAAACTATACCTGGAACAAGAACTGCCTGAAGTGCAAGCAAGCTTCAGGAACGGGCAAGGAACGAGAGACATCATCGCAGATGTGAGATGAATCCTTGAAAAGAAAAAGATTGAAGAATATCAAAAGGATATCTATATGTGTTTTATTGACTACAGCAAGGCTTTTGACTGTGTAAACCATGAGAAACTCTGGGCCACATTAAGAAGCATGGGTATACCAGAACACCTAATCCTTCTCTTGCACAACTTTTACATTTTATTTATTTATTTATTACAGGCTCTTATATACCGCTCTATTCAGCATCAGCGCGGTTCACAATATAACAGACCAGAACAACAAACTGTTTGGTTTTACAGAGAACAAGGACAGAGAACTTGGATAAAACATGGGACGTCATTACTGCAACTATTTACATGAGTATTTACAAGTATACATAACAGGATTTGTTCTTAGTTTGGGTAGTGATCGAGATTGGTTAGCTGGTCAAGTAATATTGGGGGAAAAGGTGGGATTTGAGTGCCTTTCTGAAAAGGGATAGATCAGTGATAGCCCGAATCTCTGGAGGTAGGGCGTTCCAGCACTTAGGGGCATAGAATCTGAAGGCCCTGTTAGATGTCACTGATAGGCATTGATCAAGAAGCCACAGTTCGAACGGAACAAGGAGAAACAGAATGGTTTAAAATCAGCAAAGGTGTATGACAAGGCTTCACACTTTCTCCCTACGTGTTTAATTTATATGCAGGACAAATAATCAGAGAAGCAGGAATGTATGAAGACAACCGAGGTGTGAAGATTGGTAGAAGACTCATCAACAATCTTCGTTATGCTGATACCACATTACTGGTGGAAAGTGAAGATGATCTGAAATATTTGCTTCTCAGGATCAAGGAACAGTCTTAAAATGGGCCTGCACCTTAATATAAAGAAGACAATTTGCAAAATCAATAAGTTCATTGTTGATGTATAAGAAATTGAAATAGTGGACAACTTTAACCTACTTGGATCAACTATCAATAAAGAAACAACAAGCAGTCTAGAAATTAGACGACGCGTTGCTCTTGGCAGAATTGCTATGAAGGACCTAGACAAGATTCTCAAGAGCAGAGATTTCTCTCTCTATACAAAAATTCGACTTGTTCAAGCCATGGAATTTTCAATAACATCATATAGATGTGAAAGTTGGACAGTGAAAAAGATACAGGAAGAAAATTGATGTATTTGAATTATGGTGCTAGCAACGAATACTGTGTATACCATGGACTGCCTGAAGAACAAACCTGTCAGTACTAGAGGAGATCAAACCCAAGCTTTCTTTAGAAATCAGATGACAAGACTTTGACTTTCATACTTTGGACATATCATGCGAAGAGGGAGATCATTAGAGCAAGACACCATACTTGGCAAGGTAGAAGGTCAACATAAAAGGGGAAGGCCAGCAAGGAGATGGATCGATACAATAACAGCAGCTGTGGGTGCCACTCTGTCAATAATGAGCCCCCTGACTGATGACCGAACACAGTTTAGGACAACTATCCAGAGGGTTGCCATGGGCACTTGGCACTTAACAACATCATCATCTACATGTTCAGTAATTTTTGTTCTTTATAATGGTTTCTACCATTTTGCCTGGTAGTGACGTCAGGCTCACCGGTCTGTAATTTCTCGGATCACCCCTGGAACCCTTTTAAAAAATTGGCATTACATTGGCCATTTGCCAGTCTTCAGGTATTATAGATGATTTTAATGATAGTTTACAAATGACTAATAGTAAGTGCTATCTTGGACTCTTCCCTGACCTTTTAAGACCATCTTGCTACTGTATCCACTCATTCCACCAGATTCATGCTGTACGGCCACTCCTCTCCGTTTCCTCCCTGGCTAATATACTACTATTTATTTATCTTATTTATTTAACATTTCTTATATACTGCCTTTCATGATATGAAGGCAGTTTACATTGAATAAACTGAAATTACATTGAACAGGGCATTATAACTTGGAGATAACTATTTACAGGGAACATATATATATATGTACAACATATGTATATATATATATACACACACATACCCTATATTTATATACCCCTAGTTTGTCAGACGGCTGCCTAGGGTGAGAACTTACACAATTCTTGACGATGCATATATTCATATGATTCTTGCAAGGTATTGTGGGTATTGTAGTTCATTCACTCCCAAACACAGCTGATGACAATAATTTGAGTTGTGAAACCAAGTGGTAAGATCAATAAAATACTTCTTTTATTGATGGGGTTTAATTCACCCAGCACATGTATGCTTGATAGCACTATAAATGAGGTTACTTGCTTGCAGTGTTTAAACGGATACAAAAAGTCACAAAGTAAACCAGAAAATAACCTTCAGCTTGTCAGGCAATTAGCTAATGTTTTCTTAGCAAATAATTACCAAATACAAAGGCACAAAGAAAAGAATAAACTTTGCTGGTTAGGTTAACTTCTGCTTATTTTCCACGCAGATCTCAGCAGTGATTCTCCCTTGCTCACACACACAATCAGGTGCAGCTTTAATTACTATCAATTGACCAGCTGTAAGCCTTTAGCTGGCTGGCTGCTACTGTGTGAGCCCAAATCCTGCTTTAAGAGCTGTTTGCAGTGGAAATAAAGAACAAAGTTAGGTTTCTTTGTGATGGCTGATGTGTTTGCTCACGGAAAACTAGCAATAGCATTTAGATAGAGAACAGTCCATGTAAACTGTATTTTCATCTGCTGTATCAATCAGCATATGGTCACTATCATACATTGGCACAGACGAGTCTTTCATTAAGGCACTATCATAAGAATGCTTATTCCCTTGCTGCCATTCTCTATTATAGATAGGGTCTGGATCAGTGTTCATACCTGAGCCTCTCCTGCTATCATTATTTCTCTCTGTATAGCCTGTCCAATATGTAATCCAATTCTGATGTCCAGCCTTCCAATCTTGATCCCTGGACACTGGATCTTCTCTCACATACCTTCTGGCCTTGGTCTGAAAGTCCCTTCCACATGCAGTCTTCTCTCTTCCAGGTAGTCACTGGTGATTCCTATCTCTGCCAATCCATTCCTCTGGCCGAATCCAGTCCAATGGACTCTGCTGGCATTTGGAATACCTCCCAATATGAGTACTGCCTTGGAATCTCCCAGACCTTCCAATGGCCTTTCTTCTCTTCCTTCCAGAGAGTTTCCTTCTCTCTCTATCTGCGTGGCTTTTGCTGAAGCTGTTCTTCCAGGTGATACTGGTGCTTGAGCTTGTAGCCGTTGCTGTCTCTGTATCTCTTTCTGTGGCTGTTCTTGTAGCTCTCCCTGAAGCTGTTCTTGAAACTGTTATCTGAAGAATAATCTCTATTCTTATCCTGTTCTAATGTGTACTGCTCCCTAACACAGCGCAGCTGTCTTGAATCAGGCCCTGCCCTTTGAGATGAGTGCTTAGGGATTACCTCATAGCTCTCTTGATTGCACACACATTTTCTCACTTCAGCCCCTCTCATGGCTGCTGGAAACCTGGTGCATTCTGGGACTGGTAGTCTTTTATGTGAAAACTCTGTTTTCTTGCTTCTACCAGAACTGACAGGTTGCTTGTTCAGAGTCACATCATCTTTTCTATAGCTCCTACCTGAGCTATGATAAGCTTCCTTATCACAAGTTATATCTTACTTAGATTATTGTAACATTGTTTTCGTAGGACTGCTACACTACCAACAAGAGTGTCTTTAGCTTATTCAGAACATGGCCATTAAGATACTCGCTCACTGACCAAGTGAGACCCTTCTCATTCACTTCCACTGACTCCCAGTTTCTACCGTATTCAGTATAAACGTCTCACCCTAGTTCATAAGGCCCTTCACACAAGCACTCCAGTTTATCTTTCTAATCTCCTCATTCTGCGCTCTCCAAACTGGGTTCTCTGCTCCATTCACAATTGCTCGCTGCTCCCGCCAGCCAGCCACAGGAGCCAAGTTAGAAATCACCTGTTATGCTGCTTTCTATTTCCTGGGTCCAACCCTCTGGAACAGCTTTCCTCCTGACCTCCGAGTGGAACTGTCCTATATAAGTCGCAACTCAAAACTTACCTCTTTCAGAAAGCTTTTGACCCACCAGCTGCTTGACTCCCCACCCGCCTGACTCTGGTCCTCTCTCCTGTATGAATGCTTCTATTTTTCCTATCAGACATGGCACTCTTTTTTTTTTTTCTTCCTTTCTCTACTATTTATTTTTATTGTACACCACCTTGCTGCAAACGTGAAGGTGGTATATCAAGCTTAATAAACAATCTTCAGTATAACAGAACAATAAAACAGAATTGAAGAGCTAAACCAACAAGAGTGGAAGAAATCTTCACTTCAGCTGGGGTGAAATGGGCAATATCAATTTTATTTACTAATGGAATCTGACTCGAAAACTAAGTTTCCTTTTCAGCAGAGATGAAAGGAGGTGTTAGGGGTGAGTTGGGACTCCAAAAGCATGATCCTCAAAATATGGGAGGCTACATAAAGGATTAATCACTAGAAATTTGGTTAGCAAAGTTATAGAATGCTATATAGATGGTACTACACTCCTCCGCAACTGCGGAAAAACCTGTATTTAGGATTGGGTGAGTGTTCACAAAAGTGTGTGGGGCTGAGATTGCCTGAACATTAAGGAGTATTGGAAGGAGGTCTTTGACTTTTTGGGCGCAATGGTGGGAGTGTAACTTGTGCCCCAGAAGAAAGTGGTGCTGTAAAATGGGGCAGATATCTGCCAAGGATAATCATAGACTATGATATGATGGCAGATAAAGACCAGTATGGTCCATCTAGTTTGCCCAGCAAGGCAGCAAGAGTAGGTGCACCTGCTGCTCCATGCAGGTCACCCCTCCCCATTCCTTTGTTTAGGGTTGTACCCACCACTCCGTGTAGATCACCCTTATTTGTTGAGATATAAGAGATGGTTATGTTTATTTTGATTTTATCCTGTTGCTATAAAGGAATCCATTGTGTCTGCCCCATGCCATTTTGAATTCTGTCACTGTATTTGCCACCACCACTTCCATCGGGAGGGCATTGGAAGCATCCACCACCCTTTCAGTGAAAAAGTATTTCCTGACATTGCCTTTCAGTTTACCCCTTGCAGCTTCATGTTATGCATTCTAGTTTTACAGCTTCCCCGTCTTTGGAAGAGGTTTGTTTGTTCATTAATACTCTAAGTATTTAAAGGTCTGAATCATATCTCCTCTTCCCTCCTCTCCTCTAGAGTGTACATACTTAGGTCTTCAAGTCTCTTTTTTTTTTGTAACTTAATCTTTATTATTTTTTGTTTCCAACATTAAACATATCACATCTTATTACAATCATATGACAATCTAGAACGCATCCCATCATAGCTCATTAACAATTTGTATAATCCACACCCTCCCTCTCTCTTACTCTCCCCCCCCCTATTCTCCCTTTGTCTTCTAAACCCACAGATACCATAGACTTCCTCTTCTATGTTCCCCTCCCTCCCTTCTGCTTAACTATTTGTCCCCTTTCAAGTCTCTTTTCATGTGTCTTCTGGCACACGCTCCAATCATTTTGGTTGCCTTCCTCTGAACAGTTTCCAGGTTTTTTTTATAACCTTTGTGAGATATGGTCTCCAAAACTGAACACAATATTCCAAGTGAGGCCTCACCAGCGACTTGTACAGTGGCATTAGTACCTCTTCCTTTCTGCTGGTAATTCCTCTTTGTATGCAACCCAGCATCCTTCTGGTTTTTGCTACCGTCTCAATTCCTTAGGACGTACTGTGTGGCAGTCAGAATGGCGATAGCCAAGCCTAAGCCTAGGAGCAAAGCTCACAGCCAAAGGTTAAGAAAATGAAAAGTAAATTGGGGAATGTATATTTGATGGCCAAGTTAACTCTGCTGAAATGGCATAAGTTGGATAAGGTTTTGGAGATTTGCTCAGTCGAAGGAGGGCAACAAAGGGGGTAATGATGCTCATGTCCAAGATAAGTTGTCTCAGGGGATACCTGTGTCCCAGTGATAACTAGAAGATGAAGGGAAATGTATCTGTTGCTCATGGTATATGGTTTCGTGGGTTAATGATGCCTGTTCTAGGAGTTTATGTTTAATGTGGTGATGATGCTGTATCTGAGGGTTTGGGGGGGGGGGGGGAGAGAGAAGGGGATAGGGGAATTGTATAGTGGAGTTGTGAAGTAGCAGCCTAGTGGTTAGAACAGCTGCCTAGTACCCAGAAGATCAAGGGTTAAATTCCCATTGGCACTCCTTGTGACCTTGGGCAAGTCACTTTACCCTCTGTTGCCTCGGAAGAAAAGGCCTGGCAATCTACTTCTGGTGATATATTGCCAAGTAAACCAGAAGCAGCTGGGTTGCCAGGAGTCAGCACTGATTTGACAACATGGGGAAAAAAGTGGAGGTAAGGGGGTTTCTGTACATGATCACTTTTATGATGTGTCTGTACCTTCAAGTGAAGTTTGAATTCAATAAAAATGCATAAAAAAATTAAAAAAAAAGAAGGAGCACAAAACAGCAACTATGTCAATCTTCCCAGGCTCCAGGGCCCAAGAGATCATCATCTCTCAAATCAGTATTGGATACTGTTAGCATACCTAGTCAAGCCATTGTCTGTAACCATTCCTCAAGCTAGCCTGTACCTTACCTTTGCGGCTGCCGTTAACTAGCTACCGCCCTACTACCCCTGCTTGAATCCTAATACTAATTTACACAGCCGTTTTTTTTTGTAGTGAGTAGTCTGTAATTTGTTATCGCACTGCCTGACTGATATACCCCATGGTTGTCGCTTTCTCCAACTGCAAACTATCATTGTAGTATTGCTACTATTATGTATTAGCCTGTGATGTTATTATCATTGCCTGTCTAAAAAAAACCTCACAAATAACCGCATTTCCAAATAAATACTCCCCACTGGTAGTGCTACTTCCTGCTAACTGCGGGCTCTCACAGGTACCTTTCTCTGCCACCGAGAGAAAGTAACAAAGTGACAAATACCACTCCACTAAGGAAACAAACTGCACAACTAGTTATACAATTTGTTTTCTTTGCTGTATATTGCTTTCTCTGCTGACTATTCCAGGGCACTCAATTATCTCCTCTTCAGCTGACCACGCTGCCTATAGCCATGTCCCCTATCATGTATCAAATACCTCTCTTAGTCCCCCATCCTGCTCATCGCATCGATCCCAGTCCTAACACTGGCCCTAGACCCTTGCATTAAGCAGATCCCTATCCTTTATAGCATGGGAAGGTGCTCAATGGAACATCCCTGCCTCTCCACCATGAGAACCAGAATACCCTATTCACACCTCCTACATATCCCACTGCTGCTCTCTGACAAAGACCCTACTGAGAAGCACAAGACCAATCGTCTACTCAAGTGCGCCTTAATAAATGCCAGATCTATACGTTCCAAATGGCCTGCAGCTATTGATCTGATAATAGCACATAACCTTGACATACTGCTGATAACCGAGACATGGCTAACCGACAACGACAACGTCCTCATCAACCAGATGATTCCACCAGAATTTTCCATCTATGCCTGCCACAGATCTAACCAGAGAGGTGGTGGCACACTCATTCTCGCCAAATCGGACCTCCAATTCAAACTGAGCAATACCATCAGCACTCCACACCTTGATGCTCTTTCCATATCTAATAGGAGCTGTACGATCAATCTACTCTATCGAGCACCGTCACCCTCCCCAGAGGACCTTCCTTCAATAATCAACATTGCATGTAACTCTCCCAACCCACAATCCCCTAACTGGCTAATGGGGGACTTTAACCTACCATCGCTAAAACCCTCACACTCCTCAGCATTCCTCGAAGCCATGTGCCAACGGATATGAACAACTTATTGACACTCCCACCCATACCAAAGGAGGCACATTGGATTTAATCTTCGCTCCTCAAGCGGTACTCAACACATCTCAGAAGCCCCCGATCTCCATAACCCCTATACCCTGGTCTGATCACAATTTACTCCTCTTCTACATCCCCATTGAACACCTCTCCAACGACAGCAACAAATCAGGTCACCCCCCAAGTGCCCTTGAAACTCACTTCCGCCCTCTCAATAAGATTGAAGTCTTGGAGAAAATCCTACCTGCCCTCCACAAGGACTTACCTTCTCAAGATGACTTAATAACCAACTGGGACAACACATTGAAAGCCGCTGCCTGCATCCCTGCTACTGACAGGATCAAGAGACCAAGGGCAAACAAAAACCATGGTTCTCCTCTGAACTACAAGAATCTCTCCTCCACCTACGCAGACTTGAGAGACGCTGGCGTTCCTCCCGATCTCCTGATGCACTCTGCTCATACAATTCATACTTACAAACTCACCGGAAGATGACAATGGAGAAAAGAAATACCACTCGGATACACTAATGCGGTCCTTAAACAAGCCACATGACCTCTTCAATATTGTTAAATCCTTAACAGGTGATCCAATCACAACCCAACCACCTATGCCACACCCTCAAGATTATGCTGAATACCTACAATCAAAAATGATACAGACCAGTTCGATCCTCACAGCATCAACACCTTCCACCCCACAGACTGTGACTCAACTAGCCACACTTGACAATTTCTCTCAGGTATCCAACAGAGATTGAAGAAATAATAGCAGCTATTAACTTAACTACTGCACCTAACGACCCCTGCCCAGCCAGGTGGATCAAAGAACTACGACATGAACTTAGCCCAACTATAAGCAAGATTGTCAACCATTCCTTCTCAACTGGATCCTTCCCTCAGAGCCTCAAGCATTCATCCATCCGCCCCCTCCTGAAGAACAGCAAGCTAGACCCAACAAAAGTCGAATCTTTTAGACCTATCTCTAGCATCCCTCTTCTAGCAAAAATCATGGAAAAAGTAGTCCAGCGACAAATACAACATGTTGACTCAGAAGCTCCTCTGGACCCCTCACAACATGGTTTTAGAGAAGAACATGGTGTTGACACCCTCCTCACAGCCCTCTTCAATAACCTAATCATAAGCATCGACAATATCCATCAAGGGTTCATTCTCATCTTTCTCGACATAGCTGCCGCATTTGATTCAGTAAACCACAATACTCTCCTACAGCGCCTCAAAGAGAAGGGTATTCAAGATCTAGCCCTGAATTGGTGCAAATCTTACTTATCTGATAGCAGCAAGTCAGAATAGGAGAAGCAACATCTGATTCATTCCCACTTAAACAAGGTGTCCCTCAGGGATCTTCCTTGTCCGCACTAATGTTCAATATCTATATGCAGCCAATCTGTGATGTGATACGTACCTTCAACATTCAATGTCTAGCATATGCGGATGACATCCTGATGTATGCTCCATTCAACGTAAAACAACCAGATTTTACATCAATAGTTCAGTGCTTCGAAGCTGTATCAAACTGGCTCCTCAAACAGAATCTACGTATAAATCACAACAAAACAGACGTCCTATTCGTAACACAGAATCCAACATTCATACCCCCTGCCTCATTACAAGTAAACAACATTGAACTGAAAGCACAACCCACAATCCGATACTTAGGGATTACATTAGATCAGCGGCTTGATATGTCAGCACACATCAAGAAAGCAACAAACTCAATTTACCAAAAGATTCGATCCCTACGTAATCTCCGACCTCTTCTTGACTACTCCGATTTCTGCACTATCTTCCAAGCCCTGGTACTACCACACCTGGATTTTGCCAATATCATACTACACGGTCTCCCACAATCTACTCTAAATCCCCTCCGTCTGGCCATGAATGCAGCCGCGAGAATTCTCGTAGGTGCTCCACGCTCAGAGCACATAACTCCAATACTGAAGAGTTTACACTGGCTACCCCTCCAGGCCAGAACCCTATATAAAACTCTGGTCATGACTTTTAAAGCTGCAAAGAGCCCATCCCTATCACCTATCAGCAATATGATACATGTCACTCCAACAAACAGATCCAGGAGATCTGCTGCATTGAACTCCATTGACCTTCCGAAACTCCTCACGAAATGCTCTAAATCAACAGCCTCTAGAGCCTTCTCACTGTTTGCGCCCAGAGCCTGGAATGCCCTTCCACCCGAAATTAGAGCCATCACTAGTCTCACGACATTCAGAAAGGTCTTAAAACATCACTTGTTCCTAATATACTACCCTGAAGCAACTCCGATTGAACATAGCCCGCATGTTGATCTTGCCCACTTGACCCCGGTGGAAAAAGGCTAATCATGATGGTTCATACTTGCACACTTTACCCATACCGTATTTATACTGTACTATAATTATATCTATTTACCACTACCATGTAGTTAACCAAAAATGCCATGTACATAGTTAATCCTACTTTCCACCACGTTTTTTGTATATAGTTAACCCTGTTTACCGCCAAGTTTTTTGTACCCTGTTCATTGTAAAAAACCAATGCTGACTGTATCATTGTGTTTGAATTGTTCATTTGTAAACCGCACTGATTAAAAGCGCGGTATATAAGAAATAAAAATAAATAAATAAATAAATCCCCTCCAGAATCACATAAGCCAAGGAACCTCCTAGTCTTAAGACGGTTGTCCACAATCACTTCAGAGTATCTCTTCTTGGACAACCTAGGCCTCTCCAGGGCCAGGTTATAAGCAAAAAGGGAATGGGATTCAGCATCACCAGGGGCTCCTGCTACAGAAGGCCCTTCTATTGGCAGTAAGAGAAGGGACCCCTGCCAACTGGTTCCAAGGATCCATGTACCCTGACCTGTCTTTATGGATTGGCACTATGGCACTGTGCCAAGGGCCCCGCACGCTCCAGCTGCTACTTGTTGTAATGTTTTAGTTTTATAAGTCCTTTTTATGTTTCAGACATTTAAAGTTTAAATGTCTTAATTATGTTATTTCTTTACTTATTCTAGTTTCAATTTATTTTTTTACATTTTTATTTTACACTCAAAGTTTTTTTTAAGTTATTTTTAAATGTTTTGGTCCTTCGGTCAGCTTGTTCGGTGTTCCTGAACAGTAGACTGTAGACCGGGAACCAGGCTATCATAATCTACTTCCAGTTTAACTTGTAAACACTGAAAGATGCTGACACCTCACCTGACAGCGTAACATTTAATTTAAATAATTTTAAATATTAAATAGTATTAAACTACAAAGAAGTCTGAAGGTCTGATATGTTATATAATATATATGTTTACATTACATTTACATTACAAAGAATAGCAAACACACGTTTTGTCACGGTCGTCTGCTATTACTAAGTTTTGCTGGTTTAATTTAACCATGGATGTGTGGTTAGTTTTACTGGTTACCGTAATATTAACTTGCTTATATATTTTATATTATAGATTATAACACAAAACTAAAGTTAATATAATGACATAACTTCAAGGGAGCGTGACATAAACCGCAAGTATAAGTCCAGTTGGCTAAAACACCATGAACAGGCGCAGCGGGATGCTGCCGCTATAACTGGAATGCGGTCGATTATGACGTACTTTGGGCAGACAACTCAGCCCTGCATGACCGCTCCATCTCAAGAGGCTGAAGTAGGAGATGTCGAAGCTTCAATGACTGCGACTACTAACGTAAATGAGACAGCAGTTAAAACTGAAGAGAAAATGGAAGTGGACTGTCCGCCATTCCAGCAGGCAAAAAACGCTGCAATGGATGTTACCGAGTTTCTAGAACGTGATGATGTTCCAGTTCAGTGTCTATCTGCTGTCTGCTACTCTACAGACCTCGGCGAATGGCCCATCGAGATTGTCGATGACATGCGCGAGTACTGGGCAACAGCAGGTAGTGCGCAATGTGCCCACTGGGACTCGGATTTCACTCCAACCAGAACTATGTAGCCGATGGAAAACCAAAGAAATGCTCTCGTGACCTGTTCAGAACAACTCATCCGCTGTTGAAGGAACCTATTGATTGTGACTGGCTTTGTTATTCACCATCTAAGCTGCGTCTATTTTCCTTTCCATGCAAGCTAATGTCACCAGAAGTTGCCGTCGGCACAAAAGGTTTTTGCAACTGGAAGCATAAGAAGCAACAAATCATGGAGCACGAGGTCAGTTCTACTCATCAAGCATCCGTGATTAAAAACTGCTAATGCGACGTGACACAGCAAAACGAGTTGATCAGGCACTAGTAAAGCAACTTGACAAACATGAGTATTGGCGTGCCATTCTCGAGCGGTTGTTTGAAACTATTTCCTTTTTATCTGAACGTGGCCTGGCCTTTAGAGGTGACAACCAGATCATTGGCTCTGCCCATAATGGCAATTATTTGGGAATCCTTGAACTTATATCAAAATTTGATGCCTTCATGGTGCAACACCTGCAGATGCATGCTAACAAGGGAAAAGGACACACTTCATACCTGTCTGCCAGCATCTGCAATCAACTAATTCAGCTGATTGGCCAGTCAGTTGTTGATTGGATTAAGGCCAAAGTTCAGTCTGCCAAGTACTTCTCAACCTCAGTTGATTCGACGCCTGATATAACACACCAGGATCAGTTGACAGTGATTATTTGTTACATGTTGCCATCTGGCCCTGTTGAGCGGTTCCTTACATTTCTACCTCAGCAAGGTCACAAAGGTGAACAGCTTGCAGATAGCTTGCTTCAGTTTCTGCACAGCTGGGGGAACAACATTGACGATTGTCGAGGACAGTCGTATGATAACGCCAGCAACATGAGCGGCGAATAGAGGTATGCAGGCTCTTATACGGCAAGTAAATCCTCATGCCGCCTACATACCCTGTGCAGGCCATTCCTTGAACCTCGTTGGTCAGTGCGCAGCAGCCTGTTTGTGCCGATGCCATATCGTTCTTTGACTTTGTCCAACGGCTGTACATGTTTTTTGCTGGTTCGACAGTACGCTGGGCCATCCTCAAGGACAAGCTGGAAAAGACTGCAGGCCAGCTAACACTAAAGAGACTGTCGGACACAGTGGTCAGCATGATTCGATGCACCAAATGCTCTGGTGAGGAACTATGATGAGATTGTCGAAGCTCTGGAGGCCATTATAGATGACAAAGTGGGCGAACACAAGGCAGAGACGAGTCAAGAAGCCAGAGGATTGCACAATCGAATGCAGTGCCTTGAGACGGGCATAATGGCTGATTTCTGGCAGAAGGTTCTTGCAAGATTCCAAGCGAACAGCATGTCGTTGCAGCCAGCTGATCAAAACTTGAATTCTGTTGCTGCGATTTATGATGCACTGCAGATATACGTCCAAAGCCTTCGTGAACAGTTCGACCACTTTGAAGCACATTGCAAAGACCTGTCACACTGTGAAAACTAATTGGGCTGATCTCAGCAAGTGAGTACGCAGACGAAATCGCAGATATGATGAATCCGGCGCAGACACAGATTCAGTTGCAACCACGTGATATATTCCATACTGACACATTCCTCGTTATCATCAACAGCCTTGCTGGTGCACTGTCGAAGCGCAAGGAAGCTTATGCTGAATTGGCCGACCAATTTGCTTTCTTGCGTAAAATTTCATCACTTTCTGATGCAGAAATTCAAGAAGGTGCAAACAAATTAGTTAATCGCTATACCTCCGATCTGCATCCTGAACTGGCGGAAGAGTTAGTACAATTTAAGGCAGCTCTGCAAACAAAGTTGGTCAAGGAAGCATTGCAGGCGTCGGACGACCTGGAGGAAGATGAGAATGATGATCCAGATAATGCTACAATCTGCAGCAAGATCGAAATTCAGTTGCATTGCTTCATCGTTGATAATGGCCTCCGTAGCACGTTTGCGAACACAGAGATCACGCTGCGCATTTTCTTCTGTCTCATGGTGACAAACTGCTCAGGTGAGTAGTCATTCAGCAAGCTGAAGCTGATTAAGAATCATCTCAGATCAACGATATTGCACGAGCGTCTGAACATGCTTAGCTTGTTGAGTATCGAGCAGGACTTTCTGAGAGAAGTTGACTCTGAGTGCATTATCTGTGGCTTTGCATTAACACATGTTCGAACTTTGACATGTAGATACTTAGCTGTCAGCAGTCAGCACATGGAATGTGCATTAATGCATTGCAAAGTTAGAATGCTTGAAATTGTAAATTTCCAATTCGATTGTTAAGTGTTTGACAGACTGACAGCTGTTTGTGAATTGTGATGTGGACATATGATTGTCAGCCAGTTTGTCAGTAATTGATTAAAGTTGATTTCAATGATTTGTAACGAAATGATGTCACAAGTGACTTTAGTGAGGAGTCCATGACATGAGCAGCTGGGCTCATCATATGAGATCCGGCCCATCCGGGGCCCCTGCAGGCCACCAAGTGCCAGGGGCCTCACACTGGCAAAAGACGGGCCAGCATGTACCATGGCCAGTCTGGGGCCACTAGAATCACCAAGCCTAGGTGAGATTGAATTTTGCACAGGTGGCACACCACATGCGGGAAGGGGGAAGAGAGACAACATACAGAAGCCCCTCCTAGGGCCACTCTTGAGGCAGGGCATCCAAGCCCACCACCCACAGATTCTTCCTGTGGCTACAGAAGTTTATCACTTTGGCATTCCCCTGAATGGCCATCAAGTCAAATACTGGAAGGCCCCACCTCTGCACTATGAGACTGAACACATGACAGCTTAACTCCCACTCTGTTCCAACTCAAGAAGTCAGCCTGCATATTGGATGACACCTGCTATGAGGGCTGCAGGCAAGGCAATCAAATTCTCTTCTGCCCATATGACAACTCTGCCACCTCAAAGATCACGCCACTGCAAGTTCTCCCATGCATGTTGACATATGCCACAACTATGGCATTTTGTCTGAGTACACATGGGCTGCTTTGCCCACCAAGAGAGGCCAAAACCTCTGTACAGCCAGGCAGATTGCTCTGGCAATCCGGTTGATCGACCAGGTAACCTCCTGTGAGGATCAGAGTCTCTGGACAAACTGACTAGACAGGGAGCTCCCCGGACCTTCAGAACAGCATCCATGGTGAATATCCCCAGTCCGGTATTTCCAGAAGCATCCCATTCATCAGATGACAAGACTGCAAGCACCACACTAGCTGCTCCTTGATCTCCCAGAGAAGAGGAAAGGTCTATCAAACAAACAATTACAAACACGGAGATCAGAAAGTGAGCAGATTTCTCTGAAGGGGGTGTATGTGTTCCTTGGCTTAAGGGACCAATTTCAGGTCAATGCCATGGATCCTAGGAGTTTGGCACTGACCACCTTCAGGTCCAAAATAGGCCAAAAGGAACTTCCCTGCCACTGAAATAGGTGCTGTAGATTTTCTTCAATCACTACCTGCCTATGTAGGGGAGCCACAGGGAGACTCCCACAAAGGCATCCAGAGAGGCTCTGCAAACTCTAGTGGGTAATCCTGAGGACTCATTGGACTAACATAATGTGGGTCCATTCCAAGAGAAACAACTGGGGCCATCCCTGAACAAGCTGTACCTTGAAAGGGACTCACTGTCTCTCATTGTAGGGGTGTATCCCCTCCAGAAGGATCTGTAGCAGAGTCCTGAAACACTAAGAGCTCCAGAACAGCTGACCTTTCTTGGACTTATATCCTTGGATGAATAGGCTCTACCTGGATTCCTAGCAAACCAAGGGTATCATGCTCCACTGCACACCTAATGCCCCAGTACTGTCTTCCAGGAGCCTCGGTGGGCAAGTCTCTCCAAGGTCTTTTACCATCTTCTCCAGGTCCTCCCCGAAGAGCAAATGCCCTAAAAGGGGAGCTTGCTCAGCTGTAATTTGGAGGCCTGCTCAAGGTAAGAGAAAGTTAAAATCTAAGAAGCCTGCTAAGTTACCTGTGTCAGTGGGTCTGATGGATAAGAACCTACTCGCGCAGCCTGCACCTCTGTTCTTTTCCTCTGAAAGGGCTTCTGTTAGCTTAGAGAGCATACATCTCCCTCTACCTCCTGGGAAAATGTTATCCATCAGTTCTCATTATCTCAGCTTTAGAAGCAGGTAATCCATCAGATAAAATTGATTCTGTTCCTGTTGTGGTTAAACTTGACTTACATGTGGATGATTCTTTGAAGATGGATATATACCTGTCTAGGTATCTTTGTCCAATATTTGGAAAGTGGTGACAAGGACCAAGAAATTGCTTACATCTGTTTGACTTTGTTTATTTACAGAGACGGTTGGTAAATTTGCTGCAATAGATGGATAATTTGACTTTTTCTATACCGTTTTTCTCCATGTCAAAGTGGTTTACAAGAAACAGGAACAGTTTTGCATAAAACAAAGAACTGAAAAACATGTTAATATAGGATGCACAAGTTACTCATGTTCTTCAAATGGAAAAAAAGAGGGAGGGGAAAACATTGCTGGATTGAGCATAGCTAACTGTTGATGGGGTATGAAATTTATGCTATTATGTCTCCAAAGTGCTCCATGAATAGATGGGTTTTTAGTGCCTTGTGGAATGCGATAAGTTTGGATATGTTTCATGTCTTCCTAGGCAGAACTTTCCATATTCCTAGAGCATAAAGGGAGAATGAGCGGTTGCAGCATATTGGTTGCTTTTTGTTCTTTTGATTGGTGTTATTAGCATACTCCCTCACCAACCTCCTCACCCTCACCCCCAACAACAGATCAAGGAGGACATTAGCCACCAACACATTGGTAATCCCCATGGAAACAAAATGTTCTCAGGCAAAAAGGAACAGAGCCTTCGTGTTTTATGCCCCGAAGTGCTGGAATAACCACCCTCCCAACATCAGAGCAATCAGGGACCTCACCCAATTCAGGAAAGCCCTTAAGCATCACCTATTCCTTCTACACTACTCACAGCCTAATGGTGCATCCCCCACCTCTCACACCCCAGCCCACACCAGCAGCACCCCCCACACATCACATGCAGACCAGGATAATGTTTGACTCCAACCCAACTACCGGATATGACAATGATGTTAAACAAATGTAATTATAATAAGACTGGGATGTTAAACAAATGTAAATGTAATAAGACTGTACAATTGTAAATAACTGACAAGATCCAGACCCAACCACACCTTTATACAGCATGGTGGCAAAGGCAGGGCCGGATTTACCTTGAGTGAGGCCCTACGCCAACAAAAATTGTGGGCCCCCAGCAGGGGGGGTGCGGGGCCTCATTTGCATAAGGGGCCTCATTTGCATAAATATTTGCATAATGTTACCATATACTAATTTTTAGTAAACGTGCCTCTTAATGAGTGTATGGATAAAGAAAGACTAAAAGATTTCTACATTACTATAATCCAGTGCCAACTGCCAGACACATTAGGAACTACTACAAACACTGCCCATTTAGAACCCATAGCAAACCCGCCGTATCCTAACAGCACTACCAGGACTCACAAAGCACCATACTCTACCAATCAAAAGGCAACACTGCAAATATTAAACCAATACATTTCAGAGAACAATACATGACCTACTGGGGAAAGAGAACAAGTGGCAATGTCAAATAGGAATTATATAAACAGAACACCTCAGCTCAGTTACACATGCAGAACGTAGACCATCACCAAACAAGTAATCACAATTTAGAAACAGGAAGACAATAATTAAACTGGGAATCCCAAAAGCCAAACTTGGAATGTACAACACTGTAGAAATAAAACTATACATTAATTTGCTCTTGTACTAAACAAAGCGCAGACGTTAATGATGCACATTTACCAGAGCTGACATATTCCAATTAATAAATTCAAAATAAAGAGATATTTTCTACCTTTTGTGCATTTTTTTTCAGCTGCAATTGCTCCAGCCACTTTCTTCTGGTTTCTTCGTGTCTTCTGCTAACTCTCCATCGTCTGCTGTCCATCTGTCCTTTCTTCTCTCTTCTAGTTTTTTTCCATTCTCTCTCTACATCTGCTTTAACATACTAATCTTTCTCCTTTTGCTCTTTCCTCATTCCTATTTCATCCACTCAAATTTTACCCCTCCATCCTCAATCCCCACTTACTCTCCCAATACCCGGCCAATTGTAGATTTTTTTATCCCTCCCACACAAAATATTTTTCCCCTCTCCATTTTACTCTCCCAGCCCCATTCCCATTCTAATCCTCCCCCAACATCAGCTCCCTTCTAGTTCCAGCCCCACCCAGCATCCATTCCCTTCTAGTCCCTGCATCAGCCCATTTCCAGTCCTAGCAACCCCCCAACCCAATACCAGTCCTAGCCCCCCTCATCAACCCACTTGCAGTCCTAACCCCATCAACCCATTTCCAGTCAGCCCCCCATAGCCCATTGCCAGTCCTAACCCCCCCATCAGCCCACAGCCCATTACCAGTCCTAACCCCTCCCCATCAGCCCATTTCCTGTCCTAGCCCCCCCCCCCATAGCCCCATATGACTACCGAAAGAACCACGTTTCCTCCACGGAGCATGCTCAGAAACACCAGCTGGCCGAAATCCCCTTCATTCTCGTCCAGAAATGTCCTAAGGCTGGAAACAACCGGAATGGTGGGATGTTGCTCTGCAGGACACCAGTGAATGGCTGGAACTAGGGAACATTATCTAGTGCTCAGTAACTGTCCATCTCTCTCTCTTCCCCCACCCCTCAAGCTCTCTTATTTGTGGCACACTTCGGTTCGTTCAATCCTCATGGCATCAGTCTTTTTCCTTTTATATCATTTTCCTCCTTTTCTTTCTTCTGCACCTGTACATTTCTCCCTTACAGCATCATCTCTTCAAACTCTTTACAATCACAACTGCCATTCATCTCTTTTCTCTTACTTTTTTTCTTTATTATCTTTCACCCTTCAGTTCTCCCTCTAACACCACTTGATCCTCTCAGCTTACTTTGCATGTTATGTGTGTATCAAGTTTATATCTAGGTTGCTTCTCTATTCATCTCCTACTTTCTGCCTCCTTGCTTCCAAAATGCAATGCAATGTGTGCCTTTGAGTCAGTCCTGACTCCTGGCGACCCAGAAACTCCTGGTTTTCTTGGCAGTGTCACCAGAAGTAGATTGCCAGGCCTTTCTTCCAGGGCAATGGAGGGTTAAGTGACTTGCCCAAGGCCACAAGGAGTGCTAGTGGGAATCAAACCCTGGTTGCTTGGTTACCAAGCCAGTGCTCTAACCACTAGGCTACTCCTCCACTCCAGCAAACATATACTGCCCTGATTATATATTTCTTTACTCCTAAATTCTCTCAGGTACAGCAATTTAATACAGAAATCATTTAGTTTAAATAGTAAGACAAACATATCAATAACCATCACCTATAAGATCTTTAATATCCTCCCTTAAATGAAGGGACCAGGGAAATAATCATTTTATACCTTATCCGTAGAAAACGTTAAGTGCATCAGCAGCCACGGTTCTCAAGGTCTAGCCATCATAAGTCACACAACAGTAGACCAGAAATAAAGTCAAAATATGAGACGAAGAAAGCCTGAACTACCACAACACACTTCAGTTAAAGAAAACTGACTAACAAATGAGCCCTAGTAGGCGTTTCGTTGTCATGGAGACATCTCACCCAGGAATAGTTACCCCAATGTTATGAATTTTTCCAGCCAGTTTCACTGGGAATCAAGCCAAGTTGGGAGAACTTGTGGGAAAAATTCCACGAAGCTTGAAGATCGGCTTCCGCCGCCCTGAGCATTTTCACCTTCCCAGGACCGCGCGGCTCGCAAAATTGAAGGAGGCCGCACCGGGACTCGCCGGCCCGTTCCTACAATCCGGGAAGAGTCGCGCCTCGAGTGCCGGCTGGAACAGGCGACCACCACAGGACTCTCATCTTTCCGCGACCGTAGGAAGTCCCTCAGGACTTACCCCAGACGACCGAAAAAAATGGAAAAAAATCAGCACTCGCCCGTCCATTGCACACAGAAACCCGCCGGGAGATGAACTGACGGGAGGCAAGAGCGCGACTCCCTCAGACAGCCGCCTAATATAGAACCCCTAACTGCTACATTTTGACTCTGTGACAGAAGAGAACGGGGTTGGAGCAGCTTGTGTAGGTACTACTTCTTTGCTCTGCAGTATCCGCTCCAGTCAGAAGCAGTGGCTCTTTTCCAGGGTATTTCCAGCTTTGAGAGGCGCGAAGAGAGTGTCTCCCTCGCGCCTCTCAAAGCCGGCACGGAGGGAGGGAGGAACGGACAGACGGCTTCAGCCGGGCAGAGGGGGCCCCGCGGGAACAGTCCATGCTGCCGCGGCGGCAGCCAGCGTTTTGGTTTTTTTTTAATTTTAAGAAGGCTATTTTTGTGGGCCCTTGTCAGCTGTGGGCCCTACGCCACGGCGTAGTTGGCGTATAGGTAAATCCGGCCCTGGGCAAAGGTCTAACCTGTATATAGTTACCCCAGTTAAAACTCCAAGTTACTGCACCTGTTCAATGTAAGCACAAGGCAGGTCCTTCCTGCTCTGTACAAGAATTGTTAATTGTAAACCGCACTGATATTAAAGAGCACGGTATAGAAAAGCCTTTAAATAAATACTTGTGTACTTGTCTTCTGGCCCTATTGTTCTGCGTCATCTGTAAGAGTGTGTTTAGGTATGTGGATGATAGTTATGCGTGATTTTGAATATCAGTAGCAGGATTTTGTATTTAATTCAACTTATTGGGAGCCAGTGCAGTTGTTTCAGTATTGGCGTAATGTGCTCAAACCTTGATGCTTTTTGGATGATACGGGCCACTGTATGTTATGCCATTTGTAAAGGATGGAGAGTACATTTTGGCAGAACATAGTATATAGTAACATAGTATATGACAGCAGATAAAGACCAGCATGGTCCATCTAGTCTGCCCAGCAAGGTGGCAAGAGTAGATGCGTCCACTGCTCCATGCATGTCACCCCTCCCCATGCCTCTGTTTAGGGGTGTACCCACCACTCTTTGCAGGTCACCTCGTTAAGATATCAGAGACATTTAATTGTATTTTGTTTCTATAAAGTGATACACTATGTCTGTCCCATGCCATTCTGGATTCTGTCACTGTATTTGCCCCCACCACTTCCATTGAGAGGGCATGCCAAGCATCCACCACCCTTTCAGTGAAAAAGTATTACCTGACGTTGCCTTTCCGTTTACCCCCTTCCAGCTTCATGTTATGCCCTATAGTATTAAAGCTTTCCCATCTTTGAAAAAGGCCTGTTGGTTCATTAATACTCCTTAAGTATTTAAAGGTATCATATCTCCTCTGTCCTTCCTCTCCTCTATAGTATACAAATTTAGGTCTTGGAGTTTCTTTTCATATTTCTTCTGGCACAGGCTCCAAATCATTTTGGTTGCCTTCCTCTGAACCATTTCCAGTCTTTTTATATCCTTTGAGCTATGGTCTCCAAAACTGAACACAATATTCCAAGTGAGGCCTCACCAGCGACTTGTACAGTGGCATTAGTACCACCTCCTTTCTGCTGGTAATTCTTTTCTGTATGAAACCCATCATCCTTCTGGCTTTGGCCACCATTTTGTCACACTGTTTCACCACTTTGAGATCCTCAGAAATAATCACTTAGGGTCCTTCTCCTGGTCCATGCACCCTAACCTATTGCTCCATATCTCATACAATTCCCTTGGATTTGTGAATCGTAAGTGGATGATGCTGCATTTCTTCACATTAAATCTTTTTTTTTTTTAATTTTCTTTATTTATATTTTCCAACAAAATACAAATCAAAAAATAGAAAAACAACCAGATTACAACAAAATTTAAATACACAATTTGTCTCTGTGACACAAGATATTCAAAAGACAAAACACAGCCCACCCCATCCTGTCCCTCCCATCATCCTACGATCATCGGGAGCCAAATGAGAGGAACCCCCTCCCCCTCCCACCCCCCCGAACCTCTGCAAGCCTACAAAGCCTGCAAGGGCTATAAAAGAGCAAGAACTCCACTACAGAGAACATAGGCGCAAATGCCCCACCATGAATATCTACCAAATTCAGTAGTATGTTTCCAGTTAGGAATAACAGGAAAAGGCCACTCCCCAACATGGAGCTAATTCAAACTGACAATCCCTTTATAAGGACGAGATGCCAATTTGCTGATTGAAAAACGACCCCAAATCAGGAGAGTGGCCCTGAATCCCAGCACCACCCAATACGATTCTATGTTTAAGCGCAGTGCAACTGAATGTTAGGTCAGTCCTACATCACATAGTCTTATCAATGAGATGTCAACAACTTGGGATAACACTTATTCTCATCTACATATTGAACCTGTGCCTATGGCCCCCTCCACCCATCGTGAACCTTGTTTTGACAAAAGCCATAATATAGGCCAGACAATCAGGGAAACTCCTCCTCCTCCCTATTAAAACCCAAGCTTCCCACAAGCAAATCTAGGCGGTTATTTCTCCCTGAAAGCTGAGCTTAAGTTCTATCAATATAAACAATGTGTTTTACTTGAAGGAACACTGGTAGTATTCCTATTATACAAGTCACTTTATAAGTGATAGACATATCTTCAAGACGACCCCACCAAGAAACAGACCGACGACCACATTACTGTGTATAATTAGAGCTCGTTAAGTCAAAGAGAATGAATGAGATTGTAGCATGAACCTAGTTGTGATCCACATGGATAACAAACTCACTAAATCTTAAGCAATACCCTTGGAAGATAGGGAAAATCAAGGCAAAACCTGGGGGGAAGCAATTTTCCATCCTGAAATGACCATCCCCTACTCTGGTAATGGGCAGCAGAAATCCCTTTGAAATAGGGCCTGCATGCCGAATTTCAATAACTCCATTACATTCAAGTATGTCTCTTGTAGGAATGAGATGTCAACATTTTCTGTCCTACCATACAGAAGAGAACACTCCTCTTGGTAGCAAATATTAATGCCCTTAACATTCAGGTACCCAATCCCAAGGAAAAATGTACTGAATATACCTCTGAAGAAGCATTCATAAGTTACAGAAACAGTTCAGTGTTGTAGTCTGTCAGACGGCTGCCTGGGTGAGAATCTTCACAGTCTTGACAATGCATATATTTATATGATTTTTGCAAGGTATTGTGGGTAATGTAGTTCATTCACACCAGACACAGCTGCTGACAATAATTTAGTTGTGCACAAGTGTTAAAGCCAATAAGATACTTCTTTATTTATGGGGTTATTTCTCCCAGCACAGATATGCTTGGTAGCACATAAATTAGGTTACTTGCTTGCAGTGTTTAACTTGGTAAAACAAAGTCAAAAATCAAAATCAGGAAAACAACCTTCAAACTTGTCAGGCAATTAGCTAATGTTTTCTTAGCATATCTCTAACAAACGAAAAGCCACAAAGAAAGAAATAAACTGTTCTTGTAAGGTTAACTTCTGATTATTTTCCACACAGATCCAGAAGTAATTCTCTCCTAGCTCACAAGCAATTAGGTGCAGCTCAATTGCTATCAGTTATCCAGCTGAAACCCTTTAGCAGGCTGGCTTTCTACTGTGTGAGTCAAATCCTGCTTCAGGAGCTTTTCTTAGTGGAATAAAGAACAAATTTATATTTCTTTGTGATGGCTGCTGTGCTTTATCACAGAAAGTTACCAATGGAGTTTGGATAGAGAGCAGTCCATATAAACAATATCTTGATCTGCTATTATTTCCCCTTCATCAACAAGCATAGGGTCACTATCATGAATTGGCACAAATGAATCTTTCAATGGAGCACTTTCAGGAGAACCCTTATTTCCCTGCTGTCTTTCAAGGTTATAGCTAGGGCATAGATCAGTGTTCATACCTGAGCTTCCATTGTTGCTATAGTTCCTCTCTATATAGCCTGGCCAGTATGTAGTCCAGTTCTTATGTCCAGCCTTCCAGTCCTGATCCCTGGACACTGGATCTCTCTTCACATACCTTCTGGCATAGGTCTTAGAGTCCCTTCCACGTGCAGCCGTCTCCCTCACAAGTAGCCTCTGGTGATTCCTTGTTCTGCAGCACCATTCCTCTGGCTTTCCCCAGTCCAATGGTATATGCTGGCCCTTGGAATACCTCCCAGTATACGTACTGCTTTGGACTCTTCTAGACCTCTCAAAGGCTTTTCTCTTCCTTCTTCCAAAGGGTCTCTTTCCCTCTCTGTCCGTCCGGTTTGGCTTCTGCTTCTGATGATCCTTCAGATGAAACTGATGATCAAACTCAAGCTGATTCTCAGGATACTGAGGACAATTCTCTGGATATCCAAGGTGATCATGAAGATGGTCATCTGTAGAATAAACTCTACTCTTATTCTGCTTAGATGAGTGATCCTCCCTAACACAGCACAGCTGTGCTGAATCAGGCCCTGCCCTTTGAGATGAGTGCTTAGGGATTACCTCATAGCCCTCCTGATTGAACACACGTTTCCTCACTTCAGCTCCTCTAATGGCTGTTGGAAACCTGGTGCATTCTGGGACTGGTAGTCTTTTATGGGAAAATTCTGTTTTCTTATTTCTACCAGAACTGACAGGTTGCTTGTTCAGAGTCACTTCACCTTTTCTATAGCTCCTGCCTGAGCTATGATAAGCTTCCTTATCACAAGTCTTACATTATAAAACAACTTCTTAAGTGCCTTTAATGTATGGCTGCATCTATAGCCCAAAGAAACGAGCAAAGGCCCCGTCATATGATCAAATGCAGTGAAACACCCAACTCAAAAAACAAAAAAACCCCCCCCCCCCCCCAGAAAACATTTCCCAAAGCCACCTAAAACCAGGGGGGCTATATAACACAAAAAAACTTAACGGGTAAGCCCACTAGTACAAGACAGACATGGAGGGCTCAGTAACCCAACACTCCCACATTCCTGCAATACTCCAAATATCACATCTTGCCCACCTCCCATCTTAAAAGTAAAAATAATGAGGCTCCGACAGGAATGGCAGAGGGTGGAGAAGGCTTAGTCCTTGGCCCTTCAGCCCCCATTTCATCAAAGGCTGAGGCTGCAGTGATTGGTCCTGTTGTGGAGGCTGTCTCGTCAGGGTCTATGGCTCCCCTGGAGGTGGTAAGAAACTGATGTAAAAGATCCATGGACGGAAGTTCCCACTTCAGAAAGATCTGTTGAACTACCAGAGGATCCACTCGTGAGGCTGCAGGAGTCTGCTTAGCCTGTCTGCCAGGTAGTTTTCCTGGCCTGGGAGGTAGACTGCCCTGAGGGTCATGCCCTGATTGACAGCCCAGGAGCAGAGAGCTTGTGCTTCCAGGCATAGAAGTCTGGATCCCGTGCCTCCCTGCTTGTTGACATAGAACACAGACACCTGGTTGTCCGTCTGAACTAGGACAGACTGGTGAGACAGGATCTGAGAGAAAGTCCATAAGGCTAGTCGAATGGCTCTCAATTCCAACAGGTTGATCTGCTGGACGGCCTCACACAGAGACCACAGGCCTTGGGTGCAGGACCCCTGGCAGTGTGCCCCCCAGCCCTGCAGGGAAGCATCGGTTGTCAGTACCTGAGTGTGTGGGGAGGCCTGAAAAGGAACACCCCTGACCAGATTTGGGAGATGCCTCCACCAGCGTAAGGAGTCCACCAAAAGTTTGGACACCTTTATTCTGTCTGACAATTTCCCTGTGGCCTGTAGCCACTGTGCCCTGAGGTACCACTGAGCCGGCCTCATGTGCAGCCGGGCATGTGGGGTGACATGCACTGTGGAAGCCATGTGACCTAAGAGCCGGAGGAAGTGTCTGGCCGAGACCAGAGAGTTCGCCCCAAACTGGCTGGTCAACTTTATCAGCCTGTGAGCTCTGTCCACAGGCAAATAGGCCTTTGCATGGATGGTATCCAATCTTGCCCCTATGAACTCCACGTCCTGTGAGGGGGGCTAAAGTGGACTTGGGGAAGTTTATCACGAACCCCAGGTGCTGAAGCAGGGATATGGTTCTGAAGGTGGCCTGCCTGGCCTCCTGTGGAGACTGTCCCCTGATAAGCCAGTTGTCCAGGTAAGGGAACACAAAGATCCCCTGGTTCCTGAGGTAGGCTGCAACCACCGCCAGGCATTTTGTAAAAACCCTGGGGGCGGAGGTGAGGCCAAAAGGAAGCACTCTGTACTAGAAGTGTTTTCCTCCCACCACAAATCTGAGGAATTGTCTGTGACTTGGATGAATGAGGATGTGAGTATAAGCATCCTTCAGGTCTAAGGAGCATAGCCAATCTCCCTGCTGGAGGTAGGGCAGTAAGATTCCAAGGGTAAGCATCTTGAACTTTTCCCTCTCCAGAAACTTGTTCAGATTTCTCAGGTCGAGGATGGGTCTGAGGCCTCCTGTTCTTTTTGGTACCAGGAAGTACCTCGAGTAGAAGCCTTGCCCTTCCAGGTTCCACCGCCTGGTCCTTTAGTAGACCTTCCAACTCCTGAAGGAGTAAGTTTCTGTGCAGAGGGGGTCTTGGAGGCTCTCCTGGAAAGTAGGAGGGGGTTATCTGGGTGAAGTGGAGCAGATAGCCCCTTTCAATGTTGCTTAACACCCAAGTATCCCCTGTGATGGCTGGCCACCAGTCTGCGTACAGGGTCAGCCGACCTCCTGTGCCCTGGAGAGGAGGATAGGAGGCAGTGTACTATTTTGGATCAGGAACTGGCTAAAAGATAGAAAGCAGAGGGTAGGGCTAAATGGCCAATTTTCCCAATGGAAAAAGGTGAATAGTGGAGTACCCCAGGGATCTGTACTGGGTCCGCTACTTTTTGACATATTCATAAATGACCTGGAAAAGAGAATAACTAGTGAGGTTATCAAATTTGCAGACGACACAAAACTGTTTAAAGTTGTTAAAACCCAAGAGGACTGTAGAAAACTGCAGGAGGATCTGGATAAATTGGAAGACTGGGCATCCAAATGGCAGATGAAATTTAATGTGGACAAGTGCAAAGTTATGCACCTAGGAAAGAACAACCCACAGTATGGTTACATGATGCAAGGTTCCACATTGGGAACCACCACCCAGGGAAAAGATTTAGGAGTCATCGTGGATAACATGTTAAAACCCTCCGCCCAGTGTGCAGCAGCGGCCAAGAAAGCAAATAGAATGCTAGGTATCATAAGGAAAGGAATGGAAAATAAAACAAAGGATATTATAATGCCACTGTATTGTTCCATGGTACAACCGCACCTTGAATATTGTGTGCAATTCTGGTTGCCATATCTTAAAAAGGATATAGCGTTATTAGAAAAGGTACAGAGAAGAGCCACCAAAATGGTAAAGGGGATGGAAGGCTACTCCTATGAAGAGAGGCTACAAAGGTTAGGGCTCTTCAACCTGGAAAAGAGACGGCTGAGGGGAGATATGATAGAGGTCTATAAATTAATGAATGGAGTGGAACGGGTAAACGTATATCAATTGTTTACACTATCAGAATATAGAAAGACTAGGGGACATGTAATGAAGCTACAGGGTAAACTATTTAAGACAAATAAGAGAAAATATTTTTTCACTCAACGTGTAATAACACTCTGGAATTTGTTACCAGAGGATGTAGTAAGAGCTGTTAGTGTAGCTGGGTTTAAAAAATGTTTTGACAAGTTCCTGGAGGAAAGGTCCATAAGCCATTATTAAAAAGGGACCCAGAATATCAATGCTTGATCCAATACAAGCATTGTGGAACCTGTGTCTTTTGGGGATACTGCTAGGTACGTATGACCTAGATTGGCCACTGTTGGAAACAGGATACTGGGCTTGATGGACCTTGGTCTGACCCAGTATGGCATATCTTATGTTCTTATGTTAGGAGAGGCTATGCTGGCATAGTCAAAACCCCCCTCAATGCTGAGCAGGAGCCGGAGTAGGAGGCTTGGGAGCCTTCTGCCTACGGGGCCCATGACCCTGCCCCTTGGCCTGCTGGCCCTGTTGGGGAGCTGCAGAGGCCTGGTAGTGAGGGTAGGTTTTGTAGGCAGCGGTCTTCCTCGGGTAAAAGGTCTTTTTCCCTGAGCCCTTCTTCTTCTAAGGGGCAGAGGTTTTCCTGGACAGCCTTGTCCGGGTAAGAGTCTCGGTCTCGAGTTCTGCAGCCTTTTCGGCCATGGGCTTGCCAAAGAGGTTTTCACCTCGGCAAGGGACATCAACCAACTTGTCCTGTACCCATGGCTCAAGGTCCGAGGATTGTAGCCAGGCCTGGCGGCGTGCACCGATGCCGGCCCCTGCTACCCAGGCCGAAGCCTCAAATCCATCGTAGGCTGCTTGAGATATAAACTTCGAGCACTCTCGAATACCAGAAGACAAGGCCTTGAACCTCTGCAAAGGTTCCTCGGACAGACCAGCAGAGAACCCGGCAATCTCCTTAGGCATGTACCTTCGAGACCTGGCAATGTACAGCTGGTAGGTCTGGACACGGCAAGCAAGCATAGAGCTCTGGAAGCACTTTCTACCGAGGGCATCCAGGTTTTGGGCTTCCCTGCCGGGAGGCACCGAGGCATACATCTTCTGACTCTTCAGGCGATGCATGGCCGATTCCACAACCATGGAGTGGTGCAGTAGCTGTGTCTTTTGAAACCCAGGGCTCTTGCGGACTCGATAGATGGAATCAACCCGCTTGCTTAGAACCGGCATAGAGGCCGGCGCCTCCCACATGCGGAAGAGCAACCACTCCAGCATCGGAGGAACCGGGACAGTAAAGGCCCCCTTGGGAGGAGAGTCATAATGCAGAGCCTCGAGCTCCTCAGCTCGAGGCTCCTCCTTGGGGTCCGCAGGGAATGCCAGTGCTTTGGCCACGTCCCTTACGAAATCCGAGATCCTGGTATCCTCCAGGGGGGACCTTGTCCGAGGCTCGGATCCTGGTGAGTCCGAAGGGATGCACCAAGTCCAGAAGGTGTCAGGGGACTCCTCCGTTTCCCACGCCGATTCCTCCGAGGAGAAATCGAGTGGCTCCGAGTGGGCGGGCACCGACGCCATCCGCCCCGACGCCGAGGGAACCGGCGTCGACTACCTCGGTCCAGAATGGGAGGCCGAGGATCGACTCGAGTTCGCATGGTCTCGAGGATCGGCTCGGCCTCTGGGGTCGACTTGGACGTCGATGTCCCGGTGGTTGGGGCAGATGCGCCGGTGAGACCGGTGATCAGCACCCGCTGTTGCTTCATGAAGGCAGACAATCTGCTCTCCAAGGCCGTCAACCTGAGTCCGAGCTCAGGAGACCCAGCAGCCTCCGGACTTGGGCCCCGACGGCGTCGGGCCCGACATTGGCTCCCCCGGAGGAGAGTCCACGAGGACTACAGTACTCACGTGACTCGGGGCCTCCGACTCTACATGAGGATGCTTTGCAGGCCTCTCCGACTCCAAAGACCCAGGATGGCGATCGGGGCTATGCGACCTGGCCCTCGAGGAGCCAAGAGCATCCACCGATGCCACCCTCGCGGGTCTCTTCTTCCTTCGATGCTCCAGAGGCAGATTCGGAGAAGATCCTCTCACGCTGGTGCTGACGGCTCCATAATGCCTTGGAAGACATTTTGCCACAGGGGCTATAGACTGTAGAATCATGGTCTGGCCCTAGGCACCAGAGGCAGCAGTCATGTGTGTCGGTGAGAGACATCAGTTTCTTGCACTGATCACACTTCTTAAAGTCACTGGCAGCCATCGGGGGAAAAAGGGCCCCTGCAAGATCAATAAATTGGGCTGCCAGGGAAAAGAAAAAAGGCACGAACGCAGTCTCTAAGGACAAAAACCAAAAAAAGAGATCCGGGTTTGGCACCGGTGTACCGAGTCCAGGCGGGAAAGGAACAGACGTCGAACCAAGGAAAAAAAACTCGACCCAATGCAGAAATCAACTTTTTTCACGGGTGACAAGGACAGGCGTCCATAGGGCTCCGCGGAAAAAAGAAGACTGAGCAAGATGGCACCTTTGGGCGGGAAGGGGACCGCGCATGCGTGCCTGCATTCCCAAAGGCTTTCTTTGAAAGCTGGGGAAATGCTCTACATGGGGGCTCCGTTGACGTCACCCATATGTGAAGACTGACTTCCTGCTTGGTCCTGGAGAACTTAAGGAAACTGTGGTTAAAATAACTGCTTTACAGTGTCAAGTTTCTGACTATCATGCTAAAGTTATGACTGTTGAAAATGATGTAGAATCTCTGAAAAAAAATTTCTATACCTATACAATCTAAGTTGGAAATGTTGGAAAACGCAGTTCGTATGGCAAATATTCATTTGCTTAATTTTCCTAAAGTAGCATTAATATCAGCAAGGGATATGTTTAGGAATTATTTGATTGAAAATTTGGGTATTCCCCCTGAATCCCATCCCCCTGTAGTTAAAATGTACTACTTGCCAACTGGGAAAAAAAGTGGAGGGGCAGGGAGTAATTAGATGCCTATCTAATGTTGATGTTTTAAATGTTACTGATATTTTGGAGTCTTCACAAGAGCAGCAGGTTACATCTTCTACTTTATTAATTACTTTAGCGTTACTATCAGATAAAGAATGGCTTATGAAGCTGTTCTTTAAGAAACGTCATATGTTATTTAAGGGATTGACTGTTCGTATGTTTCCAGACCTATCTAGGGAGACCCAGAAGAGACGACGAGATTTCCTCCTTTTGCATTCTGGGATTCAGCAATTGGGAGGGCTTTTTTTCCTGAAATTTCCTTGTAAATGCTTGATCAAATATCAATCAAATTTCTATATATTTTATGAGCCCTCCCAATTGCTGTATTTCATCAATGCCCGACTTTCTGAGAGGGGGGCTGACTCTGTCTGTTCCGATTTGAGCAATTATTTGTTTGCCACTGTTTAGCCCACTTGAATTTCTTTTAGAATATTGGGTGTTATAAATTTCACATCATTGTATCCCCCTCATTTGAGGGATAGAGTGGGTTGGATAAATAATTTTGTTTTCCTGTTTGGCATTAATGCTTTATATTGTGTATTGTATTGTGTTTTTGTTATCCATCCCAATTTCCGTTTCAAGATGTTTTTTGTTCTTGATATGTATCTATAAATTCAGAAAATTTAAATAAAAAAAGTAAAAATGTCTTATAAACGAGACAGAATAAATATCCCAGGAAATAGTAGTGTAACACGCTTATATGCCGCTTCTACATGGAGATAACGCCTTCCCATGACCTCAGATCAGTTGAACGCCCAAACAACAAGCGCCATAAAACTGTGCCAAATAGAAGATATATGTCCTTCACTGCATCACCGCCGACTCCTTCTCCTCCAAAAATGCACATAAATCTCCAGGATCATCAAAAATCTTGGTCTGGTTATGCAACATGACTTTCATGTGGGCAGGATATAGCAGTCCAAAACAGGCCTTCAATTGTACCAAGTGTTTACACAGTGCCAAAAAACTTTCTCCGATCTATCATTGTCTTCGCAAAGTCCGGAAAGAACAGGAGTTTATGCCCCTGATATTCCAAAGCTGTGAGTGCTCTGGCTGCTCCCATTGTTTGCAACACTTGCTGAAACTGTAAGACTTTCAGGATAATTGGGTGTGGATGCTTGTTCATGGCCCCGGACTGCATAGTGTTGCTGCGCCTCCCGCCCAGGCCGATAGCCAGTAAGCAGGAGGGCGTCGCCTTATTGCCCTCTTCGAATAATGTCCATAACTATGGCTGCAAGCTAGGACTGCTGGGAAATGTAGTTTACTTATTCTTTAGAGCAAATAGTGTGACCACACGGTGTTAGGCGAAAAACAGAATATTTATTTTCTGGGATTTCCCCCTCGCATCAAATTCAATAGCACTGAACAGAAATTGGATATGTCTCCAAAACAAAGAATAAAGTCCAACAGGTTGTATTCACAGAGTTGGTCAATCAGCAGTTAACTTTAGTACTAGGAACTGGCTTACAAAGCTCAGGCTGTTAACTTTCCAAGGTAACTTAACTTTCTTATGAAGACTGTTTTTCTCACATCTTCTTTCACAAGGAGGCACACAGCTTCTAAAACGCCCAGTAAGTTTTACTTCTCTTCAGAGTATTAGGGAGAACACATTGGCTTAAAACTTCTGGTTAGTTTTTCTTGCTGTGTCTTTCAGCTTCATACAAACAAGCTTTGCTCTACTTTAAACACTCATTCTTTTACATGTGCTTAGGCTCAGCACATCTCAAACTCATTAGCTCTGCAATATGAGCACTGCATTTCCTCAGACTCACTTTCATACGGTTCAATGCAGCTTTCTATCTCCATCTCTTCAATGGATTCATTGCAGCTATTTTCAGGTGGAACAGGGTCATAGAGCTTACTACTCTGCTTCTGCAACAACTCATTCAGCTTTGCTAACAAGAGTTTCTTTTGCTCTATCTCAGCAGAGAGACTTTGGCTAGGGAACATAGAAAAGCTATTTTCTCTACCTTGCAGCTTAGCTGGCTAGCTGAATTGCTTCCCCCACTAGGAACTGACTCTTTCAGCTTTCTTTCATGCAGGGACTTTGAAACACGCACTTGCCTTGACTCTGGGCCTCTTAGCTGTTTCAATCCTTCCTGCTCTGTGCCATGCTGCCTTCTCTCTTCATACAATTGCCTTTCTCCTGGCAGTTTCCCTTTTAGCTGTGTCTGCCTCTGATCTGTTCCTCTCAGATCCCACGGCTCGTCTCTGCTCCTGGTTCCAGCTGCTCTTGTGCTTCTCGTTCCTGCTGCTCTTCTTCCTGCTGCTCCTGTTCTAACAGACTGCTCAAACACTGCAGTTTTAAACTGATCCTTCTTAGGGACCACACCCTTCCCCCAGCCCACGTGGGAGCTGTTAGGACTCAACCTAGCTCTGACGTGCTGAAGTGGGCGGGGGCTTGATACTGGCTGCACTCTGACTCAGAGGTTTGTGGTTGCTAGGGAAACCCTGTTTGCTACTATTTTTAAAGGAACAGGATTCACTTTCTTGCCACTCCATGTCCTCTGAACAGCCTTCGTCATCACAATAGTCACTCTATGGGCATGCTCAATCTCGAACGGCAGTGAAATGCAGCTTTTAACACACCTGGAATCATAGCCTGCAGAAAGGATATCAAGTCATGCCCCTCTGCTCCCTCAGGCACTCCCAGTATCCTTATGTTGTTTCGCCATGAGCACTTATTGCCATCTTCCACCTCTCTTTGCAGTGAGTGAATCAACTTGGCCTGCTTCTCGACAGCCTCAATCCTCTCCTCATGTGACGCCACCACCTCCTCTGCCTTCTCCAAACGAGCCATATTTGACTCCAACGAAGATCTCAAAGCATTGATATCTTCCTGCATTGCACTTAGCGATTCTCCATTAGCTTTGACCATTTCTTTGACTGCCCGAATCTCAGCCAAGATCTCCTGCGAGGTCTCAGGGCCATCTCGGATGACCGCCATCTTGTGAGGTGAGAGGTTCCATCTTGGTTCTCTTTGCACTACTAGCCTTTTGAGATAGTTGGAAATTCAGCTGCGTCTGCTTGGAACCTGACATCTCCGGGATCGAGTGGCAACCAAGTAGGTAGGAACAATTTGATCAAATATTGCAGAAAAACAGGATTCTTGTCTTTGCCCTCCGTAGCACCGCTCTTACATGTCCATCTTGACCAGATACCAGGCTCCACCCCTCTTCACATTAAATCTTAACTGCTAAGCATTAGACCATTCTTCCAGCTTTTGTACATCTTTCCTCATGTTATCCACTTCCGCAGGGGTGTCCACGCTGTTGCAAATTTTCATGTCATCTGCAAAAAGACAGACTTTTCCATTCAGTCCTTCAGCAATATCACTCACAAATACATTGAACCGTACCGGCCCCAGGATGAATCCCTGGGGCATGCCACTAATCACCTTCCTTTCATCTGAGTGAGTTCCATTTACCATCACCTTCTGTTATTTGTCAGTCAACCAACCTCTGATGTAGTTCACCACCTTGGGACCCATCCCCAGGCTGGTCAGTTTATTGATAAGCCTCCTACAAGGAACAGTATCAAAGGCTTTGCTGAAATCTAGGTAGATCACATCCATCGCATGCCCTCGATCTAGTTTTCTGGTCACCCAATCAAAGAACTCAATTAAATTTGTTTGGCATGATTGTCCTTTGGTAATACCATGTTGCCTCGGATCATGCAACCTATTGGTTTTGAGAAAGTTCACTATTCTCTTTTTCAGGAGCGCCTACATTACTTTTCCCACCGCCGAGGTAAGGCTTACTGGCCTGTAGTTTGCCACTTCTTCCCTAGTACCACACTTGTGAAGAAGTACCACATTGGCCCTTTTCCAATCTTGTGGAACTTCTCCTGTCTCCAAGGATCTATTAAAAACATCCTCTAAAAGGCCCCACAAGAACCTCTCTGAGCTCTTTCAGTATCCTGGGATGTATCCCATCCGGTCCCATGGCTTTGTCCACTTTCAGTTTTGCAAGCTGTTCAAACACATCATCTTCTGTGAATGGTGTAGTATCTACTCCATTTCCATTTGTATATTTGTCAATCAGAGGTGGTCCTTCTTCAGGATTTTCTTTAGTAAAAATAGAACAGAAGTATTTGTTTTGCATTTTTGCTTTTTCAACATCACTTTCTACGAATCAGTTCTCAGCACTTTTGAGTCTTGCAATTTCAGCTCTGATCTTCCACTTCTCCCGAATATACCTTGTGGTACTGCAGAGCCTATTCAAACAGGAAAAAAGGTTTTAAATCCAGAAAAAAGATTCCAACACCAGATGCGACATTACGAGGAGCCAGATAGGGGGAGCAAGAGAGACCTTCCAGGGCCTAGAGAACCGCACCCCAGAGCTGGTGATGTAATGCCGGCCAACAGCCAATCCAGGAAAGGGGGAGTTCCTCTTAGGAAAGGCTGGGAAGTTGAAAAGGAGGAAGTAGGACAAGCAAGAGAGGCAGAGGCTGAAGGAGAAGAGAAAAAGGAGTCTTGGCAAAGATACCAGAGAGGAAGGAGTTCCTGGCAAGAAGACACAGTGAGTCCGGTGCAGCAGAATACCAGGAGTTCTTGGCAAAGAGACACTGGAAAGAAAGGTACCAGGAGAGAAACAAATGTCAGAGTTTTATATGAGGAACCGGTACCAGCAGATGCAGGACACTGTGGAAGTTACCAGAGAGATGAGGAAGTCATTGCCATAAGAGGTAACACTCTTCATTCAAGGAGCAAAAGGTGTGGGTGTGAAAGAGTGGTAACTCCACTCGAAGGCCAGCTGAACAGTGGGAAGCCTACTACTCGAGTAAGGCTGAATTGCAGCAGGACTAGGCCTCAAGACTCAGCTAACTGGGATAGGCCCAGAGAGAACAAGGTAAACCACATTTTTATTCTAATAAGCGTTATAACTTGCTGACACAGGGAGCACAAGGAGCAGAGGTGTGCACTCCTTACCAAGCTGTCTGTAAGACAGGACACAAGCTTTTATCAAAAGAAAGACTGTTTAATACAAGGCACCAAGACAAAGGAAGATACGTTCGTAGCAAGCATTCACATGACCAAAGCCCAGACCTAGGCCCAGAACACTGGAGGCTAGTGCAAGCGGTATATGAGAAGCCTCAACGTATTCCACAAGAATATACTGATACAGAGTCACAGTTATCAGACCCACAGCCTATGCAGGTGGAATTCAATGAGGACCCTCCTGAGATAGCCATGGATTGCAGCTACTGTCAGGCAGGAAGCCTAGAGTCTCTGCCTGATGTGTAAAGCAGGGCTCAGTAGCAAAGCCTGTGTGTTTTATTTGTATAAGGTCCTGTGAAGTAACAGTAGACAAAGCAATATCTGAATATGTTTTTCTTTTCTACCTGAAGCAAGGTTTTCTTTATGTTGATGTAGACTCCACTATTTGAACCATTGTACATTAGGGGAAATAAAAAGCCTTTCTTTCCCTACACTCGGACTTTGTGTTCACTTGAAGTTTTGGTACACGGTAGGTCCTGGGAACAAATACCCAGACCCCGCATACAAGGACCAAACTCAAAGATAGAAAAATAACTCATGTCCACCCGACCTGCCTTAACCACCCTTGGCCACTAGGGTGGCGGTGCGACAACCTGAAAAAAAAGTTTTAATCACTATGCTTTAGATTTGTAGCCATCTTTTCTTCTGCTTTGATTTTGCTATCCTTATTTCTCTTTTTGTCTTTTAGCTTTATCCTGTATTCTTTTCAAGCGTTCCGCTGTTTGCAAACCTCAGAATTTTGAGGCTATGTTTTTTACCTTTATTTGTGCAGCCATTTCTTTAGAAAACCAAATAGGTTTCCTTTTCCTCTTGTTTTTATTTACTTCCCTTACATATGTATCTGTTGCCCCTTTTATTGCCTCCTTTAGTTTAGTCCATTGCAATTCCACTTCCTTTACCTCCTACCACCCTGCCAACTCCTTCAGATACTTGGCCATTTTACTGAAGTCAGTGTTTTTGAAGTCTAGGACTTTGAGCTTGCTATGACTGTACTGCACCTTGGCTTTTATCTCAAACCACACCAGGTGATGATTGCTGCGGCTCACAGGGGCACCCACCCGGATATTCGACACACTTTCTCCATTTGCGAGTTGATGCCCAAAGCGTTTCTGAGCCTATGGAAATGGGAGAAAGACACACATTTACCTGTAGGGAGAGAAACAGGCAGGAGGCTTGTAGATCTCAAACTGCAGCTAAGCAGAAAAAAACTCATCTAGTTCCTAGCTGCAAGCCACACCCTAGCTCTGAAGCAAGCTGTAAAGCTAATGAGAGCTAGCGGGGGGAGGAGCACGAGGCTACACTTCAGGCACATTCAAATAGAGTCACCAGGGAAACAGAAGGGGGAGGAGTTACCAGGGAAGCAGAACGCAGCAGGAGTCCTAAGGAGTTGGAAGGAAGGAAGACCTTCAGAGCAGCAGAAGGAAAAGAAGTTTCTAAAGGCAGCCCAAGGGAGGGTTCCAGAGAGAAGGAACCAGGGAGACAGAGCCATAAGAAAAGCGCAGCCTCAGAGAACACTGAGAAATGCATTGGAACTCTCAGGGGTAAAAGCCATAATCCAGAGAGGAGCCAATGTTGCAGAGGAACTGTTTTGGGCACTGGAGATAGACTGCTAGCTAAGAGAAGCCCTGACGAGGAGCCAGGCCCTTCAGCAGCAATTCAGGAACTTGCTGGAAACTTGCCTGCTACAAAGAGGACTGTGAGTAACTCTGTGACTAACAGTAGATTAGATCAGCTGGAAGCACTGAGCCACTTAATGAGAAAGAAGAGGTTGCCAGTGTCTGCTGAAAACCCTCTAGATAAGGAAAAGTCTTGTTGGAGAAAATTATTGGAGTTGCTGGAAAGTGCAAAGCCTGAGTTTACACAGGGAGGTTTAGACCACGATACTGAAAGCACAGCTTCAGAAGAAATGCAAACAGAAGGCTATGGTTTCTGATCATGACTCAGAATCTTCTGTGATGGATTGTTCTCTCTCTCATAGGACCTTATAAATGTCTAAGCAGTAGAAAGAGAATAGCTTAAAGAATTTCATTTCTCTGGCAAAGCAAAAGGAAACAGGCTGGACATTGTTTTAAGAATCCTGTTTGCCTTTAAAAATATTTCACGCTGAATGAAGCAAGTAAAGCTTTATCCTGAATGTTGAAAGTTGTAAAACGGAAACCTCTATGTGTGTTTAATGCTGAAGGAAGCAATGAAAGTCTTATTTTGAATCCTGGAAGTTATGGAAAATATGGTTTGGGAGAAAGAATCCTATTTTGTTTAATTTACCATTTACCATTTCTAAAGGCTCTCTTTGGAGGAGTAGAAAACCAAAATAAATAAATATTCCTGTGTTTGCCTTATAACCCTCAGGCCTCAATTTCTTTTGAAACCCACAACTACAAACCCCAGCAGCCCCGGCTCTGGACTAAATAAAGGTAGTCCCTACCCTAGGCGTCCGCCTGGGGTAGTGGGCGCCACAGAGTACTAAATCCAGCATTACTTTCCCTAGTCTGTTCCATCACCATTTGTCTAAGCATTGCATCTTGGAAGGCATCCACAATTTTTTTTTACTTCTTTCCAGATTTGCAGAAGGAATACTCCAATCCACATTGGGTAGATTAATGTCACCCAATATGATCACGTCCCCCTTCATGGCTACCTTTGCAATATCAATAATCTCTATCCATTTCTTCAGTTTGATTTGGAGACTACACCAGCATGGATCATAGTGCCATCTCCTCTTTTCAACACAATCCACAGCGCTTCTTCTTTTCCCCATGTCCCCTGCATTTCAGCAGCTTTAATATTGCTTTTGACATACAGGACTACTCCTCCTCCTTTTCTGCCTTCTCTACTAAATAAATTATAGCCAGCTATGTCAATATCCAATTCATGTGATTCATTAAACCATGTTTCTGTAATGGCCACAATGTCCAAGGCCATTTCCACCATTAAGACTTCCAGGTCAGGAACTTTGTTGGCTAGGCTTTGAGCATTTGTGCTTATTGCTTTCCAGCATTTGTTGACTGGCTTGCCCATTTTTTGCATGGATTTTGTTCTACACGCATCTTCCCGCTTGCCACTGATGTGTGGTTTAAAAGTGTGGCTGTTTACAATGTTATGCTTTTGCTGGGAGTAACATCCAGCGTAGTTACTCACCTGTAACAGGTGTTCTTCAGGAGCAGCAGGAATCAGTCCTCACATATGGGTGACGTTGGCACCAACGGAGCCCCTATGTGGAGCATTTCCCCAGCTTTCAAAGAAAGCCTTTGAGAATGCAGCGTGCATGCGCGGTCCCCTTCCCGCCCAAGGGTGCCATCTTGCTTAGTCTGATGAAATAGCTAAAAGACAGCAAAAAAGCAAAATAAATGATATGACTGCAACTCACAGGGGAGGAGGGAGGGTTGTGAGGACTGATTCCTGCTGCTCCTGGAGAACACCTGTTACAGGTGAGTAACTATGCTTTCTCCAGGACCAAGCAGGAAGTCAGTCCTCACATATGGGACTCACCAACTTCAGGCTACCGGGGACCCAAAGCTGAACAATGAGCTCCATCTAGAGCCCCAGCATGCGTGATAGAATCTTCTCTGAGAACGCCCCCGTACGGTAGCCCAACACCAGGGCCGGAGGGTAGACGTTGCCTATACGTCAAAGAGATTATGGAGTACTGCCTGTCCGAAAGCACTGTCCCTGTGGGACTCCCTCTCGAGGCAGTAGTGGGCCGCAAAAGTCTGGCTTGAAGACCAAGTAGCAGCCCAGCAGATGTCTGCCAACGGAACAGAGCAGAGATGAGCTACTGACGCAGCCTTCGCCCGAACACGGTGGGCCGTGACTCGACCCTGCAAGGAGAGGCCAGCTGCCCCGTACACCCAGGCGATACAGTTTGCCACCCAGATGGACAAGGTATGCTTGGAGACAGGTAACCCCAGCTTATTAGGGTCAAAAGAGATGAAGAGCTGAACAGCCCTTCGATGTCCCTGCGTATGGTCAAGGTAAAAGGACAACGCCCTCCTACAGTCCAGGGTATGCAAGACCATTTCAGCCCGGCTGGCATGCGGCCTGGGAAGGAAAGTCGGAAGAACCACCTCCTGATTGAGATGGAAGGAGGAGACAACCTTAGGAAGGAACTTTGGGAGAGTCCGTAAGACCACCCTGTTCCTATAGAACCTTGTGTATGGTGGCTCTGAGACCAGAGCTTGCAGCTCACTGACTCGCCTGGCTGAGGTAAGAGCTACCAAAAACAACGCCTTCCAGGAAAGAAAGCGTAAAGGACAAGTAGCCATAGGCTCAAATGGTGGGCAAGTAAGTTGTTGCAAGACCACATTCAAATCCCACTCAGGTGCTGGTGGACAAATCGGAGGCTTGAGCAAAAGGAGGCCTCTGAGGAAGCGGGCCACTAAAGGGTGGCCTGACAGAGATTGACCTTCCACCGGTGAGTGGTGAGCTGACAGAGCACTGAGGTGGACCCGAACAGAGTTGAATTTAAGGCCCAGGTTGGACAGGTGAAGCAAATATTGCAGCACCACTGGCACCAGGCACGAAAACGGATCCTGCTTGTGCTGAGCACACCAGGTGGAGAACCTACGTCACTTGAGGGCATAAGATTTTCTAGTGGAGTGCCTCCTAGAGGCCAAGACCACCTCCTCCACCTCCCTAGGTAGCAGGAAGGGAGCTAGAACTACCCTTTCAGCATCCAGGCCATCATGAGGGACTGGAGGTTGGGGTGCAAGAGAGATCCCTGATCCTGAGATAGGAGATCGGGTTGCACCCCCAGAGGGAGTGGAGTGTCCACAGCCAACTGCAGGAGGAGTGGAAACCATGGTTGCCTTGGCCATCTGGGAGCTACCAGGATCACCGAGGTCTTGTCCCGAAGCACCTTGAAAAGGGTCTGGGCCACTAGAGGTGTGGGAGGAAACGCATACAGTAGGCTCGTAGACCAAGAGATTCGAAAAGCATCTGCTGCTATTCTCAGAGGATGTGGTTGTCTGGAGCAGAACCTGGGTAGTTGACGGTTGAGTGGACTGGCAAAGAGGTCGATGGTTGGAAGACCCCACCTTAGGAAGAGCTGCTGGACCACCAGAGGATTCAAGTGCCATTCGTGTGGCTGCAGAATCCTGCTCAACCTGTCTGCCAGGTAATTCTCTTGGCTGGGCAGATAAACCGCCTTGAGAAGTATGCCCCGTTGGACTGCCCATGAGAACAGGGCTTGAGCCTCCTGACACAGAAGTTGAGATCCCGTGCCTCCTTGTTTGTTCACATAGAACATGGCGACTTGATTGTCTGTCTGAACCAGAACAGACTGGTGAGAGTGGGCATGAGAGAAAGCTTGGAGAGCCAAGCGGATAGCTCTGAGCTCCAAGAGGTTGATCTGCTGTGCGGCCTCCCAAGGAGACCAGAGGCCATGGGTGCATGCCCCCTGGCAATGTGCACCCCAACCCTGAAGAGAAGCATCTGTTGTCAGTACTTGTGTTTGTGGTGGTGGTTGAAAAGGCACTCCGCGCACTAGATTCGGGAGATGCAGCCAACCATTGCAGGGAGGCCATGAGCAGTTTGGACACCCTTACTTTGTCGCTCAAGTGTCCTGTGGCTTGTAGCCACTGAGTTCTGAGGCCCCACTGAGCAGGCCTCATGTGTAGACGGGCATTTGGAGTAACATGGACCGTGGATGCCATGTGGCCCAATAGTCTCAGGAATTGCCTGGCGGAAACCATGGAATTGCTGTGGAACTGTCTGGCCAAGTCCATCAGTCTGTGGGCCCTGTCCACAGGCAGATAAGCCTTCGCCTGAAGGGTATCCAGTCTTGCTCCTATGAACTCCGTGTTCTGTGAGGGGTGCAAAGTGGACTTTACGAAGTTTATGACAAAACCCAGATGCTGTAGAAGGCAGACAGTGCGGAGGGTGGCCTGTCTGGTTTCCTGTGGAGATTGACCCCTGATGAGCCAGTCGTCCAAGTATGGAAAGACAAATACGCCCTGGACACTGAGATAGACCGCTACCACCACTAGGCATTTGGTGAAAACCCTGGGTGCGGAGGTTAGGCCAAAGGGAAGTACCCTGTACTGAAAATGATTTCCTCCCACTACAAATCTGAGATATTGTCTGTGGTCTGGATAAATGAGGATGTGAGTATAAGCATCCTTTAGGTTTAAGAACCATAGCCAATCTCTCTGTTGGAGATAGGGCAGCAGTATTCCAAGGGTAAGCATCTTGAACTTTTCCCTCACCAGGAACTTGTTGAGATTTCGCAAGTCGAGGATGGGCTTGAGGCCTCCTGTCCTTTTCGGTACCAGAAAGTACCTGGAATAGAAGCCTTGCCCTCTCAGGTGGTGGGGCACCAGTTCCACCGCCTGTTCCTTTAGAAGACTTGTCAACTCCTGAAGGAGTAAGTTCCTGTGCAGAGGGAGTCGTGGAGGCTCCCCTGGAAAGTAGGAGGGGGTACCTGGTGGAAGTGGAGCATATAGCCCCTCTGGACTATGCTTAGCACCCAGGTATCCCTTGTTATGGCTGACCACCTATGGGCATACAGGGTCAGCCAGCCTCCTGTGCTGAGAGGGGCCAGCTGAGGAGGAGAGGCTATGCCATTGGAGTCAAAACCCTGCTCCCTGCTGTGCAGGAGCCGGAGCTGGTGGCTTGGGGGTTTTCTGCCTACGGGGCCCATGTCCCTGCCCCTTGGCCTGCTGACCCTGTTGGGGAGCTGTGGAGGCCTGGTATTGAGGGTAAGATTTGTAGGCAGAGGACTTCCTCGGGTAAAAGGCCTTTTTCCCCGAGCCCTTCTTCTTTTGAGAAGGGACAGAGGTCTTTCTGAACAACCTTGTCCTGGTAAGAGTCTCGGACTCGAGTTCTGCAGCCTTTTCAGCCACGGGCTTGCAAAAGAGGTTTTCATCTCGGCAAGGGACATCGACCAACTTGTCCTGCACCCATGGCTCGAGGTCCGATGACTGTAGCCAGGCCTGACGGCGTGCACTGATGCCGGCCGCGGCTACTCGGGCCGAAGCCTCAAAGCCATCATAAGCTGCTCAAGACAAACTTCGAGCACTCTCGGATCCCAGTTGACAAGGTTGTGAACCTCTGCAAAGGTTCGTCGGAGAGACTAGCGGAGAACCCGGAAATCTCCTTTGCCAGGTCTCGAAGGTACATGCCCATGTACAGCTAGTAAGTCTGGACACGGCAAGCAAGCATAGAGCCCTGAAAGCACTTTCTACCGAGGGCATCCAGGTTCCGGGCCTCCCTGCCTGGAGGCACCGAGGAGTGCATCTTCTGGCTCTTCAGACGATGCATGGCCGATTCCACAACCATGGAGTGGTGCGGCAGCTGTGCCTTCTGGAACCCAGGGCTCTTGCTGACTTGATAAATGGAATCGACCCGCTTACTAAGAACCGGCGTCCTGGCCGGCACCTCCCACATGCGGAAGAGCAACCATTCCAGCATCGGAGGAACCGGTACAGTAAAGACCTCCTTGGGGGGAAGAGTCATACTGCAGGGCCTCGAGCTCCTCGGCTCGAGGCTCCTCCTCGGGGTCCGTGGGGAAGGCCAAGGCCTTGGCCATGTCCCTCAAGAAATCCGAGAATCGGGTATCCTCTGGGGGGGACCTTCTCCGAGGTTCAGACTCCGGTGAGTCCGAAGGTACGCACTGGGTCCGAAAAGTGTCCGGGGACTCCTCGTCCTCCGTTTCCCATCCTGACCCCTCCGAGGAGTCATTGAGTGGCTCCGGTCGGTCGGGCACCGATGCCATCCACCCCGACGCTGAGGGCACCGGCGTCGACAACCTTAGTCCGCACGGGAGATCGAGGGTGACCTCGGCCGAGGATCGACTCGAGATCTCATGGACTCGAGGATCGGCTCGGCCTCCGGGGTCGACTTGGACATCGAGGTTCCGGTGGTCGGGGCAGATACACCGGCGAGACCGGCGATCAGTACCCGCTGCTGTTCCATGAAGGCAGCCAAACTGCTCTCCAAGGCCATCAACCTGAGTCCGAGCTCAGGAGACCCAGCCAGCCTCCGACTCGGGCCGCGACGTCGGCTCCCCTGGAGGAGAGTCCACGAGGACTACAGTACTCACGTGACTCTGGGCCTCCGTCTCTACATAGGGTTGTTTAGCAGGCCTCTCTGACTCCGAAGACCTGGGACGGTGGTTGGGGCTATGCGACCTGACCCTCGAGGAGCCAAGAGCGTCCAACGACGACGCCCTCGCGGGTTTCTTCTTCCTGTGGTTCTCCCCCACGAAGGAGACCCACTCTCAGAGGAGCCCCGACGATGCTCGGGGTCGGACTCGCGAGACATCGAGGCCTCTGACGAAGTCCGGGCTCGGCCGGACGCGGAATCAGAGAAGATCCTTTCGCGTTGATGCTGCCGGCTCCTCAATGCCTTGGAGGACATTTTGCCACACAGGACACAGGCCAGCGGGTCATGGTCGGGCCCGAGGCACCAGTCATGTGTGTCGGTGAGAGACATCAGTTTCTTACACCGATCACACTTCTTAAACCCGCTGGCAGCCATCGGGGGAAAAAGAGCCCCTGCAAGGTCAAAAGACTGGGCTGCCAGGGAAAAATGAAAAAATGGCATGAACGCTAGTCTCTAAGGACAAAAACCGAAAAATGAAATCCAGGCTCAATACCGGTGTATTGGGCCCAGGCGGGAAAGGGAACTGGTGTCGAACCGAGAAAAAAACACAGATCCATACCGAAAAAAATCAACTTTTTCACGGGTGACCACGACACACTTGCATTGGGCTCCGCGGAAAAAAGACGACTGAGCAAGATGGCACCCTTGGGCGGGAAGGGGACCACGCATGCGCGCTGCATTCCCAAAGGCTTTCTTTGAAAGCTGGGGAAATGCTCCGCATGGGGGCTCCTTCGGCGCCGACGTCACCCATATGTGAGGGCTGACTTCCTGCTCAGTCCTGGAGAATAAAACTTGTCCTTCTCCATCTGTCACCCCCTTTCCCTAGTTTAAATGCCTGTCCACATACTGCCTGATCTTTAAGGATTCTTTTCCCTGTGATAGAGAGATATAGTCCATCAGCACAATACAGTCTCTCTTGTTTCCCCAGTCGCCTATATATCTAAATCCTCCTTGTTTGCACCAGGTTTGGAGCCATGTATTAAAGTTGCTTATGCGATGCAGCCTTTCTGCCCCCTTACCAAAAACAGCATTCTGAGAATGCTATAGTGTTAACAATGGGCTTGAGTTTCTCTCCCCGAGTCCGGAAGTTTCTCTGACCTGCAGATACTTTTTCTAGCCAGGTCATTTGTACCCAAGTGGATGACATCAATTTTGGAGTGCTCAATTTCTGCACTAACTATACCAACAATTTGGTTCGTATTCCTGCTGGCTAAAGATCCTGAGAGGCATTTGATCATCTTCTCGCCTTTGAACAGTGTTCCCAAGTTGGTGCCTCTGATGATAGAATCTCCAAGTAGTAGTAGTAGTTTTCTGTTTTCTGATTTTTTTCTTCATATTTGGTGCATTATTAGTAGATTGGGCATGGACTCTCATTTAAGGACACTTCAGTTTTCACAGATTAGGCACCCTCATTATCCAAGGCAGAGAAGGCATTATGCAGGGATAGCTCTTGATGTAGAGGGTGTCTCCGTGTTATAGATCACAACCTACCAGAGCCCACTGTAATCCATTTGTTCCTGGGCCGTTTGATTCTTTGTGGGATTGGTAGTGGATTGTGTTCAGTTTGTACCCTAGAAGAGGTGTGTTTAATTATAGCTAATTCTTTCCTTAGTAGATTCAATTCTTTATGCATAGCAGCTAACTTGAGGGATATAGGGCAAGCTCTTAGGTTCCAAATGATTCTTCTTAGAATGAAAGTGCCACAGTTATTGCATTGAATACATGACATGCCGATTAAGACTGTTGTAAAGTGTTCCTAGAAGAGAAAAGGAGAAAAGATGGAAGTAACACCTAATTAAAGGACAGATGTCAATGTATATGATGACTATATAGGCAATGCAACTCTGGGGCAGGTGGGGTGAGGGGTAGGGTGGGTGGGAAGGTAAGTGTCCCTGGCCAGTAGACCTTATATGAACTGAGGGCACAATCAGCTATCTGTTTTAAAGGCTATGCAAGGCATGTAGGCAGTCTAAATATTCCTAAACTTATAGCCAAATGTTAAAATTTATATAAAAAAGACAGGCAATTGTAAAGTCTGAAAGCTTAGCTTTGTGTAGAGTCTCTTGGAGCTGTGATGACCAGAACTGGATCAGGTAACTTGCTCAGGCTGCAGAGCTGATTGAATTAACCACACCCTAGTGCCTGAAATACTTAATGAAAGTCATGTGGTTCAAGTAATGGACATAGGTGCTGCAGCGTTCACATTTTATGATATATTGTCTTGATAGCTTTCTTGATATGTGTGGTTAGGAATAACTAGACAAAAATTATACCTAGGTATCTAACCTCGGTTTTTACTTCTAGCTCAATTGAATTAAATGATAATTACACTTACCTGGTAATTGTAGTTCCTTGAATGATGACAGTTCAGCCCTCTACCTGTGGGTTGTCAACCTCCTCCTGCAGCTTGGAGACTGGTACGTCAGAATCATGACATCACTGGATATAACCTGCTGCTCTCTCTCCTCAGTCCCAGTGTGAACTATTAACAAAGCAGACTCAAAGGAGCAACAAATAAGTAGCAAAAACCAATCAAAGGAATCTAGTCTAACTACTCCTAGAACCATTTAACCAACCCGGCAAGGCTTTCTTACGCCCTTCACTGCCATACAGAGCATCAAAATATATAACAGAGAAAACCAGAACCAAACGAAGATAGACCTACCTGTGATACTCCTTTTCTTGTCAATAATGCTGGACCCCTCCTGAAATAAATCTGGGCGGGATGGAGGACTGAACTGTCGTCACACAAGGAACTACAGTTACCAGGTAAGTGTAATTATCATTTCCTTATCGTTCCTCCAGTTCAGTCCTCTACCTCTGGGAAGTGCCAGAGCAGTAATCATTAGGAGGGACCCTGCCATCCAGCATGCAATACAGCCGAACTGAAACGGGCATCCATAGCTGCTGCGACATCCAGCTGGTAATGCTTACTAAACGTATGTAGAGACGACCAAGTCGCTGCTCCACAAATTTCCCCTGGTGGAACCAAACTGTGTTCCACCCAGGAACACGCTTGCGCTCTGGTGGAATGCACCCGCAACCCCACAGGCACGGACCGACCATGAAGCAGATAGGCGGAAACAATCGCCTCCTGAACCCACCGGGCAATGGAAGACTTAGCCGCCGCCTCCCCTTTGCACACACTTCCGAACACCACAAATAGCCGATCCGATTTGCAAAAAGACTCCGTCACCTTTAAATACCTTTGCAAGACACTCTTTACATCCAACCGCCGCAAACTGCTAGTCAGTTTGCCGCCTTCCCGAGACCCGAGAACTGGCAAGCATACGGCCTGATTCAAATGAAAAGGAGTCACCACCACTGTTCCCTCTAAGCTGTGCGCGTGTGCGCGCGCACACACCTCACCGAGCGAGCGCACATACTTTACAACAGAGCGCACAAAAATTACAGCTCTGATAGAAAACAGACATCTTAAAATTTAAAAGTTATGATTGTAATTACTAGAAATTTCCCGCTTCATTTAGTAATCCATTTTCATTTAATTTGATTAAAATCAATGTGATGTACATACTGTATTCTGACGTGTAGTCAAATTTTAAAGTATATAACTCTGAGTGTCGTTATGTGGCGCACAAAAATTTAACCTTCCTTCAAAAGCTGCACACAGCTGATATTTTATGCGCACACAGCCTACAGAAAATTAGAGGGAACATTGGTCACCACCTTGGGCAAAAAGGATGGAACCGGACGAAGCACTACCTTCTCCCTTGAAAAGGACAAGAACGGCTCCCTACATGACAACGCCTGCAGCTCCGAAATGCACCTAGCCGAACAGATGGCCACCAGGAAAACCGCTTTCAAGGTCAAGTCCCTCACTGAAGCCCGAAGCAAAGGCTCAAAGGGAGGCTTGGATAACGCTTCCAACACCAGATTGAGGTCTCAAGGCGGAATCATCACTCTACGCGATGGCCTCAACCGAGATACCGCCTTCAGAAACCGAACCACATCAGGATGAGCACTCAGCGACATTCCCTTAACACTGGCACGATAACAGGAAAGGGCCGCCAACTGCACGCGCAAGGAACTGGCTGCAAGACCTTTATCAAAACCGTCCTGCAGGAACCCCAATATTGAAGGAATGTCAACCGTGGACGCTCGAATCTGCTGTCTTGAACACCAATCCTCAAATACACGCCAGACACGCACATAGGCCAAGGACGTGGACTGCTTTCTTGCTCTAAGCAGCGTAGCTACGACCGCTGCCGAATAGCCCTTTTTTCTCAGCCGTGCCCTTTCAATGGCCAGACCGTAAGAGAGAACCGATCCACTTGGGGCATGAAGAGAGGACCTTGAAGCAACAGGTCCGCCCTTGCCGGCAACCTCCACGGCTGACCGTCTAGGAGACGCACGAGGTCTGCATACCACGGGCGCCTCGGCCAGTCGGGCGCCACAAGGAGCACCTTTCCCGGATGAGCTCCGATCTTTTGAACCACCCGGCCTATCAATGCCCATGGAGAAAAGGCGTAAAGGACCGCCGCAGTCGGCCACGGCTGCAACAGCGCGTCGATGTCCTCCGACATTCATTCTCGCCTCCTGCTGAAGAACTGGTTGGCTTTCGCCGACTGGAAGGTCGCCATGAGATCCATTATGGGCAACCCCCAGCGATCCACTATCTGTGCAAAGATGTCGGGATGCAGTTCCGACTCTCCCGCATCTACCCGCACGCTGCTGAGAAAGTCTGCCTGGACATTGTCTTTCCCTGCAATGTGCGCCACCGAAATCGCCATCAACCACTGCTCTACCCAAGTGAACACCACGTCTGCCTCTTCCTCCATTGCCGCACTCCCCGTGCCGCCTTGATGGTTGATGTAGGAGACTGTCGCCGAATTGTCGGAAAGCACCCGAATCGAGTGATCTAACACCAATTCCTCGAATGCCACCAGCGCCCGAGCAACGGCTCACAGTTCCAGCCAGTTTAATCGACCAGGACGCCTCCAGGGGATACCAAAACCCCTGCGCGAACCTGTTCCCGCAGTGGGCTCCCCAACCCGCCAGACTGGCGTCCGTTAATAAGGGAAGCCAATCCGGTTGCTCCAGCGGCATGCCGGCTGACAGGGAGGACCTGAGGAGCCACCACTGAAGGGATCGCCTGACCTTGACTGGACACGGCAGCCATTTGCTCAAAAGATCAGACTGATGTGACCAGCGGCGAAGTAGTGCCCTTTGCAGGGGCCGCATATGTACTTTGGCCCATGGCACCGCTTCCAGCGTTGCCGCCATTGTTCCCAACACTTGAAGATAGGACCATGCCGACGGCGCTGGAACGGACCTGAACTGGCGAACTAGACTCCCAAGAGCTTGAATTCTGTTGTGTGGTAAAAACACTTTGCCTCTCTTCGTGTCGAACCGTGCCCCTAAGTACTCTAGATCCTGTGAGGGCGTCAGACGGCTCTTGGTCAGATTTACCACCCAACCAAGACTCTGCAAGAATTCCACTACTCTGCTTGTTACTCGAATGCTCTCTGCTTCGGACTTGGCCCGAATAAACCAATGGTCGAGGTACGGGTGTACCAGAATCCCTTCCTTGCGCAACACTGCCACTGCCGCCGCCGCCACCACCACCACCATAATTTTGGTGAAGGTTCGTGGTGCCGTCACCAGACCGAAAGGCAATGCCTGGAACTGATAGTGACCCCAAGGCAGAGCAAACTGCAGAAACCTTTGATGAGCCGCCTGGATAGGAATGTGCAAATATGCCTCCGTGAGATCCAGAGACGTCAAATACTCGCCTTGACGCACCGCCACTATGACTGAGCGGAAGGTTTCCATCTGGAAATGCGGAACACGCAGATGATTCACGGCTTTCAGATCTTAAAATGGGTCTTAACGCTCCACCCTTCTTTGGCACCACGAAATAAATGGAATACCGACCCACGCCGTACTCTTCCCTCAGCACATCTACCACCGCCCCTAACTGGAGAAGCCGTTCTAAAGTACCACGGATCGCTAGCACCTTCTTGGGACCCCTGCAGGGGGACATGACGAAGGAATCCCGCACCGGCTGCGCCAACTCCAGCGCATATCCCTGCCAAATAATCTCCAACACCCACTGGTCGGAGGTGACGTGGGTCCAAGCAGAAAGATACTCCCGAAGCATCCCTCCTATGGGAGGCCCTTCCACTGGGACCTGCCTCACTTCATTGAGACTTGCGAGGTGCGGAAGCGGGGTTTGAAGAGAAACTTCTATTGGCTCCCCGAAACCCATGGAAACCCTGGGCTTGAGACGAAAAGCGACCGCGCTGGAAACTTCCGAACCGCGTCGCATGAAATCTGCTGACATCTCGAAACTGGCCACGATATCCCAGACCAGACCTCCCTTGTTTTGGTTTATCCTCCGGGAGCCGACCCGTTTTGGACTCCCCCAAGTCCTTGACCAACGTATCCAAGTCCTCTCCAAACAGCAAGCTGCCTTTAAACGGCAACTTACTAAGGCGAGACTTGGAAGGACCGTCTGCCGCCCAATTCCGTAACCACATTAATCTGCGGGCGGCCACCACTGACGCCGTGCTGTTGGCAAGAGCTTTGATCAAATCATAATACACGTCCGCCAAATATGCCGCTCCTGATTCCAGGCGACCCAGTTCCTTGAGCTCCATATGCGAAGACTGTCTCAGCCTCTGAACCCAGTGCAAACACGCTCTAGCTACCCAAGCTCCACAGATGGATGCCTGCAAGGACAACGAATCTTCCACGAAAGTCAGCTTCAGCAACCCGCCCCCCTTACGGTCCTGAGCATCCTTCAAGGCCATGCTGCCCTCCACCGGGATAGTAGTCTTCTTTGTAACCGCCAATACCACCGCGTCCACCCGGGGCGCTTTGAACCTGACCTTATCTTTATCTGCCAGAGGATAAAACCTATTCATAGTCCGTATAACTCAAAGCCCTGTCTCTGGCCGGTCCTATTCTTCTTAGATCATTCTGTCCACCACTCTGTGAACAGGAAACACTACGTGCGTCTGCCGCACCGCCTGAATGACCGGGTCTTCCACTTCCTCCTCCACAGGAGGCTGAGTGGAAAGATTCAGTATCTGCATAGATTCTGTGATCAATGCTGGAAGCTCTTCCCTACAGAAGACCCTAATGATTTTAGCCTGATCCTCAGGCTCAGGAATCTCTCCCTCTTCGAGATCACGTACCCCTTTCCTCCAGGTCCCACTCAACCTCCTCTCCCTCAGGCCAATCAGCTTCCACAGGCGTGGAAAGCCGCGTCCGTGTTTTTTTAGGCGCTGACGGTTCCTAACCTCCATCCTCAACTGCCTCAGACAGCTGAAGAGGCCCGGAAAGCATCCTAGACCCCGGGAACTTACCCTGACGCCGTAGACAGAAAGCCTGATGTATCAATAAAATAAAGTCAGGACTAAAATCCTCGAGGTCCGAGGCCGGAGCCTGCAGAGCCCCAGACGGCCCCACCAAGTCCTCCAACGCTGGCTCCTGCACAGGAAGCTGTGGAGAGACCACTCTCGCCCCCAACGAACCCCCCTGCGCATCTGAGACTTCTTTTATATCCATTTACTGTTCCACCGCTGAAGAAAGGGTTGCACACCCCGGAATCAGCAACTGTACCCCTCCGGGTCCCACAGATAATACACTGCGGGCGACCCGTCATAGCCCAGCAAAGAATCAGAGTACAGGAACTAACTCGAAGGCTCTTGATCACACAACTACCTACGATACTTGGGTTGTTGTTTTTTTTTTATTACGACGGCACGTTTCCCAAAAACAGATTGCAGCCCAGAGTATCCAGAGCTGTCCTAAAGTCAAAGATATCTCACTAACTGCACCCCTTCGCAAGAGAGCCCCCGCAGAAAGCCCTCCCCCCTCACGAAAGAGCCCATTCCACGAAAAACAAGAAAATACAAAAGAACACAATAAAAGGAAAGGAAAAGAAAACAATAGTAAATAAAGCACAGTTACTTACCTGTAACAGGCGATCTCTGGGAACAGCAGGAATAAGTCTTCACATATGGGTATCGTCGGTACCGACGGAGCCTGCACGGGAACGCTCCTCAGCGTCCAATAAGAAAGATTTTGGGAGCATCCCACAGCGCCTGCGTGCTGCCTTCCCGCCTTTCCCAACCGCCTCTCTCCAGTTCAAGTTTTAAAGCTGAGACAAAGAGAGAGAGAGAGAGAGAGAGAGAGAAGGAAAGATAGAGAGATACAACTCCTAGGGGAGGTGGGTGGATTGTGAAGACTTATTCCTGCTGTTCCCAGAGATCACCTGTTACAGGTAAGTAACTGTGCTATCTCCAGGAACAAGCAGGAATGAGTCTTCACATATGGGGACTCCCTAGCTGCAGATGCCAGGGAGAGACCCCAGAGTTGTGTGTCCCTGACAAGGGCTCCACCTCCCCCCATGGATCTCTGGCATCCAACCAGGGTAGGTGGGTAGGAGTTGAATAGGAATGGAACAGGTGTTTGAGAACAGCCTGACCAAATGAAGCATCCCGGCGGGAGTCCTTGTCCAAATAGTAATGGGCTGTGAAGGTATGAACCGAGGCCCAGGTGGCCGCTCGACAGATTTGGTCGATGGACACAGTTTAGGTGAGCCATTGAGGCTGCCATGGCCCTCACATTGTGAGCTGTGACATGGCCTTCCAGAGAAAGGTTCTACTCTGGTAGGCAAAAGAAATACACTGAGCAATCCACTTGGACAGTGTTCTTTAGAAACTGGAAGTCCTAAATGGGAAGGATCAAAAGCAACAAAGAGTTGAGAAGACTTTCTATGTTGCTGTGTTCTTTGTAAGTAAAAAGAGAGAGGTCTTTTACAATCCAAAGTATAAAGATTCCTCTCTGCACTTGATGCATGAGGTCCTGGAAAAAAGACAGGTAAGTATACCTCCTGGTTCAGATGAAAAGGCGAGACCACTTTGGGCATAAAGTGTGGATTGGTCCTGAGGACTACCTTATCATGATGAAACCTTGTATAAGGAGGATTAGCCACCAAGGCTTGCAACTCACTGATGCGACGTGCTGAGGTGACTGCAATGAGAAAGATAACCTTCCAAGAAAGAAATTTCAAGGAGGTGGTGGCTAAAGGTTCAAAGGGTGGCCTCATAAGCTGGCCAAGAACCAGATTTAAGTCCCATGCCACTGGAGGTGGTCTAACGGGAGGTCTAGTTAAAAGAAGGCCTCTCATGAATCTTGCTATAAGAGGATGAGAGGAAACAGGCTGTCCATTGAGAGGCTTGAAGGACGCTGCAATAGCACTCAAATGGACTCTTACCGAATTCGTTTTGAGGCCTGCATGGGAAAGATGCAGGAGATACTCTAGTAAAGAATTCAAAGGTATTGCAAGAGGGTTAAGACCCTTCTCTGAACACCAAATGGTAAATCTTTTCCATTTGAAAGCATAGGAACGTCTAGTGGAAGGCTTTCTAGAAGCATGAATAATATCTCTGACTTGCTGAGAGAGATGGAAAACTTGAAGGTCTAGGCCTTCAGCAACCAGGCCCTGAGATAGAGAGACTGGGGGTTTGGGTGCCACAACGTTCCGTCTTCCTGGGAGAGAAGATCTGGAGCAGAGCCCAACTCCAGGGATGGAGCTTGAGAGAGATGCAGAAGTAGAGGGTACCACACTTGGCGTGGCCAATGTGGTGCTATGAGGATCATAGAACCTCGGTCTCTCTGAAGCTTGAACAGTGTTTTGGGAATTAGGGGAATGGGTGGAAAGGCATAAAGAAAGTCTTAACCCCAGTGAAGGAGGAAGGCATCCTTGGCCTGAACTCCCTGACACGGAATCCTGGAACAGAACTGGGGAAGTTTGGCATTCCACGGACTTGCAAATAGATCTATGTCCGGGGTTCCCCAAATTCGAAAAATCCTGGCTACCTGGTCCCTGTGGAGTGACCATTCCTGTGGAAGCAGAACTCGACTGAGTCTGTCTTCCCAAGAGTTTTGAACGCCTGGAAGATATACTGCCAGAAGATGAATGTGATGCTCTCTGGCGAAGGCCCACAGTTGCAAAGCTTCGTTGCAAAGCGACAGAGAGCCAGTCCCTCCCTGCTTGTTTACATAGAACATGGCTACTTGATTGTCCATGTGGATGAGGACTGTGCTGTAGCTGAGCAGGGAGTGGAACACTCTGAGAGCTAAGAAAATTGCTCTGAGTTCCAAGAGATTTATGTGTAGTAAAGTCTCCTGTGGAGACCAGATGCCCTGGGTGGAGAGATCTTGCAGATGAGCTCCCCAACCCATTGGAGAGGCATCTGTTGTAAGGGTTGCAGGGGAAGTGACCGTTGAAAAGGGGACCCCAGCAACAGGTTTTGAGAGGACTTCCACCACTGGAGAGACCAAAAAAGGCGACTGGAGTTTGCTATTTTGTCTGACAGGCAACCTGATTGCTGAGTCCATTGGGTGGACAAAGTCCATTGAGCTGCCCTCATGTGAAGGCAAGCATATGGAACCACATGCACAGTGGATGCCATGTGGCCTAAGAGTTGTAACATTTCTCGAGCAGTTAAAAGGGGCTTTAACTGTATTTGGGAGGCTAACTGCACCAAGCATAGGCAACGGGCCTGAGGAAGATAGGCCCTTGCAGTTGTGGTATCCAACCAAGCCCCTATAAACTCGAGGGACTGAGTAGGGGTGAGACTGGATTTTGGGATGTTTATTACTAGTCCCAAATACTGAAGGACACGCATTGTGCAGGTTAGACAAGTCTTTGCCTCTGCTTGAGATGGAGCTCGAATGAGCCAGTCGTCCAGATATGGGAAGACGAATATTCCTAGAGTGCGTAGAAATGCAGCTACTACCGCCATGCATTTCGTGAACACCCTTGGTGCAGAGGCCATAACAAAAGGAAGCACCCTGTATTGGTAGTGCTTTCCTTGAAAATGGAACCGAAGGAACCTTCTGTGAGCTGGATGGATGAGGACATGGGTGTATGCATCCTTGAGATCTAGAGAACAAAGCCAATCCTGACTCTGAAGCTATGCAAGCAGAGCACCGAGAGAAATCTTGAATTTCTCCTTGAATAGAAATTTGTTCAATTCTCTGAGATCTAAGATGGGTCTGTAGCCCCCTGTTTTCTTTGGAATAAGAAAATAAGGGGAATAGAACCCTGTGCCTTGTTGAAGAAGAGGTACTTCTTCTATTGCCCCTTGGGCAAGAAGGATGGCAATCTCCTGACCTAGAAGGTTGAGGAGAGATATTGGAGAATTGAACTGTTTCACCATGGTGTGAGGGGGAAGGCTTAAGAAATGAAGCTTGTACCCTTCCCTTATGATGGAGAGTGTCCATTGCTCTGCTGTGATTTGCTCCCATCTGGGAGCAAAGTAAGTCAACCTTCCTGGGATGGTAAGGGGCTCTGGTCCTTCCAGAGCTAGAAAGGCTAAGTTCTCTAGTTGCAAGTCAAAGGCCCTGAGGAGGCTGAGGCTGTTGGGCCGTAGAAGGTCTAGCTGCCTTTGACTTGGCCTGTTTAGGTGGTTGCTGACGCTTTGCAGTAAAACGACCTGCAGAAGATGCCTGCTGACCATAAGCAGGATAGTATCTTCCCTTTTTGGAAAAAGATGTCTTTTTAAACAATCTTTTCTTAACAGGAGACTTTGAAAGTCGATCCAAAGCAGAGTTTTCAGCATCCATCTGAGTAGCCTTTGCTTGCCAGTCCTTACCAAAAAGGTTTTCACCTGTACAAGGGAGATTTCCCAATTCATCTTGGACCCAGAGCTCCAAATCAGAAGCTTGTAGCCAAGCAATTCTGTGTGCCCCTATGGCAATAGCCGAAGCTCTGCTTACACACGCAAAAGAGTCAAAGGCTGCACGGTTGGAAAATTTGGAGACATCTTGGGCATGTTTGAGCCAAGTGAGAAACTCCTGTCTTTGAAATGAAAGGGGTTAAAGTCTGCAGATGATCTGGGACTTCTTTTAGAAACATTCCTATATAGAGACTATAGGAATTGATCCTAGCAGCTATCCTAGCAGCTTGGAAAACCCTTCAGCCAAAAGCATCCAGAGTCCTGCATTCACGCCCTGGAGGATTAGATGAGTGTCTTTTTGCACTCTTCATCTTCTTCATGGCAGACTCTACTACAATAGAGTGGTGAGGAAGCTGAGTCTTGTAGAAGCCAGGACAAGGAGGGACACGATACATGGTGTCTAACCTGCGAGAATGAGGAGAGGTGGTGAGAGGTGTTTCCCACATCCTCAACATGAGATCATACAGAATCTCATGAATAGGTAAAGTAGCTGCCTCCTTAGGAGCTTTAGGATATTGTAAAATATCCAACTCCTTGGCTCTGGGTTCTGACTCAGGGGCCACTGTGATAGAAAGGCCCCTAGCCACTTCCCTAACAAAGTCTTGAAAAGACAAGTCTTCTGGAGGAGACATTCTTCGTTTAGGTGAAGAAGACTCCTGAGGAAGAAGTATCGATGCTTCTACAGAACCCTCAGACTCATCTGAGTCCTCAGAGGAATCTAAGTATCGCCTGTCTGGATGCTCCTGTAAAGCCCGATAACCGTATCGAGTGGGATCGACATCGGGAGTAATCGGTACCGGTTCAGTACCGATGGGCATCATGGGACAGGATACCGTTGCAGTCAACACCGAAGCCAATGTCGATGCAATCGGTGCCGGTACCAGAGCCGGTACTAGCAATGGGGATTGTTGCGGTACTGGAGGCGTCACAGCCTGCATGAAAGCCATTAAGGTACGCTGCATGGTCAGAATCTTCTGATCCATCGACGCCACCAGAGTCTGGATGTCGGTACCAGTGGGAGCCACCGGTACCCCAGAACACGGCAACAGGTGATCGGTCGAGGCCGAGCCATCGATGTCAACCTGTGACCCCATAGATAATGCTTTGGAAACCGGAGCTTCCCGCCAGGGTAATTTTGCCAGTGCGGAATCCTCGAGGGCAAGCCCGGAGGCATCTCGATGCTTGGAGGGAGATCTGCCCTTCGAGGACCGGCCAGATTTATGCTTGGTTACCTGAGATCCATGGGAGGAAGAGGAGGCCCTGGAAGATGTCGATGCTACGGAAGCTGCATCAGAGGGAAACAGGGTACTGAGCTTGGCTGCTCGGTTCTGCCGACCTCTCTTAGACATCATGGTACAGGACATACAATCCGTGATGGAATGGTCAGGTCCCAAACACTTTAGACACCAGTCATGGGTGTCGGTGACAGAAATAGTACCGCCACATTTTGTGCATTTTTTAAACCCAGAAGCGGGCTTCTCCAAGAGGAAAATATTTTTAGGCCTAGGGCCCAAAAACTGAAAATGCACAGTAGAGATAAAGCGTTTTTTTTTTTTTTTTTGAAAGAAAGAAAAGAAAGACCGGTGGTACCGGTCCGACGTCGAAGGCGGCAGACGCGACACAAAATAAAGAAAAAATAAAGAACTTCTTCTGCGGTGACAGGAACACGACCTGCTGGCTCCGCGGAAAAGAAGAACTGGAGAGAGGCAGTTGGGAAAGGCGGGAAGGCAGCATGCAGGCGCTGTGGGATGCTCCCAAAAGCTTTCTTATTGGACGCTGGGGAGCATTCCCGCGCAGGCTCCGTCGGTACCGACGATACCCATATGTGAAGACTCATTCCTGCTTGTTCCTGGAGATATATGCAATCCCGTTAGCAAGGAACTGCCTGCTTACCGCACCGCTCCAGATTTGTCTGTCGTCTGTCAGCCATGCAGACTCACCGCGCTGCCTAAAATGGCCGCCAGGACACCCGACATTGAAGAAAGGGCGCCAAATCTGACGGAGACCAGTGTGCTCAGAACTGGGGCTCCCTGCCTTCAAGTGCAGTCTATAACCGGTGCTTGCTTACCGGCCAGGTCTGCGCCGCCTTTTAACTGCCCCAAGAGCCGTGCTGCCTTGTCCAGAAGCTAGCAGCATGTACCCCCGGAGCTCTCCTCTGGAGCCACGAGCAGTCAGCCAACGCGGTCCGGGCAGACAGACGCTGAGCAAGAGGGGCTCTCCCCCGAAAGGTCCGGGGGGGAGAGAACCTGAGGCAGCAAAGAGGAGATTAAACCCCCCTTTCCTCCATATTATATATATATATATATATATATATATATATATATATATATATATATATATATATATATACACACACACACACATATATATACATATACATACACACTTTTTATTTTTTTACAGGCAGGGTGTAAGAATGCCCAATCCTATAATAAAACTGGTTGGATTCCTTTTTTTTTTTTTTTTTAATAGAACCACCCCAGCTCACCAATTGCCAGACCAATTTAAGCATACTACGCTATCCCTAAGCTCCTTATCTATTCCTCTAGAGAGCCTCTACAAGGCTCACCAACATCCTCCTGCTGCATGGAGACTGGTCACACACTGGTACTGAGGAGAGAGAGCAGCAGACTATATCCAGTGATGTCATGATTCTGACGTACCAGTCTCCAAGCTGCAGGAGGAGGTTGACAACCCAGAGGTAGAGGACTGAACTGGAGGAACGATAAGGAATTCATAGCATTGTTGGTTGGATGAATGCTTCATCTCTGGAGATGTGTATTACTTCCTTTTTTTTTTTTTTTTAATAGTTTATTGATAGGCCATGATCTGTTAGCCAGTGAGCAATATCATTGAAACAGTCTGTTATTACATTATATGTAGGTTTTGTTGTATTGAAGGGTGAGTAGAGCATAATATATCATCTGCATATATGTGAGTGTGAACTTTGCGAGAATGCATGATTGAGCATATAGGTCAGTACACACCTACTACCCCCTTTTTTCTCCTCTCCCCCTCCTGTCAAATACCCAATTTACCATGTACATACCAAAACGGCAACCTGTAAATAGCTCCTTTAGTATTTACTGTTGAGTGCACGTTCTTGTATATAGTCCTCTTAGCAGACTCTGTCGATCCTATGCTCAATTATTGGTTGACTCCTTGTAAACATTTTCCATGTACATTAGTTTCAATTGTTCCACATAGTCATTTCATCAAGTTCAATTATTGGTTGACTCTAGCAAAATGTTCTATGTACATAATGTCCAATTGTTCTATGTAAACCACCTTGACATTTTGAAAGGCGGTATATAAAACCAGCTAAAAAAAAATTTTATATATATATATATATATATATATATATATATATATATATATATATATGGTTTTATATACCGCCTTTCAAAATCTCAAGGTGGTTTACATAGAACAATTGGACATTATGTACATAGAACATACATACACACACACAGTGGCCCAAAAAAAGTGAGAACATCTCGTAGCATATAAGCTATTTAAAATTTCAAAAAGAAAGATGTAAACGATTGACAAATTTTAAAAAAAAAAAAAAAGATGGCAACCGGAAATTGTCGAAATAAAGACGTTATACAGTATAGCTAAAAAAGGTAAATAAGTAAATTATTTAAGCTTTTAATTTACGAGATGTTCTCACTTTGTTTGGGCCACCCTATATGTATGTATGTATGTATATATATGTATATATCTATCTATATATATATATCTATCTATATATCTATATGTGTGTATATAGGTCTAGTATACAATATCTTGAGAAATAATTGGAAATATTCCAAATGTTTGTCATCATAATATTTTAATAGTATGTTCAAAGGTATACAACAAAAAAAGATGTATGCACAACGTAGATGTAATTATTTCCAAGAAAAAAAATATGACCTGGACAGGATTAATGGTGCCCTTCACTAATATTTGGTTGTGTAACTCTGGCAGTGATGACAGCTTCCAAACTTTTGATATGATTCATTGCCCTTTGAGTCCCACTGTGCACCCCACTGCCACCCACTACAGTTCAGTGCCTTCTCCAAGACAAATGGCAGCCAAACTCCAACTAAAGGAAAAAATGCAGCCCACTGGATCCAACATGGCGACAGAAGAATGGGCAGCAAGCCAAACTCAGGCCCCTAGCAACCTAGTGGGGGTTGTTTCAGCAGCCATCGTAGCCGCCTTGATTCTAAATTCAAGCAGCTCTATACCCAGATATCATAAATGGCTGTCTCCCTGGAGTCCTTTCAGGGCCAAGCAGCCAGCTGGAGTAGCAAGCGAGTGATTTGTAGGATGGTGCTTCTCAACTGTCCAGGACTTTGCGCTCTTGCAAGACACTGTGGCCAAACAGAAGATCAATGATCTAGAAAAATCTATTGTAGTGCAATAACCTGCGTTTCATAGGAATGTCCAAAATCATCATCACCAGTTACATGGTGGATTGGAGTTTTGTGCAAGCGGAGCTGAGAGCGCTTGATACAGGGGTTTCTCCCCGAAACGTGCACGTCGCACGTGTTTTCAGATAAGTGCGGTTTTTTCCCATTATTACTGATAATTCTTGTTTTTTAAGCTATTTTTAAACCTGTTTGGTTGAATAAAAGGGATATGTATTGTGAAAGGGGTAAGGTTTGCAGTGCCTTCCCTGCACGATTTATGTCCGACAAAAAATGTTAAAATACTATTGAGGGTCTTTACGGTATCACATTTTAGGCTATAATTTTGATCACCGTCAGGGGGTTGTTTGTGGATTTGATAGCAAAATCATCATGGAGCAGGAGCTGCAGGGCTTCTTTGGGTGTCAACTGAGCATGTATGTTGGGCTTTGAGACTCATGGAAGCAGAGGTGGGGTGCCTGTGATGGTGGGGATCTAATCTGGGCCATGCTTGCTCTCTGGTTATAACCTTTCTAACAGAGCAGGATATGATTCTCACTTCCGGGGGAAATTTCTTCAAATGGGTAAGTTCTGCACATACCATGAGAGCCATGAATCTTACTTCTAAGTCAGGGTATGTGGAGTATGATCTGTTTCTCAAATTTATTGCTAATCCTCAGCGTAGTTCTTGCATTGTGCCAAAGACAGCCTCCTTTTGGAGTTCGTAAAATGTTACATATATGGGTAACTTATCAAGGTGTACTTGGAAATTCCTCTTAAATTAGGGCTGTGGCACCCAACATGATGGGAAATAATGCTGTATCTTTCTGCCACATTTTCTTGATTTATGACTGCAGTTTTTGATACTTGAAGATCTTCTCCCTCTCAACACAATTCACAGAGTAGTTGCTTAAAAGGGACACCTCTATAAATTGGTGCAGTTCTGGTGTTTTTCTCCTTTTCCATGATATCTGGCTTTCTTGCATCCAGCTTTATAATTGGTCAGAATGAGTGTATCAGAGGTGATCGTAACCCCTTCATTCTCTGTAATCCTTTTAGGGTCATGATCCCAGTGCTTTTCAGGTACAGTGATGTTATAATGTTTACAAAGTTTCCAATGGATGAGATGCGCTCATTGTGCCTTTCCATACAGAAATTTCCAGCCATTAGAACTTCACAGCCAGCTATGAGGGGAGTCACTGTTTCCAGATCTTTCTCACAAAAGCAACATGTCGGTTTTGCCAGTTTTTTCAATGCTCACTGTAAACCATTGCGTCCATAAGCCAGCAATTATCAATCTCTTGACCTTCAGTTTCATTTCACCTCTCCTTAATTGTTTCTGTGTCCATTCTTGATTGACAAAGGGTTCCTAGAGTAATACTCTGCATTTCCCAATGTATTTTTGCATTTGCCACTCATTTTTCCTCATTTGTTGATCTGGTTCTTTGTAGAATTTTTTTCTCTTGTTTTGCAAATTCTGTTACTTCCTTCACTGTGTATGGCTTGTCAGAATGCTTGTCCAAGTTTGATGATGGAGACAGATTCTTGATGTTTACTTTCATATTTCAACACTTTTTATGCATTTGGATCCAATATTGCAGTTAGATAGACTTGGAGGCTTATGATAATAGTTTTGTATGTATAATAAATCTCTTTGAGACCTAGTCCTCCTTCAGCTCTAGGGATGTACAGTCTTGGCATACATAGATTCTTGTAAATTAATTTATGGGCATGGAGGAGTTTTCTTGTTTGAACATCCAGTTTTCAAGATCTTTGAGGCCAGTCCACAATCCCAAAGCTGTACAAGAATTGCCAGCTGATTAATGGCCCGTATCTTATTCCATGATGTTAAAGCACTTTTCAATAACGATTTTAATCTCCTGTAGTATTCTTCACTGTTATTTTCTCTTAGTAATTTCTGCTCAAGTGTCATTGCTTCCTTTACTCTGAGATACTTATAGATGCCTTCCTCTTCAAGATCCTTGATGTCACAGCCCTCCGCCAGGGAGATGTTTTCAGTTTTGCACAATTTTCCTAAAAAAAAAAAAAGTTGCCTTAGCACATTTGTCAAGGCCAAAGGACATTCTGATGTCATTAGAAAAGCTTTTCACCACACAGAATTGCTCTGCTAATTGTTGGTCGCTGAAACTGTAGAGCTTAAGTTCATATACAAATAATAGAGATGTTGTTTCTGGGTTGTTACCTTCTTTAGGATTCAGGCTAAATCCATATCCCAAAGAGTTGACGAGTACACTCATTGGATTAAATGCCACACAAACCAGAAGGAGCGACAAGGAATCTCCCTGAAATATTCCTCGCTGGATCTTAAGTTTAGGAGTGATGTACTGACCATCATTTCTCAAAATGAGTGTGGTTTGCCACATTGTCGTGGTGAACTTAATGTAGTCTATAAAACCAGAATTTATTTTTGTGCATTTCAAGACAATTTGTTATCCAAGAGTGTGGGACGCTGTCAAAGGTTTTCTTACAATCAATCCATACTATACTGAGATTTCTGCTTTTCTTAATGCTGGCCATGATGTCCTAATTCAACATTAACGGGGCTCCTTGGTTCCATGTGCTCTCCCCACTTCTTACCCTTTTGTCATGATGTTATTGGACCTTATATGATCATATATTCTGTCTGCATATATTGCAGTGAACAGCTTATATGTTGTAGGTAGAGAAACTATAAGTCTGTAATTATTGAGATTACTCAGGTCTCCCTTTGGAAGGAGGACTACTACAAAAGGGGACTGCTACTTCTGGACAGAGATCTGCAATTGTGAGTATATACTTCTGGGAGTTTTTCTGAATCTTGGGGAGAAGGGGATTCTTTGGGTTAAAGCTGATTAATTTGTGAACCCAGTGTATTTGTTACATCAGTCAGGGCCTAGTAGCAGCAAAGAGTTTTCAATTTAAATTTAAAACACAGAAGAGAGCTTTCTGGTTAACTTTAGAGCCAGAAGAGAGCTTCTAGTTTAAATTTCATACTCAGTCAGGGCCTAGTAGCAGCAAAGAGATTTAATTTAAATCAACTCAGAATATAACTTAGCATAAAAGGCAAAACAGGGTCAGTATGCTTTGAGCAATAAATTATTCTAGAGACCTTTACAAAGAGGCCTTCTACCTAGTGGGCAAAAGATCTGTGAAACTTTTTAAGTAGGTGTTAAAGCCAGGTGGCAGATCAAAGGGCCATTTTGAAAGACTCCTTCTAGCCAAGCAAGGACTGTTAATCACCCAGGGAATTGGTCACAGATTAGCTTAGAAGCACAGGACAGGTACTGTGTAGCAGTCAGCTTTTAATAAGTCTTCAATTCAAGGGCTGGAGAAGTTGGATTGGTGATTCTGCAGGCCCTGATGACTTGTGTCCAACCTTTTTCATTCTGAAGGCACCCATCTTCTCCTCTGCTGGAGAGCTTGGATGTTTCAAGAAGCATCTCATCAATGTACTTCTCATGGTCTTGAATGCTCCTCAGCCTCGCCACCTCCTCTCCGAGTTCCTCCACTTGTTTCCTGAGAGCGTCAGCATGCAGGCACCCTGCACATGGAACCGGTCCTTCAATTGGCATTGGGAATGGACAGAGGCAGAAGCTGTTAATGGGGGCAACAGCTTTAGTGATACGATTTTTCCCAGCCATTGTTCAGTTCGTGGAGCTTAGGTATCTGTTAAAACAAAAGAAAGAGATCTACCAAAGTACCAGCCAGTTTACCAGCTGTTCTTTCACAGAAAACACAGTTATTTACCTGTAACAGGTGATCTCTGGGAACATCAGGAATAAGTCTTCACATATGGGTATCATCGGTACCGACGGAGCCTGCGTGGGAACACTCCCCAGCGTCCAAAAGGAAAGCTTTTGGGAGCATCCCACAGCGCCTGCACGCTGCCTTCCCGCCTTTGCTAACCGCCTCTCTCCAGTTCGAGTTTTAAAGCTGAGACAAAGAGAGAGTGAGGAAAGGAAAGAAAGATAGAGAGATACAACTCCTAGGGGAGGTGGGTGGGTTGTGAAGACTTATTCCTGCTGTTCCCAGAGATCACCTGTTACAGGTAAGTAACTGTGCTATCTCCAGGAACAAGCAGGAATGAGTCTTCACATATGGGGACTCCCCAGCTAGAGATGCCTGGGAGATCACCCAGGTTGAGAGTCCCTGGAAGGGCTCTACCTCGCCCCCATGAATCTCAGGCATCCAGCCAGGGATGGAGGGTAGGAGTTGATTAGGTATGGAGCAGGTGTTTGAGAACAGCCTGACCAAACAAGGCATCCCGGCGGGAGTCCTTGTCCAAGCAGTAATGGGCTGTGAAGGTATGAACCGAGGCCCAGGTGGCTGCTCGACAGATTTGGTCGATGGACACAGAATTTAGATGAGCCATAGAGGTTGCCATGGCCCTCACATTGTGAGCTGTGACATGGCCTTCCAGAGAAAGGTTCTTACTCTGGTAGGCGAAAGAAATACACTGAGCAATCCAATTGGACAGAATTCTCTTAGAGACTGGAAGTCCTAAATGAGAGGGATCAAAAGCAACAAAGAGTTGAGAGGACTTTCTATGTTGCTGTGTCCTTTTGTAAGTAAAAAGCAAGAGCTCTCTTACAATCCAGGGTATGAAGATTCCTCTCTGCATTTGATGCATGAGGTCCTGGAAAAAAGACAGGTAAATAAACCTCCTGGTTCAGATGAAAAGGAGAGACCACTTTAGGCATAACGTGTGGATTAGTCCTAAGGACTACCTTGTCATGATGGAACCTTGTGTAAGGAGGATTAGCCACCAAGGCTTGCAGCTCACTGATGCGGCGAGCTGAAGTGACTGCAATGAGAAAAATAACCTTCCAGGAAAGAAACTTCAAGGAGGTAGCAGCTAAGGGTTCAAAGGGTGGCTTCATGAGCTGGCCAAGAACCAGATTCAAGTCCAATGCCACTGGAGGTGGTCTGATGGGAGATTTAGTCAAAAGAAGGCCTCTCATGAATCTTGCTATAAGAGGATGAGAGGAGATAGGCTGTCCATTGAGAGGCTTAAGGGATGCTGCAATTGCACTCAAATGGACTCTTACTGAATTCATTTTAAGGCCTGCATGGGATAAATGCAGCAAATACTCTAGTAAAGAATTCAGAGGTATTGCAAGAGGGTTAAGACCCTTCTCTGCACACCAAATGGTAAACCTTTTCCATTTAAAAGCATAGGAACATCTAGTGGAAGGCTTTCTGGAAGCATGAAGGATATCCTTCACTTGCTGAGAAAGATGCAAATCTTGAAAGTCTAGGCCTTCAGCAACCAGGCTCTGAGGTGAAGAGACCGGGGATTTGGGTGCCACAACGTTCCCTCCTCCTGGGACAGGTGGTCTGGAGCAGAACCCAAGTCCAGGGAGGGAGCTTGGGAGAGATGTAGAAGTAGAGACTACCACACCTGGCATGGCCAATGTGGTGCTATGAGGATCATAGACCCCTTGTCTCTCTGAAGTTTGAAGAGTGTCTTGGGAATTAGGGGAATGGGTGGAAAGGCATAAAGGAAGTCTTGCCCCCAATGAAGGAGGAAGGCATCTCTGGCCTGAACTCTCTGACACGGAATTCTGGAACAGAATCGGGGAAGTTTGGCATTCCACGGACTTGCAAACAAGTCTATGTCTGGGGTTCCCCAAATTTGAAAGATCCTGGCTATTTGGTCCCCATGGAGGGACCATTCGTGTGGAAGCAGAACTCGACTGAGTCTGTCTGCCCAAGAATTTTGAACCCCTGGAAGATACACTGCCATGAGATGAATCTGATGCTCTCTGGCGAAGGCCCACAATCTCAGAGCTTCGTTGCAAAGCGACAGAGCCAGTTCCGCCCTGCTTGTTCACGTAGAACATGGCTACCTGGTTGTCCGTGTGGATGAGGACTGTCTTGTAGCTGAGCAGGGTGTGGAAGACTCTGAGAGCTAGAAAAATTGCTTTGAGCTCTAAGAGGTTGATATGTAGAGATGTCTCCTGTAAAGACCAGATGCCTTGGGTGAAGAGATCTTGAAGATGAGCTCCCCAACCTCTTGGAGAGGCATCTGTTGTAAGTGTTGCTTGGGGTAACACCTGTTGAAAGGGGGACCCCAGCAACAGATTTTAAGGGGACTTCCAGCACTGGAGGGACCAAACGAGGCGACTGGAGGTTGCTATTTTGTCTGACAGGCAACCTGATGCCTGGGTCCACTGGGTGGAGAGAGTCCACTGAGCTGCCCGCATGTGAAGGCGAGCGTAAGGAACCACATGCAAAGTGGATGCCATGTGGCCTAACAGTTGTAACATCTCTCGAGCAGTTAAATGGGATTTTAACTGAATTTGTGAGGCTAACTGCACTAAGCGTAGGCAACGGGCCTGGGGAAGATAGGCCCTTGCAGTTGTGGTATCCAGCAAGGCCCCTATGAACTCTAGAGACTGAGTAGGGGTGAGATGGGATTTTGGAATGTTTATTACAAGTCCCAGATACTGAAGGATACGCCTTGTGCAGGTTAGAGAAATCTGGGCCTCTGACTGGGATGGAGCTCGAATGAGCCAGTTGTCCAGATATGAGAATACGAATATTCCTAGAGTGCGTAGAAATGCTGCTACTACTGCCATGCATTTTGTGAACAGCCTTGGTGCAGAGGCCAGACCAAAAGGAAGCACTCTGTATTGGTAGTGCTTTCCTTGATAAAGGAACCAAAGGAACCTTCTGTGTGTTGGATGGATGAGGACATGGGTGTACGCATCCTTGAGGTCTAGAGAGCAAAGCCAATCCTGACTCTGAAGGTATGGAAGGAGAGTACCGAGAGAAATCATCTTGAATTTCTCCCTGTATAGAAACTTGTTCAATTCTCTGAGATCTAATATGGGTCTGTAGCCCCCTGTTTTCTTTGGGATAAGAAAGTAGGGGGAGTAGAACCCTGAGCCCTGTTGAAGAAGGGGTACTTCTTCTATTGCCCCTTGGGCAAGAAGGGTAGTAATCTCTTGACCCAGAAGGTCGAGGAGAGATGTCTGAGAATTGAACTGTCTCACCATGGTGTGAGGAGGAAGGTTTAAGAAATGAAGCTTGTACCCCTCCCTTATGATGGAGAGGGTCCATTGCTCTGCTGTGATTTGTTCCCATCTGGGAGCAAAGTAAACCAACCTTCCTGGAATGGTGAGAGGCTCTGGATGTTCTAGAGCCAGAAAGGCTAAGCTCTCTAGTTGTAAGTCAAAGGCCCTGAGGAGGCTGAGGCTGTTGGGCCGTAGCAGTCCTAGCAGCCTTAGGCTTGGCCTGTTTCGGTTGTTGCTGTCTCTTTGTAGCAAAACGACCTGCAGTAGATGACTGCTGACCATAAGCAGAATAATATTTCCCTTTTTTGGGAAAAAAAATCATTTTTTGAACAACCTTTTCTTAAAAGGAGCAGAAGTAGACTTTGAAAGTCAATCTAAAGCAGAATTCTCAGCATCCATTTGGGTGGCCTTTGCTTGCCAATCTTTGCCAAACAGGTTTTCACCTGTACAAGGAAGGTTTCCCAGTCCATCTTGAACCCAAGGTTCCAAATCAGAAGCTTGTAACCAAGCAACTCTGCGTGCACCTATGGCAATGGCCGAGGCTCTGCTGGCACCTTCAAAAGAGTCAAAGGCTGCACAGTTGGAAAACTTGGAAATATCCTGGGCATGTTTGAGCCAGGTGAGGAACTCTTCCCTTTTATCTTCTGCAATAAAAGGAGATAAAGTTTGCAGGTGATCTGTAACCTCTTTTAGAAACATCCCCATATAGAGACTATAGGAGTTGATTCTGGCAACAAGATACTGGCCTGGAAAATTCTCCTGCCAAAGGCATCTAAGGTTCTGCATTCTCTATCTGGAGGAGCAGAAGAGTGTCTTTTTGTACTCTATGTCAAATCATTTTTATTGCTTTTTCAGTATAAACCAACATATATACACCATGCCAATTAGGCTCAAAGTACACAACAAATATAGCACAGTACAGAATGCAAAATCAGACAGTAATAAGACATCTGAGAGGGTCGGAATCAGATCAAAGGCAGTAGGCAATAGGCAAGCCCGCCGGGCGAGAACATGCCCGGCAAACCCACTCCCACCCTTTCCAGATCCACACCAGGCAACCCTAGCAAAGCCAACATATCTGGGTAACATAGCAATGCAATAACAACACAATAACAGAGAAACCAGTGTATACCTAAGCCCGCCCACTCCCCCTAAAACCCCCTGTACCCTCCCCCCCCCCCCGTATCACCAACCTCTACACCCCCCATCCATCTCCCCCCGCCCTACCTAATTCGATCTACCCTGAGAGCTCCACCCCAACTCACACACACACATACACCCACTCTCCTCTGCCACACGCCCAAACCCTTGGAACCCGTTCCCTCATAGACTTCAGGAAACCCCATGCCAAATTTTTTCAAACTCCACTTGCTTCTTCCCCCCCAGAATCTGGGCCATACGCCGCTCGAAGCCCTGTAAGACAAATAGACTGTGGCGCCACTCCCCAATCCCAGGGGGTTTGTCCTCGACCCAATGTTTAAGAATACAGTGTTTCGCTATCAGAAAACCCCTATCATATAACTTTACATCACAGCGAGACATGCCAGTAACTACCCTTATAGGCCCCTCAGTCGCTAGATTCTCCTTACCCCCCACCCTGGGCGACCTTGTAGAGCCAACACTCGCCCCAGCGCTAGACCTAGACCTAGTGCGACCACTGGTACTGGGGACTCCAAATAGGCACCACTCTGGCATGAGCGCCCCTCCCGAAGGTCTCCAGGCCCGCAAGGCCGCATGCACTGCGTGCCAGAAAGGGACAATACGAGTACAGTTCCAAAAACGATGCAGCAAGGTCCCCCTCTGGGTCCCACAAAGTTGACACACATCTGTCGAAAGCACCCCCATCCTAGCCGCCCAGACATTAGGCACATACGCCTGCCAAAGGAACCGATATTGAAGTTCCTGGAACCGAACCGCTTCAGATACCAAGCGAATCCGTTGAAAAGCATCTTGGAAGTCCTCTACGGCAAGCTGCACCTCACCATCACGGTGCCATCTCCGTACCAATATCTCCAATGGGCCCCATACCCCTCCCAGATGCCACTCTTCACGCATGGACCGCAGAGTAACACGCTGATCCTCCCCGGCAATGAAAGTCCACACCCCTGTGTGGGTAAGTTGTAAGCCGCGATGCTGTTGCAGCGCTCGGATATAATGCCGAGCCTGTAAGTAGAAATAGAACGTACGTGGCGCGAGCGAGTATCTCTCCATCAAGGACTGAAAGGAATCCAACTCCCCCTGCGTCTGCATACACAATTGTCCCAGAAAGTCTAGACCCGCCGACACCCAACTCGCTGGACCCCCTAGCCTCCCAGGCTCAAAATCACCGTTAAAGCGTAAGGGGAGACAAACAGTAGCCGACCAGCACACCCCCTTTCGCTGACATAAGAACCTCCTCGCCTGCCGCAAAGTTCCCAAATACCACGACTCTCTCCAGCAGCGTGGCAGAGCTTTGCTTCTGCTATGTAGCAAAAAGGCCGCATGATAGGGCTGTGACATCCATTGAACGAGGCTCCGCGGGAGGATAACTTCTCGTCCCAAAATCAGATCCCGCAATGGTCCAAGCAAGCACAGAAAATTGTAGTCGCGCAGTGAAAAAAAGTCCCAACCCCCCCTCAGCTCTACTACCCATGAGCACGGAGAGCGGAATCCTGGATCTCCTCCCCTTCCATAAGAATCGCACCACATGACTCTGAAAGAACCGGACATCGCGGCTCAAGAGCCAGATAGGTAGATGCCGCAGGAGATACATCCACCGGGGCACCTCCATCATCTGAAAGAGAGCTACCCGTCCCATAAGTGAGAGCGGGAGGTCCTTCCATCACCGTAGCGTGTCTACAGTACGCAGTAACATAGGTCGAACATTGACATCATACAGTTGCGAGACCCGATCTGGAATCTGTATCCCCAGATATCGAAATTGGCCCGCCGCCCAACGCAAGGGAAAGGGGCCCTGCCACGACAAACGCGCCCGATTGCCTACATCCAAAGCCACCGACTTGCTAACATTAATCCGAAGACCTGAAAAGGACCCAAACCGCTGAATTAATTCCAGCGCGCAATCCAGCGAGGTCTGCGGCTGAGACAAACACAGCAGCATATCATCAGCAAACGCGCTGACCTTGATTCCTCCCCCCGGCCATTCGATACTCCGAATCCCTTCCGCCCCTGTGAGCGAGAGCAGCAGGGGCTCCAACTGTAAGACAAAAAGCAAAGGCGACAAAGGGCAGCCTTGCCGCGTGCCCCTCTGCAGTACAAAAGACGAGGAGGAAACACCCCCACTAGCTACACACGCCAAAGGATTCGTATACAAGGCCCGTACCCATGCCAAGAAGGCCCCATCGAACCCAAATCTGGCTAATACCTCAAACATATATGGCCAGGACACTCTATCAAAGGCTTTTTCCGCGTCCAGGCTCACCAAGATCAAGGGCTCCATTTGGAGTGAACAACGTTCCATCCCCAGCAGCACTTTACTAATATTAGAAAAGGCTCCTCTCCCCTTCACGAAACCAGACTGATGAGCGCCAATCAGCCGCGGCAGAATCTTCTGTAAACGGGTTGCAAGCACCGAGGCCACTAATTTCATATCATAATTGATCAGGGAGATAGGACGATAGGAAGCCGGCTCCTCTGGATCCCTACCCTCCTTAGGTATGATAGTAATTGCCGCCGTCCTCATATCACGCGGATAATTACCCAGCTCCTGGGCTTCCTGATATAGGGCCATCAAAGTAGGCGTCACCTGGGCCATCAAGATCTTGTAAAATTCGGAGCCATACCCATCGGGTCCAGGGGCTTTATGCGTCTTGCCTGCCTTTATCACCTGCTGGAGTTCCACTTGAGTGATTCTCGCATTGAGCTCTAGAAGCTCTGATTCCGTCAGATGGGGGAGGGCCACAGCCTCGAGAAAGTCCCGCTCACAGGCTCTATTCTCGGCCTCGGGGGTATAAAGCTCCTGATAGTACTGACTAAAAACCTGCACTATCCGTTCCAACTCAGTGTGTCGCACCCCCTGTTTGTCCTTAATCCGGGCCACCCCCTGAATACCCCCCCGCCGGTGTACAAGACGCGTCAATAGGCGCCCAGTGCGATCCCCATACCGGAAGAGCTGGTGACGATAATAACTTAGCAACTGAACCGCTCTATCATGCAACACATCATTTAGGGCCTTCTGCACCGCAAAATACTCCGACAGCCTGGACGGCATCTTTACTGCTACCCGTTTGGCCTCCTGCAACTGACGCGCGAGGTCCATAATCTGACAATTAAGACGTTTCCTCTCCTTCACCACATAAGCTATAATGTGACCCCAGAGAACCACCTTACCTGCCTCCCAAAACGTCGCAACGCTAACATCTCCCGTATCGTTTAACAACAGATACTCCTCCCAGTGTTGAATCAGATATGCCCGAAACTCCTCCTTCTGCCAGAGATACCCCGGAAAAGACCAGCGGGCCCCCCCCGAGGGTCGCACCCTCCAATCCAGAACCACTTTAGCATGATCAGACACCACTAGGGGCTCGATCTCCACCCGGATCACTTTCCCCAGACTCTCGCTCGAGATCAAAATGTAATCAATCCTAGACCAAGTCTGATGTACTCTCGACAGATGTGTGTAATCCCTTTCAACACCATGTAAAGTTCTCCACGAGTCTATCAAACCGCCCATGTTACAGAGATATCCCACTCCTTTATTACGCCAGGCCCCCCAGGAGCCCCCAGTACCAGATTTGTCCAGGGTAGGATCATGTGGGCAGTTGTAGTCGCCCGCCAAAATCAAGGGTATCTTTGGCGCCCCCAGTACTTTCCGTAACAGACACTGAAAAAATTGGTGATCATACATATTGGGAGCATAGATGTTCCCCAAAAACAGTTCCTCTCCCTGAATCTTCACATGTAAGAAAAGAAACCGCCCCTGTGGGTCCACGTCCTGACTAAGGACTTCCACTGTCAAGCCTCTTTTCACTAGAATTGCCACACCTCTCTTCTTACCGGTCGCAGAGGCTGCAAAAACCTGCCCCACCCAATCTTTTTTAAGTTTAGCATGCTCTACAGCACTCAAATGGGTTTCTTGTAGTAAAGCAAGTTGTGCATGCCCCCTCTTAAGAGCCTGTAAGATCTTAGTCCTCTTAACTGGGCTATTGACACCCCCAACATTCCAGGAGACTATACGAAGCTCATCTCTCATTCATACATTTCACAAAGATCAGAAGTAACAATATCCACCAATCACAATCGCGTCCCAGGTCGCCCAGCCTCAACCCAGGACACATCTCAGTCATCGGGCTTTCCCAGGGGCGTATCCCTGCATCTAGCCACGGCAAGTACAGGTTATGGGCACATGTATTCCACAAAACCTCCAGGCTCTCAGCTCGCAGCACAATCAAGCTCCACCCTATCCCCACCCCACCCTCTCCCCCTGCCCTGCCCTGCCCCATCCCCCCAGCCCTCCACCACCCTTCCCTGATCGCACCCCCCCCATGCATCCCTATTCCCCATCCCCCCCACTCCCTTCCCTATTCACTCGCAACTCCAACCTAACTTCTTTACCCCCAAATACACACACAAACAAACCCTCAGTTACCGCACTGAGGCTGGGACCCCATAGCAATGCTGCAGGGCTGCCTCGAGCACACAGCCACGCCCCCCCTCACCCCTTGAGCCCAACAGATACAAACAGGCTCTAGGAAAATTAGGGAAGAGCCAACTATAGCAAACACTCAGGCACCTGCACGAAGAGTATTCGAAAACAATTAGCAAGTAGGCAAACACAGACATAATTCACAACTGGACATTCCTGATGGGGCATGTGTACATCGTAAACAAAAACTTCTAAAATAACCCAAGCATGTCTCTCAACATTGTTAAGTTGCACAATGTAAAGTCACATCAAACATAGTAGAACTTCTTACTTTCTGTGTTATTTAAACAGCATCACCCAGTTAATAGATAACTGCCACTACAAGTGCTGGGTGGTCTTTGCTTCTTAAAATATGACCCCACATCGGGGCCCTTTCACTTAGGTGTCCCAGGTTTTTATACTTAACGCACATTCAGTGTGAAAAGCAAAGCCTCCCTGTCAATAGGGATATTCATACCCTAACACATGGTACGAACACCCTAAGGCTCAATTTGTAGTTAGTGCCAAACGCAGTGTGCTCAGTGCCACATTCCCATAGTAATTATTAGCGCTGGAACAAGGGGAGAGTGCGCCTTAACTATGACCAAGCATAAGGACCCTTTCACTAAGGTGTATTAGGGTGATACACCTAACACACATTTGGCATGAAACTAACAACTTTGAACTGCCAAACCTCGACGGCAGTATGAAAATTCGTACCCTAACACATGGGACTAACACCCGAAGGCACAATTGGTATTGAAAACAAAAAGCAGGGTGATGATCGTCAAGCCCCCGTGGTGACCGTTAGCGCTGGAACAATTGCAAAGGAAAACACATTGCAAATCATAAAGATCCCACATGAAGAGTAAGAGTTGCCTAGCATGCCTAGTGACACTCCCTGGCAACTATGCAGGTCCCTCCATACTCAACACTCTACCCACCCAACCCACTCGGGGCCTGCATAGAGCTCATAGAAAGCGCAAGCAGCGCACCCAGAACGGGTGCCTGCCATATGGCCGAGCTCCCCGAGGTGCAACTCACACTCCCATCAAAGCCCAGCCAGGCTTAGCAGCCAAGCCCAGACCTCACAGGAGCAATATCAGGATTGAAGTCTGAGTCCAAGTTGTCAATTTACGTCCCCACTACACCATAAGCATCATGGACCGCTCTCCACTCCACCCGAGGGTGGGAGCTGCGCCAAAAACTGCTGTGCGGTCATCGCATTCTCAAAGGTATGATTCTGTCCATTGAGGGAGACGCGCAGCACTGCAGGATAGGCCAGGGTAAACTGCGCCCATCGTTTGAACAACTCCATGCAGATGGGGGAAAATTCCCTTCGCTTAGCGGCTACCGCCACAGAATAGTCCTGGAATATTAAGATCTTTGTTGTTGAGAGTAATTTCGCCTTTTTTCCGGTAGGCCTGAAGAATCCGCCACTTGTGCTGAAAGTTTAGGACACGGAAAATCACCACACGTGGTCGATCGCCCTTGTCTCTCCGAGCCCCCAGCCGATGTGCTCTTTCAATGCGGAAAAGACCTTGGAGCTCCGCTAGATCCAGCACCTCGGGCAACCAGGTCTCAAGAAAAGCTAGCAGCTCCTGATCAGACCGGTCCTCTCCGAGGCCCACCAACCTCAAGTTGTTCCGGCGGGAGCTATTCTCCAGGTCTTCTAGTTTCTGTTGCACCTCGAGGAGGATTCGCTTTTGGGCCTCTAGCTCCCCATCGCGGCGGCCTTCCCCCTCCTCCACCGCAGCCACGCGGTGCTCCAGTTCCTCCACTCGCCTTCCAAACTCAGTCAGATTCCTCCATCCCCTCCAACTTCTGCATAAGGCGATCAAACTTCGGATCTAGGAGCCGCACTACCTCCCGCGCTAGATCCTCCGGAGCCGAGTCTGTGCTGTCAGCGCTTGGTGAGGCGGGCTGCCTCGTGGCCGCGGCAGAAGGCCCTGCTTTCGTCAATCTCTCCCGCTCTTTCCGGGCCGGTAAAGGCATCACAGCCCTCAGGTGCACAAGCTTTCGGTCTCAGCAAGTGGTGGCACACTTCTCCCAGGTAGAAAACAGGGGTGAGGGCTCATAAAAGCAGATAAAAGCCAGATTTAGTGCCGAGACAGCCCCGGAGCGAAGGAGGCACGTCCTCTCTCACTCACGCATCGCCGGAAGTCCGCCTTTTTGTACTCTTTATCTTCTTCATAGCAGACTCCACCACAATGGAGTGGTGAGGGAGCTGAGTCTTATGAAAGCCAGGACAAGGAGGAACACGATACATGGTGTCCAACCTGCGAGAATGAGGGGAAGTGGTGAGAGGAGTCTTCCATATGCCCAACATGTGATCATAAAGAATCTCATGTATTGGTAAAGTGGCTGCCTCTTTAGGAGCCTTAGGATATTGTAAAATATCTAATTTTTTTGCTCTAGGCTCAGTCTCAGAGGCCACTGAGATGGAAAGACCCCTGGCCACTTCCCTAATGAAGTCTTGAAAAGACAAGTCCTCTGGAGGAGACATTCTCCTTTTTGGAGAAGAGGGCTCCTGAGGATGAATTACCGATGCTTCGACAGAAACCTCTGATTCATCAGAGTCTTCAGAGGAATCGAAGTATCGCCTGTCTGGATGCTCCTGCAGGGCCCGATACGCATACCGGGTGGTATCGACATCGGGAGTGATCGGTACTGTATCGGTACCGATGGGCATCACCGAACAGTGTACCGCTGCAGTCGACCCCGAAGCGGATGTCGATGCAGTCGGTACCGGCAACGGAGTTTGTTGTGGTACCGAAGACGTCGCAGCTTGTATGAATGCTGTTATGGCATGCTGCATGGTCAGGATATTCTGATCCATTGACGCAACCAATGTCTGGATGTCGGTACCAGTGGGAGCCACCGGTACCCCAGAACATGGCAACAGGTGATCGGTCGAGGCCGAGCCATCGATGTCAACCTGTCACCCCATAGATAAAGCTTTGGAAGCCGGAGCCTCCCGCCGGGGTAATTTTGCTGGTGCAGATTCCTCGAGGGCAAGCCCGGAGGCATCTCGATACTTGGAGGGAGATCTACCCTTCGAGGACCGGCTGGATTTAAGTTTGGTTACCTGAGATCCATGTGAGGAAGAAGCAGCCCTGGAAGCCGCATCGGAGGGAAAGAGGGTACTGAGCTTAGCTGCTCGATTCTGTAGACCTCTTTTAGACATCATGGAGCAGGACTCACAATCCGCAATGGAGTGGTCAGGACCTAAACATTTTAGACACCATTCATGGGTGTCAGTGACAGAAATAGTGCTGCTGCACTTCGTGCATTTTTTAAACCCAGAAGCGGGCTTTTCCATGAGGAAAATAGTTCTAGGCCTAAGGCCAAGAAGGAAATGCACTGAAGTGAGGAAAAACAGGTTTTTTTGGTTTGTTTTTTTTGAATAAAGAAAGAAAAGACCGGCGGTACCGGTCCAGCGCTGAGAAGGCACACGCGCGACCAAAGAAATAAAATAAAATAAAGAAATTCTTCAGCGGTGACAGGAACACGACCTGCTGGCTCCGCGGAAAAGAAGAACTGGAGAGAGGCGGTTAGGAAAGGCGGGAAGGCAGCGCGCAGGCGCTGTGGGATGCTCCCAAAAGCTTTCCTTTTGGAAGCTGGGGAGCGTTCCCGCGCAGGCTCTGTCGGTACCGACAATACCCATTATGTGACGACTTGTTCCTGGAGATAAAGCAGTTAAATCTATTTAAGTATGTTCAAAATGTGCTGTTCCAAATCCCTGTGTGTAGTTAATAGGGGAGGTGCCCTATAAAGCAAGGCTGCTCACTAGGTGCATGGGAGTTGGGGGGGGGGGGGGTAGAGAGGGAACTAACTCCTGATTAGGTGTTAGTAGCTTCAAAGAGCTGAGAAAGATACTAAAGCAGAGTTTTAAACCTACCCCACTAAAGAAAATATTTCTCCTTTTAAACTAAAGCACCAAAAAGAATGTAACTGTTTTAAAAATGTACCAAAACCCTTTTAAGAGCTCCCAGGCAAAGAGCAGTAATTTAAAAAGCCACAAACTCTTACCTTTCTTGAAATGTTTAGGGCCTGTTAGGAATGCCTTAACATTGCAGGGCTCTGAAGCTTTTTATGCAGGCCTCAGCTACTCTCAGTTCTTTCACAGGCTAATCAGGCCCACTAACTCCTATGTCTTCTCATAGCAGAGCTTGCCTTCAACTGAAAGAGAACCTCCTGTGCATTTATGCCACAGAGATATTTAAATGTCTCTATCATATTGCCCCATCCCGCCTTTCCTCTAAAGTATACATATTAAGATAGTTACGGCTGTCCTCATATGCTTCATAACGAAGACCACTAACCATTTTAGTAGCCACCCTCTGCACCGATTCTAACCTGCCTATAATCTTCTGAAGGTGCGGTCTCCAGAACTGCACACAATACTCCAAATGAGGTCACACCAGAGATTATACAGAGGCATTATCACTGCCTTATTTCTGCTGGCCATTCCTCTCCCTATACACCCAAGCATCCTTCTGGCTTTTGCAGTCACCTTTTCTACCTGTTTAGCTACTTTAATATCACCAGACACAATTATGCCCAGGTCCTGCTCTTCTTTTGTGGACAGAAGTACCTCACTCCCTATACTGTACAGCTCCTCTGGATTTTTGCAGCCTAAATACATAACCCTGCATTTTTTAGCATTAAATTTCAGCTGCCATATTCTAGACCATTCTTCAAGTTTAGCTAGATCCCTCCTCATGTTATTGACTCCTTTCTGTGTGTCTATTCTATTGCAGACTATGGTATCGTCTGCAAACAAACAAATCTTACCAGACAGTCCTTCCGTAATATGTTAAACAGAATCAGACCAAGGACAGATCCCTGCAGCACACCACTGGTAATCTTTCTCCTCAGAGTGAGCTCCATTTATCTGTACCCTTTATCTCCGTCCATTCAACCAATTTCTAACTCAATCAGTAACTTTAGGGTCCATCCCTGGGGTGCTCAGTTTGTTTATAAGTCACCTGTTTGGAACGGTGTCAAAGGCTTTACTGGAATCTAAATACACCACAGCTAGGGCTCTTCCTCGGTTCAACTCCCTGGTCACCCAGTCCAAGAAATCTATCAGATTTGTCCGACAAGACCTGCCTCTGGTGAATACATGCTGCCTCAGATCCTGCAATCCACTGGATTCCAGGAACCTCACTATTCTCTCCTTTAGTAGCCTTTCCAATTTACTAACCACAGAGGTTAGACTAACTGGCCAGTCGTTCTTAATGTCATCCTTACATCCACTTTTGTGTAAAGAGACCACATGTGCCCCTCTCCAGTCCTCTGGCACCACTCCTGACTCCAAAGAGGCATGGAAAAGGTCAGATAGTGGAGCTGCTACAATGTCCCTAAAGTTCTCTTAGTATTCTTGGATGTATCCCATCTGAACCCGTGACTTTGTCTACTTTTAGTTTAGCTAGTTCCTCTCAAACAGTCTTTTGAAAATAGTATAAGATTCCCATTGCTTCTGTTGCTATTTTTGGGTGTTTTCTGAGGTCTTGCTCCAGGCTCTTCATCTGTAAACACAGAACAGAAATATTTGTTAAGCAATTCTGTTTTATCCTCAGTTTCTGCATATTCCTCCCCTTCACCCTTTAATCTGACAATACCACTTTTGCCATTCCTCCTCTCACTAACGTATCTGAAAAGTGTCTTAGCCCCACATTTTATTGCATTGGCTATTTCTTCTTTTTGTATCTTTGCTTTCTTGACCACTTTGCTAGCTTCTCTAAGTTTCTCCAAATATAGATGCCCGTCTTCCTCTCTCTGTGATCTCTTGTATTTCATGAAGGCCTCCCTCTTTTTCTTCGCCTTCTCAGCTACTTTTTTTGAGAACCACAGCAGCCTCCTTTTCTTTTTACATTTATCTATCTTTCTAGCAGAATTCTATCAGTCTTTCTCCAAGTCCATATTTTCCAACTACTTTGCCTTCTTCTTTGTTGCCAACGTTTGTGTTCCAGTCACACATGAATATCAGGATATCCTGTTTGCATGTTCTGTCAATTTCAGCTAACTGTAAAGATGGGACAATACCTTAGAGCAGTGGTTCCCAACCCAGTCCTCGGGGAACCCCAGGCCAGTCAGGTTTTCAGAGTACCCACAATGAATATGCGTGAGATAGATCTGCATGCACTGCTTCCATTGTATGCAGAACTCTCTCATGCATATTCATTGTGGGTACTCTGAAAACCTGACTGGCCTGAGGTTCCCCAAGGACTGGGTTACGAATCACTGCTCTAAGGTATTGTCCCATCTTTGCAGTTAGTTTTCCTAAAGTCTAAGACCCTCGCTTTCAAATGGATTTTTACCAGCCTTAGTACTAATACTGAACCATACCATCTGGCGATCACTGGATACGAGTTGATCTCCCACTAACATCAGAAACACTTTCCCCATTGATACACAGTACACTATGGCCCCATCACGTGTGGGTTCCGTTACCAATTGCCTAAATAGTTCTTCCTGTAGAGAATCCAGAATCTCCTTACTTATAGATGACACCGCAGTAGGGATGTGCCAATCCACATCTGGCATATTGAAATCACCTATTAGTAGCACGTCTCCTTTCATGGCAATACTGTGTATGTCTTGAATTAAATCTTCGTCCACTTCTATCCCCAGTGATGGGGATCTGTATATAACGCCAATGCAAATGAATTTCCTTTTCCCTCTTTCTAGTTTAACCCACAGTGCCTCCTCTCTTCCTTTTAAGCCCTGTAGCTTTAATATTATTTTTAACATTTAACAGGTTTTATATACTGCCCTATCATAAATTCAAGGCGGCTCTCATGAAACAAACATAGCAATAAGCTTTTACATACAACAGGGAGTTATAATTTGGAGGCATATATGGGGTAATTGATACATTTAATTATGTTCAGTAACATTGTTGCAAACTGAGGTGTTATTGCTACATTTAGCAGTTGTCCCTTATATACATTTGTCTTATCTCTCTGTGGCATTTGTTATACTAGGTGGGACCATAGTATTCAAGGAATAGATGGGTCTTGATTTATTTATTTAAAAGCTTTTCTATACTGCGCTCTTTATTATCAGTGCAGTTTACAATTAACAATTCACGAACAGTCAAGGCAGAACTGCCTTGTGCTTACATTGAACAGGAGCGGTAACTTGGAGTTGTAACTGGGTGAACTATTTACTGGATGGACTATTTACATTGGACCATCAAAAGATGTGGCGAGGTGACTATTTACATGTTAGATGTTAGACCCAATCCTCATGGTTAGGACTGGGTCTTATCGGTTGTTTACAGTAAGCGTTATAGCATATGTATGCTTTTTTGATGCCTTTTCTGAAGTCAAGGTGGTCTTTAATTGCCCATATTGAGGCAGGCAGGTGATTCCACAGCTGGGGATCATAGAGAAGGTTCTAGTGCAAGTGGATTGCTTTGATGTTCTGTATCTTGTTGGAGTTTCAATGATGTTGATGTCTGTACTTCTTCTTCTGGTTGGACTTGCTTTCTGGATCAAAGGTTGAAGAGTCAGCGGGGATAGGTTGTTTATTATTTTGATTATTATTATTAATATGCTTTTATATTTAGCACAGACAGCAACAGGAAGTCAGTGTAGTTGGTGAAGTGTTGGGGTTATATGATTGTATTTTATAGTTCCTGTAATGATTCTCGCGGCAGTGTTTTGCACCAGTTGCAAAGGGAGTGTTTTCCTTGGAAGTCCATGATATATCATGTTGCAGTAATCTATTATAGGGGTTAGTATGGGCTGGCATACTGTTCTGAAGTCATCGTCTGTTAGAAGTGGTTTAAGTTTGTGCAGAGTCCTCAACTTGTGGTAGGCTGATCTGGTTGTCTTATGTGCGGTTGGAAGCTGAGATGTGGGTCAAAAGTTACTCCGAGATATTTGACCTCTTTTTTTGTTGGTAAAGATGCAGTCTAGTATCTTGAGCGAGTTTGGTGGGGAGAATTTAGTATTCCTGGTGATGTGCATCAATTCAGATTTTTTTTAAAGTTTATGAAAAGATTGTCGTTTGAGCTACTCTGACATTGTTTCAAGGCATGCTGTGATTTGGGAGTAATCTGGGTGATGTTGATGTAGGTAAATATCATTGTATCATCTGCGTATATTCTATAGTGGATGTTGTGCCGTTTTATGTTACATATTGGATGAAGATATATATTAAATAACAGAGCAGAGAGGGCCGAGCCTTGTGGAACACCTTGGTATTGTTTAAATGGTTTAGACTGTTAGTTTTTGGTTCTCACTTGCTGGTTACAGTGTGACAAGTAGGAGAGGAACCAGTCTAGAACTAAACCATTTATCCCTGTATCTCAGAGTCTCTGGAGCAGAGTTTTGTGGTTAACAGAGTCAAAAGCAGCGGTGATGTCTATAAAGCATAAGACAAATCCATCTAGTATGTTGTCAATGCCTGTAACACATAGTGCTACACCACCTCCCCTTCTTCCTCCCCTGTCCTTGAATAAAGTATAGCCTGGTATAATTTCATCCCAGTCATGGTTTTCTGTGAACCATGTCTCTGTAACCACCGCTAAATCCAAGTCCACCTCTTCCATTAAAGTCTCAAAATCTGGTATCTCATTTCCCATGCTATGGGCATTTATATACACTGCTTTCCAGATGTTGCTCCTGTTACCCATTTCTACAGAGATATTTAATATTTCACTTACCTGGGGGCCCTCTTCATCCACCCCTATCAAATCTACTTTAAAGCCCTCTTCAGTAGGTTAGCCAGTCTGCTGCTGAAAACACATTTACCCTTCTTGGACAGATGGACACCATCTCAGCTCTGCGGCCCCTGGAACATCATCCCATGGTCCAGTCAGCCATAGCACTTGCTAGACAAGACTCTTACGTCCATCTGACTGTTGCCTCTGACCCTCACGATTTCTTTACAACTCTCTCCTCAATGTGCCTGTGCCTCCACCTCCAACCCCTCCTTCCCTTTCTGCGCAAACCCTGGCTATTTCCATAACAAAATCCACACAATCACACTCCAATTCCACCCCCACCCCCATTACCCTCTCTTCCTTTTCTATGATCTGAGGAAACCACACACCTTCTTTCCTCCTCCAAACTCAAAGCCTTCTCCTCTGATCCTATTCCTATCCATCTCCTAAGCTCCATCTCGTCCGTTGTTGTCCCTTCCATCTCTCATATTCTTAACCTATCATTCTCCATGGCAACTATTCCTGCAGCCTTCAAACATGCTATGGTCACACCTCTCCTCAAGAAGCCCTCACTACATTACCTGCCCTAACTGTTGACCCATCTCCCTCCTCCCCTTCATTTCTAAACTACTTGAACATGTAGTCCACTGCTGTTGCCTTGACTTTCTCTCCCCTCATGCCCTCCTGAATCCTTTACAATCTGGCTTTCGTCCTTTACATTCTACTGAAATGGCTCTTGCCAAAATCTCCAGCGATCTGTTCCTACTCCTCTTACTCTGGCAAAATTCCATGAAAATAATCATTACCGGTCCTCTGTCCATCTAACTAAACAGACCTTTTTCTTGAACTGCATTACTACGGCCACTAATCCTTCCAGACAGCTTTTTTTCTGTGCTTCAAACCCTTACCTCACTTAACACTGATCACTCCTCAGATCCTCCCCAGTCTCTACCTTCTCCTTCCAGCCTTGCTTTGTTCTTTGGAACCAAGATCTCAGATCTGCGTGCTGCTCTTCCCTTTTGTCCTCCCCCCCTATCCTCCCCTCCTCCACCAACCCCTCCTCCTTCTCTCACTGTTGGTCCATCTTTCTATTCCATGACCTCACCTGAACTCTTGACTCTTATTTCCTCAGTGCAAAAGACCACCTGCCCTCTCGACCCCATCCCCTCTTCCTGGTTTACTGAACCTTCTCTTACCCTACATTCTTGCCATAATTAACACTTCCCTCTCTTCTGGATCCTTCCCTTCCCTCTGGAAACACGTATTGGTCAGGCCCATTTTGAAAAAATCCAATTTAGATCCACTCATCCCAGCTAATTATCACCCCGTTTCCAATCTACCTTTCCTCGCAAAACTTCTTGAAAGGCTTGTCTTTTCCCAATTTTCTCAACACTTACACTCCATAAACTTTTTACATCCCCAACAGTCAGGTTTTCATCAAGGTCACAGCACGGATACAATTCTTGTAGCACTTAACGATCTACATTCCTCACATGCGAAGTGATATTTCGGTGGTGGTCTCCCTAGATCTTTCTGCGGCTTTTGATTTAGTTGATCATTCTCTTCTCCTCTCACGTCTCCGGGACGCTGGGCTTAGGGGAACAGTTTATCACTGGTTTCATTCTTTATCTTCTCGCTCTTTCTCTGTGGTCTCACCCTCCGGCCCACACCACGCTTCTGCTCCCACTTCCCTTCCCGGTGTTGTCCCTCAAGGACCAGTCCTCGCTCCTTATCCGGTGTATCTTTTTTTATCATTTAACAATCTTTATTTCAAAAATGAAAAGGAATTACAATCAAGTCCACATCAAGGGGAGAGCAAGGGGCAAAAACAAAGAAATAACAAATAAAAAATATTCCACATTAATATGTACTGGGCCCGTAATAAAACTACTAACCCTATTGACTTAGAAAGGAAGCAGCAACATTTTATCCATTTTCTTTGCTAAGCAGAAACACATTCAATTGATCAGATTCCATAAACACATACTATGTCTGCTCATAAATCAAGATACGCTTACCCGGATATTTTAGGAAAAAAGAGGTCCCAATTGCCAGGGCGCGAGATCTTAATGCTAAAAAAGCTTTTCCGCCTTTGAGTAAGTCTGCATACATCAGGGAAAACCTGAACTGTGCTCCCACAAAACAATTGATCCTTTTTAGGAAAATATGACCGCAATACTAAATTTTTATCCGATAAAGCAATAAAAGAAACAATTAGTGTAGCACGTCTGGTAATCTCATCAGTTGAAGATTCCAAAAAAGCAGAAACATCCAATGAATGAGATACTAACAGATTCTTTGTGTCTTTGGTAATGGGGGAGGAGGTTTCTGTAGAGGACAATAAAGGAACATAATAAACAGAGGAAAATTTTATAGAATTCACATCAATTAATAGAACTTCCTTGAAGTATTTATATAACAAAATAGAGGGAGAAAGATAATGAGTTTGCGGAAAATGTAAAAATCTCAAATTTTTTGCACGTACATCATTTTCAAGGGACTCTATTTGATAGTGTATACTAAGATTATCCCTAATTGACAAAGAGGCAACAGACTGCATAACAGAAACCTGCCCCTCTAATTTATTCAAGGCAGTATTATTTTTACCAATAGCCTCCTCATGAACACCCAACTTCTGTACCACATCCTTAGAAAACTGAGATACCTGGGAAAGGGACACACGCAGGGACATCTCCATGTGTGTCACCACTTCCCACACGTCCCTCAAAGAAACATCAACAGGGGAAACCACAGGCGGAACAGAAATAGGGAATTCCAATACAGACGGAAGAGAAGACAATTTACATTTATCCTCCTCCACTAATAAAGAGGAAAAGTCCAAATCACTTGATGAGGGTTTCACAGCCAAGTTATCAACTCTGGGAGAAAACACCCTCTCAGTCATGACTTCCTGACTGGGTAGGGTAACACCCTGCGCATTAGGAGACAAGTCAGAAGTAGTACTCACGGACCCATGGGTCAAGTCCGGTGACTCTTGCTCTACCTGAGCTTTCTGGAGATGAAGGTCAATCGGGCCCACGATCTTAGGAGCCTTTTGAGTGCTCACTATAGGAAAAGCCTTCTTCCGTCGCTTCCCCATGAGCCCAAAGAGTTCCTCTGTTCCTCCTTGTTGCTCCGAAGGGGCTCCAAAGGGGCATGGCCTGCCCCTTTGGTCACACCCCTTCAGGCACGCAACCACAGGTGCATGCCCGCGGGTCACGTCCGCGGTGGACCAAAAGGTTTTAAAGGTCCTGGGGGGGGGGCAGGGCAGCACCGCTCCTCCTCCCGATGATCACGGGCACCAGCTCCAGCTGCCTCCTCACGCTCCTGGTCGTCTGCGGTGGACCAAAAGGTTTTAAAAGGTCCTGGGGGGGAGGGGGTCAGCACCGCTCCTCCTCTCGACGATCACGGGCACCAGCTCCAGCTGCCTCCTCACACTCCTATCCGGTGTATTTTTGATTAAGATATCAAGCTATGAAATTTGTTCAGCATCACAAGTAAATTCAAACTGTAAGTGTAAATCAAGAGTTGAGCCACCCGATAAATCTCAATAAATGATCATACTCTCCTTCTCAAATGAAAAAAATGTCGTTGATATAACGTTTCCATAGATGAATTTGTTGCTGAAATGGGCAAGAAAACATTTTCAAAGTTTGAGACATATAGATTGGCGACTTCAGGCGCCATGGAGGAACCCATGGCGACACCTCTGATCTGGTGATAATAGAGGTCTTGAAAACAGAAAAAGTTGTTCCTTAGAGCCAGTGAAGCAAGTTGCATCAGAAAGCAAGTAGGTGTGCGTACAGGCCTTGGTCTTGTGATAAGGTTATTTTCTAAAACAGTCAGTGCAGCATCTTGTGGTATATTGGTGTATAAAGATCTAATATCGAGAGTTACTAAAAAAAAATACCAATGTGGGTGGCCCTGATACATGTCCAATAGTTGTATCATATGTGAAGAATCATGGACGTAGGAGGGCATCAATTCAACAAAGGGACATAAGAAAATATCCAAAAAGTGAGACAGGTTCAAACAGGGAACCAATGGCCGATATAATGGGCCTTCCACCTGGGTTCTCTAAAGATTTATGAATCTTGGGTAAAACGTAAATAGTTGGCATCACAGGATCATTTAAGAAAGTTCACCTCTTTTCGAGTAAGATAACCCACTTCCTGACCTAAGTAAATCAAAGTGTCTATTTTCCCTTTCAGAACTGTGGTCGGATCATCTCACAATCTCACGTAATATGTAGTATCTTTTACCTGATGTAAAATTTCCTGTACATAGGAATCTCTATCTTGTATTACAAGTGCCCCTCCTTTATCAGCTGGTTTTATAACTATTTTATAGTTATTTTTGAGTTGTGTCAAAGCTATTCTCTCTTCTCGACTAAGATTGAAATATGTTCTTCCTATCATACATTTTTTGTATTTCATGAAACACTACTTTTTGAAATGCCTCTATTATGGCATTATTGGTTTTGGGTGGAATCCAGGTGGAAGATTTGCAAATTACAGAAGGATCTTCATTGCTCATATTATGGACAAAATTCTTCAATTTGCAGTTTTCGGAAAAATTTAAATAATTCTGTGTAGTAAAGGGATCGTGTTTTTTTGTGGGAACAAAAGAAAGCCCTTTGTTTAAAACAGATAACTCTAAACTCGTCAAGTTCTGACTTGATAGGTTAAAGATGCCTTCTAGTGTTCTTGTTGATGTCAATAATATTGGCCTCTCCCCCTGCCCCGGAAGTAAAATTCTAAGTGATCTTGAGTCGAGTACGGGCGATCCTTCAAGGAATGAGGGTTTTCTAGGGTGGATGGATCTTTCTTGTTCACATTTCCTCCTCCCTTCCAGAGATTGTCCATGGAAAAACCCCTCAGCTCGGTTACACATGCAGAACATAGACAGTCACCAAACAAAGAACAAGTGATCACAATTTAGAAATAAGGAGACAATAATTGAGCTTCATTGAGCACTACGGTGACATCACATAATTCTGCCTGCCAGCTCCCGGGCTACATACCAAGCCCCCTCCCTTTCTCCTGAATGTAACATAGTAAATGACAGCAGATAAAGACCAGTATGGTCCAGATAGTCTGCGCAGCAATATGACAGGAATAGGTGCACCCCTCCCCATATCTTTGTTTGTTTAGGGGTGAACACACCGCTCCTCCCCCCATGTCCATAGCATTGTAAAGTAGCGCACGCTGTAAATAGACCACCACGAATCAACGCCAACTTACACATTCACTGTATAACACTGCATGCACACACAAATGTCATACTTCGATTGGTTGCTGTGTACACCGCCTTGATTAGAGAAGGCGGCATATAAATAATTTTAAATAAATAATGAAACAGAGAACCCCAAAAGCCAAATTTGGAATGTACACCACCACTGGAGAAATAAAACCATAAATTAATTTCCTCTTGTACTAAAACAAAATGCAAAGACGTTAACAATGCACATTTCCCAGAGCTGATATGTTCCACCAGTTAATAAATTCAAAATAAAAAAGTATTTTACTACCTTTTGTTTGTACATTTTATTTTTCAGTTGCAATTGCTCCAGTCACTTTCTTCTGGTTTCTTTGTGTCTTCTGCTAACTCTCCATTGTCTGCTGTCCATGTGTCCTTTCCTCTCTTCTATTTTTTTCCATTCTCTCTCTACATCTGCTTTAACATACTGATCATATCCCTTTTGCTCTTTCCTCCAATTCTTTCTTTATTCCTTTTTCATCCACTCAAATTTCACTCCTCCATCTTCAGTCCCCACTTACTCTCTCAATACCCGGCCAATCGTAGATTTTTCTTCCTTCCCACACAAAATATCTTTTCTCCTCTCCATCCTTACTCCCCCAGCCCCAACCTATTCTAGTTCTCCCCAACATCAACTCCCTTCTAGTTCCAGCCCGACCCAGTATCCACTCCCATCTAGTCCCATGCCCCCCCCCCCCCGCATCAGCCTATTTCCAGTCCTAGCCCCTCCATCAGCCCATTTAAAGTCCAAGCCCTCCCCCTCAGCCCATTTCCAATCCTAGCCTCCCCATCAGCCCATTTCCAGTCCTAGCTCCCCCAGCAGCCATTTCCAACCCTATCCTATCAGCACGTACAATATTTATTAGTGTAAATAATTTTGTAGAAAGTTACCCCAGTTAGGTCCAAGTTCTAGCTCCTGTTTTATTGGAAATACAATGTAGCCCGACTGCATTGTATAAGGTTCTGTTAAATGTAAACCACACTGATGGGAATGGCGCGGTATAGAAGACATTAAATAAATAAAATATCCTAGCCCCCCATCAGCCATTTCCAATCCTATCCTAGCCCCCCTATCAGCCCATTTCCAGCCCTCCTCAAAGAGCCCCGTGGCTGTCCAACTGGCTTTTAGAGGGAGCTGGAGAGGCCCCGGCTCACCTCTGACAGCTGCCGAAGAGCGCCTTTTTTCTTCACCTCGGCAGGTGTGTTGTAGTATAGGCTGCTGGCGGGCTGAGTGCCAGGAAACAGGAAATTCCCTTTGACCTCCAGCGTCAACGGCGTATACTACAACATAGCTGCTGAAGTGAAGATAAAAAGCGCTCTTCACTTTGGCGGCTGTCAGAGGTGAGCCAGGGCCTCCCCGGCTCCCTCTCAAACTGACCCTGCTGGTGCTGAAAAGCATGTGCGAGATGTTGTTGGCATAGGGCCCTGTGTGAACAACATTCTCGCACAATGGACAGGCCAACCCTGCAAATGATTAGTAGTAGGAGTAATATGATAAAAGGTCTATAAAATAATGAAGTGGAACGGGTAAACTTAGCACAGCTGTTTATGCCTTCGAAAAGTAGAAAGACTAGGGGACATGCACTGATGCTATACTGTAGCCCATTTAAGATTAATAAAAGAATATTTTTTCACTCAATGCGTAATCAAACTGTGCAAGTCATTACCGGGGGATGTAGTAAAAGCTATAAGTGTGGCAGAATTTAAAAAAGGTTTGGACAAGTTCCTGAAGGAAAAGTCCATAAACCATTATTAAAGAGGACCAGGGAAATCTGCTGCTTCCCCAGAATAAGCAGCAAGGAATCTGTATACCTTTTTGGAAACCTGACAGGTATTTGTGACCTGGATTGGCCGCTGTTGGAAAACAGGATACTGGGCATGATGGACCCTTGGTCTGACCCAGTATGGCATCACTATGTTCTTAAGAAACCTGGAGATGTGAAAAGGATATTCTCCAGGACCAAGCAGGAAGTCAGTCCTCACATATGGGTGACATCGACGTCAATGGAGCCCTTGCGGAGCATTTCCCCAGCTTTCTATGAAAGCCTTTGGGAATACTGCACGCATGCGCGGTCCCCTTCCCGCCTAAAGGTGCCATCTTGCTCAGTCTTTCTTTTTCCGTGGAGCCCAACGGACATCTGTCCGTGTCACCCGGAGAAAAGTTGGATTTTTCCTTGCGATTTCATCGTAGTTCTTGTCCGATTCGACGCCGGTTCCCCTTCCCGCCGGGTTCGGTACACCGGTATCAAGCTCGTCTTCTCTTTTTCGGGTTTTGCCCTTCATGGCTGGCGTTCGCGCCCTTTCTTTCTTTTCCCTGGAAGGCCGGTCCTTTGACCTCGCGGGGGCCCTTTTTTCCCTAATGGCTTCCAGTGGTTTCAAGAAGTGTGATCGGTGCAAGAAGCTGATGTCTCTCACCGACACACACGACTGCTGCCTCCGGTGCCTCGGTCCAGATCATGATCCTAAGGATCTGTGGCTCGTGTGGCAAAATGTCCACTAAGGCACTGCGAAGTCGACAACATCAAAAGGAAAGGCTTTTCTCCGATTCGGCCTCCGGCCGGGCCCGAACCTCATCTGAGGACTCGACGTCTCGGGAGTCTACCCCGAGCATCGTCGGGGTTCCTCAGACAGGGGGTCCGCAGATCGGGAACGAAAGAGGAAGAAGCGGTCACGAGGGCGGCATCGGAAGAGGTCCCTGGCTCCTTGAGGGCTAGGTCTCGGACCCCCGAACGCCGTCCCGGGCCCTTGGAACAGGAGAAGCCGTCCAAAATGTCTTGTGTGGAGCCGGAGTCTGCTGGACACGTAAGTCCTGTTGTCCTCGAGGACTCTCCTCCCAGGGAGCCGACGTCAGGCCTGGCGCCGCCGGGGCCCGAGTCGGTGGCTGCTGAGTCTCCTGAGCTTGGGACTCAGGCTGACAGCCTTGGAGTGCAGACTGTCTGCCTTCATTAACCCTTTCAAGGCCTCCTTTAAATTTTTAATCCACATTCTGCAGCCGGGTTAATTCTTGCATATTTCAGGAAAATTTTGCCCGTCTTATTCAATATGTTCTAATAGTGATCTTCCTTCTGCTGTGGTCATGTATTATATACCATTTGATAGGAATATTTAGTCAGAATTTTGGATCCCAAGAGTTTCGGGCTCGGCCTGGAAAGGGTTAATCAGCAGCGGGTGCTGATGGCCAGCCTTGCTGGCGCATCTGCCCCGACCACCGGGACATCGACGTCGAAGTCAACCCCGGAGACCGAGCCGATACTCGAGACCATGAAGGCTTGAGGTCGTCCTCGGTGGCGGTCACCCTCGACCTCCTGTTCGGGACCGAGGGCGTCGACGCCTGTGTCTTCGGCATCAGGGCGGGTGCTGCTGGGACCCACGCGGTCGGAGCCCCCCGACTCCTCTTCAGACGAGTCCGCATAGGAGACGGAGGACGAGGAGTCCCCCGATACCTTTCGGACTCGGTGCATCCCTTCAGACTCACTGCAGTCCGAACCCCGGAGTAGATCCCCGCCGGAGGACACCCGGTTCTCGGAGTTCGTTCGGGATATGGCCGCAGCTTTGGCGATCCCTGTGGACCCCGAGGAGGAGCCTCGAGCCGAAGAGCTCGAGGCCCTCCAGTATGACTCTCCTCTGAAGGAGGCCTTTACTGTCCCGGTTCCTCCGATGCTGGAACGGCTCCTCTTCCGGATGTGGGAGGCACTGGCCTCGGCGCCGGTTCTGAGCAAGCGGGTCGATTCCATTTATCGACTCCGTAAGAGCCCTGGCTTCCAAAAGGCGCAGCTACCACACCATTCCATGGTGGTGGAATCGGCCATGCGTTGTCTGAAAAGCCAGAAGATGCACTCCGCGGTGCCCCCCGGCAGGGAGGCCCGGAACCTGGATGCGTTTGGTAGAAAGTGCTTCCAGGGCTCGATGCTTGCTTGCCGTGTCCAGTCCTACCAGTTGTACATGGGCATGTACTTGCGGGACCTGGCAAAGGAGCTTGCCGGGTTCTCTGCTGGTCTCTCCGGGGAACCTTTGCAGAGGTTCAAGTCCTTGTCCTCGGGGATCCGGGAATGCTCTAAGTTCATGTCCCGAGCAGCCTACGATGGCTTCGAGGCCTCGGCCCATGTTGCGGCAGTCGGCATCGCAGCTCAACGCCACGCATGGCTGCAGTCATCGGACCTCGAGCCATGGGTGCAGGACAAGTTGGTCGATGTCCCTTGCCGAGGTGAAAAAAGTTTTGGCAAGCACATGGCCGAGAAGGCTGCTGAGCTCGAAACCAAGCACCTCACGAGGACAAGGCTGTCCAGAAAAACGTCTGCCCTTTCTCAAAAAGAAGGGCTCGGGTAAGAAGTCCTTTTACCCGAGGAAGGTGACTGCCTACAAACAATTCCCACCTTACCAGACTTCCCCAGCTCCTCAGCAGGGTCAGCAGGCCAAGGGGCAGGGACATGGGCCTTGTAGGCAGAAGGCCCCCAAGCCTCTGGCTCCTGCTCCCACTCAGCAGGGTGGGGGTTTTTGACTCCCAAAGCATAGCCTCTCCATCTCTGCTGTCCCATCCCTGCACAGGAGGTTGACTAGCCTTGTTTGCCCACAAGTGGCCACCCATT